>OV656804.1:29755980-30983970 GCA_927399485.1 Calamotropha paludella
GCTTATCAGACTCAAGACTTAGCACTATAATTGCTTCGAGGCAATTCTCATCTTTATCAGAGGCTATAAGAACAGCTGCCGATGAACAAGTCTTGTCGTCAGGACACGACCAGGTCGCTCATTTATCACAAGAGCGTCGTCCTTATCGTGCTCCGCATTTTCCCAACAATAGAGGAAAGTATTCCTCAGTTTCTAGTCGTGGTGGTTATAAGAACAACAACGATATAAATAGAAATATTTCGCAACGATTTGTGAATAATACAGGTCACAGAGGTAAACGCTCGACGCAGTATTTTGCGCGGTCAGCACGAGGCTCGTGGTCGAGTCCGGCCGCACCGCTGATTCACCAAGTACAACATGATGACAATGTAGGTCAAAACAATAATGAGAATCAGTTTTTTCGTGCCTAAACTAAATTATGGTATTTTTAGTTATAATAATACGAGCATAGTTAATTGCAATATAGGTAATAGAGTTATTGATTTATTAGTTGATAGTGGAGCTAGTTTGTGCGTACTAAAATACGAATGGATTCAAAATTATCCTGATTTATTGCAAAGTTTAAATAAAGAGGAAATTATTATTAAGGGAATTAGTGGGAATTTAGTTTCGGAAGGATATATTTATTTAGATTTAAATTTTAAAGGATTAGTTTGTAAAGAAAAGTTTTATATATTTAGGAATTTGACATGTTATGCTAATGGAATATTAGGTCAAAATTTTTTTCAGCGCTACCAAGCTATAATTAGCTATAGAAATAACTGCTTAACATTATGTTATAATAGTTGTAGTGTCGAAATACATTTGTAATAATTACAGTAGTTTCGTACATACTATTCCGCCACGGTGTGAAATTATTAAATATATACCTACCAGCCAACACGATGACTGTGTAATGCTGGCGCAAGAAATTCACAAAGGCGTATTTGTTGCAGGTTTGATTTCCAAACCAATATATGGTCGAATACCTATACGTATTTTAAATACCAATAACACTGAAATAGAGATAGATTTTTCCAGCTTAGAATATCATAGTATAAATTATTTCGACCTATGTTGTTTTGATAAACAAAAAATAAGTGTTGATAGGGTAAAGTCATTATTTAATTTACTTAACTTGAGTTCATACTTAAATAAAGATGAGCAGTTAAGTATCGAGAAGATTTGTGCTAAATACGCTGACGTTTTTCACTTGCCAGGAGATAAGCTCAGTACCACAAATTTATTACAGCACTCAATTAAGTTAAAAGATAATGCCAATCCAGTGTATGTTAAACCTTACAGAATCCCACATGCTTTGCAAAAAGAGGTACAAAAACAGATTCAGGAAATGCTCGATAACGACATTATAGAGGAGACTACGTCTGAGTGGTCTAGTCCTGTTTTACTTGTTCCTAAAAAATCAGATAAAAATGGTGAGAAAAAATGGAGATTAGTTGTCGATTACAGACAGCTAAATAACAGGATAGTCGACGACAAGTTTCCATTACCTAATATAGTAGAAACTTTAGATTCTCTGTCAGGTAGTGTATATTTTTCAAAACTTGACCTTTCGCAAAGCTACTACCAATTATCTCTAGATAAAAATTCGAGAAAATACACTGCTTTTAACCTTGATAAAATATATCAAATTTCATTAGATAACCAATCTCGTAAATTTACTGCTTTTACAACAGATAAAATGTACCAAATGAAGCGTTGCCCTATGGGACTTACCCAGGGACTTAAGACCAGCCCTAGTGTTTTCTCAAGGCTAATGACTATCGCTATGTCAGGTCTAAATTATAAACAATGTTTCATTTATTTGGACGATTGTATAGTGATAGGGAATTCCATTTTTGACCATAACAAAAATTTAGTCAGTGTCTTAGAACGATTTAGGAGTAGTAATCTGAAACTAAATCCGTTAAAGTGCGAATTTTTACGAACTGAAATTATGTATTTAGGGCACAAAATAACATCACAAGGAGTCGAATCCGACCCTGAGAAAGTTATTGCTTTAACGAATTACCCGAGACCGAAAAGTACAGAAGACGTAAAAAGATTCGTTGCATTTGCAAATTATTATAGACGTTTTATTCATAAATTCGCAGATATAGCTTATCCTTTAAATTACTTATCGAAAAAGAATATCGAATTTAATTGGACATCTGAATGCGAAACCGCATTTTTAAAATTAAAAGAGGCCCTTATGAGTCCTCAAGTATTAGATTACCCGGATTTTTCAGAGGATAACACCTTCGTATTAAACACTGACGCATCTAAAATAGGTTTAGGCGCCGTGCTGTCTAATAGCAACGGCAAGGTTGTCGCATACGCCAGTCGTAATTTGAAACCAGCAGAAACGCGATATCCTGTGATTGAATTAGAGCTATTAGCGATTGTATGGGCCACAAAACATTTTAGGCCGTATCTTTATGGCAAAAGGTTTAAAATTATAACAGACCATAAGCCATTAATTTATCTCTTCGGAATGACTGATCCATCGAGTAGATTAACAAAATTTAGATTATACTTAGAAGAATACGATTTTGACATCGAATATATACCGGGACGGCAAAATGCAGCTGCAGACGCATTGAGCCGGTTACCGCTTAAAAGTGAAGATTTAAAAAATATGAGAGAACACGTTGTATCAGTCACGACGAGAGCCCAAAGTCGTTAACAATTATTAAATAGTGAGTACAACCCTACTGACTTGACAACTGAGGATTTCGCCAGTTCGAGGCCTGATCAACCGAAAACTGTGGAAATTCTCAAACGACCACGACATTGTATAGAATTAGTACTGAATAGAAATGTATACCGAAGGGACAAAGAGGAAATAATAAGTAATAGAGGTAACTATGTATATGTACCTTCTAAGTATTGCATATATCTAATATCCCGATCGTTATCTACCGTAGGAGTGTTAGCGAGGGAATTAGAAGTTTTTTGTAAGAAATTATGTATCGACGAGGTAGTTATTGTTAAAGATACAGAAAATGCAATATTTTTAAAGAAATTTTTGGAACGTAAATGCGATTATCCTCGTATCCTTGTAACAAAAAATGTTACAAAAGTGAGTGATTCGGATGAAATCAAAGTTATTCTTAATGATTTCCATTTATTACCAACCAGTGGCCATGCTGGTATTAATAGGATGTTGAACAATATTAGACAATATTACTTTTGGCCAAATATGAGCCATGACGTCCATGATTACGTAAAAAAATGCAAGGACTGTCAAATTCAGAAACATACGAATAAAAACACCCGGGAACCAATGGTTATAACAACGACTCCGAACACATCGTTCGAGCGTATTAGTTTAGATTTAGTGGGCCCCTTAGATGTAGATAATTTTAATTTTACTTATATATTAACTATTCAATGTAATTTAACTAAGTTTGTAGAAGCGTATCCCTTAGAAAAGAAAGACTCGGAATCAGTAAGTAGGTCGTTTGTAAATAATTTTATATTGCGTTATGGTGTGCCAAAGGAGATCATTACCGACCAGGGAACTGAGTTTATGAGTAACGTGTTTACAGAAGTATGTAGTTTATTGCAAGTAAAAAAGTTAAATTCTACTGCTTACCATCACGAAACGCTGGGAGCACTAGAAAATACGCATAAACATTTAGGCGCTTATCTTCGAATAATGTGTAGTAATAACAAAACAGACTGGAGTAGTTGGTTAAGTTATTGGTGTTTCTCTTTTAACACCACTGTTCATACAGAGACACAATACACTCCTCACGAGTTAGTTTTCGGAAAATTATGCAATTTACCAAGCAATTTAAGTACTTCTGTCGACCCTCTTTATAATTACGATAGTTATCCTAAGGAATTTAAATTTAGATTACAGAAAGCACAGGTAGATGCTAGGAATAATTTGTTATTAAGTAAGACTAACAGAAAACTAACATACGATAAGAAAATTAATACACTAACATACAAACCAGGTGACTTTTTACTTATTAAAAATCAAGTTGGCAATAAGTTAGATCCAATTTGGAATGGTCCTTTTGTAGTTATAGAGGATATGTCACCTAATGTAAAAATTGTTAAAAATAATAAACAATATATAATTCATAAGAATAATACCAAATTGTTTCAGAAATGAATTTAAACCTAATTTATATTATTGTAAACTTAATAAATGTAAAAAGAAATGTAACTTAGTAGTGTAAGACGTATAATAAGTGTATTTTATTAAGTGTAACATACAGGTTCATCAACCATATACGTCACATTTTTTTTTTCTTCTTCTCCGGGGGTAAAGGCTGACTTTCGGGGGAGGTGTAATATAGTCGTAATTTACCCTTGTACCGTAACTTACCGTTACGCTCTGCAACATGACGTATGTCGCTGATGACCTACATTAGTTTAGTTAAATAAGATGTAATTAATTATAATCGCTCTCTTGTGTTGTAACATCTGACAATACAACATGTTACCACGAACAACTGGTTTCACTTAACATGTACCCAAGTCCCATCTACTTCACCACCTTTTGAATACAAAGATAAAATACGCATTTTCCCCGCATAGATTACTCTACTTACCACTATCCTGACATACATCTCTCGCTACTTCTACTCGCATTAGCCTTTTCATACAAGCTAGTCGGTTAAGGGTACTTTTGACCTGGCCTTTTTCAGGACATCCTCTATTTGGTTCCTGAAAGTTCGCCTTGGTCTGCCGTTACAGACTTGCCTATATGTCTTATTAATTTATTTCTTTTGAGTAAAGTCAAATCAGTGTGTATGCAGAGAGTTCTAGAACTTGACCGCAGTACGGTCACATTGCAAAAAAGAACGGTGGCAACTTAGCAAGATAAGATAAGCAAACTCATCATGACCAAATATATGGGAAAAGTCCTAGAGGACGCTCGAGGAGACAGCCCACTGCGATGATCTTTTTATTTTGATTGGGTTAGCTCTTGATTCCAATCAAGTCCGGGGGCTAAACCAGGAACGACGATGAAGCGAGCTAACCCAAAAGGTGCGTATTCTCCCCGGCTTTGAAAACGGATGCGTTATAAATACTCGGAAATGCAGACACAGGGAGGGAGTTCCATTTCTTTGCTGTGCGTATTGTAAACGATGTTGAGAAGCACTTATTGCCACAGGTAGAAATCGCAGCAAAGAAAAGGTGGTTTGTGGTGATTGTCTGGACATCTGATTGAAGAAGGGAGATGGCGGTATGAGCACATACAGCTCCTGAGCACACTCTCCAAAGTATTTTAGTATGACTTTATAGTTAACAACGCCCTCCTCATCGCAAGTGACAGGAACAAATGGAGAAATATCGTAGGAGAAAACAATGAGGCAGAGCTCCCTGGTCACGACCCCCAATACTGAGGAATACGATACAAGAAGGAGGAGAAAAGCTAAATATTTTTTTTTATTGTCACTGCTAAATTTCTATATCTAAACAAATTATAACAAGAAAAAATTAGATGCCCTGGCATCGAACATACATTCTCTCACTATACGAGCAAGTTCTCTTCCAATTAAGTTTCCGAGAATGTGACAGACCTGTCGAATTTTTTCAAGTATTTCGTAAGCTGATGTCAGCATCATCTTTCCGTGTTCTAGGTCACATCTACAACACCGAATATAATACTCTTACATGTATCGAATAATCGATAAAGAAAAAAAAAAGAAAATAACGATGAGATGTTCTAATAACAATCTTATCAAATTTCATTAAAATCGCTCCAATTTTTTCGCCGTGAAAATGTAACGGAGAGAGATAAGAAGATTTACGCGTTTACTTATAAAATATTGGCATAAATTGCCTAAACCTTTATTTATTTCTTGTTTACTTTAATCAAGACTCAAGAAATTCTACTTACGTTTTTAAGGTTTAATTTTAGACCCAGAAGTCGAAAGAAGGAAAGAAACCCTAATTGAAATGTCCTTCAACGCGAAATTGCTCACATACCTGAAACAAACAAATATTACATATATTAACCAAAAACAATTATTTTTATTTAATATTAGATAGCAAATAATAAACCTCAATTTATTAAATCGACTTCACAACGAAAACTTGATACTGCGCATGACCCAAAATGCGCTTTCATTTTGTAATATTAAAAATATCAATACATCACATCCATACTTCTCTCATGGTTTATTATTTATTACAGAGTGTAAATGAATAATCGCAGAAGGTTGTAGCGATAAATTAAACCTTTGTTCAGTAAATAAAAATAAATTAAGCGGCCAAATTGATGTGGAATGTGAAAAAAGTGTAAAACGGACGAGAAAGAAATTTGGTGCGTCCTCTGGCAAAGGAACGGTGACAGGGGACGGATGTAAGGGATAATTAAAATTCGCTCTCTTAGTACTAGCGAGATGAGAATTTTGTACTAAACCGATTGCTGCAATCCGAATCAACATATTTAGGACTTCTACTTTACAGATTTTATCAGTTAAAATGTTCAGCATAATTTTGTTCGTAAAATTTTTAATTTAATATTTTATAAATATAAAGATATGATAGACTTACTATTCTAATAAGAATTATTATATTGTACTACAGTAAAATATGTGTGACAATAATTAAAATCAAAATACACAGTGCTACTACGTTAAAAGCGATAATTGAATTTGAAATAATAAGATATTAATAGGTACATTTTATATGAAAAAACAGTAATTGTTTAAAAAAAAATCTCAGCAATTTCGTATTTTAATTACTTTACATCCATCATAATACATCAATACTCGTACATTTTAATAATATTTTTCAAATGAGCTATATAAAGGAGCAAACAAAATGGGTGACCCGGCCTGTAAGAACTTAAGAAGCTACGGCGTCTGTAATACCGACCATATAATCCTATTAAAATTTAATACTGGGGCACAGGCGTTTTTTATAGATGAACTACTTTTTTTGCTAGGATTTCTCGTAATGGAAGGCAAAGGGTCTAAAATATATACAGCCTAGTCTTCAGAAATTTCTTTACTCATTTAGACTATGAAAAGCTGATTTATGAATTATGGATGATCAAATGATAATAAAAGAATTACATTTAGTTTTATCAAAGGTGTAAGTTTTATCGAAACCTCGAAGTCGACTTCTTGAGAGAGAGAGTGTGTGAAAAGACACCTTCCGCTGTTTTGTTTCCCTTGCTTACACTTGTACATGGTGACTATCATCAATGGTTTACAATCAACTATTATTACATAGAATATCTGCCACGTTTATAAATTTAACAATAACAACAATTTTTATTTTAAAAAAAAACGTGTATTTATGTAATAGCGTTAGAAGTTATACTACTTTGAAGTAGCTAAGAATTATTTTTGAAAAAATGATGATATGATTGCAGAAAAATTACTTATTAATTATTATACAGTTAAATTTAATATAAAAATAGCTAGGTCTGCAATGCTGCTGCTGTTTGCAAATACTGAGCAAAGCACTACCTTACCCAACCTGATACAACATTGATGAAATTTGGCGCCAAATTTCATCAACGTAGTCTCAGCGGTTTGGCTGTGATCAGCTTTTGAATTTTTCTTTCGGTGATTATTCCTCCATGGTAATGTCTATATTTTTTTTTACATAGTCTATGTCCGTCAGGTTATAATCATGTATGTTCATGCCAAAATTTGTTCAAATCGGTTGAACCGTCTTCATCACAGATTCCCACCTTTCACGATCCTAACATCTCTCGCTTCTAGAACTCTCATCAGACCTTTCATACAAGCTCGTCGGTTAAGGGTACTTATGACCTGGCCTTTTTCAGGACACCTTCTATTTGGTCCCTGAAAGTTCGCCTTGGTGTGCCTTTACCGAAGTGCCTATGCACATTTGCCCCATAAAGTTGTTAAGTCAATCTCCTTTCGTCCATCCTCTCTACATGTCCAATCTAAGCATCTCTTTTTCTATCTTTGTCATTATATCTTCTTCCACACCACACCACTTTCTTATCACATCATTCCTTATTTTATTCATCAAATTCACTCCAGCTATTCTTCTTAAGGCTCTCAATTTCGCTACATTTATCTTACATTCATGCTTCTTCTACCAAACCCAAGATTTACTTCCATACATTAGAGTTGGAACCAACACGCCTATAATATAATATTCATAGAAATAAATATAAATACCCATGCTCGTGTTCATCACACAAACATCTGCCCATTATGGAATTCGAACCCAGGTCCGACAATGCGAAAGACAGGATCGCTACAAATGCACTAATCACTACATAGTTAAGCGACATTTTAAGAATTAAACGGGGTATACTTTTGTTCAGTTTTCTTGTATGAAATAAAAAAGAAGCTAAACGTGCTACTCTTCTTTTTATCTGTTCCAAAGAGCGATCGGTAAGTTTCTAAAATATAGTTGGACACTTTAAAAGCCTCTGGAGAACAGGGCGCACAAGTGTTACCGTTCTCACGGGATGAAATTTAAACGATCGAGCGTTGCTGAAAACCTTGATATCACTTCGTATACGAGTTTTATTCCTTTTAAAGTTATTTGGGTGTTGGTGACCAAACAAATGATTTTTTCTGCTGGTCAGTAATCTTAAATGCAAAACACAGATCTGAGGGCCTACCATGATCATTACGTTACCCAGGGCCGTCTTTAACCTATTGGAGGCCCTGTGCACATAAGAATAATGGGGCCCCTATGACTTTGACAGAACACCTTTTTATTACTAGAATAGACAATGAAAGTAGATAAACAAGGTTACAGATTTTTTTTTTATTGACAGTCAATAAATAGGTAGATAATCTTTAATTTAAATGGGGCGATTTTCACATATTTCAAATTATCTAAGCATGCTAAAATTCGATAGTCTCATTTTGGGCGAGAGTAAAGTAGCTTGGCGCATGCAAAAGCTAAATAGCAAGTCGATAATATAGTCCCTAATTGAGGTTCGATTTACTCTAATTAAATAAGTTTTTCAGTAATAAATGTCGTTATTAGTTTAGAGATCTGGCAGGAACTAGGGGGCCCATATGGATACAAATATTTGAAATAAATTAGTAAATAATAATATGTAACTGGATATGGACTTCCGCCAAGTAACGCCTGATTCTATTAAAAACTGAAATAAATAATTAATAAAATAATAAATTCCGTGGACTCTGTTTTTTAATGACGCCACCTCAACCTGCTGTTATTCTTTACATTGAAGGCGTACAACGACTCACCAGCGCTTGAAGTTTGTAAATATAAATTAAATAATAAATAACATTGAACCTCGCAACAATATATACATAGTTTTAGCTATTATGGAAAACCCAATGAAACAAAAGCTAACTGTATTTATCCATCGCCGAGTAACCACGACAATCCTCCTTCAAGCTCTAAGCAAACCAGCATTGACTTCCGTGCAAGTATTTGCGTTGCAGTTCTACCATTTTGGTACAGTGGTCTCGTGACGAACCTCATTTAAGTATTAAACTACGTTTTATATGCGTGTTAATAGAATTAAAAGTTGGCAACACTGTAACTGAAAACACAAGAAGTGCATTATAATACTTTCAACATAATCGTATTAAGTAAGCATAATAAGAGTCTTAAATATAACTTAGTTAATTAACGGCACGAAAGAGTAGACCAAGGTTATGACTGAGGTATTTTTTTATTTAAAACTTGTTTCATATGTGAAGGGTGATCTCCGAAACTGGGCCTCTATTTAAACCATTTAAATACTCCACTTAAATAAAACAACTTTTTAAGAGATACATATTTGGGCATTGTCGTAGTCATCCCGTGATCACGACCATTGTCATAGTCATCCTATGATCACGACCATTGTCGTAGTCATCCTGTGATCACGGCTCCTGTAAAGGAATCAAAATGTCAGGATTAAATATAAAGTATGCACAAATAACTGTTACAAAGTTGTTTTATTTAAATGTGTAATGTACGCGTAAGCGAAAGAACTAAATTCATTTCCCATATACATAAAGAACATAATATTCCAGATGGATAAAATTAATATGTATACAATTTGTTTTAATCGGATATCAACAGAGCGAGCCGGTAGTTTAAATTAAATTGATGTCCGTCTATTGCTCTGTGGGTAGACTACGTTTCAAACATATTTTGCAGTGAAGTTTACAATCCGCTACAAAAATCTGCTACGAAACGACTCCCAAGGCTACGAATCCCGTAGCCGTCTTGTGAAAAAGTTGTATCAACTTTATGTTATGACATTCAATACACGTATTTAAATGCTCACATTAAATGGACAGTATTTAATAATTATTTACTTTTTGTTGAATTTAATCTTTACTTTCAAGCAGCGAATGAAAATAATAATGTTGGTCTGGTAGTACCGGACACAGACGTTTGTATACAGCACATACCTCGAATTTCTTTCTTAATGAGAACGGTTTATCAAAAAAATCAAAAAAATAGGTTTCCGTTTAAAAAGTTCAAATACTCTTGTTTATATAATAATAATATTTTTTGGAGTTTACTTCGTAAAAAAATATTCTTATATAAGGCGCTCGGTGTGAAAAAAACATGAAGAGTAAAACTTAGTGATCGAAAGACAGCGTTACATTTTTTGTGTGCAACCTTTCACTTTTGTTTTATTATTTTCTGTGCCTGTTCAAAGACAATCGTTCTTAAGGAGTCCAAGAGGAAGCTCCAGTCGTGCATCGGAGGTGAAACACACACTTTCATTTATTAAAAAGAAGGAAATCTACAATTTGCTTATATTAATTTAAGAAAATCAGGTTATTTAAACACATATGACAATTATGACAGGTAGTGGTGCATGGGCAAGTCGGTAACGACAGACCAAAGCGAACTTTCAGGGAACAAATAGAGGATTAAAAATGGCCAGGTCAAAAGTACCCTTAACCGATGAGCTTCTAAAGAGGATTGATGAGAGTTTAAGAAGCGAGAGTTGCATGTCAGGATTGTGGTAGGTCGAAATCTGTGATCTCTGCCTACGCCTATGTGAAAAATTCCAATCAAGTCCCAAGCCCGGGGGCCAAGACAGAATCCACGATGGAACGAGTTAACCCGGGTAATAAGTTCTCGGAAATACAAACGCAGAGAGGGAGTTCCATTCCTTTGCTATGCCCATTATGAAGGATG
The DNA here is from genome assembly GCA_927399485.1 of Calamotropha paludella. Taxonomy (NCBI): domain Eukaryota; kingdom Metazoa; phylum Arthropoda; class Insecta; order Lepidoptera; family Crambidae; genus Calamotropha; species Calamotropha paludella. Next base: position 29,767,051 of record OV656804.1, read on the forward strand.
TTGAAAAGCGCTTGGTGCGAAAGTAAGAATAGCAACCAAGAAAGGGTGGGAGTCTGCAGTGCGTCTGGATGTCCGATGGAAAAAAGGAGATGGCGGTATGAGCAAATGCAGCTCTTGATCACACTCTCCAAAGTACAGTCTGTAGAAGACCGTTATGACAAAATATTATACTTGAAAAGTATGAATTCAACATATTTTTTACGACTTACAACTACTATCTATACATATAAATAAAATTGGAGTTTGTAATATTGAAATAACCGTTTTTTACTTCATACATATGAATATATAATCGGTACATACACCAAAATAACATTTTTTACAATTTTTGTCTGTCTGTCTGTCTTTTTGTTCCGGCTAATCTCTGAAATGGCTGGACCGATTTTGACGGGACTTTTATTGGAAGGTAGCTGATGTAATAAGGAGTAACTTAGGCTACTTTTATTTTAGAAAAAAATCTTATTTCATTAAAAAAAAATAGAGCAAATTAAATTTACTGTGCCACAGCAACGCGTGGCTGGGTCAGCTAGTTAGCAATAAATTTTATATAAAAGAAGAAATAAAACAATGAAACAGTTTAAAAGCGAAAATAGTTGTATTACGTTGAAAACAAAGGAATTTAGTAAGCAAGTCACTGCGAGGGATTCTATATAGTCCTTGGCCGAGAAGATGGGGTGGGGGAGGGATGTTCAGCAAATTAATTATGCGTTCCTTTGGTGAGTGTTGAGCTTTTGCTTTGTGCCGTGAGCCGGTTTCGTTTCTTGAGCGCTAAGATATCCTAGGACTTTGCTGTTGAATGATACCACCTCAATTGTTTTAAAGCTTAGCCTTTGTTTGAGAGAACGCAATATTAAGATGAATTATTCGATGGTAAGCAAATATAACACAGTTTGTTTTATTGCAAATGGCGTATTAAAAATAAGGCGTGTAGTAGAATAGTACCAATCCTTCATACTAAAGTATATCGTAAAAGACATAAGGTAATCACGGAACACCTCCCGTAAACCACGAAAAGGGCAGCAGCTTTTTTTGATACATGGGCTTTCAATGCGATTTCCAACCATTGCCAAGAACTTTATATACAGCAATAAATAGAAATAAAAATAGATTTTAAAAAACACGTTTTTATAAACGGCCTAAAAAGAAGAAAATAAATTGTTTCCCAGAATTGTGATGGAAAATTATTTTCCCCGAATGATACAAATTTCACAGATATATGTTCACGTACCATGATGTATTATGACTAAAAATGTGGGGCGGGCGGTTTTCAGGCTTAACTCATTCAAATTCACTTGGTGAATTCGTTTTCAGGCGTTTGGCTGAGATGATATTAGTATTTACAAATGACGAGTTAGAAAATGAGTGAATTAAATTAGTTAAGAGAGATAAAAATAGTGAGAGACAGACATACACAGAGAGAGACAAACACACCCAACACACGTACGCGAGGTGTGTAGGAACTTATAAGTAGTGGTTCGCACATGATCTCCGATTGCGATTGTCAAGCGGATTTGGAAAATGGGTGATCAATCATTTGCTTCATGGTCCTCCCATTGTAAAGGCCCTGAATTTCTTTGCGAATTCAAACACCCTAGGATCATAACATACCATGCAGGCCAAATCCGGATTGGTGGGTGTTAACTAGCTTCGCTTCTTACGCGATATAAGAACTAGTTTAGTTCAGTTTTCACCCCTGATGCAAAAAAGAAGTTAAGTTTGACCCCTATACAAAGACAAACACACACACGCACGTGTGTCTGTCTGTGTATTTGTTCGTGGCACCGTAGTTCTTAAACGGATGTACCGATTTGTGTGCGATTTTTTTATTGGAAAACAGTACTTCTAGCGGTAGTCATCAACTCCTTCGTTTACTACGATAGAGATCTTAGACTCATAATATGTATAAATAACTGATCTTTCTCAGTCACGACTTATGTAAAATAATGAACATAACACAATATATTTTTTTTAATTCAATTTTATATAACAGTTTCAACCGTCCAGTAAATACCAAAGATTCTCACAGTTCCAAGTGTGTACATAATATAACGCCTACCACTCGCTAATATAACCCTGCAAAAACTAATACCACAGTGCAATATAGCTAGAAGTTAACTAATTCGTATTCGACACCCGGTAATTTCATAGGTTGGGATAATGAGATAGTTCGCTTTTACCTTAATGAATATAGACTCTCCTTTTTACTTCCACTAATTGGTTTTATTTATATTGTTGCGAAGTTCTAACACAGTAAATATATAAAAGCAGTACCGAAACTATGTTTACTTTTTGACTAAAATATCTATCTACGTGAGCGTTAAGGGTGGCGCTCTTAATTTTTGTAAAAAAAAATATTTTACTAGGCGATGCAGTCGCTAAGCATGAAGCTACGTTAGCACCATATATTGGAGCATAGCGTAATACCTAAAAAAAGATATTTTTTTTTGTTTCGTTGGGAATTTTTGACAATTTCAAAATCTGTCGTCATCTGATCCTAAATGTGTTGATTCGATTCCACACAAAAATTATTAAAATCGGTTAAGAACTCGGGAAGTTATGGCGTAACAGACATTGCGCCATTGAAGCTGATCCATGGGAGCTTCACTCGCTCCGCTCCAATTATTATTGAAGCTTTTATTTGGATTCCGTAATGATGGATTAATCTAATGTATAAACTAATTTATAAATAAAATTGAGTAAAAAAAGTCATAAATATTTGAATAAAACATTTGTTTACAGATTTTGCACATCATTTATTTTAGGTATATTTAATCCTGACAATCTGACTGCTGAGCAGCATGTCAAGCGAGTAATGCAAGATAACAAGTTTCGAGTACCGAGACTACGTCACAGAGGCCGCACCAAACCAGCCACAGTAGAACGTCAACCTGCTGTCCTTCCCTACATGAAGGAGGTCACTGACAAGATTGGGAACATTCTAAAGCGGGTTTCCATTAATAATTACTTTAAACCAGCCAGGAAGATTAACCAATTCTTACGACCCGTCATGTGTAATATACCCCTCCAGGCAGCAGGTGTCTACAAAATTGATTGTGACCCTGGTCTCTCATACATTAGGCAAACAAAGAGAATAAAGACGAAGGTTGACCCGTTCCACCTGCTTGGGATCCAATAATTCAAAAATAATACCTTCAAAGACACATTGCAAGACCTGGTGATGTAGTTAGCTCTTTATGCAAATAATAACAGTAAGATGCAGGTCGGTCCCCCTGCCCGAGTTTCTTTTTCCAGTTCTTCTTGGAAGGGCCTCCCAATTTCCGAAGTGGTAGTAGACTTAATAGTATACAATGAATCGTAGTGAGAATTTTATAACTAAATAAAATGTAAAAATACAATAATTTGATTTATACTTAAAAAAAATACAATTAGGAAAGTACCCGATTAAAATATTATTAAAGTAGTAGAAAATATATGAAGACCATTATCTTAGTCAACCTGTGATCACGGCTCCTGTAAAGGAGTCGAAACGTCAGGATTAATTATAAAATAAAATATGCGCAAAATCCGTAAACAAGTGTTTTACAAATGTGTAATGTGCGCGGAAGTGTAAGAACTAAAGACATCAATAAATTATTATTATGGATACGAGCATTCTTCCTGAGTTATGGACATGTATATTTCTACTAAATATATTTTATAAATACCATATATGTATGTCCATCCGTTGCATTAGTAATTAATACCGACGTAATCCATACCGACCACAAATCTTATAGTGCTTTCCTTGGGCTAGGCTAATCGGTGTGAATTTATTTTATTGTAAATAGATAAGCGCTTGACCGCTCTATCGCCTGATGGAGATAAACGAGTGTAGAAATCCTTATTCTAATGAATAGCAGCAAAGATAAAAATGTGACCAATCCTTCGACACCGACTATCAGTTCTGCGGTGAACACTTAGAAATCTTGTTGAAGCGTGCATTTGCGTAAGTGCGATCGTTTCGATCAATTGATAATAAATATAAGTATAATTATAATTATAATTGACGACCGTTTGGTGCAACGGTAGTGATCCTGACTTTCGCACCGATGGTCCCGGGTTCAAATCCCGGAAGGGGCAAATGTTTGTATGATGAATACGAGCATTTGTACCTGAGTCATGGATGTTTATATGTATTTCTATGAATATTACATATCTATGTATCATATATGTATGTCTATCCGTTAACCTGGTATCCATAACACAAGCCTTACAGTGCTTACTTTGGGCTAGGCCAATTGGTGTGAATATAAGAAATATTTATTTATTTATAATTGACTTATAATTATAAGTATTTTCTGTACTGCTTTAGCTATATATTTACTGTGGCCATGATGTATTACGCACTGCTGTTTTTTCACATATCCACGTGATAATTATGTAAACAGGGTGCTATGAATGGTTTGTTTGAGAGAGACGTATGTATGCGCAAGAAGCGTAACAGAGATAGCACGCATTCATTATTTCTTAGTGTTCACGTCTTTTAGAGGTCGTTTTCCGTTTTATTTTTACATGCTTCGAAGTTCGTACATAGCACACCGATTATTGTATTATTTTTACCGATTTTTGACCGCTGAGCTACCGAGACGCTGGCAGACGCATCGAAATTTCCAAAGTATTTTAACTTCTACTATGAGCCAGTATCGTTCCACCAACGTTGAAAGTTAACTTACTTCATATGGCAGTGTTATGAAGAAAATAAAATTAAAAATACAGCAAAATATTGTGGTAATTCCGATTATATATTATGCATTGTAAATATTGTTGTTTTTTTTTCGCATTTATTTTACTAACGAAGACGTCTAATTTGTATAATAGTTTTTAGTTTATTTTACACCGTTCTACTTCTAGTTATTAATCTTTTTTTCTAAAATCTCATGTCTGTGATAAAACAAATATTTCAACAAACTTTTTCAATATACTTCATGTAAAAATAAAGGTGCGTCCATCACAGAGTTCTGTTTTCGACACCTTTCATTTCCGTTTTTTTTCTTTTTTCATGACAAAAAGGTTCTAGTTCATGTCATTAAAGAATTCTATTCGAATACGAATTGGCTATGGTCTATTTTAAATTACTTTTTTCAGACACATAAGGACACAAAAGGCGGAAGTTTACCTTAGGTACTACTGCATAGAAAAAAGCCACTTCCTACCCTCCATCTATATGGCTTTCTTCACGCACTGCATTCCTTTTAGTAGTAGAGCAATAACTACTTGAGGTGCACACAAATGCACTATAAAATGCACGCAACAAAAAAATATAACACAAATAGTATTGTAGTTATCAAAGAATTTATTCTTAATTTTTAACAATTACGATTCAAGTGGCTCGCAAATCAATTTTAATGGTAAAGCCAATTCGAAGCTTGAGTTCGATCCTTGGCTGAGTCAATGTAGAAAACGAACTTTTATATATTAACTTGTGTCTGGGCGTTGTGGTACCATCGATGTTTCTGAATTCTATAACACAACGGCTTTAGCTACTTAAGTTGCTTTCAGAATAATGTGTGTGATGTTATATAATATTTTTGTTACTTCTGTTAAACTTGATGAGTGTCTCGTGCTGTTGGCATATTCAACATTTATAATGGCAACACAGTTGCCATAGCAACAAATAAGAGTAAAAATTGTTGTATACTCTTTTTTAGGACTTTTTGGCAGGAGCGCGAAGCGTCACTTAAATGCTTTTGGTTTTCTTGTTAAAATTTGTGTTGTGGTTGATATTAGTGTGCAATAATGGTGGGTCATTAACCACTGAGTCCTTTTGAATATGCATGAGTGTTGGCAAGTGAAACAAAACAGTGGAAGGTGTCTTTTGGCGCTCTCACAAGAAGGCCACGAGGAGGTTCAGTAAAACCCCACATCTTTACTGAAACCTAGGAAATTTGTGTGAAATTTGTGAAAGTGCGTTATAATGGTGGATTATTAAACATCTAATATTTGTGAACATGCACGAGTCTTAGTATGTGAAACAAAGCAGCGCATGTTGTCTTTTCCTGCGCTCTCCAGTCCACGGGAGATTTAAGTAAAAGCCCACACCTTTACTTTAAAGCGATTTTTCACTGTTCATTCATCATTCGTTGATCATCTATCATTCAAGAGTCAGTTCTTTTCGTCATTCATCATAATATAATTAAGAAAATAAATTACTCAAGACATCAAATTCGACTCCTTTACAGGCCTCGTGTAATAGAGTAGAACAATCAGGATTAAATAAAAATTAAATAAATAAAAAACCGTAAATAAGTCGTTTTATTTAAATGTATAATTTCGCTGAAGTATAAGAGCTAAATATGTTAACCAGTACGGGCTGGATATCGTGAACAAAATTCGCCGGTTGGAAGACCTGAAGACGCGCAAGAGAAATAACATCGTTAAATTTTCTTGAGATGCCGTGATTATGATCTAATCCCGCACTATGTCCACATTACTCCTAAATTAATAATACGTGGGAGCGCCAGGATTTTACAACAACAACAGGCAAGCAAAAAAATACTGATCTGTTTCGCCTTTGTCATCCGGTGATCACGGCTCCTGTAAAGGAATCGAAACATCAGGATGTTTTTCTTTATTTGTGCCTTGCACGATTTTTGCATTTAGCCAGTGTCAAGTAAGTATGATTCCAGTTCTTGAGTAATTTCTTATCTAAAATTGATGATGAATGAAAAGTGGAATATCCCTTTCCCTTAGGTTTCAGTAAATGTGTGGGGTTTCACTGAAACCTCCCCGTGCACTTCTTGAGAGAGCAGGAAAAGACAACTTCCGCTGCTTTGTTACACTTGCCAACACTCTTGTATGTTCACAAACACTTAGTGGTTAATAATCCACCATTATTACGCACTAATATCCACAACACAAATTTTAATAATAGAAACAAAATCACCTACATGACGCTTCCCGCTCCCGCCAAAAGTCAACATCAGGCTTAAATATAGAATTATGTGCGAAAAACCATAAATGTTTTTTTTTTAATAAACTTAATAACTGGCAGTATGGCGTAGACCTTCGCCTGTGCCGAGAAGGACGATTACAACTACTATCTCTCAGAAATTGCAGATTGCAGGGACGCCACAGAAGCACCTTCAGTACATAACGTAAACAATGTTAGCAAGCTAACCAAACACGACATCGTTAAACAAGACGGAGCAATCGGCATCCGTCGATTGGATTACATCGTGTCCATTGGCAATTTCAATAAATCGATTTGCTTGGAATCGAGTCACGTACACGACAGGGGGGAGGGGTTTGACGCCTGTAATCGAAGTAATGTATGGACCCCCAGTTACATGATGCGATATTCCATAAGAGGATTTGGTTATCATTTACGTTCTTCAATTTGGTACATAAAAGATGGAGGCTTGTCTTGGTCTTGTGTTACACATTACACATTTCAATAATACTATTTTTTAAAAGATACTGGCGTATACTTATTTTGCTCTTGGCAAGTTGCTCCTAGAATGCTACGCGAGGCTTTTGTAATCAAGAGACATCCTAATTTCAATTGAATAGATTGGTTGAGAATGCTACTAGCATTAAGTCCGCCTGTTGTACTATATTGTATTTTTTATTAATAAAATTTTAAATAAAATTTCTTCTTATTAACCGTTTCGTTGCTCCATTTCATCTGCAGAAGTCAGTATATAAAATACCCACTTTTAATTAAGAAATTTAGAAAATAAAAAATCCAACTTTTCCACAAAACTTAAATTAGAATGCTGTACAATCAATATAAACACTATACATTCTTTGAACATAAATGTTATGCCTTTCTAGAGTCGTAATCTGAGACTTTATAGCACAAACAAACCGCAAAAAAGCTCGGCAAGGGCTGTGAAGTTTATTCAGTGTAGAAATATTAAAAAACTTTTCTCACTCCTTTATGATTAAGAATGATTTAAAGACAATTGCTTTTATGTACGTTTGAGACCTTGAACCAAAAAAAACTGGTAAAAAGACTCTGCTAGGGCTGCTTCACCTTTTTATTATGTGTTTGACAGTAAAGTTCATAATTTTTTTAAAGGATTCGCTCTTGACACAATCGAGCACGGGACAGAATCCACGATGTAACGAGCTAACCTAGAAGGCTCCTATTCACCCTCGCCTTAAAAACGGACGGGTTATAAGTACTCGGAAATACAGACGCAGGGAGAGAGTTCCACTCCTTTGCTGTGCGCATTTTAAAAGATATTGAGAAGCGCTGGGTGCGACAGGTAGGAATAGCAACCAAGAAAGGGTGGTAGCCCGCAGTGCGTCTGGATATCCGATGGAAAAAGGGAGATGGTGGTATGAGCATATTTAGCTACTGAGCTGCATATTCTACTCTAAATTTAATAAACTTTTCTTGTACTACTAAGACGTATAAGAAGAAATCAATATTACAGTAACGGGATATTTTACAAAAATATTATTATTACGAAAAAAAATTGAACAACACCCTCGATTTCTTCGCTGTTATTTATGATAGACGAGCCTCTGATACAATGGTAGTAATCCTGCCTTTCACACCGACGATCCTGGGTTCAAGTCTCGGAAGGGTCAATGTTGGTGTGATGAATACGAGCATTTGTACCGAATCGTGGGTATTTATATTTATTTCTACTCTAGTATCAATAAAGCACGTTTTACTGTGCTTACTTTGAGCTAAGCTAATTGATGTGAATTTTGGAAATATTAAAAAAGTTCTCGTTATGACAGCCCCTTTCCTAAAAAAAATTTTTTTGTTATTTAATTTATGACTATCTGTTCTTTGCAAAGATTGTCTTATTTTATAAGTGTTATGTGTCGAAAAAACAAACATACAAAAAGAACTTAACTTAATTGCAACTAATAGGTCGAAACAAAAACGACGCAACATCTAATGCGGTACCAAAAATTTAAATCAAGCGGCATCCCTAAAAATGCAGCAGAGGAAAACAGAGGAAAAATATCTCATTTGGTATGGTTGTCTATAATAAAACGTCCGTATTCTAATATATTTATGATTTTGACGACTTGTCGGAATAATAGAGTAATGAGAGGAACGTCCTCTCGTATTCGAAAGAAACATTTTTACAAATTTTTGGACAAACGATTAAGATGAAACAGCCATTTAGTTTTATAATTATTATATATTTATTGCTAATATGATAAGTTATTTTAATAGAAAATATAAAGTTAGAAAATATAAAGTTAGAAAATATCAGGCGGCCTGAGAATATATTTATGAGCTGAGTCGGTTTTTTCTTGTATTTTTCTATTTGTATAATTTATCACATACTAATTATTAGACCTATTTATTTGTTAACACTTTATTGCACATAAAACTGCACCAATGGTAGACTTAGAGCCATTAAGAATTATCTACAAGTAAGAAAGAAAGAAAGAAGAAAGAAGAAACAAGTCAACTAAATAGCTGAGTACATAAACAGTAAAGGCGCTGCCCTCTTATTTAATTTTAAATTATTGTAAATAACCGAATGTAGCACAATACAAAAAAAACCGATACACTTTTAAAAATAGGCCGAATTCAACAGCTATAAAAATATACACATAGGTATATAAATATATAATAATTTTAAAATTTAAAAACAAATTAACTGCGAAACTTCAAATGAAAAAGTACCAGTCATTAAGTTAGGATATAGAGAGAGAGGGAGTTTACCTACATATTGAAATAAATTATTTTTTTAATTTATACTCATTTCGTTCTTGCGTTCACAAGATGACAGGATTTAATGAAAATATGGTAACCTAAAACTATAGAGTACAATTATGCCCGGCGTTTCTTGCTTCTTTTCTGACCATTTCTTTGGTGACCACACAATAAAAGTAAGCCAGATTACTCCTTATACCATCAACTACCTATCAGTAGACTGCCTGTCAAAATCGGTCCATCTATTACGGAGATTAATCAGAAGAAACAGACAAGTACCATATACAATATAATGTTATGTGCATTTATTAAAAGACTGTTATATCGACCTAACAAACAGACATTGTAATTTTATTTATTTATTTCGATAAATCTTTGAAAAATAAGGTGTTATTATTTATTCTTAGCGAAAACTAAAAACACTGACTCTTCCTAGTAGTATAGGGAAATGAATAGCTTTGGATTAATATGATTAAAAATGAAAACTATTAAATAACATAAAACACCGTACAAAATCAGTGTTGATACGAGTACAACCCTAGTAAGTAATAATAAAATACATGTTTTAGGGTTGTCTCGCTCAAAACTCCTATTTTTGATAATCAATTTTTCTTGTATTTTTCAATGCTATCTTAAAGGATAAATTATTTTTTCTAGTACTTTTCTTTTTAAAAAATCTATCTTATAAAAGGTAACTTGTAAAGTCTTGCCAGTCAGGATTAACATCGCAGTGAAAAGACCATGATTCGGATATCTAATTCATTTGGGTGTTTGTTTACGTGCGTGCGTTAAACATCGGTATAAAGCGAACATAGCAAAGTAAGGTTACCAAGAATTATTAATTTGGAACGACTTTTATTTATTATCTATTAAAAACTTTATAAAATATCACGCGCTTTGTTATATAGCTAAGCTTGTGTGATAACGCAGAGTATTTTTATATGTGTTTATTAGTTGAAATGCTCTGTAATGACAGTTTAGACACGATTTTTGAGCAGAGCTAACAATAATAACAAAATATTTCCAACACTTTTGCACATTAAGATATATATAACTAGCTGACCCGGCCACGCGTCGCTGTGCTATAAATCAAAATTAAACCTCTCCTATGTCCTGAGTGGGAAAAAAAATGTAAAAAATACATCAAAATCGGTTAAGTAGTTTCGGAGTTCATCGCGATCAAACACTGTGACAGGTAATTTTTATATATATATAAACTAGTATTTATGTACTGTACTGTATTCGTATATTTCTGTAGCGTATGTATTAAAATTATTCTTATGTTTTTTTATCTCCACTTTATTCTGTTGGCGTACTATGTCTCCCTGTACAACAAAGGCTGTCTAGAATTGTTCGCAGATTAGTTAGATTAGTTTCACGCTGTTTTCTGTGTACTATCCTCGTGTACGTGTATAATTATGTTATCATTATTTTTAAACTATTCATATTTATCATAAATTTTATTCTATGTTCTTCATAAAAAATATTTTTATTTAAATTCTTTATTAAAGAAGAGACAACCTTATAACCAAGTGTTGGCAGGCAGCCCACGCAATAAATGCCGTATCCAATATAAGTAGACCTTATTCCGTTAAATCAGAGTGTATTTTCGCATTCATAGCATTTGGAACCAAATTGCCTTGCCGTTTCTATGAGTCTAGTTTTTCCGCCATTTGCAGCCTGTCCTTATCAGGCGAGATACTACTGGGGATCTGATTCTGTTATTTTGGTATGCATATGAAGAAAGTCAAAGATATTCAAATATCAGAGAGGAAATTTCGTTTGAAAACAGCTGTCATTATTTTTCTTTAGCTTCAAACCTAAGAGTCGCACTAAACGGTGTGGTTCGAATTTTGTGATACGTACCGCTAAGGAGTGAAAGAAAGAAGGTAAGAAACATCTTTATTGGCTTCGCAAATAAGACATCATAGCACAGTACATAAAAAAACAATTACAAAAAAAAGTGAAACTCTTTGCCTGAGGCTGTGTTTCCTAACAAATACAATTGAGGGGGTTTTCAATACGAATGCATATGTATCATCTAGGCAAACGCGTCACATCCTAGATCGCATCATCGCTTACCATCAGGCGAGATAGTATTCCAGTCCAGCGCCTGCCTATTTAGTAAAAAAAGATCGTGAAATAAATATTCGGAACATGTCAACCAAATAAAAAAAATATCAGAATTACTTCTTTACGTTCAAATATCATTTTATATAAGCAAATTTCCAGTATTCTTTTAAGCATCAAAATACTCGTGTCAGTTGGCACTGCTGTTCATATAACATAGGTTGTGATATTTGACCAAATTAAGAAAATATTTTATCATTGTACTGTTAAATGTTTCTTTATACTTTAATTGACATCTTCCAGACGTGAAAAATCAAAAAGAATCAACATAATGAAACATTATATTATTGTTATATAGCAAGAAACATACAAACAATTATTTATTTATTTATTTTGCATGGTAATATAGTTTCACATTCACATAGAAGATGTTATTAAGGATGTGATGGCCTGAATACAACCTTAATAAGGTGTTATAGTAATATAAGTAATTTACGGCATTGTTACCATGTACCCTGTTTTTAGCGAGTTTCTGATATTTCGGTACTGTTGCAAGCGCCATGATCACGGAACAAATGAAGTAATTTCGAGATCATGGCGCTTGTAACAGTGCCGAAATATCAGAAATGTTAGTGACCATGAAAGTTTAAACTTAATAAGGTGTTGCTTATTGATAATTATAACTTAAAGGCTAACCATTAAAGTTATAAAATACCAAAGGAGCATTCCGAGGATTTATGTAATTAATATATAATATTTTGATCATCTGAATTTGTCACACATGTATGCTTTAACCGTATAGTTAAATTTTTTTAATAGAAATCGTTTTATTTTATGTTAAAATTTGTTATAATTTTGTTCCATTTTTATTGCCGATCCTCTAAGTCTTATCAACCATAGGCAAACCTAGTTTTTTTGTCTTCTTTCAATCAGCTGGCTGACTGTCCAAATCTGGATATATTTAATTCTAGCCCTGGTTCATTTAAAAAAGCCTTTTCTAACCATTGGTATGAATCTATCTCATTGTAGTGGAACTATGATGACATTTTATTGTATTCACTAAAGTCATCCTTTCTTGGTATCTGATGCAGGCTCGTATGCGACCTTGTACAATTACGTTTGTGATGTGCTGCTGAAAAGCTTAGGGTACAATGGGACTGGCGTACACTGTGTAAAAGTCCAAGTGTAAAAGTAAATTAAAGAAAGAAAAAACTTTTATTGTAACTTTTTGCTTTTATCTCCTAATTACCCTAATGGGCTTAGCAGTACACATGTAGTTTAGTTATTATATGTGAACACATTTAACTGGTGTTAAGATAAAATTTGACATTTTAACTTAATGTTTGTTTTCCAAATAAAATGAAAGGCAATAATCTAAATTTCAATTAAAACCTAAAATTTCTACCGTCATAACAATTATTATTGAACAGCGGGCAAAGGCAGAGGCATCATTTAAATAACAAATAATGGAAGTTGAACACCCTCACAATCTCCGGCGTCCTACAGGATAACCTAATTAATCGAGGGGCGAGTCGACATTAATCGAAACATCGGGATTATTCCTCGAGGCTCGATTAATGTTATCGATTCGAGTCGCGAAGCCATTAAGGTGCTAATTGAAGCATAGATAGTACATAGAAAAGGAGTCTGGTTAATGTTAGCAGATTTTTAAGTCTGAATACATTGTGACGTACAGTTGATAGTACATCTAACTGTAAACCTTATGCCATTTTAATAGAAATGATTATAATTTTACAGTGAACTTAGTATTTCAATTTATTTTCGAACAATAAACGAAAGTTTATAAACAAGATTAAAACCTTTTTAAATGATTTAATACACTTGAATATTATTTGGGCATTAATAGAGCTCAAATGAAATGTTTAGAAAAAATCGTAGTCCATGCGAATTGTTATTTTTGTTTGGGGTTAATTGTCGGTATTTTTTTTATTTATTTACAATACAAATAAATAAATATAAATAAATATTTCCTACATTCACACCAATTAGCCTAGCCCAAAGTAAGCACCGTAAGGCTTGTATTATGGATACTAGGGTAACTAGACATACGTATATGATAATTAGATATGTAATATTAATAGAAATATATATAAACACCCACGACTCAGGTACAAATGCTCGTATTCATCATACAAACATCTGCCCCTACCGGGATTCGAACCCAAGACCGTCGGTGCGAAAGGCAGGATCGCTACCGTTGCACCAAACGGTCGTCAATATAAATTATTATTATTTTTACATTATTGGATAAACAGTTTATTTTAATGATTTTTGTTATATTATTTGATTATGTATACAGATATATAGAAAATCAATAAATCTTTTGATACCTTCTCACTGACATTATATTTTATTATTTTTCTGGGTTAGCTCTTGATCCCAATCAAGCCCGGGGGCCAAGACAGAATCCACGATGGAAAGAGCTAACCCAGAAGTTGCCTATTAAAACTGGCTTTGAAAATGGACGGATTATATGTTCTCGGAAATACAGACGCAGGGAGGGAGTTCCACTCCTTTGCTGTGCGCATTATGAAGGATGTTGAAAAGCGCTTGGTGCGACAGGTAGGAATAGCAAACAAGAAAGGATGGTAGCCTGCAGTGCGTCTGGATGGCCGAGAATATATATATAATTTATATATATATATATATATATCGTTCTTTTCACAAATAAAGACTACTGGCACACGGGAGGAAATTTTTGTTTACTTTTTGGTTACAATTGTGGATTTAACTAAAGTTTTATAATCTTGCAGAAGTAAGATCTTAACATAGCACTTTTAGCTCTAAGGAGTTTGTGAAAAATATAAAAGTTTTAATTAAATTAGCTACGGCCCGGTAGTTATATGACGAACTTGCTCACAATTTTAAAGGAAATATTCACAGGTCGTAACTTCTTACGGAAAAATTAATTATGCAACAAACTATGTTTATATTTGAGGTCCGGTTTCCGCAACGGTAGCAATACAGCCTTTCGAACGGAAAGTCCTGGGAGCAGACGAATATTTGTACCTGAGTCATGGGTATTTCCACACAGGACCGTCTTTAACCTATTGGAGGCCCTGGACATATAAGAATAATGGGGCCCCTATGACTTTGACAGGACACTTTTTTTATAATTAGAATAGACAAAGAAAGTAGATAAACAAGGTTTCAGATTTTTCATTGACAATCAATAGTAGAATAGACAATATTTAATTTAAATGGGGCGATTCACACATATTTAAAGTTATCTAAGCATGCTGAAATTGGAAAGCCTTTTTTGGGCGAGAGTAGAGTAGCTTCGTGTATGCAAAAGCTAATAAGCAAGTCGATAATATAGTCCCTAATTGAAGTTCGATTTACTCTAATTACATTAAGTTTTTCAGTAATAAATGTCGAAATTCCTTTAGTGGTCTTGTAGGAACTAGGGGGCATTTGCCCAGAGAGCCCAGTGGGAAAGAGGGGTCTGTTTCCACATATAAAAATTCCCAGTCACAGTATTTGACCATAATGAACTCCGAAACTACTCAACTGATTATGATGTTTTTTTTTTCATTTTGCTGGATTTGTTCCGATTTAGGACATAGGATAGGTTTCATTTTAATTCGTAACACAGCATCTTTGGCCGGGTCAGTTAGTATTTCTATAAATCTATAATCTAAGATCACAGTGGTTTGTGTGTTTGTCTGTCCACTCTTTTTCCATTGTATTAATAACGTTACCATAGCAACGCATTAACCGCAAGTAGTTCGTCTACCGGACGCTAGATGGCACTAACGGAAAAATATTTAATAATAGAGAAAATTCGACGACTGTTTGGTGCAACGGTCCTGGTTTCTAATCCGGGAAGGGGCCGATGTATGATATATGAATACGAGCATTTGTACCTGAGTCATAGGTATTTTATATATATTTCTATTAATATGACATATTTATGTATCATATATGTATGTATATCCGCTACCCTAGTATCCATAACACAAGCCGTATGGTGCTTCCTTGAGGCTAGGCTGATTGGTGAGAATTTAAAAAATATTATTTTATGTTATTGATACTTTTTCTTAAATGTTGCATACATAATACAATAAAGTATCTATTATATTTTACAAAAAAATTAAATCGACTTAAAAATTTGTCGCTTGTGAGTCGTACGTAGCATCCACGTTTATTCCAAATATTGAGGTTGGTACCAACCTCAACCTTTCAATATTTGATATCTTAATATATAAAACCCTGTCCCAGTGTTTGACCGCGATGAACAACGAAACCAATCAACCGATTTTGACGATTATTTTTTTATATACTGAATTTGTTCCAACTTAGCACATAACATAGGTTTCATTTTAATTTATAACACTGCGGTGTTCGTTGCTACGCTTGGCCGGGTCAGCTAGTATGTATATAAAAATTCGTTGTCACAGTATTTGACCGCGATGAACTCCGAAACTACTCAACCGATTTTTTATTTTAATTTATAGCAACGCGTGGCCGGGTCAGCTAGTAATATACAAAACACAAACGTATTTCCCGTGTTCAATACACCGTACAAAAGCTAAAATAGCCCAGTAACCGACGAAGTGAGCCCCACTTTCATCTTAATCCCCCCTTGAACCTGAATATTTATCTCAAGAGGCCATCTCGCTAAACCTTCCAAGGATGTTCCTCAGTTTCTGCACTCTTCATTCGGCCTTAAGGAAACAAATGCTGTAGGAGGAAGAAACGATTTGTTTAAATATTGATAAAAGCTTAAGCTACGACTTGAGACTTTAAGTAGTATTATTAAAATAAAGGTTTGTTTATTGAGTACTACCCTTTTTTAATTATGAATAGAAAATATAAGGCGCTTTCAGAAGAAATTGCTGTTGATATATATATATATATATATATATATATATATATATATATATATATATATATATATATATATATATATATATATATATGTGTATTTAATTTATAGATGTATTTGAAAAAACTAAACTATTATACTTTGGAGTTGATAGATTTTTATGTTCGAAGAATTTATTAATAAAAATAATTAATTTATCTTTCATGTCAAGCGGGACTCGAACCCGTAGGCTCTCTGAGAAATCGCTCTTTAAATTAAGCTACCGAAACATATTAAGAAAATGTTTTCAATTAAATGAAAAATGGTGTGTGTTAGCTCCATAGACGACTGTAGTCCACTCCTAAGGAACGATTGTCTGACAGACACAGAAAAGAATAAAAAAAAACTTCAAAATAAAAGTTAAAGGTGCGCACGTAACGCTGTCATTCGATCACTAAATTTTCTCTTCATATTGTTTCATACCAAGCGCCTTATATGAAAATCAATTCTCAAGGAGTAACTCCAAAAATACAATAATTTCATGACAGTTTCTTCTTTAGCTATTATTCGATACTTAAAAAAGGATTACATTCCATGCTGTATGTAGTTACCTAAAACTTAAATAGATGGCGTTGACAATTCATTTTGAAAAGAAGAGACTAGAAACTAGAAAAAACTCAACGGCTCTCAAAAAAATGATAATGCTCATACAAACTTATGCCCCTAAAAGGACTTTTGACTAAGTAGGCAGGATAGTTAACGTTGCACCAAATGGTCGTCAAAGAATTTATTGTCCCAATCAACGTTATATCGAATTTAAAAGTCGCAACTGAACTTTACACTTTGCAAGAGCATTCTATTAGCGCCATAAAGCTCATTCGAATGACACGAAAATAAAACTAAATGAAACGCCGCCGTTTTCACTCTATTCCTGGCAATAAACCCGGACACTCAGCCCGGACACTATTCTCAAAGAAAAGCAATATGATCTTGCGTACTCGTCATTTCTCATCTGGAAAATTTACTGGTGGAATTGTTTACGTCTTTAAGTTCCAATCGGACTAACGATTTTAATAAAGACTCTTTTGTTTTTTTTTATTTCAATCATAAAGAAGCTTCTTAAACCATAGATAAAGAAAATGGCGCCAATTTTAGCAAAAAATGAGGACATTCTACGCAACCAATATTTATATCAAAGAAATAAATAACTGTAATATTTCTAATTATTAAATTATTTTTATATTCAAAGAAATTGTTACAAGAAAAAAATCAACTTGTCTTAAATGTCCGCCTGACACACAACCCATTTTTTTTAAATCGTTAAATAGCGCTTGACCGCTATCTCGCAAAATGGTAAGCGACGGTATTATCTAGAATTTGATGCGCTTGCTTAGAAGATACCTATTACTCGTGACTTGAGGACCCCAAAATTGTATTTATCAAGAAACATCCATCGCTATCCAAGCAAGTACTCATGCAATTGAGCTACCGAGGCCATGACAGACCCGTAGATTTTTTCCAAACTCCTAAGCTTATGCCAGGAACCACCCAGAACATGAAGAGACATGCCTTTGTTCTTATAAAAAATGACTATCATTGAAAAAGGCGCCATCTTGCACATTGTGATAAACGAAGAAGCGACACCTGCATTATTCCCAAAAAACAAATTATATGTGCAGCTATTTTTCCCAATACTGTTTTTACTGTGTTAATGATCGAGTGGCAGTTAAAACTACAATAAACAGAGAAAGCGTCGATGGATCATTTTCATCCGCCATATTGGATTGTTTCATGACGGCAGTTGGCAGAAAAAAATATCCTCAATATCTATTTATATTTGCTTATAAATGCAGTCACAATTTATATGCATAAAATCTTCTACTTTTTAATTGGTTGACAAAAACATATATATTCCTTTTGTAGAGCCATCTAGCGTAACTTTTTTACAACTATTACTTATTTTAAATAAAATTGGCACAACTGTCTTTGCAGTAATATGAGCCCTATATTTTATTTCCCTATAGTATTAGATTTGTTTAAAACATGAGAAATGTAAGATTCTTACAAATTAAAAAATTATTAAACTATCCATTTGAGCGTAGCCAGAAGTTTCATTAAGTTTTGTGTGGCCCCAGTCTCTTTGAAATACACAGCACGTGTGTTCAATGATAGAATCTTAAAGGATGTGACTCGAACGTGATCTGGTTTACGAAACTCTTTAATTACTGTTGTTATTAAGACGAAGGCTTAATAAAATGTACAAAAGAAATTGAACTTTTCCGCTCACAACCGACAGACGTGTTTATCGATATATCCGTCGACTGCTTCAAAGACTTAATACGAATTTCGAACAAAAATCGGTCCAAATATCTATCGTTTGCAGGAACTTTTATCCTTGACAAAAATGATTATTTTGCTTAATCTGATGTAGTTATTACTGTTGAATCTGATATATTCCATTCGTTTTTTTATTAAACGAAAGGTGTCTCAAAGCGTAGAGGGTCGTTCAAAAGATCCTATTTCATCGAATATTTTATTAAGACTCTTAATTTGTAAAACAGATAATGAAAGCTAAGTTTTTTTATTCCAAATTGAAACTCATATACGTGTTACTACTAGATGACTCGGCCACGCGTTGCTGTGTTATCAATAAAAACGAAACCTATCCCATGTAATAAGTCGCATTAAATCCAGCAAAATGAAAGAAAAATATCAAAATCGGTTGAGTAGTTTCAGAGTTCATCGCGGTCAAACATTGTGACAGGGATTTTTTATATATACAACTAGCTGACCCAACCACGCGTTGCTGTGTTATAAATTAAAATCAAATCTATGCTATCTTTTAAGTTAGATCAAATAACAGATAGTTACGAAGTTAGATCATACTAAAAATTCATCATTTGAGTCCATCGCGGACAAACAACGTGACACGTAATTTATATATATTAAGATATATAGATTAGCAATAAAACGACAACTTTTATATATTATACTCAGATAAAGAGCATTTAACTGCAAGATTTTTGTTTATTACGAAAATTATTACGATAAAATATTCAATTCACACCGCCCTGGCGAGGTATGTGGGTTCGCTTCCCACCTGACGCTTGAGACAATTAATTTTTTTTCTATTAAAATATTCATTAGTCCTTGGGGGGCTAAATCACTAATATAGAAGCTTAGATAAAAAGATTACTAACTTATTTTAAATACGCTTAAAATACTTAAGCTACTATAATCTCTTATTAGTATTTTTCGAGAGATTCGGTAATTGGATCTTGTAAACTTATATTTTAAACAATAAAGAGAAAAAAAAAAGTAAAAATCATAATTCGGAAAATACTGATGCCCATTTTCTGGACAATAAGAGGTGTATTCCGCTATCTCAATTCCTTTTCTCTATTCCGCCGTGTTTCTTGCGGTTGCTCGTTACAAGGTCTCCCAAGGTCCAAGGTCCCATAAGGCCATAGAATTTATGAAGGCATGGCATAATTTTTTTTTATACCATTGTTTTTATATTCATTAAAAATACATTAATTGAACTCACTTTAGAAATAGCAAAGGAGTGGATCTCCCTCCCTGTGTCTGTATTTTCGAGTACTTATAACCCATCCGTTTTTAAAGCCAGGGTGAATAGGCACCTTCGGGGTTAGCTCATTCCATCGTAGATCCTACAATACGAGCTAATCTTAAAGGTTATCTTGGCCCCCGGGCTTGATTGGGATCAAAACGGAACCCATTAAAAAAAGCATGTGTGCAATTCATACGTGGTAGAAGTGAAACCTTTAAAAGTAATACGTACACGTATACAATGTACATCCTCAATAGAGTAATATGAACAAATATCATCACCCGCGAAGTGACGCAATAAGTTTAATCTGTTCTTAAATTTTTGTGTTATTTACTCTCAACAATAACAGTTTGCACATTCAATTGATTTTGTTATTTGATTAAGATCATTGTATTTACGTGGTAAATATAATGCACTGGTAAAATTTCACGATTCTGGTACAGTTCAAGAAAATTATGTGAGTATAGTTACTCCCATGTTAACTGCAATTTCAAGTGTTTATACAGCTCATTAGTGCCAATAATCATCACTCAGTGGATACTTAGTGCCAACAAGTAAAAATAATTAGAAATATACACTTCCATCGGTCTGTGAGTGTAAAACAATTCGACAAAAGCACAGTTATTCTCTGTTCGAGGGTATATTAAAAATTTCAGACTCCAAGCAGAATTGCCAACATAAACGCGCGAACGCGATTTACATTGCCGGCCTGACTTTGATTTACACTACGTGCTTGGGTAAGACGTTCCATTTCACACTAACTTATATTGTCAAAGAAGTAAACGCGCAGATTGCAATGGCTCCCACTACTAACATTTGTGCGGGTTGCCAGAACACCATTCTTAAGAAAAACGAATACCTTTTATGCTGTGTCTGCAAATTAAAATACGACGTCGTTTGTGCCAATGTCAAGAACTTCTCTTCGATGGCAACGCATCTCAAAAATAGCTGGAAATGCCCCGAGTGTCTAAGCAAACTTCCTAAATCAGGCAACAGCAACACACCTATTCGTACGTCCGTGACAAGGAATGATGTGGAAGAGCATTCAGAAGCTTCTCCGGAACGATCTTATGTCACGGAACGTATAAAACCAGGGAAGGTGTCCGCTGATTGTGCTTCTAATTATACTTCGGACGAAAGACTACGTGAATTAATCAGACAGGAAATAACGACTTCCATTCATTCCGCTATAAAGAAATCTGTTACAACAGAGTTAAGGAATATTCACGAGCAAATAGTAGAATTTCGCGACTCCATGTCCTTTATTAATACGCAATTTGAAGAAATGCGGGTTTTGCTTGAGGAGAAATCTGGTGTCATTACTGAGTTAAAGTCAGACAATGAGCGGTTAAAAGCATCGGTGGCAGACCTCACAAACCGACTGAATATAGTTGAACTGCATATGCGTGAAACTAACATTGAAATTAATGGTTTACCTGAACACAGATCTGAGAATTTAGTTGATACAGTTATGCAACTTGCTAAAGTCCTGGAAAGTCCACTGACTACTGATGACATCGTACATGTAACTAGAGTCGCTAAATTACACAAGGACACCGCAAGGCCTAGAGCTGTGATCGCCAAGTTGAGAAGCTCTCGCCTTAGAGATACTGTACTTGCCGCTGTGTCTAAATTCAACAAAAAAAATGCCCAGGCGAAATTAGCATCTGGCCACCTTGGTATTGGTGGACCACGCAGTCCCGTTTTTGTTAGCGAGCATCTTACTCCTGCGAATAAGTCGTTGCATGCCGCCACCCGAAAAAAGGCTAAGGAGATGTCTTACAAATTCGTCTGGGTGCGCAACGGGCGCATTTATGTGCGACGAAATGAAAGTAGCCAAAGTATTTTAATTAGATCTCTCGACAACTTAAATTTAATCATCTGACTTTTTTCTCTCTCTCTCTTGTTTTTATTGTTATGTGGATAATGTTGCGGTGTTTGTAATCAACAGTGTTTAATTTATATTATCAAAACGTCCAAGGTCTTCGGACCAAAACTAATGAATTACTTAGTAACATTCTACAAAGTAGTTACAGTGTTATTGCTTTGACTGAAACGTGGCTGAACCATAAAATATCAACTAATGAAGTGGTAGATGACAGATATATTGTATATCGAAGAGACCGTTTATGCTCTAGTGACTCTAAAAAAGATGGAGGCGGCGTTCTCTTGGCTGTTTCTCGAGGTATATCTTCTGCTCGCTTAAAGAACTTGGAATGTGATGACATCGAGTGTATTTGGGTAAAACTGCACATTCAGATGGACGTGACAGTGAAAAAATTAATATTGTGTGTTGTATACCTTCCTCCACCAGTCAAATTGGAGGCGCTGGAGCAGTTTCTTAATAGTGTCGAACTTGCTATGGATCTAGCTGATGATATTGTAATAGTAGGAGACTTTAATCTTGGGTCTATTCATTGGAGCTCCAGTGTGGACGGAAGCACTTTAATTCCTTCAAATTACAATTTTAATTTAGGTTACTCATTTGTCGACTTCTTAAACTCTAATGGCCTGCATCAACTTAATAATATTAGTAATAGCAATGACCGCTTTTTAGATTTAGTTATTAGTAATGTGCAGGGTGCATTTGTCACGACTCCAACTGATGTTCTAAGTAAGTGCTACAATATACATCCTTGCCTCCAGTTAAACATACCTTACTGTAAAGTTAATTATATAAGACAAAGACAAGTTAACGCTTACAATTATTATAAAACGGATTTTAGTAGCCTGGAGCGCGAGTTATTGGATGTAGATTGGCAGGACTTGTTCTCGAATTGTGTAGATGTTAACAAGATGGTCTCGAGATTTTACGATGTGCTCTATGGACTCATAGCCAGGTTCGTGCCAAAACGGAATCTTCGCAAGCGTAAATATCCCAAGTGGTTCAGTAATTCCCTTATCAAACTCCTGGCGGAAAAGGATAAAATTCGCAGAAAATTTTTGAAATACCGTAACCCTAGGGATGAGATTGAATTCCAGCTACTTCGCAGCCGTGGTCATAAACTTTATAATGATTGTTATAGAGACTACATTCAAGGCATAGAAGCTAACATTTCTACGAATCCAAAGGCTTTTTGGAGCTTCATCAAAGACAAGCGTGGTGGTCACTCCTCCATACCGGCTGAAATGAAGTTAAACAATGACGCCGCCTCATCTGGCCCTGATATCGCGAATTTATTTGCTCGTCACTTCTCATCAGTTTATTCCACGGGCGACCCGGGGGGGTCGTTAAATTATTCAGGTCTTGGTCAAGATTTTCTAGCTAAATTAATGTTTACAGAATCACAGGTGATTAAAAAAATTAAAACTCTCGACCTGGCTGGGGGTGCTGGACCCGACTCCATCCCCCCTTTGTTGGTCAGGCGCTGCATGCGCGGAATCTCCTTGCCTTTGACATTAATTTTTAACAGATCGCTTGAGGATGGTGTTTTCCCCCAGGAATGGAAAAAAGCACGCATTGTCCCTGTTTTTAAAAAAGGTGATAATACTTCTGTAAACAATTACCGACCCATCTCCATGCTTTCTTGCTTTGCGAAACTCTTTGAAATTATGATTTGTCCTGTAATCTCCAAATTTAGTAGCAGTTTCATCTCCGTTCATCAGCACGGCTTTACAAGTGGTCGTTCTGTTTTTACTAATTTGGTACCTTTTGTCTCGGAGCTTTGTGAGAATGTTGATGGGGGACTCGAGGTTGATGCTATTTACACCGACTTTAGCAGTGCCTTCGATAAAGTAAACCATACAATTCTCGTAGACAAACTAAGTGCTCTTGGGATTGGGGGATCTTTGCTTTGCTGGTTCGAGTCATACTTACGCGATAGAAAACAGGCAGTTGTCCTGAGTGGTTTTCAGTCAGACTGGTTTTATGCTACGTCGGGTGTACCCCAGGGTTCCCACTTGGGACCTTTACTTTTTCTTATTTTCATAAATGACATCACCCACTGTATTAAAAATTGCAAAGTGTCACTATTTGCTGATGACCTGAAAATTTACCGACCTGTCCTATCTCCTTATGATAGTGAACTCATTCAAGCCGACCTTAATAGAATCATCGCTTGGTGTGGGGCTAATTGCATGACTCTCAATGTGCGCAAATGTTTCCATATTAAGTACTCCAGGAAATTAAAACCACTTGTTACTAGGTACAAGATCAGTGGAGAAACACTTGTCGAGGTTAAGGTTATTCCGGACCTTGGTGTTCATATTGATAGTAGACTTAAATTTGACATTCACATAAATGCCATCATTACCAAGGCTTCTAGTATGCTGGGTTTTATTATACGAAACACCAAAAAATTCAAGGACATTAGGACGAAAATTCATCTGTATAATGCGTTGGTTCGAAGCCATCTTGACTTTGCTTCTTGTGTTTGGAGTCCATTCTATAGAGTGCACTCACAGCGAATCGAGAGCATACAACGGGCCTTCACGAGACACCTAGCATTTCTATGTAGTGGATTCTCCCACCGTCAACCATACAGCGAACGTCTTGCAAAGTTTAACATGTGTAACCTTCGTGACAGAAGACAGTTAATGGATATGTGCTTTCTATATAAAATTCTTAATAGTCATCTAGATTCTTGTGACTTGCTGTCACGTCTATCCCTGTCAGTGCCTCGCAACTACCCCAGATACCGCATGTCTAAATTATTTGCTACACCATTTGCTCGAACCAATCTTGGGCTTCAGTCTCCTTTGGCACGAATTTCCACAGAGTATAATCTTTTGAGTATTGCTATTCCTGATCTAGATATATTTTTTAACAACTTTAAAAAATTTAAATCTTTGATTTTAGAGTATTCATCGGGCCTAACTTTTCGCTGATGGGTACTTTAGGATTAGTCACTGTAAAGTTCTGCAGGTTTTTTTTTTCCACTCTTACGTAATGAATTAAACGCAAGTGTTATGTACGCCGTTATTTTGGTGCATATCAGAATATTTTTTTAGATTAAGTATTGTAATGTTGTATTAATATGTACCATGTGGCCTGTACTTATTTAAATAAATAAATAAATAAATAAATAAATGTACCACGGTTGTTGTAATGCCTTCTCTCAAGTTTTGTACTATGCATGCGCACACAAACACGTATTAGCACACGTACATAATGCTTCCTATCTCATTTTCTCCTACGTTAAATCTTATGAATTTATGTGTCTGTCTCTTTTTACTGTCAATTTTTCGTTTCATCGACTTTCAAAACACAACGATGCTAAAGAAGTTTTCACTGCAAAAAAGCTCGACCAATTTTATCTGTTTCAATCTTTTATTTTTAAGTATAGCTTGCAATTATACAATATTGTAGGCTGATGATTCACTGAAAACTAAGTAAATAAATAAATAGATAGTTAACTTACTAACTTTGTAAATACTTATAATGAATAAAAAGCATTTTATATTTTATCTATTTCTTCGATAATATTTCATTATTTGGTTATATAACCACTTGAAATTTTGTCAAGAGCATTTCGTGACAACAGTTCATTCCAGGGTTGAGACATTCAACGTTTATACGTTCACTTAACACGCACTACGCGATAAATAATGCGTTCTGCTCAGTGGAGATTAGCTATTTGTTTAGTTTTTTTTAGAATACAATATCATTTTTTTGTTAATGTCATAAAAATTGACGTTAAAATAAGGAAGGCGTAGCTCCAAAATGGCGGGGGTAATAACCTTTTAGTCAATTCAAAATACGTATCGAAATCAAATAAGAAAATTTATAATTTCCTCGCAAAACTGTGGCAAGGTTTCCAACGATCAAACGCTGATAACCGGATGGATGAATTAAATATAATTATCTAAAACTCCTTGCTTTGGCTTAACGAGCCTTACTTTAAGCAGAGGAAAGATTAAGCTCAAGCAATAAATGAATGCACTCACATAGACCCACGCTTCAACAAGACCCCAAACGTACGTCGCCCAAGTGAAAATAACTCTTCAAATGCACCCAAATATTTGTCGTTATGAATCCTCCAACATTTTTATCTACCACCCATTCAGATCGTCTTTTTAATTGACAAGAAGAATGAGCGAAAGAAACTCGTCAGCTTTAACAGATGTAACGACATTTACAATATTACGTCGTCACCATACATAATCCACAAAAAACAATATTATTCTGTTATCACAATAATAGTAGTGTTATGGTTTCATTTCATCGTTGATTACAACAAAGTCAACAAGTATCTATACTTAAACACTACAATAATATAGAAAGAATAAACGACAAATAAGATTTTATTTGATTATCTTTGTAGCTATTCGTTGGAATGAGAATTTTTTACACTATAAATTTAACAATTAACCATTTCAAACGTGTGATAGTGAACAAAATTACTTTTCAGTCACCATAATAACGAAGAGTAAACAGAAAAAAATATCAAATATTTAGATGATTTTAATTCGAATTTACCCAAACGTGTTTGAATTTTTAGTCGCAATCGCAAAGTTTATCAGTGTTAACAAAACCTCGGAATTTTAAGATGAAATATACACCCACACATTATATCCCACGGTCAATTGATAGTGAGGTTGCTTAGAGTGCTCTTATAGCTAAATTGGAGAGCAACACATCACAATAGGTCTGAGAAATACGGGACTGTCTCCGGGGCGTCGTTCACACCTAACCTGACCTGAAGATCTAAAAATAAAATCGATTGAGCGTTTATTATTTCTAAAAGATGAGTAGTTGAAATCAATAGCACAGCTATCAACAGATGAGTGTGAGGGTCAAAACAAGTTTTATAAGAGGCAACCGTAGCTGAGATGTCCGTTGAACGAGAAGGACAGAATTCGATTCTTGTCTTATTTAATTATTACACTTCCGCATTTGAATTTGCATTCAATTTATTTTATATTTAATCCTGACGTTTCCAATCCTTTACAGGAGTCGTGATTACAGAATGACTAAGGCAATGGTCGTCATATATTTTCTACTACCTTCACAATATTTTAATAGGGCACGTTCCTAATTAATAAAATGTTATATAAATCAAATTGTTTAATTTTGTATTTTATTTAGTTATTATCTTTTATCGATTCTTGTCTGATAACGTGGACACATATGCAACACAAGCACACCACTTTATTAAGGGTGCTTTTGTCCTGGTCTTTTTTCAGGATATCTATTTAGTGACCCTGTAAATTTATTGCGAAACAGAAAAACTGAAATTTAATTGCTTACGTATAATTATAATCTCTAAAATTCCTACCATCAAACGTTTGTAAAATTCGAGAATAATTAATCGATCACGATATACGAATGTAATCTCATTTGTGTGATGATCTCGTGATATCTCATTGTACATAAAAAAAACATTCGATTGAACGAACTCCAGCATTCCAAAGTGACATTCCGATATTTGATGTTATTCATAACAGAATAATGAATTATTGAGAAAAAAACATGTCAGTACTTTCCAAAAAAAATGCGATATTGAGTGGCATTGACAATTTTAAGCTGCTTCTAACAATAAGTCGTTCCACGCCACTATCGTCTCGGTAAATTATGTAAAATTATGTAAGATTTCGGTAGCGATAGCGGTAGCTATCCTACCTTTCGCGCCGAACGGTCCTGGGTTCGAATCCCGGAAGGGGTAGATGTTTGTACGATGAATACGAGCATTTGTACCTGAGTCATGGATATTTATATATATTTCTATGAATATTACATATCTATGTATCGTATAAGTATTGTCTATCCGTTACCCTAGTAACCATAACACAAGCCTTACAGTGCTTACTTTGGGCTAGACTAATTTGTGTTATTGTGGGAAATATATATATATATATATATATTTTTTTTTATTAAGTAAAGTTTGTTAAACAGAGACGTTAAAATATCCGAATAGAATTTATCCAAGATATGCGGATGAAAAATTAAACGTTTTCTATTTTAATCACACTGCCATAAAGAATTAGGTGCTAAAAACGAGCTAAAAATTTGGCTTGTTATCATAAAAATATTAACGCCACTCGTCAGTCCCGGGTTTGATTCCCGTCTGAGTCAATTTAGAGAACGAACTTTATATAAGCTTGGGCATAGGTGTTATGTTACCGTTTTTATTTCTGAACTAGTTGACCCGGTTACGCGGGAAAAAGAGCGGACAGACAAACACGCAAACAACAAATTTGAGTTCTTAGATTATAGACTAGTGGGCAGTCCCGGCTTCGCACGGGTGGACATTTTTTTTTTTCTATTATTAAATATTTTTCCATTAGCGCCATCTAGCGTCCGGTAGACGAACTAGATGGCGCTAACGGAAAACGCATTGCTATGGTAACATTATTGATACAATGGAAAAAGAGCGGAAAAATCAGCAGACAGACAAACAACAAATTTGAGATCTTAGATTATAGATTCCATAACACAAGACATCACATACATTCAAAACAATGTATGTGATGTCTAATATTTATTTAGTTACATTTATATTAACCACTTGTCAGTCCACGGTAGCAATTGCTACTGATAGCCAACACCCCTCATCAGCCCCTGGTAGCAATTGCTACCATATTCAAAATTCCGCGTGGCCTGCTCTTTTTATTATTACTATTAATTTTTGAGTTACAGAGATCCAAATATTTGTTGGTGGATTCTTTATTTAATCAGCTTTACGGTAGTATTTTTTTGTTTCGTCCTAGCTTCATTATGAAGCGAAAAAATGCAATTTTTATTTAAGTGTCCGACATTTTTATCACAATTTACGCATCATTGGGACTGTTGAGAGATGTGGGGCGCATGGTAGCGGACTAACAAGTGACTAACTGGGATTTCAAAAGATATGATAGTAAAACAAGCAACAAAAATGCCAAAAAATAATCTGATTTGTGAGAAATACTTATCCATACTAATATTATAAATGGGAAATTCTGTCTGTCTGTTTGTCTTTCTTTCACGATAAAACAAAGCGACGAATTGACGTGATTTTTTAAGTGAAGATAGTTGAAGGGATGGAGAGTAACATAGACTACTTTTTGCCCCTTTCTAACCCCCCACTTCCCAAAAATGGGGGGTGGAAGTTTGTATGGAGCATTCCGCAATTTTCAAGGTAGAAAGCTAAAAATTGGTATGCTGACTATTTATGACTATTAAAAAATCGCCCATAATTTTTTTTTTTAAATCTGCACCCAACCCCTTAAAAGTGGGGGTGAGATTTTATATGAGACCTTTCGCAGTTTTCAAGGCAGGTTCTGTTATTTGACTATTGATTTAATTACTTTCGATTTTTGGCTATTCCTGTTAAGCTTTGGCGTGGCTGGGGTGAACTTAGAAAAGCCGTGCTTTTTCCATGGACAGCTGTATGTAGCATGTTCGCGTGTGTCCAAGGCCCAGAATCTTTTTATTCTGACCCCAAATGGAAAGACATATAATATAGTCTATAGTAGTGTAAAATAAAATAAATAACGTGTAAAATTCTGTTCCAAGTTCTCTTCTGTGTTCAGGAAAGGGGAACAGTGCTTTCGCTTACATTTAACGCGAGCGAAGCCGCGGGCAAAAGCTAGTCTTATCTAAAGAAAGATATTACGACTTTTAATTTCAGTTGAAATTAAATATTTTGTACTGTAAATTAAAAGCGTATACTTCACACAATTGTAGCAGAATAATCTCAATACAGACAGACCGACTAAGACATTGCTTTTGTATAGCTAAAAACCGTTACCAGACTTCGTGATTAATTCTTGAAAGTTCGTCTCCATAATTTTCTCCTTTGTGAAGAGCTAAGTCTTAATTAAAACGTTAACTAGACGTTATTGGACGGACACTTCATTACCTTCTTCTTATTTCACACCTAACCTGACCTGAAGATCTAAAAATAAAATCGATTGAGCGTTTATTATTTCTAAAAGATGAGTAGTTGAAATCAATAGCACAGCTATCAACAGATGAGTGTGAGGGTCAAAACAAGTTTTATAAGAGGCAACCGTAGCTGAGATGTCCGTTGAACGAGAAGGACAGAATTCGATTCTTGTCTTATTTAATTATTACACTTCCGCATTTGAATTTGCATTCAATTTATTTTATATTTAATCCTGACGTTTCCAATCCTTTACAGGAGTCGTGATTACAGAATGACTAAGGCAATGGTCGTCATATATTTTCTACTACCTTCACAATATTTTAATAGGGCACGTTCCTAATTAATAAAATGTTATATAAATCAAATTGTTTAATTTTGTATTTTATTTAGTTATTATCTTTTATCGATTCTTGTCTGATAACGTGGACACATATGCAACACAAGCACACCACTTTATTAAGGGTGCTTTTGTCCTGGTCTTTTTTCAGGATATCTATTTAGTGACCCTGTAAATTTATTGCGAAACAGAAAAACTGAAATTTAATTGCTTACGTATAATTATAATCTCTAAAATTCCTACCATCAAACGTTTGTAAAATTCGAGAATAATTAATCGATCACGATATACGAATGTAATCTCATTTGTGTGATGATCTCGTGATATCTCATTGTACATAAAAAAAACATTCGATTGAACGAACTCCAGCATTCCAAAGTGACATTCCGATATTTGATGTTATTCATAACAGAATAATGAATTATTGAGAAAAAAACATGTCAGTACTTTCCAAAAAAAATGCGATATTGAGTGGCATTGACAATTTTAAGCTGCTTCTAACAATAAGTCGTTCCACGCCACTATCGTCTCGGTAAATTATGTAAAATTATGTAAGATTTCGGTAGCGATAGCGGTAGCTATCCTACCTTTCGCGCCGAACGGTCCTGGGTTCGAATCCCGGAAGGGGTAGATGTTTGTACGATGAATACGAGCATTTGTACCTGAGTCATGGATATTTATATATATTTCTATGAATATTACATATCTATGTATCGTATAAGTATTGTCTATCCGTTACCCTAGTAACCATAACACAAGCCTTACAGTGCTTACTTTGGGCTAGACTAATTTGTGTTATTGTGGGAAATATATATATATATATATATATATATATATATTTTTATTAAGTAAAGTTTGTTAAACAGAGACGTTAAAATATCCGAATAGAATTTATCCAAGATATGCGGATGAAAAATTAAACGTTTTCTATTTTAATCACACTGCCATAAAGAATTAGGTGCTAAAAACGAGCTAAAAATTTGGCTTGTTATCATAAAAATATTAACGCCACTCGTCAGTCCCGGGTTTGATTCCCGTCTGAGTCAATTTAGAGAACGAACTTTATATAAGCTTGGGCATAGGTGTTATGTTATACAGATAACATTGGTATTATTGAAGCTTTTTTCTAAACTATAATAATTTTAAAATACAAAAATCATCTCAGTTTGCAGATAAATAAATCTAATAAAATAATATACTCAATCTTGATACAATAGATCAGTAAGATCAAAGAAAAATCTTAAAAAAGATCAAAATCAGAATCTCTACTCTTTATGAGAAAGATGCCCAAAAAAGCAGCGTTTCCTCATTGGCTAGCATTACTAATGCGATGGCTGGAAAGGCTGTCAGATCTTTTGTCTTCACTTGATCAATAAACGGTGGGAAATTTCTTTGACAAAGAGCTTGGCATTCAAACTCCATGAACCCATAGTCTCCCTAACCTATACAGACTATATTTATATACTAGGTCTATAACTTAATGCGTGCGGTCTTTTTTCAAAATTTGAACGTTTATTTAAGAAAAACATATAGAATAGTATTATTCAAAGTATTGCCCATCTGAAGCTATGACCTTTTCCCATCTTTCTGATCCCATCCCAAAAGAACTGCGCCGGCTTGGCAGCTAAGAATGAATCAAGCCAATTTTTGATATCCTGCTCTGATGTGAACCGTATGCCAGTGAGGGCGTTCTGCATCGATCGGAACAAATGGTAGTCAGAAGGGGCAAGGTCTGGGCTATAAGGCGGGTGGGGTAAAACTTCCCATCCACTGTTTTCCTCCATCCATTTGATCGCGAGTGTCGAATCATCACTCCAGAGTTTTAACTGACGACGCGCCATGTATATCCGAGACTATCATAAATCCAACTCGGCGCGTCGCGCCAAACTGATCGTGAGTGTGTGACCGTCAATTCAACACAAACTTCCTAACAGACCGGCCGATCGCAAACTGAAGAGCGGGAGTGACGCCACAGTTTTACGTCTGGACTGACGCGAAAAACTGATCGTCAATGCCCACTTTAAAAAGCAAAGCGGCCGTAGGCCATCCTTTGAAATGTCAGCTTTAACCCAATCCTCACTGATTTACTACGGGAGTAAATCCACTCGCAACACAAACATTTAGCTTGCCACGAGATGTTAAAGGGAATATTAATAACGTTTTTCTTGTATTCTTAAAATGCTTGAAAAAAATTTGCTATTTCAATTTGTTCAAAACAATCGCGTGTTCTGTCGCAACCTATTCACTTACAAAAAATCGAAGAATCGTGACAGTCAACTCGCGGAGTGCCCGTGACACGCGTTAATCGATTAAAAAAAATGCTTAGCCATTCCGGAAAGTGACAGTGAATCGCGAAAGTGTTCACACATGAGTGCACCGTGTGTCGAGAATTTTCGTTTAGACTGCAACATTGTAACGTAATGCCGAAAATGGTAATGAAATCTTTTATGATTTACGACTTCGAAACATAACACTGTCGAATTTTAAACCACTCAGTCTTTAAGTAGCTCGCAATAAGGCAGTTTGTATGTGACAAAGACAAACTTTTTATTGAATGAGAAATGACGGAGAATAATATTAAAAATAATTCATACATTCACACCGATTAACCTAGCTCAAAGTAAGCACTCTAAGGCTTGTGTTATGGATACTAGTGTAACGGAGAGATAAATATGTAATATTCATAGAAATATATATAAATACCCGTGACTCAAGTACAAATGCTCGTGTTCTTTAAAATCTAAACATTGCCCCTTCCGGGTCTCGAAACCAGGATCGTCGGTGCGAAATTCAGGATCGCTACCGTTGCACCAAACAATCGTTATAAAATGAATATTATCTAAAGAAATTATTACTACAAATAATTCTACTTGTCTTAGCTGTCCCAACTAAAGACAATTTGAATTAATATAAGTTATTTACGGGGTTATTACCATGTACCTACCTTGTTTTTAGCGAGTTTCCGATATTTCGGCACTTTTGGCGCCATGATCACGGAGCGACTACTGCTCGAAGTAACATGGTAACAATCCCGTAAATAACTTATATTACTATAATGTTAGTGACCATGAAAGTTTAAAACAATATAATTTGAATTAAATTCTTAAGATGAATTAAAAAAGAAATATATCATTAACTTTATAAAAATTTTATAATCACGAAATGTTCCGTGGTTAAAAAAAATACATTTACCCTTAAACAACTTACTTTACAATTGAACAAGATACGTTTTTAATTAGAAATGTAGAATCTTAGCCATATTTATATTATTACTAGCTTTTACCGGCAGTTTTGCTCGCTTTAATATCCTGATATAACTGTCAAAGATCATTAAAAAGAAATGTCATTCAAATGGAACACCAGATGGCGTTGAATTCTATTAAAATCTATCAAACTCTTCGTAGGACGATCATATATGCCAACATCGTTCATTTAGCCCTGCAGAAACATTTTTTTATATTTTTTTTATATAAAAAGTATCCGATGTCCTTTACTATCATTTCGCCTCATGGTAAGCGGTGATGTGAACTTGGATATGATGTATTTGCCTAAACTAACATCTTGCTGCTTTCTTAAATTTGTCGTTTATTCCCTGTATGTTATTGCAATGTTGAAGATTACTTACTTAAAACAGGTACTTGTTGACTTTGTTGTTATCAACGAAATAATGATATCATAACACTACTAACTTTATTTATTATTATTTATTATTTTGTGGATTATGTATGGTGACGACGTATTATATTGTAAATGTCATTACTTCTGTTAAGGCTGACGAGTTTCTTGCGCCTATTCTTCTAGTCATTTAAAAGACGTCCTGAATGGGTGGTCATTTCATTTCATAGAGGTCCCTTTTCTCTCGTGATTCAAATACTCTTAAATTGTATGTGTCAGAAAACAAATACTCAGGCATGGAGTACCACTCTTTAACAGTACGGGTGATAAAAGTCGAATCAAAACATGGTTTACAGTATTTCAGATGTTTGATACATACAAGCCAGTATATCAAACTCAAGTTATTCAGCACCATAAAATGCATTATGTAAAAGTTTCCTCTTCCAGCAAGCGGTTACCGAGAACTGGAAACTGTTTCGTATCAGTATGTTTCTTGGAAACTTTACCAATGCATAATACATCTGAAATGAAAATTAGTATGAAGACTAAGTTTTTTTTTAATTCCTTTTTCATTTGTCTTATTCTTATACTTCCGCACACATTACACATTAATTTAAAACAATGTTTGCGCATACTGTATATTTTATCCTGACGTTTTCAAGACATGTTGCATTTATCCGGCTCGAAGGATCACTTTATAAAACCTGGCACAGGTTTCTCGATGATCACTCAGTACTACGATAAAATTATTATTCAATAATAACCAAACCATATATTGGCAACCATACCGGGTTGCCAGAACGGTGCGATGCGACTACGCACCGCACCGTTAATGCATCGCGTGGCCTCGCTCTAACAGTGTCGCTTGTTCAATGTTTTTTCAACCACGAAAAATACACGACGCACCTAAAGGAGTTTTCACTTCAAAATAACAAAGAAACAATGTTGTATCTGTGTGCAGCATCAGGAATAGGGTCAAGGCTCGGTGTAATAATTTCACCCGGGAGACAGATGAAACACCGATTTTCAGCCATTATCCTAGCTAATGAGGCTGCAGGTAGAAGATTTTAAAAAGCAAGCCATGTAGGTAAATATATAAGTGTGTAACAAAAAATTATATTAGTGTTATCAAATGAAAGTTAATGTAAGTTAAAGTCAAATCAAAATAAAGGGTAAATAAAAATAATAACGATGATTGTTTTTAGACTGGATGCGTACGTAAAAGGCTATGTCGTTTACAGGAATCTTTGTGAAGGTTAAAAATATTTCATCCTCATTATTATCGACTACTAATCGACGAGCATTTGATGCAACGGTAGCGATCCTGCCTTCCTACCGAAGGTCCTAGGTTCGAGTCACGGACAGGTCAGATGTTTGTATAAGGAATACGAGCATTTGCACCTGAGTCAAGGGTATTTATATATACATATCTTTATATATATAATTCTTCTGTGAGTGTGTATGTCACTGAACTCCTCCTAAACGGCTGGACCGATTTGAATGAATTTTTTTGTGTGTGTTCAAGGGGATCTGAGAATGGTTTAGATTCACAAATCAGTCCGGCAGATGACGCTGCAGGCGGCACAGCAACGCGTGGCCGGGTCAACTAGTATTTCTATAAATATCTAAGTATCGTGTATATGTATTTATTCGTTACCCTAGTATCTATAACACAAGACTTACAGTGCTTTGAGCTAGGCTAATTGAATGAATGAATAACCTTTATTTGCAACAATTTTGAGTAGATGATAATATGATCTTATTAATAAATTAATAAGTGTGAATGTGAGAAATATAATAATTATTATAGTATTATTTATATTCTTTGCTCTGCTGAACAAATCAGATAAAGATAGGCAGAATTAATTACCTGACGTATTAACAACTTTAAATGCAGCTCTGTAATGGACAAAGCTTTACTTTAGAAACACATAAACTCGAAATAAGTGAACTTCCACTTATGTGGCTAAATCAATTGCTGCTTTCAAGGATGAAGTGAAAAGCTGCTGCATTTCCCAAGCTGCTTGTTAATTAATTTAACATATTGCATATAGTATTAATTGTATTTCTAACATTCACTCAAATTAGCTCAAAGTTATCACTATACGGCTTGTGTTATAGATACTAAGGGTAACGGATAGCCATACATATATGACACATAGATGACCCATGACTAAGGTACAAATGCTAATATTCATCACAAACACCTGTCTCTTCCGGTACTCGAACCCAAGACCGGCAATGCGAAAGGCAGGATCGCTACCATTGCACCAGACTATCATAAGAAAAATATTGCTTGACAAGTTTTTTTCCCACGTTTTTCTCAGGTCGCTTTCTTGTTTGTCTGTCTGTCTGTCTGTGCAGTTGGATTCTTGCAATTCAATTTTGAGGCACTTCCCGGCCACCTAGCGAGCTGAAATTTTTGGACCAAGTCAGAACCCGATGACCATGCATCCTAAAACAACTTTTTACTTTCTTCGGCCACTTTCAGGCCAAATTTTGCGAAATTTCATTTTCATATGAAAAAAGTCATAGCTACTCATGGTTTGCTTTGGTTTATGATCCATAATAATAATTTCTTCCATAGGTACTCTTCATGAGATAGAATAGCTGAGTGAGAATCCATATTTAATGTATAATACGATTATGAATAAAGAAGTTTTGCATAAATATAGTCCGTTTGTGTAATTCACTCGATGAAATGATCTCCCTCAAAATTGATTGGCAAGATTCCAACCATAAAGGAAGGCAAACAAATACGCAAGAAAATTAAAAAGAATAAAATAATAATACTAGATTTAAAAATCTAAAAATCCCACGTTTTTCAGTAACCAAAAAAGAATAAAATAACCCGGCGGGGCCAAGCGAGGGGCCACTCAAAACGTGGGGGCGCATCTTTACAAATACTCTCAACATCTATGCATAACGTACATCTCATTACATCTCCATAAGTAATATGCGCCCCTACTTTTGATGCGCCCCTCGCTTGGCCCCGCCGGGTTATTTTATTCTTTTATGGTTACTGAAAAACGTGGGATTTTTAGATTTTTAAATCTAGTATTATTATTTAAAAATCCGATCCATGGATTTGATTCAAGAGTTACATGACTCGCCTTGATAACAAAAAATAGTAATTCTCTGTGCATTGTTTTAATGTTCATGTAATTAAAAAACGAGAAATATCAGTGCAGAAAACAGCACGTAATGTTAAATAAACGATGCATATAGTATGCACTCAGTAGTGTTTTTGCAATGTTGAGTTGGAAAACAAACATGCGACCTTCTTAGCACTGTATGCTTGGTCAGCGAAAAAAGAAAGAAAGAAAGAAGAAAAGAGAGAGGGCACTGAACAACCCAAAGGCAAACATATAATAATAACATAGCCAAACTCTCTTTTATCGACTGTTCAATACCTCTGAGTTTTTTTTACTGTGGGTACAAGAAACGAAACGCGGGCGGCCATAACTAAACATCGGATGACGTCACATCACACAAAACATTGTGTTTTGTTCGTCGTTAACAGTGTCCTAAGAATATAGAAAGACCAACACAGATGTATTTCGATTTGTGCTTGTGAAAATATGAAGTCGGGCTAAACAAAAGCTGATAGCGCATATTTGCCTAATGGAAATACATTTATGGTGCGTTTTATGTGATGTGACGTCACAGCCAGCAAATGTCATTGTTTTTGCGCTAATTTTAAATTGTTGAATAATGTTTTGAGAAAAAAATCTGTAATAGGTATGAAATAAACCAACGAAATTATTAAAATATTTTCCCGAAAACTAACAAATAGCCAATTGACCTTTAAAAGTTATATCAGGAAATCTCCATTGATTGGCATTCTATCCCGACCGTTAAAACGGAGGCTGTGAAAGTTCTCGTGAAAAAAAAAACTCTTGTTTCCAACTTTTTAATTGAATTGCTTAGTCAACTTCCAATTTGCTGCTTTCACTTCATTTGCGGAGAATCTTCTAAAAGAAATGTGTTTACTCAAGTTTAAGCAACCTCTACCTATGAACTTTTTGTTTGAAATAGCATTATTTAGTACCTCTTTGTAGAGAAAACTTATTTTTTAAATTAATTTTATAGTACTGATTAATATGTCGACTAGTTCCAACCAATTGTTAAGTCCAGAATTAAAGATAAGGTAGACAGAAGAAATTAGGTTGTATTAAAGACGATCGTTTGGTGCAATGGTCCTGGGTTCAGATCCCGGAAGAAGCAGATCTTTGTATGATGAATACGAGCATTTGTACCTGAGTCATGGGTGTTTATATATATTTCTATGAATATAACATATCTATGTATCATATATGTATGTCTATCCGTTACCCTAGTATCCATAACACAAGCCTTACAGTGCTTGCTTTAGGCTAGGCTAATTGGTGTGAAAGTAAGAAATATTTATTTATAATTTATTTAAAGATACTACATATAAAAAATATTATTAATAAGCTTAAGTTTGAATAAAATAACTTTTTTACGGATTTACCGAATAATTTATTTTATATTTAATCCTGAACTTGTATATTTAATAGTAAGCTTAATTACTTAATTGATCCAATCAATCGTTTGGTGCGACGGTAGCGATCCTGCCTTTTACGCTGACGGTCCTGGGTTGAAGTCCCAGAAGAGACAGATATTTGTATGATGAATACGAACATTTGTACCTGAGTGATGGGTATTTATATATATTTCTATTAATATTAATTATTTATGTATGATATCTGTATGTCTATTCGTTACCCTATCCATAACACAAGCCTTGCTTATATGGAAGAAATAGCATTTTTATCTGTCTCTCATCTTTTTATCTTTCGCTATCCTTAACACCTAAGACTAGTTAATAGTTTCTTTTAGTAGAAATATATGGATGGTTTTAATTTATTTTTTTATTCTCAATGCTATTTTTAAGATAAATAATTTTTATAGAATAATACAAGAAAAAATGGATTCAGCTCCAAAGATATTCTCAGCCGGGACACAATCCCGCAGCCTTTGGATGTCCAGTTCACTGCTCTTTTAATTGAGCTACTGAGATATTTATACTGTAGACTAGGGTAATGGGCGGTTTCCAAATTAATACACAAATTACTTTTATCTTACCCACACAATAGTGTGTAGGAAAAATCTGAAATTTCATAGAAGGACCAGAAAAAACCTTCACGAAAATAATATCCTTCGCAAAGTTTTTTCCTGTTATTATAAACATTTCTTTTGTGCGAGAATATACCACAGGGAAATGAATAGTTATAGAGGATTTGA
The DNA here is from genome assembly GCA_927399485.1 of Calamotropha paludella. Classification (NCBI taxonomy): domain Eukaryota; kingdom Metazoa; phylum Arthropoda; class Insecta; order Lepidoptera; family Crambidae; genus Calamotropha; species Calamotropha paludella. The sequence continues at coordinate 29,806,177 of OV656804.1, forward strand.
GGGTCAATTTACCCATTCTTAGAGTTCCTTGCCTCAAAAAGGAAAAATGGAACTTCGTTGTCCATCTGTCTGTCTCTTTTGAAAAGTATAAGTTGAAATTAATTTATTGGACAACGAACAAGACAATCACTTAATATAGAATATATAATTCTATGAGACACATTTCAAAGTGACGCAAATAAAAAAAATAGACGGAAGGGATCCACTCGTACCTCTGGTCCTAGGACCTAGGTGCGAGTCCCGGAAGGGGCAGATGTTTGTGTAATGAACACTATAAATATTAAATATCTATGTATCATCTACACTAATATTATAAAGAGGAAAGATTTGTATTTTTGTATGTTTGCAATAAATAGACTCAAAAACTACTAAGCTGATTTCAAAAATTCTTTCACCATTGGAAAGCTACATTCACGTTGAGTAACATAGGCTATATTTAATGCTAGAAAAAAAATTAAAGAATTTTGTCCACCCTTGCGAAGCCGGGACGGGCCGCTAGTATATGTATCTATTCGTTACCCTAGTACCCATAACACAAGCCTTACAGTGCTAGGCTAATTGGTGTGATTATAAGAAAAAATATTTTTAATTAAAGATTGTCTCGACACACACAAAAATGGTTAGCAAGCTAACTTAGAATTGAAGAAAGAGATTTAAAACTTAAACCTACTGATTTACAAAGTGCACAGTGACAACACATAGTGACCTGAACAGACCTACGAACTAACTAAAGCAGTTACATGGTTTCACAAAATACTTAACTTAAGTGATAAAGACTTAAAAAAAATACAAAAAATTACTAAGCAAACGCACTCCTATGTAACAATTTCAAAATTCCAAAAATCATTTCCAATCATTTTGAAAATCGAAAGATTCATATTAAGATACACGAAAGAGTTCAAATGTGTTCAGGCAATAAAGGTTTTGTATTTCGCTTTGGTACGTAGCCATGTGGATTATTGTTGTTTTGTTTGGTATCTATTTTATCAGAACAATATGCAGCGTATCGAAAAGATTCAAAGAAAGTTTGTAAACAGAATATCTTATATCAATGGTACCTATCGCAGCGTTAGGGGATATTCTGAAAGGTTAGTTCAGTTTAATCTGTTATCATTAAGGCAACGAAAAGAACAGCTGGCCATAAATTTCTTGTATAAATTATTGAACCATGATATTGATTGTCCGTCTCTCCTATCACAAATCAATATATTAGTTCCTAGAGTTGCAGCTCGTCTGCATAATTATAAACCAGTCTCAGTACCTTTAAGAAAAAACAGTTATGGAAGATTTTCTCCTGTTTGCTCGATGCTGAAAAATTATAATTTGATATTTCAAAATAATAATTTAAATATTTTTTCCGATTCAAAAGCTTCCTTTAAAAAATCAATTTTGGACTGTTGTAGGATTAATTTTAAGTTTTAAGTTTTTTTTTTAGTTTTTATTCTGTTATTAATAATGTCCTAATTTCAACTGTTAATTAACTGAACTGAAAACGCAACTGAAAACGTCTTCTATGTACCATAATGTTGTGCTTACCTTTAAGTTAAATGCATATATGATACATTTTCGCTAACTGCGGTACTTTTAATGTAACTTATCTTTATGTATTTAGTTGGTAAGCCCTATTAAATAAAATAAAAAGAATTAATATATACATACAATCACGCTTTTTCCTGGAGGGGTATGCAAAGATCACAAATTTCCACCTTCCATGACCTGAAATACATGTCTCGCTTCTTCAACTCTCATTAGAACTCATACAAGCTCGTCGATAAAGAGTGCTTTTGACCTGGCTTTAGCTTTGGTCTGCATTTACTGACTTGCCCATGTTTTTGCCTCATAAACTTGTCTTGCCATCTTCATTTGTCATCCTCTCTATATGGCCAATCTATCTATAATATTATATAAATCTGTAGGTTCAGTCTGTACATTTATTACAAATTTTATCACTAAATCGTTTTATGACTCACTGATACCAATTGTAATTTTTTTTTTTTTTTGTCTGCGCATCTATATTTATGTCGTTCTATAAATCAAGAACTTGTTGACTGATTACGATGAAATTTAGTATACGGTAAGAACACGTGATTACGCAATGACAGACTATATATCATATAAAGCAATGAATAGATCTTGCATTCACACCAATTAGCCTAGCCCAAAGTAAGCATTATCAGGCTTGTGTTATGGATACTAGGGTAACGGATAGACATAAATATGACACATAGAAATATATATATAAACACCCATTACTCACCTGAGTGAGTACCTACATGTACCTACATATGCTCGTATTCATCATACAAACATCTGCCCCTTCCGGGATTCAAATCCAGGACCGTCGTTACGAAAGGTAAGTTCGCCACCTTTGCACCAAACGGTCGCATGTCGATAAAAACCTCACAGTCAATCGATCATCATGAAAATTTGCATACACTTTGTCAGGGGTACAGAAAAGTACATAGGGTAACTTTTACCCAGAAAAAAGTAGGTACTAAGCCGCGGGTAAATGCTAGTAACTTAAAAATTATCTTTTACCTAAAAGTTTGATGCTATTAGCTAATCAATCGAACTATTTCGATCTCTGTTTATTACACAGACATTAAGATCGCTTAGACACGAGACAAGATTCTGCACGGCCATAAGAAAGCATTACCCATTCCAAGATTAATTTGAAATTCGCTGCATTCGTTGACTTTGTATAAATCGTCGCTCTACTGCATAATAGCGGTTTGCGTGTTTTTAATCAAACTTTTTTCATTAATTTTTAATGTTTCTTGTTGTTTTTTTTTTTACTTTTTCAGGCAAAGTGTTTTGTTGTGATTCTTTGATCGTTTAAATGACAAAAAGTTTTATATCGTGGAATTTAAATGACGCGAATCTTTTTTTGTTATCCATTAAACTTACATCGAATACTTATGTATTCTATCTGCGGGTGGGGGCCTGGTAACCTGTAGTTGCAGGTTTCTCTTTGTAAACCTATTTCAAGCTCCAGTTCCTCATAATCTTTGTGTTTAGTAGTGTCCATTTAATTGTACCTAGCTTTAGTTTTTATGTACCCAATTGTAGAGCAAATAAATGTTTTTTTTTAATTATTATTATTATGTATAAGGAATACATGTACATAGTATATGTATGTAACCAATTAGCCTAGCCCAAGGAAAGCACTATAAGGCTCGTGTTATGGATACTAGGGTAACGGATAAACATACATATACGATACTCAGATATATAATATTTATAGAAATATAAATAAATACCCAAACTCAAGTACTAATGCTCGTATCACACAAAGATCTGCCCCTTCCGGGACTCGAACCTAAGACTTTGCGGCAGGATCGCTACCGTTGCACCTTTTAGTCGTAAATTTTTTCTCAGATTAGATGTTTGAGCTAGTAATAGAATCCCGATATCCTGATGTGGTTGGGAGACATTCGGGTATAACCATAGGACATAGTAACATTATTATATCTGCAATGCATGTCAATAATGCCAAGAAAATGCATTACGACTTACCTATAGTTAAACATCATGTTAAGTTATTTTAAGCATAAAGTATACGAAACTTTTTGTATAGAAAAAAATCTAAAACCTTTCTCCTTAGACGGGTTTTGAATCCACGTCCTCCTGTAAACCAAATAGACCCGTCTTGACGAATTTTATTTAGACGCAAATGAATTTTCTGTTTTTCTAAAATTTCTTCGAATATTTGGTCATTTTTTATTGGTTGACCATTTGATTTACATATTAATAAAAAATACATTAATTCATAAAATGTATTGGATAGATTTAAAAAATATATTTTTCCACATAACTTGGTTAAGCTTCTTAAAATTGTCTGTACACGGCATGTGTTAAATCTGTAAACCTTTTAACACTTTCCTCGGAGCATCGTCTCTAAACGTCACTTTTTGAGTACCTGAAGTGGCTCAACGTACAGTGACGTCGACCAAAAGTATACATTTATTTGCAGAACGTTCAATTACGTCCGTGTTCTATACCGAATTCTGTTAACTACGTCATTGCGCCGTATCACTTTAATTTCCCAAGTGAAAATAACTTAATTCAAATGGACCTAAAAATTAATTGTTTTAAATCGTCCATCATTTTTACCTACCATATTCAGGACGCCTTTCAACTGACAAGAAGAATGTGCGGAAGAAACTCGTCAGTTTTAACATAAGTACCGTCATTTACAATATTATACGTCGTCACCATACATAATACACAAAAAAAAACAAAATTATTCTGTTAGCACAATTATAGTAGTGTTAGGGTTTCATTGATTGGTAGGTTACAGCAAAGACAAAAAGTATATTAAATACAGAACGTCTTAAAACGTCTGTTAAATATGTATGGATTTGGAGTGTATCATTTAACAAAAATCTATTTTTAGGGCTGCTGCGCTGAAAAGTTAAGGAATTTTAAAAACCTTCTACAGACAAAAGCAGTGAAAACAACTGGAATAGCGCGTTCGTTCGATTAAACGTGTACACCGACCCTTAAGCCCATTGTGCCGCATTTCTTGAGGATTTTCACGAAAGTGATTAATCGACACTTGTTCCAACCCTACAAAGCTTCGTGTTGATAATCCAAGATAGTTCTTATCGCGAACGGTATAGAGTCGAAATGAATTATCGTTCGATGCGGATAGGGATGTGGTTGAGAAGTGGGTCTTATCGGTGTTTAGACACATTACGGTAGCCGAGTGTAGGCATACGTTGAGTGGTTGAAAAGGAACAAAAGGCTTGGGTAGCGTTTCAGTCCAGAATGTTACTGCAATATACGATACAAACATAGGAAGCGTCCGCCGAAGTTATTTCAAGCAAATTTTTGTACCTGCAACAAATAGAAAAAAAAACTTTTAATTATTTTCAATTAAATTATAAATCTTATTCTATAAAAAAATCGGAGTGACATATCTATAAAAATAATGATATTTCTTACATTCACAAGTAAATACTGAAAAGCTTATTATGGTTTATAAGATATACTATAGACATACATATATAGATATTTACTAATTGTAGAAAATATATAAATAACATTATATATTTTCTACAAATAGTCACACAAAAGTCTGCACTTTCCAGCTTTCGAACCCAGAACCGTTGATACGAAAGTTTTATAACGTCAATTCCTAATTCGTCACTGCGTGATCCGTTCCAATACAATACCAGCGTCCATTAAAACTTTTCTTAGCCAAACAACTGACGCAGTAAAATCTTATTTTTAGAACAAACCTACCAATATTACTGTATTCAATAAAAAACATGTGATTTGCTAACAAATAATGTTTCGTTCCTGTAGTTCAATCCAATTACAACAAAGTTTACTTTATACCAGGTTTGAGTTCAACCCGTTTGTATGGACACTGGGGAATGATCGTTTGATTATTACAATCGCATTGTAAAAAAAATTAACAATGCAATTAATATAACTTATATTAGCATTAACAGTTTAAATTGTGACCATCTGTTACAATGGTACTGCCTTCCGCACCGACGGTTGTGGGTTCGAGTCCCGGAAGGGGCAGATGTTTGTGTGATGAATACGAGCATTTGTAGCTGAGTCATGGTATATTTATGTATATTTCTATAAATATTACTTATGTATGTGTGTCTGTATGTATGCGCGCGCGCGCGCGGTTGTGTGTGTGTGTGTGTGTGTGTGTGTGATTCTGCGTCGCCCCGTCACCTGGGTGCGATCGCTCATACTAAGCCTGCATAGCGTTCCCAGGCTAAGGCATCTTCGGGTGGTGTTCAGTCAGTACTAGTCTGACATAACAATGTATCAATGTAGGAATCACCACCTCCCTACCCCGAATCCCGAAAGGAAAAGTATGTATTGTTCCTAATTAGTATTAAAAAACACGATTAAATCACGTAACTGTGATACCATTGTTCAATGTTATCTTTAATATTCGCAGTATTTTTACCGTCTAACTTCTATTATTTATTATGTCTGAAGCAATCTTATCGCGTGTTAAAAGGTTATCAAAATAATAATATGTATAGTTTTTATACTAACTTCTAAATATTTGATGAGATAATGTTGCTATATAAGCATATGTAGTAAGCATGATCAAATGTCGTAGGATTTTGTCGGTTCCACACAGCTACCGGGATAATAATAATAATGAATAATAATATTTCTTAAAAACATAACAATTAGCCTAGCCCAAAGTAAACACTGTAAGGCTTATGTTATGGATACTAGGGTAACGGATAGACATACATATAGCATACATAAGTATTATTTATAGACATTATATAAATAAACCATGACTCAGGTACAAACATCTACCCCTTCCGGGACTCGAACCCATGACCGTCGGTGCGAAAGGCAGGATCGCTACCGTTGCACCAAACGATCGTCAATGGATGGATAATAAAAGTGTTGTTTCGATTCCCGTCTAAGACAGGTTTTATTTTCAAGTTTCATTTTCACGTGTTCAAAACTCAAAAAAATAGCTCTTATAATCTTATAAAAAAGGTTATGTATTAGTATTAATTAAAAAAAGTGTGTGTATGCAATTCTGGAAGGGCAGAAGTGAAACTTCAGAAAAGTAGCATACGAGAATTTCACTTTAATTTGTCTGTGTTTGACCGTTTCATCGAAAAGCCCACAACATTGCTAAAGAAGTTTCACTTCAAAAAGATGTCTATAAGAAACTAGCTGACCCTGGCATGCTTTACAACGCTTTTTTTCTGATCATAACTTTCCAGCATGCGTTACTACAACAAACAAAAACTTGCAAAATTTTCATCACGATTCATCGACTTATATTTTTGGAGTTTTTGCGAGTTTGAATCATAATCGATAATCTTTTCAAAGCCCTTAAAATGCGGTGTATCTAAATGTTATAAATATAAAAAAATTGTAGAACAACATCTTTAATATCTGATTTTAGAATAAAGAACATTAAAATACGTTTACAAAAAACAAACACTTGTCCAGGGATGCCCTCAGATAGACCTTGCCTGAAGAATCGGAAATGAAATTGTTGTTAAAAACGTATTGTAAATCTTTAACAAATATTGTATTTTAAATACAACAATAAAATAAATATATTGTTTAAAATCACTTCAGTTGAACAAAACAAAAACACATCAAGAATTCAACCGTGAAGCTCGACATATTTTTAGTGTTGCCAACGAAAAAACAACGCCCAGGTGTTGCCACACGTTGCAGTTAAAGCTAGAAGAACCGCGGCAGTGTTTACGAGCGCCTTGACCGCACTTTACGCGCCATTATATAATATTTTATCGTCCACTTTGCCACGTACGTCGTAAAGTTCGGAACATAATCCGTACAAATTGTAGAACATTCGCATTGATAATAAGTTGCGAAAAATAATTTAAACATTGATTTTATGATTCCAATGCCATCTTATATGACTATTTAAAAAAAAGAACTAGGAATAAATCGACGCGGATCCAAGTTCAGGCGAGAAGCTTGTTAGCTGTGGTAGAGATTTTAGACGCATAATGACTTTTTAAATGATCGCTTTTCTTTTTGCATTTTATAAATTGTAATGATAATAAAACTATTTTACGTAAATATTTCTTATTAAAACAATGGATGCATAATTCCAAAGTATAGTCACCGGAAAAGCTTTGACGTTTGACAGTTGTCGCATTTATGATTAAAACACCGAAAGCTGCCATTCTTGTTTTCATTTTAAATTTTATTCGTACCAGCGTAAAGTAACTTTTCCCACCTGAGAATTCACTTGTCGAATCGGGTCGATTCGATTTTTTCTAGTATTTTTCTATTATAATAATTTATGTTATAAGATCGAATTGAAAAATGCATAAAATATATAAAAATTATAAAACTAAATGGCTATTTCATCTTAATCGATTGCTCAAACATTTGTTAAAATTTTTCTATCGAATTCGACGAGTGTTCACAAGGTTCGGTAGCTCAATTGGGAGAGCATTGGACTGGATTTCCATAGGTTGCGGGTTCGTTTCCCCCCTTAGAATTCACTTGTGACCCGTGTTGACTTTTTCTACTATTTTTCTAATATAATAATTTATCTTATAAGATCGCATTGAAAAATGCATTAAATATATAAAAATTATAAAACTTTTGTAGAGTTTATATTACTGCTTTTAGAGTTCAATTTGCTTTGTTTTGTGTTAATATTACTATACCTCGTTCTGTTTTTCTGTTGCTAAATTTTGATTTGCTTGAAACTCTATCTAGATTATTTTCAAATGCGGTTTTAACGAGAACCAAAATATGTAATCCTGACATGTATGTATGAAAGTAAAACCAATCTTATGTCCTAAGTCTGAACAAATCCAGCAAAATGAAAAAAAAAATCATAAAAATAGGTTGAACAGTTTCGAAGTTGATCGCGATCAAACAAATAGGAAATTTATATTGCAAGAAATCGTACTAGAGATAATTCAACTCGTCTTAAAAGTCAGGAGGGATTCGAACCAACAGCCTCTCGCTATGCAGGAGAGTGTTCTTCTAATTGAGCTACCGAGACCTTGACGGACGCTTCGAATTTATGTGGTGTGAATGTAAGAAGCATTATTTATAATATTATATAGAACCTCGATAATTGATGGGTCTTGTTATAAATTAAAAAAAAACTCTGTTCAATGATACATTAACACAACTTCCGACAAAATATCATCTTATAATGACCTCAGTGGCCTAAGTACCTTATTGACAAATAAGCCATCTATATACGAGTTCTAGTACACTTGAACTAATTTCAAAGGAAGAAGAAAATTTAAAACGAAAGGAGTATGTTTTATGGTCAATTTGCCATATGAGCAAATCATAAAGATAACGTTTTTTATCTTTCTCGACAGTGGAATTGTTTGCATAAACGTTTTCATGGTAAAACCCGTTTTCGTGGTAATACCCGTTATCATGGTAAAACCCGTTTTCGTGGTAATACCTGTTTTGATTGTATAACCCGTTTTCATGGATCAATGTAGAAAACGAATTATTTATTTAGTTTTACACATCTCATATTCAGGCATAGAAACTACATACTTATAGCAAAGTTATGAACGATAAAAATAGAAAAAATATTTAAAAATTATAGGAACAACAGAACAAGCTACTGTCAAAACATGCAAACATATCTCTGATAGGCACCAAACCCAGAAACGAAATCAATTGACCACAGGAATTGTCAACCGACTACATTTCATCTTTATTGCCTTGTTATATAAATACATGATTCTTTGCATTAAAAACCTTCGGCTACAAAGATAGAGTAAATTTTTCAATGACATCATAACAGTTACCTTCTTCAATTTATGAATCGCCCCATATTCGGTTACAGTGATCGCTGACCTCGTGCCGATTCGGTATTTCGTCATCTGTTTGTTTTTTCTTACGACTATGAGATATGCTTAACAGAAGCCATTTTATAACAGTCCTATATTATCTATGTGTGAGTGCGTGTATGTGTAAGCGCTGGTTTCCTTTTCTCGCATAATGTTAACCTAATTTGCCTTGGCATAAAAACGAAAGGTATAAGAAGGTTTAAAGTGGGGAAAGTGAAGCATTAAATAAATCCTTATTGAATTTTGTTAACTTTGACCTTTCGATGGACTAAAAAGGCGAAAATTAATAACAAAAAAATATTGTTGATTCCTTATCAGCTCTGATTAAAATCCAATGGCTTTTTACTGATCAGGCTAATTATTATATTTTATCAATTTTTTTAAAAATGTCAATGAAGGTTTTCTGTTATTAATTAAGTTTATCGATGATTTATATTATAATTCAATATATTGGTAAATAAATAATAGCATTTCTACAAGTTCACCTGGCAACCTGAGACTCAAGATTTTTCAATCACCGGGGTGAGACAAGACCCCTGAGGCAAGTTGAATTTTTTGTAATCATTATTTCTTTATATAGAAAAATCTAGATATAAATCTCTTTAGTTACACAGCTTTTTCTTGATCGTTTGTTGGGTACTCATAAAAGTATAAAATTCGATGTTGTTGGTATTAGTATCTGGAACATAAACAGATGGCGCTGGTGGCAGCTTAAGAAATACTAAAAATTATAATTCAGTCTCCAGCAAGAGGCGACTAATGTGATACAATCACCATCAACAAACATATATACTTTTAATATTTTTTCTTTTTCTTGCTGATTGTTGTGTATGCTAAGGTCACTTTTTATTGACAACTGTGTAGAACAAGACAGAAATAAAAAATTGCATTATATGAGATTCTAGCCGGTTCTTCTTAGTGCAAGATCCCTTACGTTGATTCACAAACTGATGGCGTAGCTCTTTGTAATCAGCTTCAACTGAATAAATGATTTTAATGTATGACATTACATATTTATAACTTGCGTACTGTTTATTTGATTGTTCAATGAATTATTCAGATGCTTTAGTCTACGTTAATTTATTTGACTTTTTAGCGTATTTATAAGAATGTATCGAAGCAAAGCTATTTCAGATTTGAAATCAAGACGGGATGCTAAGGAATCGCCAAAAACAGAAGTAATATTTACTTATACTAATATTACAGTAATTCCTACATTTACACCAATTAGTCTAGGCTATATAAAGCACTGTAAAGCTTTATATGGATACTAGGGCACTGTAAAGCTTTGTATGGATACTAGGGCAATGTATACCTATGTATATAAGCGCGAGAAAAGAGACTTCTTCAAATAAATTTCTCAGTCAATAATTCTCGGATTCATCACACAAACATCTGTCCGAAACTCAAACCTGAGCGTCGGTCGGTGCGAAAGACAGGATCGCCACCGTTGCACCAGACAATCGGTGTTTATATGTAGAGGATAATATCCGGCATCATTGAATCTATTTAAATAATGTTTTCATTATTAGAAAAGAATTATATTATATATAAACAAAGGCTATATGATGTAAACATTATTTAACAAACCTGACGGTTCTTGTCCGAGTTATATCTTATCCATGAGTATTATTATATTTTTTGTGATTATTACATATCTATGTAACATATATCTCTATCCGTTACCCTGGTATCCATAACACTAGCCTTACAGCACTTCCTTTGGGCTCGGTTAACTGGTGTAAATGAAAGAATTATTATTATTATTAACTAGCTGACCCGGCCAGGCGTTGCTATGGTAACGTTAATTGATGACCCAGCCACGCGTTGCTATGGTAACGTTAATTGATGACCGGGCCACGCTTTGCTATGGTAACGTAAATTGATTATATAAAAATTGTTATTCTTAGGCTTATGGTAATTATGGTAACTAAATATGGTAACAAACACACAAAGTATTGTCTTTATATAGTAGAGATAGAAGCTGTGTTCACATAAAAACTATTCTTTATCTTTGTTTTTAATACTGTGAACAACTGCAGAATTACTACTGAGTAAAAAATACAAATGTACAATAAAAAAAACTAAACAAAATTACTATTCATTCGTCGTTCGTCAACGAAAGTGAAACTGTAACATTATGTAGCGTCATGTTTGCTGCATTCTGAATGCATTATTCAGCAACATGGTTATTGACTGCCTCTTCAGCCATACATTAGTTGAACGCATTTAACGCTTCAGCGGATCGTATCGCGAGCAGCTCGTGATCGTCACGACCACGTCAATCGATTATAGTCGATAATTTATTAGTGAATCGCTAATCGATTCGGCTGTCAATGGAAATATCGATATTTTGCAGTATAACTTGAATCATATTAAGTTTTACGTATTGAGTTATTGGAATTCAATGAGTTAAACATGAGTTATTAAAAAAATAAAAGAATTGGTACTATAAGATACAAAATACGGCTGTAAAAAATAACCATGTCCTGGAAGCTCTCTTATAGAAATATAACTTTGTGAATGCAAAAATAAAAAATTAAATACATTAAAAATAATACTTTTACAGAATTTATTATTAAAATCACGATCACTCGCTATCGGGGCGAGTACTCCTCCAATTGAGCTACCGAATCCTTGACAAAGCCGTCGAATTATTCTGAATATTTCTTAACTTTACGCCAACGCCATCTGTTCATGTTCCAGGTACTACTACCAACAATATCGAATGTTATACTTTTACAAGTATCCAACAATCAATGAAAAAGAACTAGCTATGTGTTTATTTTCTTTCGATATAAAAATCTATAAGCATTTAGCTTAAATAACAAAAAATATTATTGGAATACTGTTTGTTTTTAACATCAAATAATCCGATGATTTTTTAAGCTGGAGAAATAATTATTGACACAAATCACGTTACACGGAATGCGAACCCGATATTTTAGATTAGTTTACCGAACCTCGGGGAACCTACCTGTTTATACAAACGATATAACCTTTCGATGTCTTTACTCAGGATTCAAAAGCAGGATTTCCGGAGTTCCGATCAAAGGTCACTCAGATAAATATAGAAACATTTAATCAGTGTTAATTTGTTTTCTTTTTATTTAGGATGGGTTCGCCGGGGGCCAACACAGAATCCACGATGGAACGAGCTAACCCAGAAGGTGTCTATTCACCCTGACTTCCAAAATGGACGGGTTATAAGTTGAGTTGCCAAGTCTGCCAAGTCTCTGTGAGGTAATCTATGAGCCGAGTCATCTCCCAGTCACCGCTGTGCTATCGGTAGACACAGAGGTAGAGCATCTTCTCAACCTCTATGTCCACCAGAAGCCAGATAACAGAAAAACCGGATTTTTCATAGCATCGATGACGCCTATGTTAATTTTTTTATTCAAAAAGAATTCTAACTTTCAGAACATTATTAATATTTCTGTATCTAAAAACTTGTGTTACGAATTGATTTATGTTCGTAGTACATATACTTTATTATGTTAAAACTAGATTTTACACGCGATTATGCTAGCGTAAATGTAGACTAAAAGTTATAATCCCTTGGGAACAGTATTTTTTCTGAATAAAAGGTACCCTACGTCCTTTTGCTGTATCCTTGACAAAGTGTATGCCAAATTTCATAATGATTAATAAGGTAATTAAGGTGTAAAACAAACAAACTCATTTTCGTATTAAGAACATTCGGAAAAAATCGGTAAATAAAAAGAGGCTAGCTATAGCAGGTTGTTGGCCTATTTTATTTATCACAAAAAAAAAATTCTTTGCGGAAATTTTTTTTTTATAGTAAGTATAGATCATAAACAGTCGATTTGATCATAAACGAAACCTCAAACCCCACCCCCCTCCCCCCTATTTCACCATATAGTCTATTTTTCTATGGTCCAATATTGCACTTTATGGTGTCCTTGGCTTCTTGCCCAGATCCCAAAAACACCCCTTGCGCAAAAATTTGTCTATCATTTGTCTATTTATAAGAAAAAGTCTTAAGAAGTAAAAAAATAGACTATAGGGGTTGAGGTTCCGTTTATGGTCAAATCGAGTGCTTATGATCTATACTCACTGGCAAAATAAATTTGTTTATTCTTGTAAAAATTAAAATAGGCCGACAACCAGCCTTAGCTACCCACCTCCTTTAAACTTTATATATATATATATATATATATATATATATAGTGGCCTGGCCATTCACAATTAGACTTCAGCAAGCCTCCGTAGTCGAGTGCCTTGCTAACCGGTTTTTATAGTAAAGGCAACTCCGGATCAATATATAGAAAAAGTACTATTTTGATTCTGATCTGGGTATTGCGGTACCTCCGTGTTTCTGAATTCCATAACATAAGTGCTATAGCTACTGTTTATCTATTTATTTATTTATGAATTAATTGAAATCTTTCTCGATCACTATATCAAGCTCACTGAACAATTCAACCTACTAATTGGTATTTGTCGCTTGTTCAAATTTATCGATATGAAAGCTCGGATCGCACCATCTCTAACAATTATTGGTAATCGCTGGAGCGAATGCTAAATGCGAATAATCAACCAGGAACTAATAACTAATACAATGTCGATATTCCTCAAACAGTTGACATGGAGTAATGACAATATTGTCACTTGTTAGTTACGAGCTAGTAATATTGTTAAGCGGCATGATGTCTGGTTTATTATAATAATAATTTTTATATTCACACCAATTAGTCTAGCCTAAAATAAACACTTACACTGCTTACAGTGGTATTGGAGATCTCGTTAAAAACGTAGCTTTGTTATGGTCTACCGAAGTCATTATTTATCTTCTTTTACATTCTTAAGTGAGAAGAGTTGTTGTTTTTAACGACCGTTTGGTGCAACGGTAGCGATCCTGACTTTCGCACTGATAGTCTTGGGTTTGAGTCCTGCGAGGAGCAAATGTTTATATGATGAATTCGAAAACATGTACCTGTGTTATGGGTTTTTATAAATATTTATATTAATATTAAATACCTATGTATGATGTGTGTATGTTTATCAGTTACCCTAGTATCTATTACACAAGCCTTACAGTTCTAAGTTTGGCCTAGGCTAATTGGTTTGAGTGTAAGAAATCCATTTTATAAAAGCGAAAGGTCACTCCCTCACTCATCACGATTTCTCGGAAATTACAAGTGCTAGGAGCGTCATATTTTACATGGAAATTCCTTTTAGAAAGTAGTTGTTCACTAAGACGAGATTTTACGAAATTCAATCCCTAAGGGGGTAAAACTGAGTGGCAAAGCTTCTATTAAACTTCTTCAATTGTAATAGTAAGTTCCCAAATAAGTTTTAAGAAATTCAAATGTAGTTAATTATTAAGCGACTTCAAAATTTGTATGTTTATTTTTTATGTATGTTCGGAAATAACTATAGGTAGATTATACTAATACAATGTACGATTGCCGTAAGATACGGTGGGCAATTTTTTCATATTGGTACACATCTTTCACTTGAACGAAGTCGAGGGTAGCAGCTAGTATTATAATATTATTTCTATACGTACGTACGTAATAAAGGTATGATGCTATTAAATTAATTACATAGCGAACAAAAAGCAAAATCCATTATGTCAATTTCGCTATTTAAAAGGCATTGACCCTATTTGGGTCTGTGTGATGAGTTAAAAATGGCGGCTTGGTCGCGTTCCATTACGGGAAGTTGACGTTGACAAATGACAGGCGCTGTCGTGAACGCCATGCACCAGATTGGAGGGTTAATAGATAATCAGTGCTGAACCATCAGTTCTGAACACGATTTTATCGCAACCCGCATAATAAAGTGTCTCAAAACAATGGGCATTGGAATTGGCTACCATTTCTCCGGATTTATCCTAATTTTTGGGGTTTCCGGGATACAACCGGGCAGGGGTTTTTTTAAATAGTGTCTGACTGAATTCCGGTGACTATATTTGACTGATCCCAACCGACAACTATTGATCTCTTGATTTATTGATATTTTTGGAGACCCAAGGAGATCAATAAATGGCGGCTTTATCACTAGAAGCCACTTCTATCATGCAACCTTGGAATGATCATATAAGAAATATGTGTGTGTGTGTATGAAGTATGTAAATTGAAATGTAACCTTGTAATATAAAATTCCAATTATTATCACCATTTTCGATAAAATATATAAGAATAAAACAAAAATTTTAAAAACCCTTAACGCAATATAGAAAAGCGAACATTTATATTCTGTTATATAATATTAATTATTGTACATAACAACCGTACATAGTTTGTAGTCGTGTATAAACGAGAAAGATCAGTTATATACCCATTATGCATCTAAGATCCCTACTACCACAGCTCAGAAAAGATCTGATGACCTTTAATCGGCTTAACCGATTTTAATAAAACAAATCTAAACACCACTGGTAGGAAGCCTGCTTTCAAATAAAAAAAACTGTATCCAAATCGATCCACCCGTTTAAGAGCTACAATGCCACAGACATACACTCACATATACCAGTCAAACTTATAAACACTTTTTTGTTCTTCTTTTAATTTTGCTGGATTTATTTCAACATAGGATAATCATTTTAATTAAAAACACAGCAACGTGTGGCTGGATAAGCTAGTATTATTATATATTTTAAACATAATACAAACTGCCCGTTTATTTGTTCAAACCAATCATCCCTCTGTAATCTACTCATTAAATCCAACGAGCTTGTAAAACTAAAGCTGGCGCCCTAAGCCGATCCACATTGTTAATATAATAATAATTGAAATTTGTTTAAAATCAGGCTGAGAGATCGTATTTTTTTTTTGATAAGATTAATTAATTTTTCCGGTAGGCAATTAAACCGTGCACGCGTTAGAAATATGCCAGCTCATGGGCCAAATTAGCCATGGTAACATCACAAAAACAGAGAAGCGATGACAATGGCTAGAAATAAACAAAAAAATATACTTTCATACAACGTTTTCAAATTTACGTTATTTATCGCATATTATGAACCTTTTTGGCTTCAGACACACCATATTTGTATTTTTTTTCCTGTTTGATATGTATCTTTCTTTTTTTTGTTTATGTTGTTACTCTTTTTAATTATTATCTTTTGTTGTGTTTGAGTTCCAAATAAATGTTTTGCTTTCTTTCTTCTTTATAATATTCTGGGTCTGTATTTACGAATACTTATAACCCGTCCGTTAAAGCCAGGGTGAATAGGCATCTTCTGGGTTAGGTCGTTCCATCGTGGATTCTGTCAGGGCCCCCGGGCTTGATTTGGATCAAGAGCGAGTGCATTCAAAATAAAAAAATTATAAAAGTTATAGGAAATATATTTGTTTGTTGTACCTTTAATAAAACAGTAATAATAACTATATTATATTATAATAAATATTAAAAAACCGATCAAGTACGAGTCGAACTCGCGCACCGAGAGTTGCGTAAAATATTTTTATTATATTGTGTAACTAAAAATTTACGATTTTCGCAAGTTTTCCTTTATCTGTGCAATAAGACAGAAATTTCAAGATTCTGAGTTCACGGGAAGTACCATGTAGGTTTGGATTCCCTTGCGAGTTTTGAAAAATTTGCGGAAATTTGCGGAAATTTGCGGCATAAACGGCTGTATCTTTTGATTGCGTTGGCTTAGAAGTTTAATTAATTCACAGCTCCAAGGGACAGTAGACCGAGTTTTTGATATAAATTCCAGCCTGATATCTCGACTCGTTTCTGAGAAAAATCTTGACAGACAGACAAACGGACGGACGGACGGACAACAAAGTGATCCTATAAGGGTACCGTTTTTCCTTTCGAGAAGTGGAACCCTAAAAATACTAGACAAACTCACTTTAATTGTACAGAGTTTAACTAACTAAAGCACTTGTGTTATGAAGAATTCAGAAACAACGACGGTACCAGACACCCAACGGAGTTAATATGAAAAAAAATCGTTTTCTACATTAACCCGGCTTGGAATCGAATCCGGGACCTCGGAGTGCCGTTACCACGAAAACCGGTTTGCGAACCACTTGATCACTAAGATCGTCGAAACTAAAACACACATCTTGGTTATAAAAATGTTTAAAGGGAACGCTACTTCCTCCGCATGCTCCTTCCAAATAAAGGTAAACAAGGTAAACAATCTTTCTCCAGGTTTCAAGGAATTTTCACACTAAGTTGCATCAAAATAGCTTCATCTGTTACTTTGTGGAAACATAGCTTCCGCTAATTATTTTAATAGAAAAATACTAGAAAAAGTCGACTCGGCTCAAGAATTCTCAGGCGTGATTCCCACCGAAATTTATCTTAAGATAGCATTGAAAAAATGCAAAAAAATATATAAAATAAAACTATAAAAAAATTGCGCGTGTCAGCTCTGAAATTTACTCCTTAAAAATTATTAACTTAAAATATATAATAGGCAAAGGAAGTAAATGAATTGGTATATTTATTCATATTAATTTGATGAAATATATTTATTTAAATTATGGTATTATTATTTATATTAATTTTTTTATATTTATGATATTTTACACGTATACTGAATGTTATAGTGAGAAAGAAAGAGAGAAAGAGTAAATGTGTACTTGGTACTGAGGAGCGGGGAACGCTATAAGTTGTGCGAGTATATTACGCAGAGGAAATGTGACCCTTCACTTTTTGTTAACGTTTGATTTTACTACCCATCTATTTTTCATACCGTGCCGTATAGGTAGGTATATGAAACGATTCTTAATGAGAACTTCCGCATTTATAATATTCCAATATTTTATTGACATAAGGTTATCTAAAAAGAGTGTATCGAACGCAAAATACTAAAAACAGGTTGAAGATCAAATGACAAATAACATGTTTGTGATACAGTATGCCGATATTTTGTCCAGTGACAGCAATTCCAGCACACTGATATAATATTGATCGTCATTTGTTTGTAAAGTATACAAGTTGAACAGCTGAATAAAAGAAATAATAAACTTAATTAAGTTACATTCTATGATACATAAAAACGTTGGACCAAACGGTCGTCATAATTGGAAGAGTACTCGCCCGGCTAGCGAGTGTATGTGGTTTCGATTTCTGCCTGACACCTGACGCGAAATGAATTACTTCTATACTTTGTCCAATGTAGGATGATACTTTTGACAGTTGACACCTATATAGAGGGTATGAAGTTGCTTTTGCAATGTCAAGCCAAACATGAGGAAACAAACGCAACCTTAGTACGTAGCAATAAGGATAGTAAAAATTTCTTTACATTAAAAAAAATCTAGCAATTAAATCCTTATTTGACTAAACAAATTAAATACAAAGCTAATTAACAATATGAGTCTCCAATTTGTGACAATACGTAAAATTGAATCTCTTACAAGTCGGTACAGTACAGCACATCAGCGCAGACAAAACTGTAAAATTTCACCATTATATTTTAAGCTTTAAATCCCAAATATAGATTTCAATATCAATTGAGAAAAACTGATAGGTTGTTTGGTGTACTGCTGTCGGTACATCGTTATCATACTAAATTTTGGTCACCCATCCGATAACTAGCTCTTACAAAAGTTGCTTAACCTTTACAATTCCGAATTATAAACAACTCAAGGTACAAATGTCGGCCGTTAATGGCCGCTGGGTGCAAAGGTAGCCATACTACCTTCTGCGCCAAAGAATCTGCGGGTTCGCTTTCCGGTAGAAGCATATTATGTGTGAAGAGCATTTTGTTCCGAGATGTCGTTTATATACTTATTTATGTATTCTATACATTATTTAGTACATATAGTACGAGCTTAGCTTCATCATCATCATATCAGCCGTACGACGCCCACTGCTGGACATAGGCCTCCCCAAGGATCTCCACAACGATCGGTCCTGTGCTGCCCGCATCCAGCGTTTTCCCGCGACCTTAACCAGATCGTCGGTCCACCTCGTAGCGGGCCTACCCACTGAGCGTCGCACTATGGGGTATTAGAAGCAAAAAACCGGTCAAAAGTCGAAATCAAAATTTGTACCCAATTAGTAAATGAACCTTCATTTCTCATTGTTGAATAGTTATGACGTCACGCCCCGATCACCTTACAAGTGTCATTCAATTTTGTTTGCCCCTCCGACAGTCGGAATTTAGTCGTTGTTCCTATCGCACGTCTTTGTTCTCGTCGCTTGTAAAAACGGAGTTTTATTAACCGCTATTGTAAGATTTCTGAGAAGTGAAGTGAAGTTTTTTATAATGGATCTTGAAGATCGAGGTATGTACTGTATTTTAAAACTTATATTCATTTGTATATCATTCATATAAATATTTTTTTTAATTTTATTAGCAAACATTAAACTTAGCATAAATTATAGTTTTATTTTTCCTTTTTTAGTGTTTTAGTTATAAAGTTCGGATAGGTTCGGTCAAAAATGATAGCACAAATATTAGCCTATCTTGTGTACTATCATTTAAACCAAAAACATAATCCGCCAACATCCGCCTTTTCGAAATATAGTTCTTTATATGAAACAGTAATTTAGGTACTAAATTTAAAATATTTTTTGTCCTCATAGGATTTGAAGAAACTGTCCGGGAGAAAAGTAGGACAGATCTCTACAACTATATAAAGCAAAGTTCTGGACGATTACTTGATGACAAGTTCGCATACATGGAGGATTGTGTCATTAGGGAAACTAATTGTCCAACTGAAAAAATAAGTAGTCTCAAAAAGGAATTGAAACTGTTCAAATGGCAGTTCAGACAAAAATGGACGGCGGCATCGTACAAAGAAGAAAGATTCCTCCAGAACAATGCTAAGTGGCTTACAGGTACTATAAAGTTATCGGCCTGGGTAAAACAAAAGACTGGTCGGCCGCGGCCCTCAAAAGAGTTTGGGGAGTTAAGTGATCGCAGTAAACGGCGCAAAACAAAAGAACTCCGGGCGCAGGTACCCGATGCAACGTTAACATATGCTGCTCAAATGAGTCTAAGAGCCGCAGGAAAAAGCGATGCTTCGGCTATCATAAAAGAAATTACCAAGTCCCCGACTAGAGCATACAAAATACGTAAAGTAATCACACAAAACAAAGAAAAAAATATACAGCGGTTATCAACAATGGAAGCCTTATCAATGTTCGTAGAAGCAGGTTTGTCTCGAAGTCAGTACAATGTGATACGCAGTGCTAGAAAACAGCTCTATCCGTGTTATTCTTTGTTACAAAAAGCGAAAGCTGATTGTTACCCTAAGCCTGAGTCATTTCATGTCACTGACACATGTGCTGAGATTAAACTGCAAGATTTGGTAGATCACACTGCTTCACGGTTATGTACATACCTCGAAGAAGTTTTGAAAGGACTTTCAAGTGAAGAGAAGGAAAATTTAAAACTTATATCAAAATGGGGATGTGACGGATCTCAACAGACACGGTATATGCAATCCTTACAAAATACGAACGAAAGCTATGACGATGCAAATATATTCCAAAGCTCGTTTTTGCCTTTGAGATTACTTGTTAGTCATAACAGCCAAAGTAAAGTCATTTGGCAAAACCCCGTCCCGTCGAGTCCAAGATTTTGTAGACCTATTCGAATCAGATTTGTGCATGAAACTAACGACATCACAAGAAATGAAATTAGTTATATAGAAAGTCAAATTGAAAAATTAAACCTATCTGAAATATTTTTGAATAGTGAAGTGATAAAAGTAAAGCATCTGTTTTTATTTACTATGGTGGATGGAAAAGTCTGCAATGCGGCAACTAATACCCTATCAACAATGCGTTGCTATATTTGCAAAGCAACATCAAAAGATTTCAATAAATTAGAAACAAGAAGAGAAGAAGACCCTGCGACTTTGAAGTTTGGTCTTTCAATATTACATGCGAGAATAAGATTATTTGAATCGATTCTACATTTGGCGTACAAATTACCTACACAAAAATGGCAATCAAGGTCTTCTGCTGACAAAAAAATTGTAAATGAGAATAAAATACGTATACAGCAACAATTTAAAGAAGAAATGTCACTACTAGTAGATGTACCAAAAGCTGGTTTTGGAAATACTAACACAGGCAATGTATCAAGACGATTTTTCTGTGATCCTGAGACAGCATCTAGAATTACCGGAGTAGATTTAGATTTGATAAAAAGGCTTAGAACTTTGTTAGAGGTCATTTCAAGCGGTCACAGAATAGATACCGACAAATTATCAACATTTTGTAAGGAAACTTCAGAAATTTATGTGAGACTTTACGGATGGTATCCCATGACGCCTACACTCCACAAATTGTTGGTTCATGGACCTACAATAATAAAACATGCCATAATCCCTATAGGCCAGCTCTCTGAAGAAGCGGCAGAAGCGAGAAACAAACACTTTCGGCAATACCGTACTGATTTTGCTAGAAAGTTTTCAAAAATATCTTGCAATGTGGATGTACTAAATAGGCTTTTATTGAGTTCAGACCCATTGTTATCGTGTACGCGATCAAGATTTATGAAGAATAAGAAGCCATTCACAAAAGAAGCATTGGAATTTCTTATACCAGAAAGTGATGATTCTGAAGATACAGGAGCACAATATACGACAAACGATAGATGAATGTGATATATCTGATGATAATGAATTTGACTAATATAGTATTTTGATATATAAAATCTATTGTTTTAATACCCTCTACCCAGTAACATTTTACTTTATAATTTATTCTTAGATAATATTAAAGGTACGCTAAAATAATCAATTTTAACGTACCTGAGGGCAGTATAGTAATCGCCATTGAGCAAAAATAGATAAAATATGACCAATTTATCAGTTTAGGTAGTTAGACCATAAGAAATAGTTTTGGCCAGCTTTTTGTTACAAATACCCCACCGTGCGTCGTCCGGCTTAGCTTAGCTTAGTTTAGGATTAAAAAATTCGTCTGGGATATTACGAATTATTTAGGTCGGGGAAAAATTTTTTCGCATGTAGTACCTATGTATAAACTTGAAATAAAATATCTTTGGCTGTACTATTTGCAACTGGCTGGTTTTCATGACATTAAAAAAAAAATTATGAAAATTTTGTTTCCCATTATTTTTCATATGTTTTTCTTTCTGTCAAAATGAGCGAATCGAATGAAGAAACTAGATACGCAACGGAACACAAAGTTGGTTGAAGCGTTTTCAAGCCGGGAATTTTGATGTCAAAGATGCACCTCTGGTCTTGAATATAAAAAAATTGTCTTGAATTTTCATATAAAATGCGAAGAAACTTTTCCCCAACCTATTATTATTTATTATAAAAAGGATTTACCATCATTTAATTATGGAAATTAGTTATTAGGAGCGGCGAGCAATCTTGTTAATTAAGTTTACAATAATTGAAGCCATAGCGAACCTTATTAGGTATCAAATATATATTAGTATAGGGGAAGCAATAGGATACGAATCACTGATTAATATTGAAGACTGGGGCTCATCGATCTACCGTGAAGTCAGACTGGCGCGTTAAAGTGATTACATAACCCGTCCGGATTAATTTCCGCTCGGTACGTATGTTTAAGGTTAAGACATGGCAAATGATGGTAGCTTCTAGAAAGCTAGTACCTTTCTTATTTTACGCTGTGGACCAGCGTTGTTTCATCAATGAGAGGAACATCCTCTCGTATTCGAAAGAAACATTTTTACAAATGTTTGAGCAATCGATTAAGATGAAACAGCTATTTAGTTTTATATATTTTTTTTATATTTTATGGGTTTTTTTTCGTTCCGGGTTCGATTCCCTCCTGAGAATTCACTTGTGAGCCGAATCGATATTTTCTAGTATTTTTCTATTATAATAATTTATCTTATAAGATCGCATTGAAAATGCATAAATTATATAAAAAAAAAATATAAAGCTTCTAGAAATTTTGGAAATAAAGTTTAACTTAGGCATTTTATGTTTGTACAATAAAAACATACTCGAAGAGCTATTTGATGGTTCAAAAGTACCCTTAACCGACGTGCTTGTATGGAAAAGCTGATGGGAGTTGAAGAAGCTAGAGATGTATGTCGGGATCGTAGTAAGGAGTGATTTTATATATGTTTGTATTAAAAAAGTAAAAACCAAGATTTTGAGAGATAAAATATCTTTGAAAAATAGTTTTCAATATTTAATAATTTTTGGTTCATAAACTTGCAAGAGATATGTTTTGTTCTTCCGCGAACATAACACATTTAATCCTGACGTATGGCTGTTGTAAAGGAGTCGATCCGTTAAATATAAAAAAGTGCAAATGTCTTTCTGTCACTTTTTAGGTTTTTTCCAATGTTTTTACCGCCGACCTCGAGGTAATTTGAGCAGGTAGACAAGGTGAGGCATGCGAATACACGCCTCATAGTAAAGTGTTTTGGAGTTTAAAAATAACTTAGTCCATTCTTCATGAACACCAGGAGCGTTCAGACAAGTCAGACAAGTGAGGCAAGTTATATCCGTTATTTTACTAGAAGTGCAAGCCCGAATCGAGGTTCTTGACTGACAAAAAAATCCAGATTGTAAGTGATGACATGTCATAGTTGTTTTAAAGGTAGTTTTTACCGAATAAAGCTCGTTGACTTGCTGCTACGGGAAGAATGAGTAAGAGTCAAAAAGTTTTGTGGAAATGCAAGCTCGGGATAAGCGTAGGGAACTTTTAAATGTGCCTTTTCTGATCTAGGCCGAAAGAATAGGCGGCTACGGAATATCGATTGTAAGTAGCTCTGGATTTGGAGTGGACTCAAGAAAGAAAATTGATAATTAATCGACGAGCAAAAGAAATCGGCTACACTACTTAAGTGTGAACATGGAAAAACTGAAGCAGAAAACAGTAGAAGCTTTTCAGCAACAGCAGAAAAATAATACTCTTTTTCTACGCCTACAGTGGGGGATAATAGCGGTAGATTTATAAGTAACTTGTAGGGAATAAGGAAAATGGTGGCGTTTGAGGCCATTCCACGAGCATCTCCCGCTACTCCAGACTGTCAAACTTTACTTTTGACTTGACAAAAAGGTTTGTCAAGTCAAAAGTGGTAGTCCCTTATTGGAGCGGATCGAGCGAAGCGAGCGAAACTCCCATGGATCAGCTTCAATGGCACAATGTCTGTTACGCCATTACTTCCCGAGTTCCTAACCGATTTTAATATTTGTGTGGATTGTTTTGTGTGGAATCGAATCAACAGATTTAGGACCAGATTGTGACGGAGCCCGAATTTTAAAATTCGCAAAAATTCCCATCGAAACAATTTTTTTTCTTTTTTAGGTATTACGCTCCGCTCCAATATATTGTGCTAGCGTAGCTTTATGCTTAGCGACTGCATCGCTTAGTTATTAGGCGAAATTTATCAACTTTGTTTCTATTCAGGGATTAGTTTTTTGTTAATTGTAATGCTGAAAATCACGGGGCCATTATAAAGTAACAGACAACCTTTTAACGTAGTTACGTCTTGTAAAAAATTATTAATGATATCTGATGATGAGCACTGTTTAATTATTAATGATGTGTTATTATTCTATGATAAATAAACAATTTTCATTCCCCGTTTTTCTTTCATGTTTGTGACGATTAATCATACGACACTCCTTGAGACATATCGTAAAAGCTTTTTTTCACTTGCCAACTCTTTTGTATGTCCACGCCACTCAATAGTTAATAATTCCCTATTATAAATTAGCTTTCTACAAAACACTTTGGTGACGACGTTCCCGAAAGAAAGAACTGAGGCCTTAGTGCAGGTTTACGCGTCGATTATCGATACAGTCTGCGTAAATTATTACTATGGAATTTTGTATAAGCGCCCCTAGCGGTAACCATCGGTAACTACGAATCTTCATACAAATCTGTAACGCGCTCGATAACGATTATCGAATGCGTGAACTCGCACTAAGGTCTCTATAGTCGTGTCAAAATTAAACTATCAGAATGTCAAGCAAGACGATCTCTCTTTCTATTTTTATAATTATTAGTAGCTATGTCTTGATAAAGAGAAGTAAGAATGATGTATGATCAAAAATTCACTTTTCATTAATTTAATTTTATAATCATCAAAATGTACACTGGCAGAAGTATCACTAATAAGTTTTATATACCTCAAAAATGCACACTGGCAGAAGTATCGCTAATGAGTACTTAATTGCCAGCAATAAAAATAAGAAGCTCGTGATATTCACTTTAAGAGAAACTACTGTTCTAAATACAAACTAGTATTTATTCAACCTATGTTACAAGCAATGGCATCTCACATCAAATTTATAGACGTCGCGTTTTGTACCTAATACAATTAATCAAGTCGCGCCAATACGCGTGACCAGAATTGTATTGTCCGAGATGTATGCGAATTGCGAACAGTGCTTTTAGTTATTGTGTTGTGCTCATTATTCATTAACTATGGAATACGTGTCGTATGTATATCGATATACATGCTGTTAGTATGGTAATCGCTGTGGAATTGTTTATTAGGAAGTCTAACTATATTATTATATTGATTTCGTGATTTGCGTAGCGGACAGGACTGATGGTTCTGGAGGCCAATGAGGCCTATATAGTTGATAAGCATTCATACAGCCTGATATTTGATATTAATTCAAATTGGATTTTTGCATCTTTTTTAATTTTACAGTTCCGATATTTCAAAGCAGTTTCCTGCACCATCTTCTCAGAAGAACTGATGCTTTTTGCGGGTGAATTTTGTGAGTAGATATGACGGTCTACACTCCGTCGCTTTTATTACATTCGATGCATGTACCACTGTCTTTAAACTATCTGTTCACATTGACTTCACTTTCACATCTAATGAAAGACTATGAGGGAGGGTAGGCTGATACGTCTACTCGCAAAATTATTGAGTTCTTCCGTGATGATAGAAAATGCAATTCAAAAAATACTAAATTATGGTATAAATCCTGTTTAATAAATACTACTGTTAGTGACCATGAATGTGTAAACATGAATGTGTACCACACTAAAGAATTTTTTTTAGTGAATTTGAACTGGTGGTTCAGCGATCATCACCCTACAGACCTTTATAGTTTAAACGCTGTAGAGCGAAAAGGCCATAAGCCAACAGTAGATCCACAGAACTGAAGTGAAGTGGCCATCCTAAGCACTAAGGTGCTTGAGATAATACTTTTGAAATCAAAAATCAATTGTCAACCTTTAAGCTGACATAATCTGTATTGGTCACCCATTTGGTACAGACTTGATACACACGAGGTTTATAGCTATTACTAATTACTCCGGCCATAAATACTGCAACACAAAACCTTTTATTTTTTTTAACTTTTTCATTATTTTGAATTTGGAGCGCGTTTATTATTTTAAAAACTTCTTGTAATTTCGACTCTTTAGACTACAAATTATGGTCAGTGTTAGAGGACATGGCCTGCTATTGAATCTGTGCGAAGTGGGTGGAAGGGGTAAAGAAAACGATCGCTGCGCTTGTCGCGGCACAAATGTGCAACAAATCGGGCAAGGGAAACAAACAAACTTGTCAATGTTGATTTGAAATTTTTGAACATGGGTCATTATTGTTGTTGCATCGTAGACTGCAAAAATAACAGCAGAAATAGTCAGTGCAAATTTTATGTTGTATCTATGTGTTTAGTCATGTTTTAGGTTAGGAGAGTACTTACGTTTAAACTTGTTTTATAGGGTGTTGAGGTCACCGATGTTTGACGAATGATGGTGGCTCGTATTAAATAACCATTGCCATTAGTTCTCAGTTCTTCTACATTCCTCACATGTTCTGCTAACAACACTTTATTTCCTTTTAGCATAGTTTGGGGCTGGAAACTTATTGTGTGTTTTACACTCTCAAAACCAGTTTTTAAAATAACGTCCATTTCTCCATAAATAGTTTTTATCAAATTCCTTTCAACATACCATTTATTGTCTTTTAAAGTATATTTTATTCATATATTTTATTCATATTGCGTATGCAGATGGCGCTACTGTCGTGCACGTTCCGAATAACGACACAGCGACATCGAGTCTCTTAAAAAATCTCTGGAGCAAGCAATGGCGAAATTTCCCATGGAAACAGTGTGTAAATCCATAGATTCCCTGGCTAGACAGATTAAACGAATAGAATATTTTTTATTTTTTGCTGTGACTTTAATAAATATGTACATATAAGTTTTAGTAATATTACATTACTTCATAACAAAAATGCAATTATATTCTTTTGAATTATTTTTTTTTTGCATTATTTTCCGTTTTTATTATGTCTTTTATTAGTTTTACTGTTTTTGTTTGATTTTTGATGACTAACTATATGTCCATGTTTAAGTACCAAACAAAAAATGTTTTTGGTTACTCATCCTATGGAGCTTCGCATAAGTTTCTTCATCTACATATCACAGTCTAAACGCTCTAAGCACTGAATCATGCAGTTGTTACCGCTAATAAACTAAAAATGTTTTAATTAATTGTTGTTAATTAATAACTGAAGCAATAGCCTGCGTTCGGAATGCAATTTAACAATTTGGTATGAGTTTAATTATTTAAATGATTATACTACTCATAATTGAGTTATTTAACCAAAAACTTTGTGTTGGTAAATTCATTTTGTTAGTAATATAATATTTCTTACATTCACACCAATTGACCTAGCCCAAAGAAAGTACTGTAAGGCTTATGTTATGGATACTAGGGTAACGTATAGAAATACATTATGATGCATAGCTATGAAATATTTGTAGAAATATATGCAAAAACCCAAGACTCAGGTACAAATGCTCGTATTTATAACATAAACATTTTCCCCTACCGGGACTCGAACCCAGGACCATCGGTGCGAAAGGCAGGAACACTATAGTCTCCGGCAAATAAGATGAACATGATTTTGAGATCACGTGACATGCGCAGTAGCAAGTTTAGGGACATTATTCACTACTGCGCATGTCACGTGATTTCAAAATCATAGTCGTGTTCTTTACAATTATCAACATTGATTGATTGATTGACCACTGTTTGGTGCAATGGTATTGTCCCCGGCAAATAAGTTGAACATAAGTCGTGTTCGTTACATTTTTTTGTGAGCATGTGCGGGATTTTGCACATGCGCATTGAATAAAATCAGTTAAAGGCATGCGTAAAATTTATTATTTTCAAAAAAAACTGTCATTATGAAATTTAAAAATGACAGGTAATGTCATGAGAACGCATGCGTTCAACTGATTTTATTCATTGCGCATGTGCAAAATCCCGCACATGCTCACAAAATAATGTAACGAACACGACTTATGTTCAACTTATTTGCCGGGGACAATACCATTGCACCAAACAGTGGTCAATCAATCAATCAATGTTGATAATTACATATTCCATGCCGAAGGCTCTATAAAGGCTAAACATTGCCATTCAATTACCATTCTTATTTTCAACAAACTCATCGGAATTGACAAGTTTCACGCTATTTAAATATAGAGATAAACTAAGATAATTATTATCGATGATGAAAAATTATTACTATATTTCAGATTTTTGTGACGTTTAATTCGATGTTCTATTTTGTAATGTGACTTGTTTAAGTCACATTACAAAGTTTTAGTTTTTTTTATAATATATAAAATACGCCTGTGAAAACAACTACGCTTCCAAGCCCTCAAGTGGTAATTAAGGTGATGTATTTTATATCTTATAGAAATATGGCATAGTAAATGCAAAAAATACAATTAAATAAAATAGGTTTTTTTATGATTGCACGTCGAATTTATCTTCAGAATATGCTGATGATCTAATGTTATCCTCTCTGTTTGTATCATATTTTCCAAACAAATTGATCGATCGATTGATTTATAAAATTTAATGCGTTATTATAGCTATTTTAGGAGCATCTTGTTGTAGTAAAATGCAGATTTAGTGTAGAAAACGAATTTATTTACATACTTAGCTTACTATATACAAAATGATGATTTATAAGTAGCGGCTAATTAAATTAATTCTTAAATCTATTTTTTATTGCTTATTGTTGATGCACAACGATTTATTGCAGCTACACTATGAATTTTCGACCATTAAACATCCGGGAAATGCATATGCGTGTTTTTTTTCTGTTCATTTCCTTATTTGAAAGTAAAAGTTAAGTAGGAACTACATAATACATCAATCAAGCAAGAATGCAATTTAAATAAAAATAGACTTTAATCCGAGAAATATAGGTTGCAATCTTTGTCAAACTCGAATTAGGCTTCCAGGGATGGTTAATTGAGGCCTGATTGGAATATTACAGACTTTAGTTCTTACACTTCCGCGCACCTGTGTGAACTTGGCACCCGACTTTGGAAAAATTTTTTTTTTTGTGGTTTCTCAAAAGATTTAAAAAAAAATGTAAATAATGTCATCCCCGAAATTCGTAAAATCAATTAGGTACTTTATCAGTCAAAAAATAAAAAAGTATAGTACTAACAAAAGCACTTGCTAATTAGCGATAATTGTTTTTTACGCCCGGGACAACTTGGGCAACCTCCAGGACAGCGCGTGAACGATAAAGGTCAACCCAGTATTACCACTAGCACTTAAAAGTAACATGAGTTAGCTCAATAAGAAACAGAAATCTTTAAAAAAAAATGGTAGCAAAGAGAACGTAAAACAAAACCAAATTCTACTTCTTTTTGAATTCTTGGTTCCATATGGAACCTTTCTTTATTGGGGACAAATTTAGATATACAAAAAGATATAATTAAAAAACTTTAGATGTTCATATTTCTATGTCATCATTAGTTTCCCTGTTGTCATTATCTATGGAAATAGTAGAAATATTACTAAACTTGATCAAAAGTCCTTTATTCTAACTACACGCTACTCATATATATTTATATATGTACTAGCAGACCCAGCCACTGAAAATATCCACTAAAGACTGAGTTAAATCATGGATTAAATTTTATTTTAGTCTTCGAATCGAAGTTTTTAAAGTTTGTTTTTTTTTATTATTTCTTATTAGTTAGGTCAAAGTAATATTTAGAGTCGTGTAACATGACTACCGTTAAGGTAACCCTGAGAAGGTGAAGCTGTATTTCTTCCTTCTCGTTTCCCTTTCTTTCCTTTCGTTCTATCGCTCTACCTTTTTACTTTCCTTTCTTGCTTTTTTGCTTCAGGGCGAGGAGTATCTCTAGCTCCGACCCCTGGATGCAACAACATTAAATAACAAACCCCCAAAACTTTGAATAACTTTGCTATAAATTGAATCAGTTACCCAAAAATAAATAAATAAGATATTAAAAAACCCTGAGAAGGTCAAAAGTAAAGTAAACTGTTACAAAAGTAACATTCTGGCAACACTGGGTATTTTTTTTTTGCGCCCCTGGCAACTTGGGCGCTTGGGACTTGGGGGAGGGTTTCTCATGGAATCCTCATGGACACTCCGGAGCTCAGGACCATGAGTACCTACTTTTGCATTTGTAACTGTTAAAGTAATGTGCGATTCTAATTTGCATAGTGCCATCTAGTAGCAACTTTGGGAACTAACATTGTATGACATAATGTTCAATTTAAGAGGTATTCAACGTTAATAAAAGTATGATGTGTTAATTGAGATATAAGTGTATACTTTTTTACGAGTATCTATGTTGCTAGCTACGGAAAATGAGATTAAATTTGCCTTTTCCCCTAAGGTGTAAGTAATAATCAAGGAAAATCTTTTGATATCTTAAGAGACGGGCTGGGTTGCAATTTAGAACAAGATATTAACAGAAACTCATCTGGGAAGAACTAACGAAGCATTCTGAATAATATTTCAAAGATCAGTTTATTCGTTGAAAAATCAACCAAAATGCCTTAATTTTAAGCTTGAGTATTACAAAATTTATTATTTTATTATGTAAGCAGTTGTAATTATTGTATTTAGAAATTATTGTCGAAAAAAAACCCGAAAATTCTAATTTGTATTATTTAATTATCTTAATATATTATATATTTTTTCAAAGTAATTCATAATTAATAAGTTAAAACACCTATGTGTTACTGTGTCTAAAATAAATTATGATTATATTTTTTTTAGCTGTTGTCTCGTTACACATCACAGCTGTTTGATGATTAGCTAATACAGTGAATGTATTATGATTCTTTTTGCATTTTTCAATGCTTTCATAATGCAATGAATCATTTTAATGGAACAATACACGAAAAAATCGACTCGGCACGCAAGTAAATTCTCTCATTGATGAGACAACGCTGGCCTACAGCGTAAAACGTAGAAAGCTACTAGAAAATTTCGACGGGTGTTCACAAGGCTCGGTAGCTCATTTGGGAGAGCATTGGAAAGGACGTCCAAAGGGAGACGGTAGAATTCCCACTTAAGAAATTACTTGTGAGCGAAGCCGTTTTTTTAGGTTTTTTTATTAAATTAGTTTAACAGTGAAAGTAATGAATCTGTTTTAATTTAAAACAGATTTAGGTATTTTTTATCTTTAAAATGTGTACACTAACAATCCTTTCGTGTCTTTTTTACTGTGTATTTAGTCAAATTATACAAAACAAAATATTCACTTATCAACTCCTCTTTTAAAACTGAAGCTAATAAATTAATTTCGTTATAAAGGTTGTTGAACATTTAATTTTTTTTATTTAAATAGATTAATTATTATACTATTTTACTTATTACTATTATGACTATTATTGACGACCGTTTGGTGCAACGGTAGCGATCCTGCCTTTCACACCGACTGTCCTGGGTTCAAATCCCGGAAAGGGCAGATGTTTATGTGATGAATATGAGCATTTGTACGAGTCATGGGTGTTTATATATATATATATATATATATATATTTCTATGAATATTACATATGTATCATATATGTATGCATATCCGTTACCCTAGTATCAATAACACAAGCCTCATAGTGCTTTCTTTGGGCTACTAGGCTAATTGGTGTGAATGTAAGAAATATTTATTTATTATTATTTATTAATTATACTTTTAAAAAAAGTTGTTTATACAATGTATAAATACTCAGAGAAAGACAAAGAAAAATAATCAACTAAACAAAAGCACATATTATGGCGTTCTTAAACTCAGTTAGAGACAGTACGTCTAATGACCCACTATAACTATCATAGAGCATGCCATTTCTAGAGACACGAATTAGCGCTCAAGACTGTTCTATGAAATGGACGTCTGAGTGCCTCAACTAAAGTTACGAGCAAAAGTATGGAATCACCTTTTTTTGTAATTTGTTCCGAGCTATGTTAAGAACTAAATGAATAAAAATTAATAAAATGAGACTGTACCGGTCAACGTATAACAATCGACTGGTGCTTTTTTGCGCCCGAAGCAAGTGAATGAGCTAAACTCCGAAATCGAAGATGGGGAATCCTCAAGAATACTTCGGCCCGGCCCAAGAGTTACATCAGACTCGTACTAACAAAACACCACCTTTTTTGACAACACGAAAAACTCGATTTATCAGCTCAATATGCGGGTAAGACCGACAAGTCCAGGGACTCCTAGCCAGCGTTGCTAGCTTAACTACCTGCTAAAAACTTC
This sequence comes from Calamotropha paludella, assembly GCA_927399485.1. NCBI lineage: Eukaryota > Metazoa > Arthropoda > Insecta > Lepidoptera > Crambidae > Calamotropha > Calamotropha paludella. Next base: position 29,838,937 of record OV656804.1, read on the forward strand.
CAATCTACCCTCAGTTCTGTCGAATTCCAATGGAGGACTTTCACCACCTTGGACAGCTACGGACTAAACACCACCTGGAAAGTGCCTTAACTTAAAAAGGCTATACAGATTAATTATAAGCGATACGGGCGACGCAGAGTAAAAAAAATACGAAGAGTCTACGGCAACTTGCCGAAAATCGAGAAATTATCGTCTTTTTATATTCTTTAACTTAAACCGGAACAGCTCCGGAAGTATAAGTGTTATTGAAATGAATATGGTTTACAATATAACCTTTAAAATGGTACCATTTATATCAAACTTTATTAGTCATTTAGTACTTAAGATCGCTCGGAACAAATCACAAAAGGGAGATTCAGCTCGCAAATATGGTAACTTTTTTAGAACTCAGATGGTTGTTCAAAATCCTGTAAAAGAAGGCCAGATCAAGCAGATCTCTACTGACTAAACTCGGCATCTTAATATATTCTAAGAGGTTTGAATATGCTAATGAAATCTTAACCTACTTTTATCGAGAAACAGCTTTTTCTGACAGTGCTTTAACATGTTTTGAAGTATTAAGTAACCGATTCAACCCACAACTTGGGTCAAATTGTGACAAACATATAGAAGCATTTAAATTATACTATAAAATTAAGATATTTTTTTTTCTCTTTGTTGGAGACAAAATTAGATTATCAAGTAGATATAATTATGACAAACCATAGAAATTCATATTTCTATGTTATCTTTTTTTTCTATGTTGGTATGGTCTATGGATCTCCATAGTTGAAATATCATCTGTTGAATTATTACTTCACCATGTAGTCCTTTATTCGAACTACACGTTACTCATATGTCCTGGAATCAGTATTTATATATTTACAAGTTGGCCACGTTTTTCTGTGGCTCAGTTATTATTTTTTGTAATATTTTTTTATTATAAAGGAGACCTTTCTTTTCGGATCAAATATGTACCGAGGTATAATTAACTCGGTTTCAGAACAATGTATATGATATTTAGTTCTTACACTACCGCGCACACTACACATTTGAATAAAATGGAAAAGGATTAAATATAAAATAAATTATGCGCAAAATCTATAAAAAAGTTTTTTACTCAATGTATATTATGTTCGCTAATCATACTAAGCTAACATCTTTTATAATGCGCAGTACAATGGAGTGAAACTCTCTCCCTGCGTCTGTATATCCGAGTGCATATAACCCGTACGTCTTCAGAGCCAGGATAAATAGGCACCTTCTAGGTTAGCTCGCTCCATCGTTGGTCCTGTCTCGGCACCCGGGCTTGAACTGGATCAGGAGCAAACCCATTCAAAAATGTACATTTTCTAAAAGAAACGCCACTTAATAACACAGAGACCTCCAGTGAGTAAATTAAACAATACAAAATGGGTGTCACATGATATTGAATGCGAGCCTCTCTGTCCTTAACAACATCGCGGCTTCCATTACAGAACTTGTCGAAAACATACTTTACAGTTTAACTCTATAAGAAGACCTTGTGTAATAGACACCAGAAGTATTCTGTACGCTACACGGATGCACCTAGTTAAGGCGTTATTTATACTTAAAGCTTAAAAAGCGCTAGATGTAGCGCTGTTCCATACGTTATGTGTTATTTTAATAATACATAGTGCTATTTACGATAAAATATTTTTTTAAATATACTCGGCTCACAAGTATATTTCAGATGGGAGTCGAACCCGCAACCTTGTAATGTCCGGTCTAATCGGCTCTCCCAATTGAGCTAGCTAGGCCAGCGTTGTCTCGTCAATCAGAGGAAAATCCTCTCGTATTCGAAAGAAATATTTATACAAATGTTTGGAAAATCGATGAAACCGCCATTATTTTTATGATTTATATATATATTTAATAGAAAAATACTAAATGATGGAAAGTTGAATTTTTCTATTAAAATTGAAAATGACAAAAAATATATAAAAATCATAGTGGTATTTATGTTATTATTTAAATGATTTAATTATTTAAGCATTTAAATCAAACTTTTCCAAGTATTTAAGTCGACCACAGCGCCATCTCTTATCGTATAGCTAGCGACGTAGCCAGTTTCCCATAGTAGACACTCAAATCTCAGCCGTAAGACATTGATCGATGGAAATTTCCCCCGAAAATGGGGAGATTTTCTCATAATCTCCACGCTCGCAGTAAATAACCATAATTCGAGAAAATTGTTGCCGAATTTGTGGTCAACAGGAGGTTTATGGTGATAACCTCCAGTAACATTAGTTACCTTTTATAACACCCTTAAGTTTGTGGTGGTTTGTGCTATTCTACCTTTCCGGCTTGTGTAAATCTTTCGACAAGTGTGAGGAACTCAAATACCTTGACAAACTTTATGAACACAATATTTGTTTTTTTATATAAAAATTCCCTGTCACAGTGTTTGACCGCGATGAACTCCGAAACTGCTCAAGCGATCTGATGTGTTTTTTTCATTTTTCTGGATCTTTTGTCCTATAGGATAGGTTTCATTTTAAATTAAAATTTAAAAAATACAAATTATAATAACTGAGTCACAGCAACGCGTGGCCGGGTTAGTTAGTTATATTATAAATTGAAAATGATGTTACAATTTTCACATACGTTGTCCTTAACCTAAGCAGCTAAAGCACTTGTGTTATGGAATTCGGAAAGAAAGACGGTATCACAACAACACCCAGATCGGAACCAATAAAGGAAAGTTACATTAAACCGACCGGGATCCAACCCAAGACCGCGTAGTGGCGTTAACATAAAAATTGGTACGTGCGCCACTTGACCGTGGATACATTTGAGAAAAATCAAGTTTTAATTAAAATTGTTTTAAAGAGCCTTTAGCATAAGAACGGGTTCTTATGCTATATGTTAAAGCTCGAATACGGGTATTCGAGCCAATCGACCACGGAAGTCGTCATATTTCTTTTATTTAGAATGGGTTCCCTGTTGATCCCAATCAAGCCCGGGGGCCAAAACAGAATCCACGACGGAACGAGCTAACCCAGAAGGTGCCTTAACATCCTGGCCTTGAAATCGAGCGGGTTATGAGTACTCGGAAATACAGACGCAGAAAGGGAGTTGCTGTGCGCATTATGAAAGATGTTGAGAAGCGCTTGGTGCGACAGTTAGGAATATATATTACAAGACAAAAGAACTGGTCTATATTCTATTGCGTAATGGAAATGTAGCGATATCTAGCGCTTTAAGGCAGCCGTCAGTTACGACCAGACTCGAGACTGGTGTGGTACTTACTATTAGCTACAGTTGTCGAATCACGAGACAAGCTAAGTGAATTGAACAATTTGTTTTGATTCCAATCTCGGTTGAAAATTTTCAATCGCGTGATTAAATCTTGTGATGTATGTTAATTCTTGAATTCGTTTATAACTTAGATTCAGACTTGGAAAGTATCTTAGTGTGAATGATATCAGTAAGTACATACTAGGGATGTTGCGGATGTATTTTTTTTCACATCCGCGGATGCGGATGCGGATGCGGATTTTAAGAGGCTCACATCCGCGGAAGCGGATGCGGATGCGGAACTGTACAAAAAACCTAAGTTTTGGTTTGGTAGGGTAAAAAGCAGTAATATTTATCCTTTCTTTATCTATACATTAAAATAAAATTGGAGTGTCGGTTTGTAATATTGAAATAACCGTTTTTTACATGCATATGAATGTATATACGGTACATACACCAAAATAACATGTTTTACAATTTTTGTCTGCCTGTCTGTCTGTGTGTTCGGGCTAAACTCTAAAATGGCTGGACCGGTTTTGACGGGACTTTTATTGGCAGGTAGCTGATGTAATAAGGACTAACATAGGCTACTTTTATTTTCTTAAATATTTTATTTTAGAAAAATAAATTAATATTGCCATGTCCAAGTACTGTCCAGTACCGCGCGCAACTCTCACCACTTCTCCCACCAACGAATCAATGCTGCCTATCGCGCGGGCTCAGAACGCGCGAAGGGGCTATTGCTGATTTTCAATAAAAAATATATTGCATGGCCGGGTCAGGTAGTTTAATAATAAAGTAGTGAGAGAATTACCATTACTGATTACTTGTTTTAGTAATGAAATTTAAATATGGAGCATTATATTTAATGAAAAGTAGAATGGCCGCCTTATCGGACTCCAGTCTGTTTCGCAAGGGTTCGTGTATTAATCCTGTGCTACTAAATAACTGTTCACTTGGAACACTGGCTGGTGGCGCTGATAAGAATTTGCGTGCTTTTTTAGGTAACAGTTTGAACTCACTTTGATTAAGACTCCACCATTTAAGAGGACTCTTATTTAAATTAATTCACTTTTTATTACGGAAAGTAAGTAACTCCTTCTTGTGAATTGTGTCAGGGCTGACAATTTCTGACTCTCCTCAAAATCACTTGATAAATCGAGATCACTAATTAAACAGGACTGACATCCTGTAACCTGAGGTCTCTAGTCGTTCCGTTCTTTTTCCATGAAATCTGTCATTCTCATTTTCTTCGCTCTTTCGGTACTTGGAGATATTGTTCGAGAAGCCAAGATGTCTTCCGTGTTTCTGTTAATCTTCAATATACCTAGGTAACACTGAAAATGTTTAACTGGTCAGTTCTAAACATTTTCAGTGGTACCCACGTATCATCTTGAATCTTTTACTCGGTCGACACGTGCCACTCGCCGGCCAGAAGACAGAAAACATAAGAAAGAAAGGGGAGGGCCCCTTTCTTTCTTATTGCATCCGCATCCGCATCAGCTCCGCATCGATTTATGCGGATGCGGATGCAGATGCGGATGTCTAAATCGATGCGGATGTTCCGCATATACGGATGCGGATGCGAATATTCGCAACATCCCTGGTACATACATACATTTAATCACGGTATGCAGAGATTACTTTCCTCTCACTTCTACAACTCACATCAAACTTGTCATATCGGTCAAGGGTGATTTTGACCTGACTTTTTAGGCTCTTATTTGGATTCTGAAAGTTTGTCTTGGCTTGCTTTTAAAGACTTGCTCATGCACATGTTATGAATTTAACTCGCTAGCGTTTTGGGGAAACAGTAAATACAGATAAATTCTCAAGGCTCGGTAGCTCAATTGGGAGAGCTCTGGACTTGCCATCCAAAGGTTGCGGGTTCGAATCCCGCCTGAGAATAACTTGTTAACCGAATCGCCTTTTTTGTATATTTCTATTAAAATCATTTATCATATAGTTTTATTACACTTTATAAAGTTATTAAAGTTTCTTTGTAACTAACAGATTATGAGACTTAGTTTCTCGGAGTAAAATTAATTGAATTGATTCTATGATCTAAGATCACAAATTTGTTGTTTGTCTGTCCGCTCTTTTTTCCGCTCTTTTTCCATTGTATCAATAATGTTAGCACAGCAACGCGTTAATCGCAAGTAGTTCGTCTACCGGACGCTAGATGGCGCTAACGGAAAAAAGAATTTTGTCCACCCGTGCGAAGCCGGGACGGCCGCTAGTTGAATATAAGAAAGCATTGAAAATACAAAATTAATAAAATAAATAGATGTATGTCTATCAGTTACAATAGTATCCATAACACAAACCTTACAGTGCTTGCTTTGGGCTAGGTCAATTGGTGTGAATATAAGTAATATATACATATATATGAGGTAGTATTAAATTAATTTACCATTGAGGTAGATGAAGTGACCACACAATACACTATCATGCGGACAAGATTGCGTGAGGTATTGTTCTAAGTTATTAGTACCCACTCCACTTGTACCTACTCTCATTAGCCCTGATTTACATTATGAGTGGCCATTGTTATCTAGACATGTGTACGCGGCTTTTCCATGCACCTACTTTAAAGTTAAACATAGTTCTTTGTAAGATAAATTATTTAAGTAGAAAAATACTAGAAGAAAACGATTCGAACCCCTTCGGAAGTCCGGTCCAATGCTCTACCAATTGACCTGCCGAGCCTTGTGAACACCTGCCGAAATTTTCTAGTACCTTTCCAATTTTACGCTTTAGGTCAGCGTTGTCTCATCAATGAGAGGAATATCCTCTCGTATTCGAAATAAACAACACCAATGTTTGGGTATTCGATTAAGATGAAACAGCCATTTAGTTTTATATTTAAAATGATAAAATACCTAAATAAAATTATAGTTCTCTATAGTGACAAACTAGCTGACCCGGCCACGCGTTGCTGTGACTCAGTTATCATAATTAGCATTTTTTTAATTTTAAATTAAAATAAAACCTATTCTATGCCATAAGTTAAAATAAACCAGCAAAATGAAAAAAAATCATCAAAGTCGGTTAATTAGCTTCGGATTTTTTTTAATCTAGAATGGGTTCGCTCTTGATCCCAATCAAGCCCGGGAGCAAAGACAGAATCCACGATGAAACGAGCCAACCCAAAAGGTGCCCATTCAAACGTTGTAATAGGGAATTTGTATATATACTGACAAATATAGAAAATTGTGCGCTTTACAATTGGATAAAAAATATAACAACGATTATTTATTGATTTTATAATTTTAAGAAGTATTTTTATATTAATATAAGATAAAATTTCAATGTTCTATGACACTTTTGGTTAAATGAAGATTTCCATTATCCTTTATTATAAGAAAATATCAAATCAAATAAAAAAAATCTGTAAAACACGCTAAATTTTAAGCATTCAAATAAATATTATTAGCAGTATCTGTAGATCAGATAGAAATGAGCTCCTTTACAGGAGCCGTGATCACAAGATAATTAAGGTAATGGAATTAAAACGTCAGGATTATAGATATATATATATATATAAAAAACAAGAAGAAACGCTTCGTGAATCCGCTAAAAGTGGTTTTTATTTAAATGTGGAATAGGCGCGGAAATGTAAAAAACTAAATATTTCTTAAATTGGCTACCAGCGCCATCTGTTCACGTTCATGATAACTAAAAGAAATAAAAAACAAGAATCTTATGGATCCGGTAATAGTGGGTTTTATTTAACAGTTAAAGAAATGCTTTAAAAAGTGAAGGTCTCGAAAGATCAATAGGAAGACACTTATTCAAATAGCAAGAGGTTGTGGGTTCTGGTCCAGCCTAACTCTTAAAATTTGTTTTATCTTTTACAAATCGCACAATCAAAATTAAAATTGATTAATATTTAACACGAACAATCAGTTATTATTCACAAGAAGAGGGGAAAAAGAACTCTTATAATTATTAAGCCAACGAGACATTATTTTGATGGATTGACAGGCTGTTATCGTAATAGTTCACTTCTGGTAATCTGTGGCCATAAGGAAATGACTAATATATAAAATATGTTATGGGTTTTTACAAAAGCATTTCTCAATTAAAACGAGAGTTAAAATGAAGAGTATTTATTGGAAACTGAATTTACTTAGTTGATGTATTTGCTTAACTTTCTTGGAGGCGTAGGCATATTGTATATCTTATAGAAATATGGCATTGTGAATGCAAAAAAATAAATACATTATTCAATCAATGAATTTATTTAACCAAGAAAACAGTTTTAATATTTTTAGTAACAAATGAACTGTTAGTATATAACATTTTATTATTATTTACTAGCGGCCCGTCCCGGCTTCGCACGGGTGGACAAAATTCTTTAAATTTTTTGCTAGCATTAAATATAGCTTATGTCACTCAGCGTGAATGTAGCTTTCGAATGGTGAATTTTTGAAATCAGCTTAGTAGTTTTTGAGTTTATTCAATACAAATATACAAAAAAACAAATGTTTCCTCTTTATAATATTAGTGTAGATATTTAAAATGTTTTTTACTAAAAAAAATAAGTAAAAAAGCCAAAACTTTAATTGTCAAAATAAAATTACTATGATTCAATACGGCTTGTTCCATCTTAATCGAATGTTTAACATTTGTAAAAATATTATTTTCGATGTTGAAGGAAGACAACGTTCAACTATACTAGTTTATAGTAGAAGTTGAAATACGTTTGTAAATTTTGACGCGTCTGCCGGCGTCTCGGTAGCACAGTAGTCAGTTCACTCGCCCGGATAAGAAAGGTTGTGGATTCGTATTCTACCTGAAGGCTCAGAGGCGTGGTTGTTTTTTACAGGGGTATTTTATCACTAATACTTAGCCTAGTTTATGGATAGTATTTTCTCAAGTATACATTTTTGATACTATATCAATAAAAAATTGTAGCTTCTCTCGATAAGACAGCTGGTTTATTAAGATACAGGCTTGCCTAGTATGGGGATCTCTGCTTAGTTTTATTTATTAACTTACAGTTGCATTACATGCGATGTAAATAGGTGTCTTAATACATTTTTCCATATACTTATGTCACTAAACAATCGCATGACCCTGATAGGCACAGTAACAAGGAAGAGAGAGGGGCAGACATTACATAAAATGTTCTAATATTATGCATTGGAGTTTTAGTAAATTTGTTTATATTAATCTCAGTCTTTATGTATTCCGGTAACTTATTTCCGGTAGTTTAAATTTAGGGGCATTTTTTTACAAGATTACCCTTACATCAATGATTATTATGACGAGGGGCGTCTTTTACCTTCACATACAAATATGTTTGCTTATTTTATAAATTTCCATATTTTCAATAATATGTTAAACTGAAGTTTTCTTGTTATTAATTCTTGTTAATAGATTTTTTGTAATCTTGGTGCAACAAAGAACTTATTATTACTTAAACACAACTTGCAAAATTTTGCATGATTCATTTTTAATAATCCGAACACTTGTGAAACAGATGTTACCCGATCCCGAATTCGTCATAATTTGAAAGCAGTGGGCATAATGGTTCCTTTGCCTAAAAAAAAAAGCAATTGTATGGTATCGACTGACAGCTGACGAACGGAATGGTTTGCAATGGAATCCAACTGTAAGCCATCTCTCAATTCTACTTGAGAAACACATTGTTAGGATTACTTAGTATTAATTTGATAATAAGATATTTAGTTCTTACACTTACGGGATTGATGACGCGTTTCATTTGTTTTTTTTATATTAAAATTTGACGTGTCGTTCCTTTACATGAGCCGTGATCACAGGATGACTAAGGTAATGGTCGTCACACATGTGCTCTTATCTTCTTACCTTTTTTATCGGGCACGTTCCTAACTGTTAAATGTACACATATAATTAATTAATGTTGCTTAATGTTGCATTTTGTTTCATTGATATGATATTACCTATAGCCGGTTACAGTTGAACCTCATAACCAGTCAACAGCAGTTTTGACTGATTTTTATATATCTAATTTATCATAAGAAAACTCATTTTTCTTTGTCAATCAAAAGTAGTTCTAACATTACCATTGCCGATGACTTTTATCACATAAATACTTTTTTGACTAATAACCTAAGTGAAAAGTACTTTTAACCGATATAAGGACTTTTGGCGGGAGCGGGAAGCGTCACGTTGGTGGTTTTGTTTCTCTTGTTGAAATTTGTGTTGTGGTGGATATTAGTGCGTAATAATGCTGGATTATTAACCACTAAGTGTTTGTGAACATACAAGAGTCTTGGCAAGTGTAACAAAGCAACGGAAGTTGTCTTTTCCTGCTCTCTCAAGAAGTCCACGGGGAGGTTTCAGTCAAACCCCACACATTTACTGAAACCTAGCAAAAAATATATACTGACAATTATACTTACTTGACACTGGCTAAATGCACAAATCGTGCAAGCCATAAATAAAGAAAAAAAAACAATACAAGGATGATTCGAAAAAATTTAAAGTGGGAAACGTATTTTTGAGCTTCTACAGTTTGAATTCGAAATTTGTGCTACGTGATATTTGTTTATTGTTCTTTTAATAAAAATAATTCAACATAGCTTGTTAATTTTTAAATTAAGAGTTTGTTTACTGTTGTTTTGTGTCAATGCAGTTTACAATTGGTATTGGAATATACATTTAAAAAGTGTTGACATATAGTAATTTTTTATTCTGTATCTTTAACAATAAAAAAATAAACTACTTAAATCAGATGTATTTTGTAAGTGGTGAAAAATCAGTTTATAGTGACACTGTTGGTTATTAGCTAAACAAAGAACTGAATTTTGGACCTGTGTAGCGCATCAGACTTGCGTATAATTACTATTACCCAATTTTCTGCAGTTAAAAATGGTTCATTTATTTCTTGACTGATTTTTGTAGTTGAAATGGTTTTTGACTGATTATGAATTTTGACTGTAACATATACATATTTAATAAACACTGTTGATATAAATAATCCTTATAACTTTTACAATAAACTTTCATATTTCGGAGAGAAGAAGACTGTTATCTTTTCCGCTTGATTTGACACCCACGGGGGGGAAGGACTTATACACACCTAGTTAATTAAGGATACAAGCTAAAGCCAAAGTTTTTGCGGGAAATCTTTAATTTAGAAGTAAATGGGAAGCCCATATTTTGAACAACAGCAACAGCTAATTAATTAATTTTTAATGATATTAATTAAAAACTTAGAACAAAAATGATCCCTATTACGATGCCATAAGGTAGGTTTAAACGTCAAAGTGTACATATTTATATGTTCTCCATTGTACATTAATTACTTTTAGAAATATTTGTTAATATTGATATATTAAATTTTTATGAAGAGATGACGCTGACGTCAGTTTAAGAAAGACTTGTAGAAATCCTGGAAAGGTTTCAGTAGCTCAATTGAAAGTGTACTCGCCCGGATAACGAGGGTAGTTATGTGGATTTGAATACCGCTTGACCCTGAGACATGTTTAATTGTTTTAAAGGTTGCCTTGTAGAGATCGCTCTAAACGATGAGACCGCTTATTGTAGCGCCCCTTATCGATCTCTACTTTTAGCTCTATATATATATCTGTATGTGTAACAAAAAAATATATATCATTAATTTTATTTAATCATTAATCTATCTTAGCTAAGGATTGACAAATTAAGGAAGATAATCAAATTCGAAAAATACCAAATTTTCTATTAAAAAAAAAATTGTTGGCAGCCCTAGCCATAAGATGCACTAGTAGGCCCAATGCATTATACAGGTTGCACTGACCGGTTTTTTAAATAAATAAATACCTAAATATTTCCTACATTCACACCAATTAACCTAGCCCAAAGTAAGCACATTTTTTAGGGCTTGTGATATGGATACTAGGATAACGGATACTCATACATATATTATACATAAATAAGTAATATTCATAGAAATATATAAAATCATCCATGACTCAGGTACAAATGCTCGAATTCATCATAAAAACATTTGCCCCTTCCGGGATTCGAACCCAGGACCGACGGCGCGAAAGGTAGGATCGCTACCGTTGCACCAAACGGTCGTCAAAAAAAAAGTTAAATAAACCTTTCCCTATATTGCCGGTATCATCAATTAGTAAATATCAGGTGTTTACAAAAATATGATCAAATTGAATATGTTCGTACATAAACATATTTTATCTGATTAAATTTGATTGAATACCTTGGTGATATGCATTATTTACCAATTGGTTTTACGCGTTCTAGTTTGCAGCGATGAGGGTGACTTCTATTATGAACTCTAAGCCTTAAATTTTAGTATCTACAATGCCATGGAGTTAACAATAACTAACTTATAATATAAATGCAAATGTGAGTTTGTTTGTTTGTTGTACTTTCACGCATTAACTACTCAATCGATCATCTTGAAATTTTGTAAACATTTTTTTTAAAGTACTTATATGAAAGCACTTAGGACATTTAATAAACAAACAGCATTGTTTCTGAACGGCTGAAAAATTGATGTAAGCATATCGTCGTTCGGAAATAGTGGAACATTCCAAAATGAGTTGTTCTGAGCAATTTTTTTAAATATTATATTTTGAAAAATAAATATTGTTTTTTATATAATTACATTTTGTCGGCGTTTCTATTCACGATTTCTATATCTATAACTTATCAATAACAGACGTTTGTTAAATTTAATTTATTTAAAAAGAAACATTTAAGTAATTTGTGAAATGTGTCACTGCTACCACCCTTCCTTGGTTTCTATTCCTACCTGACGCACCAAACGCTTCTCAACATCATTTATAATGCGCAGAGTAAAGGAGTGGAACTCCCTCCCTGCGTTTGTATTTTTTTTTATTTAGGATGGGTTTACTCTTGATCCCAATCAAGCCCGGGGGCCAAGACAGAATCAACGATGAAACGAGCTAACCCAGAAGGTGCCTATTTACCCTGGCTTTGAAAATGGACGGGTTATAAGTTCTCGGAAATATAGACGCAGGGAGGGAGTTCCAATCTTTTGCTGTGCGCGTTATGAAGGATGTTGAAAAGCGATTGGTGCGACAAGTAGGAATATCAACCAAGAAAGGGTGGTAGCATGCAGTGCGTCTGGATGTCCGATGGAAATGGCGGATGGATGAAAGATGGCGGTATGAGCAAATGCAGCTCTTAGGCACACTCTCCAAAGTACAGTCTGTAGAAGACCGACAGACAGGCAACTTTGCGGCTATGAGCAAACGTGTGAAGCTTGCTCTTCACCAATTTGCTGTTACCGTTGAGCCTCTCAGCTCTGCGCTGAATGTCCAGTGCAGCAAGTTGGTATTTTGCTGAGCCATCCCAAAGGTGGCTGCAATATTCCATGCACGATCAGAATTGAGCTTTATAGAGTGTTAAAGCTGTCCTGGCGTGAAATATCGCTTGACCTTATTTAGGACGCCCAGCTTTTTGGCTGCAATTTGAGCTTTGGATTCGATGATAAATATTAAAAAATAGTACTTATAATCCGTCCGTTTTTAAAACCAATGTGAATAGGCACCTTCTGGGTTAGCTCGTTCCATCGTAGATTCTGTCTTTGCCCCCGGGCTTGATTGGGATCAAGAGCGAACCCATTCAACATAAAAAACATCTACTTTTTAATAATCTTTGCAAGTTATTTCAAGACATAATCGTCTTCAAAGCCGCGGGTAAAGGCTAGTTAACGATAAAAAACGTCAATTTTACTAACTTTAACAAATTATTGTAAGTGTCTGTAGTATGAGGGTTGTTAAAACTTGTTGCGATGTGAAAACTAAACAACAAGAAAGATTATTATTTGATTAACGAAAGAGTTGTTTCCAACTTGTGGTCAAGATAAGGATGTTTTGAATTTAGCCCAATTTACTCGAGACTAACACTGAGTATCCGTGTTTCTAACAAAGATAAGAACATTGGATAGTTTTAGTTATTTCTCAGTTATTTAAAAATAATATAAAACTGGAGTACAACAGTTATAAGGGAGCATTTTATTCCATTTAATAACTTATTAAAGATAGATGTATTACAAATACTTGTTAAAACAGCTAGAAAATGACAGAATGGCGACGCAGTTTAAAGCTTGCGTTGAAGTAAAATAAAAAAGCATGTGTGCAATTCACACGTGGTAGAAGTGAAACCTTCAAAAATAATACGTTCCTACACTTATATAAAATACCACGGTTGTGATGCCCTCTCTCATAACACACGTACATAATGCTTCCTATCTCATTTTCTCCTACGTTAAATCTTATGAATTTATGTGTCTGTCTCTTTTTACTGTCGCTTTTTCGTTTCATCGACTTTCAAATCACAACGATGCTAAAAGAGTTTTCACTGCAAAAATTAGAAAATAATCAATTGTTTAAAATGAAATATAATAAAAATAACTTTATTCATATGCACTTAAAATAAGTTGTTTTGAATCGTCCAACATTCTTATCTATCACCCATTCAAGGCGTCTATTAACGGACAAGAAGAATGGGCGCATGTAACAGTCATAACCTAGTTATTTTATAAGAATTTTAATTGTCAACCCTGGAGAAAAGGCAGATAAATAGAGACAAATTGGAATATTCCATATATCTTTATATATACTGACGTTTCAAGTTAATAAAAGCCGTGATCACAGGATGACTCAGGTAATGGTCTTTACGTTAGTCAGTCACAATAATTATATTATGACAATACTTTGTGTGTTTGTTACCATACCAGCAACGCGTGGCCGGGTTATCGAGATAAAAGAGATTTTAGTCAAATATACGATAGTCGTGAAAGTATTATGAAATAAATGTGTTATTATTCGGAAATAACTTGAAATTCTTACTATTTTTACGCATCTTTCAATACATATTTTACATACATATTTTATGCATCTTTCAATGTGATCTTGTAAGATAAACTATTATTATAGAAAAATAGAAAAAAAAATCGACTCGGGTCACAAGTGAATTCTCCGGCGGGAATCGAGCCCACAACCTTTGGAAATCCGGTCCAATGCTCTCCCAATTGAGCTACCATTACTAATTCTGCTGCTCAGAATAATATTGCGTATACATAAGTAAGGACTATAAAACATTAGCTCGGTATTGTGATACCGTCGTTGTTATTAAATTCCAAAACACAAGTGCTTTGGCCACTTATCTTGGGTTCTTAACAATTTGGCTACTTATTTTGAGCAGATATCACAGATTTCTATTTTCCATGATCCTAACACAAATTTCTAGCTTCTTCAACTGCTCTGACAAGTATATGAGGCAAATGTGGATGGGCAAGTCGGTAAAGACAGACCAAGGCGACCTTTAAGCGATCAAAAGATGTCCTAAAAAAATACCAAAAAAAGCAAGGCCCTTAACCTACGAGTTTGTATGAAAAACTGATGAGAGTTCAGAACAATGTCTGTGCTTATGTCCTATCCGATATTATCCTAATTATATTATGAAAATACTTTGTGTGTATGTGTTTGTTACCATATTGTCAGTAAAAGCCTAAAAATAACATTCAAGAAGGCTAAGAACGGTTAGCTATATGTGTAGTCGTAGAACCGAAACGTTAGCGCGATTCATTTCGGTACAGCGACATCTAGTAACTATAATAAAAAAGACAATGTCACATACATATAATCAAAAGAACCCTTAACCGACGAGCTTGTATGAAAAGGCTGATGAGAGTTGAAGAAGCTAGAGATGTTATCAGGATCATGGTAAGTGGAATTCTGTTATCTCTGCCTACAGAGATCACAGAATCCTATACAAGGCGTGACTATTATGTATGTATTATGATAACTATAGGTTTTACATAAAACGTCTTAAAAAGTACTTCTACTCTGTTTATAACTCCAAAACGTCGGAAAGCACGTTTCCAAGAACAACTTGGTTATTGACTTGGCTCTCAACGTTCTTTAAAGTCGGCCTCAGTATTTATTTTCCATCAACAGTCTCAAATATTTGTGAAGTTCGCTTTCGCCGCCTGTAGACGACTACGTTACTGGGAGGAGCGATGGGATATAAGACTTATATGTAAAATATAATCAAATCAAATTATTTAGTCGGGAAACAAATGAGGAAAGAAAAGGATTAAATTCATAAATAAATAAAGTAAAAAAATTAAAAGTTATCAAAATCAAAATCTAAAATCATATCTATATATATATATATAAACCATTTTTGATGATTTTTTTTTCATATTCTTGAATTTGTATTAACTTAGGATATAGAATAGGTTTTATTTTAATTTATAATAAAAACAATATTGCAAATGATAATAACTGAGGCATAGCAATACGTTGCCGGGTCTGCTATAATAATAGTTCTAAATGGTCCAAAAAAAATGTATGTAAGTAAGTTATATATAAAAATTAATTATAAAGTTTTAACACGTAAGGTCAACATACTCTTAAAATTTTTTGAAAATTGCTATTAATTAAAAACTATCTGAAGAAATCTAATGAAACAATAACAATATTTTGACAATACTTTAGTATTTTTTAACTTTATGACATGGTATGAGTATTGATCACTTGAAAAGTGAACAATTAAATAGAGTTATCCGCATTTAATATTATATTATAGTCATACTAATATATTTATAATAATATATTTAAAAACACGCTACGGCTCGTGATAATGTCGCGGGTTTTGCCGAACTTTTAATTAGCACTCAGCGGATACTTTAATTGGGCGAGCGATTAAAAACTCTTTCCAAAAACGGTGGTCACCATACGGTTGTCTTAACGTCTGTATGGGGTACTATAAATAAAAATCCTAAATAATTCTGTTAGAATTACAACAAAGTTGACAGATATTTTCCTTACTTTAGAATTAACTTTTAATTAATAATTACAAATTCTAATAAAAATGAATGTATGAAGAATGATTTCAAAATGATCTATTTTCATTTCACTAGTAAGTAAAGCTAACAATTTGGTACAAAGAACAGAGCGACCGTGGCACCAGTCAAATTCGTTCAAATTGATATATTTCACAGCTCACGTGCTTGTGATGAAATGCCCAGTATGATGTTTTTAGGGTTCCGTACCCAAAGGGTAAAACGGGACTCCATTACTAAGACTTCGCTCTCTGTCCCTCCGCCCGTCACCAGGCTGTTTATCAAGAACCGCGATAGCTAGACAGATGAAATTTTCACAAATTATGTATTTCTGTTACCGCTATAACAACAAATACTAAAAACAAAATAAAATAAAAAATTAAGGGGGCCTCCCATACAACAAACTATTAACAAACTATTTTTTTTTGCTCTATTTTGCTCGATATAAATAATAGCAACAGGTAAGCATTTGAAATATTCACTCAGTACCTTGTTTCAAATTTTTGTACCTGTTTTTTACCTAGCCAAGGGTACGGAACCCTTTGTTCGCAAGTCCGACTCGCACTTGGCCGGTTTTTTAATATTAATCTGAAAAGTTGTATAACACAATACGCCAATTCTGTTAGCAATATTGTTAGTATGACAATGTTTTGTATCAATTATGAAATTGGCTACAGAATATATAATTTAGTGGAAGCGGGTCGACCAATTAGTTCCATATTTAGCTACGTCTATAGTTTTCATAGTAAATTAATTACAGACTTGAAAGCTATAATTAAAATATCAATTTTAACAGTTTAATTCGTCAATTTCAACAATAACTGTAGATTAAAGACAAAAAATTGATATTGTGATCACTAATCAAGTTTCGTAATTACTGTAGTAAAAAAGAAAATGTAACTGATTTTTTTATGTAATTATGTGTTTTAATAATACTTTGTGTTATTATATTTAGCGAATATTCGCGAACGTTACACATTTGAATCAAACACTTTTTTACGGAATTTGCGCATAGTTTATTTCACAGGAAGACTAAGTTAATGATCGTCATATATTTTCTACTACCTTTACAATATTTTACGTTCCTAATTGTTATTTTTTTTTATATAAATGGTTTTATTTTTACATTTCATTTAGTTATTAAATTCTCACTTCAATTACATTGTATACTACTGAGTCTACTACCAGTTCGGAAATTGGAAGGCCCTTCCGAGAAGAAATATATTATTAGTCCGTTTTTAAAGCCAGGGTGAATAGGCACCTTCTGGGTTAGTTGGTTCCATCGTGGATCCTGTCTGGGCCACCGGGTTTGACAGAGATCAACAGCGAACTTATTAAAAAAATCTTTTGTTTGTTAGGCTTGCAGTCCTATCCATCCAAAGTTTATCCGAGAGAGATCGCTTTAAGCGATAAGACTTCCCATTATAACACAGTTTTCTTTTGTTGTATTATTTCCTGATTGTGGTAAATATATTGTTTTGTAATTTATTGTATTGTCTTGTTTTAACAACGAGAACGAATAATTAGTACTTTTGGAACTCTCCCCTTCATAACAATAATAAAATGTTTGATTATGTTGATATGTTCTTTGTAATTTTTTATTTCTAAAAGATATCAATTAAAGTATGAGACATAATAAAACGGTTTAATGATAAAATTTAATAATTAATAGGATTATTTGTGTGGCAATGAGACTTGTTTTTTTTTTAATTTAAACTTGACGTTTCGACAAGTGACAGGTTTAATTTACTCTGTGATCACGGCCTCTGTAAAGAAGTCGGAACGTTAGGATTAAATATAAAAAAAAAAACAAAATTAAATATACAATTAATGCAATAAGTTTTGTTTATTAAAACAGTCAAAAGAGGTCGCTCTACGATTTGTGTAAATCGAATAGTCTATTTGAACCTTTATTTCACTTCCTTTGCCTAAAATCAAGCGAGCACTGTCCTTTATTTGGATGAACGTGCATCCATCCTTTGTCTCTGCATAAGCTGACGGAGACAGACGAATTCCATCATTATCACAAAGGTAAAAGAATCAAGTTCATTTCCACAGTTTTTTAGGAAGGCATTTGAAAATAGAACATACCTATATAGTTTTAAAAAAAGGTTGTACTTTTGTGAAATGTGACAACCACATACTTTACTACTTATTTCGACGAACTCTATGGTCGAGTGGCTCGCTTATCGGTTATCAACGCCATTCCGAGGTCCCAGATTCGATGTAACAGAAAGTTCGGGATAAAATTCGGTCGCCCGTTTGATGATCAGTCATTGAGAAAATAAATCTATAATCTAAGATCACAAATTTGTTGTTTGTCTGTCCGCTCTTTTTCCATTGTATCAATAACGTATTAACCGCAAGTAGTTCGTCTACCGGACGCTAGATGGCGCTAACGGAAAAATATTTAATAATAGAAAAAAATTAAAGAATTTTGTCCACCCGTGCGAAGCCGGGACGGACCGCTAGTATAAATAAATATTTGACAATTTAAATATCTGGGCATATTGCCCCTTCCATGCTTATATATATATGTATATGAAGTGGCAAATTTTGTAAAATATAATTTAGAACTTTTTAAAACCCGAAGTAATTTTAATGATAGAAGTGTACGTAACCGTGATAAGTTAATATACCTAAATAATAGTATGCCAAAACTAGCTTAGTACCAAAAACAATGCAATTTTATGTGTGCGAATTTTTTTTATGTTATACCTGATGCTATAAAAGTCTTACCTAGTAAATTATTTAAATCAAAGTTATTGACATGACAAGTACAAAAATTTCTATGAAGTTCGTGACATATTTATGAAATAATAATAAATAAATATATCCTACATTGACACCAATTAGCCTAGCCCAAAATAAGCACTGTAAGGCTTGTGTTATGGATACTAGTATCCATAACACAAGCCTTACAATACTGGTAACGGATAGTCATACATACATGTTAAATAGATATGTAATATTCATAGAAATATATATAAACCCATGACTCAGGTACAAATGCTCGTATTCATCATACAAACATCTGCCCCTACCGGGATTCGAACCAAGGACCGTCGGTGCGAAAGGCAGGATCGCTACCGTTGCATCAAACAGTCGTCATAATATTAATAATTAAAGTAATATAGTAAAATTTATTGATGTGTATAGTTTATTAATGACTAATTCAATGATTAAAAATGGCATGCCTCCAATGGAAAAATATGCGTATAATTTCTTAGTGTTTAACAACTTGTTGTAACATATTTTGGCAATAAATTATTATGATTATTAAGCAAATGTGTCATCAATTGCTCTGAATCCAAGTTAAGAAGCTAAAGCACTTGAGTTAATTCAGAAACAATGACACTACCCAGCCAATATAAAAAAGTTACTTTTCCTATATACACTCGGCCGGAATCGAACCCAGGGCCTCAGAGTGACTCTACCATGAAAAGCGGTACTCACTCGACCATAGAGGTATTCAAATTATTGACACCGAAATTATAAGTCGCATAAATCAAAGTTTGGTGACTAAATTTTGTCTAGTTCTAGTTAGCAATTTATATAATAAATCATTAAATTTCGGACAACTGAAACCAATTATTTAGTTCCAAAAGCAGAACTTGTACAGTGGACACTAAAAAACCGATATCTTTAGACAAACTTACTCGATTTTATTTTTCGACAAAAAAAATAAATGAAATTACCTAAATAGAATACAAAATCAGTAATTTAGATAATTAATAACAGGAATTTAGATAATTTAAAATAGTATTATAGAATTTGTATGTGTTTCGCCATAATGTAAAAACTCGGTATGAGGTTTGGTAACAAAAAACTATAATTCAAAAAACTCTGTTGCCCATTTCGTGATCTAAGGATAGTGGATGATGGTCACCTCCAGTATCATTAGTAGCTTTTTACGAGACACTTAAGTGTAAATGGTTAGTGTAGCATAGCACCACACGGCAATCAAAACGATCTCTGATACCGGTCGATTTTTTTTTTTGTAAAGAGGTAAGCGCTTGACCGCTGACGCGCTTGCCTAGAAGATATCTACTCAATCGCGACTTGAAGACCCCTATATTGTTTTTTGACGTGACAACGTCTTAAATTAGGTTGCGGCTGGGAGTCACTTATGAAAAAGTGTAACGCTCGGTAACGTTACGATGAGTCACCGAACGAGAGAGAGGCCCGCCGAAT
The DNA here is from genome assembly GCA_927399485.1 of Calamotropha paludella. Classification (NCBI taxonomy): domain Eukaryota; kingdom Metazoa; phylum Arthropoda; class Insecta; order Lepidoptera; family Crambidae; genus Calamotropha; species Calamotropha paludella. The sequence goes on from OV656804.1 coordinate 29,859,188, forward strand.
GCCTTGCGTCTCTCTCCCACTCAACTATGATCGGTCTGCCGCGCGCATTGTGCAATTTAATTATATTCATATCAATAAATATTCTACCGAGAAAAAGACGTTGTCACGTAAAATCTTCGCCCGTAAAACCGACTTTACAGGCAAAAAAAAAAAAAAAAAAAAAAAAAAAAAAAAAAAAAAAAAAAAAAAAAAAAAAAACCGACTTTACAGGCAACCATTTTTTTTTTTATAAGGGGTTTTGGCTTGGTTACAAAGACCTTTGAGCCATTTCTTCATATTATGTCCATTCTTGTTTAAAGAGTTGATTTATGAATGATAGATTATCAATGGATGATGAATGAAAAGTGAAATACCTTAACCTAGGTTTCAGTAAAGATGTGGGGTTTTACTGAAAATTTCTCGTGGACTTCTTGAGAGAGCGAAAAGACACCATCCATTGTTTTGTTTCACTTGCAAACACTCGTGCATATACAGAAATACTTAGTGGTTAATAACCCACCATTATTACACACTAATATCAACCACAACACAAATTTTAACAAGAAAAACAAGACCACCATAGTGACGCTTCCCGCTCCCGCCAAAAAGTCCACCCCTATATTGTATTGATCAGGAAACACAGATTAAGGCAAATAGTTCCACTCTTTGGCGGTTTTAAATAATCTTTTTGCATTTCGAAGAAGCAAACCTCAAACAAAAGGGAAGAAGGGCTTTTTTGTATAAAGTTGGAAAGAAAAGTCTTATACTAAGTTGGGTTGTTGGTTGGTCGGTTAATATAATACAACAATACAGTAAATACTTTCTAATTGATGACCGCTTGCTACAACGGCAGCGAACCTGTATTTGGCACCGACGGACCTGGGTTCGAGTCCCGGTAAGGGCAGATGTTTGTGTGATGAATACGATCATTTGTGTCTCAGTCTTGGATAATTGTCATCACCATCATCAGCCTATTAATGTCCCCACTGCTGGCCTTCGCTATGCCTTCATAGCACGATTCTTAAAGAAACACTTCCTTAATTTCAGGCGTCTGCTAAAGATAACAATATTTCTTACATTCTTGTGTACTGTACTGTACTGTTCTTACTCAGTACTATAAGACTTGTGTTATGGATACTAAGTTAACGGATAGACATACATATATGATACATATATAAGTAATATTTTGAGAAATATATATAAATACTCTTGACTCAGGTACAAATGCTCGTATTCGTCGCACAAATCTGCCCCTTCCAGGACTCGAACCCAGGACCTTCGGTGCTAAAGGCAGCATCGCTACCGTTGCACCAACAGTCGTCAAAAAAGAATAAAGAATGGTAGTAATCTGCTTGTGATGTGTTTGTCTGTGGTTAATTTGTTTTATTTCATTGTTTTTTGTCTATACCTTTTTTTTATTGTAGTGTTTAATGTTTCTTTGCTATGTCAAAAATTAATCTTTTTAATTATATAGTTTTTAGTGTGGTTCGTTTTGTCTTGTTATGTACATTATTAATGGTTGCATCTCAGAATTTTATGTTACAGTTTGTGATAATTATTATAATTTTTAATTCAATTCAATATTTTAATTCGGATATAGTGTCCTTATTTGTTAGTAATAATATGCTTATGTTAGTAGAAAATGAGAAAAAAAATCTTAATTGTGTTGCCATTGCTTGGTTTAACAACATTGTGTTGCCATGTCATATTATCATTTATTATAAATTAAATACATGTAACCTGTTTGTATGTAACCTCTTTGTATACCATAAAATATAAAGATAAAAAAATAAGTTAAATACGTTTTTTAACTATCCAGCGTGTCCAGCCAAGTTCAATGAAAAAGGATATGACATACCTACATAGTTCTAAACATATATAAATAATCTGCAATTTAAAATTACAAACGACTTTGAGTGGCTAGCATACCGGTTTTCATGATAAAGCCACTCCGACGTCCCAGGTTCGATCCCCGGTTAGGTCATTGTACAAAAATGTATTTTTTATATTGATTCGGGTCTGAGTGTGGTGTAATAACATTGTTGTCTCTGGATTCCATAACACAAGTTCTTTAGCTACTTGGATTCAGAACAATGTATGTGATTTATTTATTACTAGCTTTTACCCGCGGCTTCGCCCGCATTTTTTTTTTCAATAAAAAGTATCCTATGTTACTTCTTAGAATATATGTACGAAGTTTCATGATGACCGGTTTAGTAGTTTTTGCGTGAAATCATAACAAACGAACTAACATTCACATTTATAATATTAGTAGGGATTCTTTATTTATTATTACGCTGATGATACCGTCATTTTCTTCACTAGCTCTACGTGGCAATGAAATTTAATCTAATACAGATAGATGTGATGCAAGTACCTTGTTGGTTGTCAGATAATTTATTAACTTTGAACACTTTGAAAACACATTACATTTTGTTTGGTATCGACAGAAAGAAGACTTTTTTTATTTGATCTTGATCCCAATCAAGCCCGGGGGCCAAGACAGGATCCACGATAGAACGAGTTAATCCAGAAAGTGCTTATTTAACCTGGTTTTGAAAATGGACGGGTTATGAATTCTCAGAAACACAAACGCAGGGAAGGAGTTCCACTCCTTTGCTGTACGCATTGTGAAGGATGTAGCAAATCGCTTGGTGCGACAGGTAGGAATAGCAACCAAGAAAGGGTGGTAACCTACAGTGCCTCTGGATGTCTGATGGAAAAAAGGAGATGGCGATATGATCAAATGCAGCTCATGAGCACACTCTCCAAAGTACAGTCTGTAGAAGACCGACAGACAGGCAACTTTGCGGCGATGAGCTAAGATGAGAAGCTTGCTCTTCACCAATTTGCTGTCACTAATAAGCCTTTCAGCTTTGCGCTGAATCGTGTCCAGGTAGGTATTTTGCTGAGCCGTCCCAGAGGAAAATCGAACGCAGGGAAGGTCTGTAGCAAGTAACTTGTTGGTTGAGAGATAATTTATTAACTTTAAATACTTCGAAAACACATTTTTTTGGTAATGACTCTACCAATCAACCAAAAGAAGACTTTACAATAAGGATACACTCTTGTAATCAAAATGTAATTAATTCCCAATGTAACAGCCCAGTAATTGAGTCATTGTTGACATTGAAAGGGTAACGTAGATTAAATACTTGGATGTAGTTATGGAACAGAGAATGTCGTGGCTTTCTCATCTTGAAAGTGTTATAAATAGACTTGGATCTTTAAGTCCTTGCGACATGGTATACACAAAGTCAAAATTCTTCAAACAATCTTTTAAAGTATTATCTGTATATCCCTTGTACAATCTCTTCTAATATACCTATTTCATTTCAGTATGGGGAAATGCCGTCAAAACATATCTTTTCGTATAGAAAAATTCCAAAGATCGCTATTCAAGATAAGGTATTTATAAAATAAGATGTCTTCAACGGTATCTTCATATGAAGAACGCGATCTTCTCACGATAAGACAATTATATATACTAAATTGTGTACTTAAAAACATAAAAGCATAGTTTATTATTCTTTAGCTCAAACACGCAGACGAAAAGATAAGCAATTGCACAAAGAACTAAGACTAGTTTCGCACAAAAGCAATATTATGTCATATCTTAATTTTTATTGAACAAAATAAATTAAGAACTTTATATTTATAATTAATTATACATATATGGACTGAAAAATGTAACTGGCTTAACACTAAAAATTATAATTAAACAACCAAGATTATAATATAATAACAGAAATAAATTTCAATTCATTTGTTTTATGTAGAAAGATTTAAATGTATATAACAAGTATTATATCAGTAATGAAGTATCCCTAGTAAGTATATGCTTTCAATTTAAGAATATAAAAAATTGGCGCTAGTTGTCTCGAATTTACTACTACAAATATAAGTATATAATAATATTTATACTTTTAGGTTAGTTAGCGCTTGACCGCGATCTCGACTGATGGTAAGCGACGAGTCGATCTAGGATGTGACACGCGTGTCTTGAAGACCCCTAAATTGTATTTTTCAAGAAACACAGACTTAGGCAAAGAGCTCCACTTTATCGGTACGGATCACAAAATTGGAACTAAAACGCTTAGTGCGACTCCTTGGTATACCAACCATATAATGGTAATTTGTAAGTCTGGTTACCGATGAAAAAATGGGGACGGCGCGGCGGAACAAGGCTGTGAAGGCTGTAACTTTGTGAATTTGAAGTACTTAATCTCGGGTATTACTAAACCGATTTTAAAAATACTTTCACCAGTAGAAAGCTACATTATTCCTGAGTAACATAGGCTATATCTGACCGTGATTATGATTGACGCTCAGCGAAGGGAGCTAGTTGGAAATCAATGTAACTAATATTGTGATCCGTACCGCTAAAGAGTGGAACTCATTGCCTGAGTCTGTGTTTCCTAACATAGTAACGTAATTTAAGAGTCTTCAAGTCACCTTCTAGGCAAGCGCATCACGTCCTAGATCGCATCATCGTTTACCATCAGGCCAGATAGCGGTGAACCGCGTACCTTTACATATAAATTAAATTGAAGTGTCTGTTTGTAATATTGACATAATCGTTTTTGACTACATGCATATATATATATATATATATACGGTACATACACCAAAATAACATTTTTTACAATTTTTGTCTGTCTGTTTGTTCCTCTCTGAATCTCTGAAATGGCTGGACCAATTTTGACGGGACTTTTAAAGGCAGGTAGCTGATGTAATAAGGAGTAACTAAGGCTACTTTTATTTTAGAAAAATCTTTTATTTAAGAAAAATAAAATTACCGTGCCACAGCAACGCGTGGCTGGCTTGTTTATTATAAAAAAAGAACGGGCGTAAGAAACACGTTATCAACTTTAACGGAATTTATAACATTTGGAGAACTATATTATTAAGTCCATAATAAACATAAATTACTATACTTACTTAATCAATCTAAAAGAATCAATTATAACCCTTAGGGTAAGTAGGTATGTTTTAATTACAATATTCATTAAAAATTATCTAAAAAATATTGAACATTACCAATAGCTTTCTATTAAGTATTTATTAAGTGACTAATATTAACGAAATTATAACTCACTGTTAGGGTTGTCACCTGACTTTTAATTTTTTATTTAGTTCCTTTCTTACACTTTTTTACGGTATTTATAATTTATGCGCAAATACAGTTAATACGTTGTTTCATGTTAATTTTATGTTTATTTTTTTAATCATCCCCGATAAATCCTTATGCCAGAAATCCTACGATTATTATTAAATCATTTTATATAACCATCTGCCAAATCAGAAACAGTGTCAAATACTATTTACGTGCCGTTAATATGTTCATAACAGTTAAAGAAAAATTGTACTGTTTTAGTTTGTTTTAATATAATTGAAATATAAAACGTTGTCATAAATTAGGAAACTAGCTATTTCGATATTCGGATAACTTTAGTTGTGCCCAATAATTTAGACATATTAACCGTGGCCAAGTTAACTAGGACACATGGGCATATTTAAGTCATATTATATAATTTAATATATTTCCGAAACTATTAAGAAGTAGATACCTATTTATTCTATGCTCAACCCTAAATAAAGATAACTTGAATTTAAATGAGCCATAACCTTTTTAGTAATATTTAATGTTAAAAATAATATGTTATAAATATAAAATGTTTTAAGATGGATTGGTGTGAATGATTGGGTTGTGCGGATTAAGATGATTTTTAATAAAAATAAGTAATAAGTAGAATAGATAAACATTTTTAGGAGCGAGTAAAATTATTTATTTTTATTTAGTAAGCCTTTTTAATTTATCAAAATGTAGTTGATCTGAAACTCACTTATGTACAGTTTACAACACGAAATACCCAAAATTATCAAATTATCTCAACCAATATTTCAATTTGAAGTCCAACAAAGTTCAATATCTTTAAAGTTTTAATATTTCACTGATATATGTTTTGAACATGACAAAATATGATAACTCGTAATAGTTGTCAATGTACTTTTGTATGCGTTTATATACCTATATGCAGTTTATTAAAAACCACGTGTTAAACTAACGGAATTTATTAATAAAACATTCTGATTTAAATCATTTAAGAAGGGTACAATGTTTTATACCATTAAAGTCTTTTCATTAGCAAATGAGTAAGAATTTGGCATTCAAATGCAATAATAGCTATTAATAACGTTTACACCTTGCTTCGAATCGATTCATGATAAACAATTTCTTTAAACAAAGATTATCACAGTCACTAAGTAATATTTCTTGTTATAATATCGAGAAGAATAAATTTTAGTCAGTACATTTACACATCATTTCAAAATAAGGTAAAGTTTTACTACAATGTGAGTAAAAACCTGTGTTTATTATCTGTGGGATCCGATGCATGCCGCCTCAGCTTTCACCCAAAATCGTGGGCGACAATGCGTTCTCATTGAATAAATACTCTATGTTTACAGTACCCGGCGCGTATCTACTCTCCGATAACCAACACCGAAACAAAATAAAATGATTCCAATCGATGGGCAGCAGACACGATAACGTGTGTTTACATATACGCAGGTAAACGGCGCTCACCCAATACATGTTCAAGGTAAAGCCTTGTAATCCAACATTTGACAACGATAATTCCACGCCATAAACGTGAAACGTCTTCTCCTTACAACGGACAGTGTACGACTAGAATCCAGACAAATTACTCATTGTTGACATTGAAAGTTACGCAAGTCGTATACAAGTCTGCAACTTACCTATTCCCATAATGCAGTGTCAGACAGACGTTTCCCAACCCACTATCCCTACACAAAACAAAACGCCGGGTGAAGCCGTATTTAAGACGGTCCCCCTTACCTCTGTCGCTCGTACATATCCTGCGAGGACTACACAAGACAGCCATAGGTATATCCTCAAATGCATCACAACAAGCGAGTCAGCCCCGTTGCTCCTTCAGTAATTCACAATAGCACAAACAACACAGCACCAAACAGATTGCTGTTATGTTATTACACTAGCACCAAACACTCGGGCACAACAACTCGCGAAACGACATGCGGCGTCGATTTGCGATTGTGGTAAACTGACTTGGCGCTTGGGGCTCGCTTCATATCAATGAGGGCTCAGCGAGGGATCGGTACGTTGCTAGCTTCACGCCGCGCGATCGGTCGTTCGCCCCTCGCCCGCCCGCAGCCGCTCGCGCTAGTCGATGTAGCTCTCGTTGTCACGCACACCGATTTATTACGGCTCACCAAAAAGTAATAGCATTAGTTCCAAGCATGGCGTATGTATGGGTTCGATCGACCGGTGCCTTGCCCAACAAAGCAACGAACTTGTTCTAATTATAGACGAAGATTGGACGAAAATATTACTTGTTAGGGCGACGACCGTCTTTGGTACTCCATTCAATATGCGTCAAAAGTCAAAACAAACGAGTTGGCTTGTTTCCGTCATTTGTGAAATATAAAACTTTGCATATCTTTATTCTACCATCTTAGAAAAGTGATATTTCTACATTACTCTACTGTAGACGGCGTCAACTAATTAAATTGGCAAACAAAGTTAGTAAAACCTTACCCATCCAATCATATATATTTTGTACAAAATACAAAAATGCACTTTATATTATGAAGCTTTGAAGACAGAGATGAAAGGACATCGATAATAAACGAAATATTGAAGGTGGATAAAAGAATCGGAGTGACCTAGCCATGACCAGCAGCCAGTATCCTATCCTGGAAGGTATATTAGGAATCCATACTAAAATTATGGATCAGGATTAGCGACTAAAAAACTAAGTGAAGGTACTTACAATGGATATATTTTGGACCGCCTAATTCTTGTAGTCCTATTTATCATTGACACACAAACTATTGACCTCCAAAAAAATTCCACAATCGTCACATATCCTAATTTAATTTGGCCTATTTTCGTTCCGTCTAAAGATTTTGTCGACGTGTTTTCAGTTGAAAAGTTCGTCATTAGGCGGTACAATTCAAAACCCCTACAATTAACAATTACTAAATTACGATTCGCATAAGACTGTAACGCTTAATAATGTCAGCTAGCATTTAATTTTGCAGCCATTCAGTTTTCACCTTCCCTTCATATCCCATCATACCTTTAAGATAAGGGAGGATTTAAATCAACAGTTCCTGTCATTGCGCCAGCCGTTGCCGAGGTATGCTCGCTCGACTCGCGCATTTATTGGTCACAGTTCTAATTTATCCGTTACCGAATAACATCTTTGTATTTCTAAGCGCTTTTTCGTTGAGGGGGGTTTCGTCCCCGGAGCTCTTTTGGGGAGAAGGGCTGGGTCGCCCCCTTTGTCCTTGCTTTTATGATCATAATCTCCTAGTTTGTAACTGGATTCAATTGTTACTGCTATTTGCTAATTAGTAAGCGCGGCGGGACTGTTATTTATCTACAGAATAATATTAAGGTTAAAAATATTTCAGCGTTCATTCAGATTTTAGTACATTAATATTAGAAATATAACATTACGACTTTCAATATTTAAGACAAACTAAAAAAAATATTATGCGTAAGATCATTTCTCCTAATATATTTTATTATATTTTTTTATATTCAACTTGACTTAACATTACAACAACAAACATTCCTTTTTTTTGTTGACAGCCCTAGCATTGAAAGTTTTATAAATATTATGGACAGTTAATTTCACACGGGCTAAATATTTTTATCAAAATAAAGCTTCTGAAAAAATATATAAAGGCACAAAATCACACCTCAAAACTAATATCTATTAATTTACTACCTTCGTGTAATTTTTTTAATATTTTGTTTCCCTATCTCACAGTAACAGACACGACCTGCTAGCTTAATCTAGTGATGTTATTGTTATTATAGTTGAAAATTCAAGCATGTTACCATTAATAGAACTTGTAAATGTAAATTAACTTGAACTGTGTCTACAATTCTTCATGAACATATCTATAATTTTTTTATTGGAATAGTGAAAAGTGTAAATATTTCTATAACTATGTTATCGCCTATTTAGAAGAAAAAAATAATAGGGATGTTCAGCGACATCTGTAGGAAATGTGGTTAAACTATACAGTTACATTACAAAAACATCTGGTAGAGCATTGATTTCGAGAGTTCCGTCTAGATGGCGCTATACACAAGTTTTAATGGTCATGTGAGAAAGACCGTTTAAAATATTTGGATAGTATTGTTATTTATTCTAGCTTACTATTTCTATTAAATAACGAGAACAGAGGGCCTACCATCATCTCTTAGCGCGATTCAGTTTCGATTGTCAAAGTGAGACACCGCTATACGCGGTCTATAGTGGCGTCTCTTTTTAACAGCTAAACTTGAATCGCTATAAGACGTGATGGTAGGGCCTCAGGAAGATAAAGATGCAAAGCTACTAAACCCCTATTGACATGATCTATGAAGATAGTGGGAAATGAAATATGGTCTCGTTGTATTAATCCAGATATCTATATTTTCTTTTCGATTACAGTCAATGCAGGAATTTTAAACATTTTAAATGTGGCTGATCTTGTGACTAGTGTTTAAAGAAGAGAAAATGGTAGCTCTAATTAACTAAAAAATGCACCAAGAAATTATATTGAGAAATGGTTGATAGCAGCGATAAATAATCTAATCATACAGATGAAATATTATTTTTAAGTAAGGGTTGATAAATAAAAAAATATCCGTTTCTTATAAGATATATTGTTGAAACATCAGTCTAGAAACTAAACAAAATAAAAGCTGTGATTGCTTGACACATAATCTTTAAGTTTCAATGGTATTGTCAGCTTAGCTGTCCAAATGTTATGACTTATTTTTTGTCCATTGTTTGCATCTGCTCTTTGTGGCGCCGAATGGCATCTTCATGGCGTTTGATTTGGTCTTCATGGAAGGAGATCTCTTTGGATAAGTGAGACTTCAAATTCGCCAACTGCTCCTTTTGCTGAAATGAGAAGACAGTAGTTTTGATCAATAAAAGTGTTGTACGGGTTTCTCTGGTCATGTCCAGTTCGCCTAAACTATGTGCCTACTGCTTTTAAAACTATTGTTAACTCATTGACTGCCTTGTCAGTCACGGATGACTGACACTGGAATACTCCACTGACTGACAAGGCGATCAATGTGTTAAGTACATTTCAATAAAAAATATTTAAATGGTAATCAATCTTGATAGGCCCTCTTAATGTAAATTTTCAGAGACGTCATTTATGAAATGTAATTACCTCTTCTACTCATAAAACTATTTAAAAGATATATAATTAGTTATTAGGATTTGTGTAAACATTATTTAGAAAAAAAGCCAAAAAACAGCTGTTAACTTCTTAAAATATTTGACTGAGATAACAAAACAGAAAAAAGCCTTCTTGGTACTGTTAAACTTCATATTAATCATCTTGTTTGCAGTTGTAATTTGCAGTCAGTTTATATTTACCATCCCTGGGGCCGAATAAAAGTCTGTGACTCGTAGGTTACGAGTACATTTCCATTAATCACAGTTTGCGAGTTGGATGCAGAAAAGGTTAAGTCCAGAGCTTCACAAGATAAGAACAAGTCTAAGACAATATACTTATTCTCATTCTCAAACAGGCAATACCAAAAAAAAACAAATTTCTACATCAACTCAAATGTCACGAAACCTGGTATGCAAGTCACTTGATCACACGAGTTTGAAAATAAAGTCAAAAAATATAGTGACTAACACTAACCTTTTTGTAGAAGTATTCATCTTCTCTTGCAGCTTCCATTTTGCCAAAGGTACCACCAGCCTCACGGATGGCCCCTCCACCACCACCCCCTTTGCCAGCACCAGACCCTGGCTCACCGACATACATTCTAGAAAAAAATAAAGATGTTAATTTTATGAAGGAGGGATACTTCTGCAGCTCCAAGCAAATTCATGAACTCATTGTAGTTTTTAATCACTATTGGGTAGTATAAATACATTCTACTATCTCTTATTAGCCTATTGTTTTCAGCATTATGTCTGTATTTAGAACTTTATTTAATAATAAAACAATAAAAAGGCTATGATACTGAGAATAAATAAAAACACACTTGAATCAAAACAAATTGGATAGTGCTGAAACTGGAGTAATGAGTAAATCAAGTCTTTATGCGTTTTTGATGAAAAATTGGCAGTCTGCCATAACAATCACTGATATACATGTCCAATGGAAAATTATAAAAACAAAGCCAATAACAAAATTTCACTTTAATATTTCAAGCAAAGTATACGACTTCTGATAATAGTTATCTATTTTATGCATATCTAACAAGAATTCTTTGTTCAAGACATCAGAGATGCCACAGACAATAATTTAGAGTAAGGACTTATTTCATGCTGATAATGGATTTTTCACATATCCTTCTATGCCAACTTTAATTGGAAAACACGAACTTAGGTTAAACATTTTCTTACAAGATTTGCAAATCATAACAAAGCTTTAATCAATATTTCTTTAATAGTTTTACTGTCTATTATATTTTTTAACAGATTTTAGAACTACGAAATCTATTTGCGAGTATTGCGTAACCCGCGTGTGCCGGGGTTGTTCTTTGCTCACCTCACGTTTGGTAGGGCACGAATTGCTAGCTGACGAGACCGGATAATGAAGCTCATTTTATGTTATTTTAAGATGTAATGCCGTTTTTACTTATTTATTGAAGTGATTTCTAGATATTTTTTTATCTTTTTTGGACCAACAAAATGACAATGTCAAGATTGTCAAAGTTGTTTGTTAAAATTGACAAATTGGACTGGCTACCATAGACTTTAAGTTTTTTTATTCCCTTGCAAGAAGGCAAAGAGTACATAGCCCATGCAATCTTGATTTGTTATTATTATTATTTTAATTTGTTGCTAAATAAATGACGACAATTGATCTAATTAATGTGCGATAAACGATCGCGAAATGAATGAAAAATACCTACATTCTCATAGGTTTCAGTTAACAGTTCTGTTTGACGTGAGGATTTATTAATTTATTGAAGAGCGGCATAGAACACAAAAGTTTTCTTTCACTGCATTATTTCAACTTACAACACATTAATAATTTCGCTTTTCCCGCATAATATCCTTTTTGCATAGCGGCCCTTTCGCAGAGTGCCGCATTCTCAAAATTTCCCTTTCGCAGAATATTTACTTTTCCATTTATTTACTGATTGACGACCGTTTCATGGTTCGGTGCGAAAGGTAACGATTCTGTCTTTTACACGGAATGGTGTCGGGTTTGAGTCCCGACACCGTATTTTGTATTTAGTTGTGGGTATTTATATATATTTTTTTAATATTACATTAAATGTTATCCAAGTATTATTAATAAAAGCCTTACACTGTTTACTTTGGGATAGCTTAATTGGCGTAAGTGTAAGAAATATAATTATATTATTATTGTTACTGGTAAAGCAGTGGAAGTAAAGAAAGCACATCTTAAATTTAAATTTTATTTTACTATAGAACCAAATTACATACACGATTTTTGAAGTGTAAACTTCTTTAGCATTGTTCTTTAGCATAGTTGTAATTTTGAAAAGTCGATGAAACGAAAAAGCTACAGTAAAAAGAGACAGACACAAATTCATAAGATTAAACGTAGGAGAAAATGAGATAGGAAGCACTATGTACGTGTGTTAAAAAGTGTTTGTGTGCTCATGCGTAGTACAAAGCAGGGATGTTGCGAATATTCGCATCCGCATCCGCATATGCGGAACTTCCGCATCGATTTAGACATCCGCATCTGCATCCGCATCCGCATAAATCGATGCGGAGCTGATGCGGATGCGGATGCGACAAGCAAGAAAGGGGAGGGGCCGACGAGTGGCACGTGTCGACCGAGTGAAAGATTGAAGATGATACGTGGGCTCCACTGAAAATGTTTAGAACTGACTCTTTGGTAATCTAATGTAGTGTATTGCATTCATTTGTCATTTGTTTTTGTGCATTGGCGGCAAATCTAATACTCTTGTTACAAGTGAAAATTAACCTAACGCGAGAAAACTTTCGTTCAATAATTTATTATGACTTTCGTTATGGGCTAACTCAATAACAAAGCTATGATAGGCTGTGGATAACATTTTTTAATGAAGCCCCATCTCGTGCCACTATTTACAATTGGTTTAACGAGTTTAAGCGTGGACGTAGCAATCTCAATGATGATCCGCGTGAAGGACGTCCTTTAACAGCGACTACTGAAGATAACATCAGTACTGTGCGACGCATGATAGAGGATGATAAGAGAGTGACCTATCAGCAGATACGGGCGAGCCTAGGCATTGGTATGAGTCAAGTTCAAAAAATATTACACGAACATTAAGGCGTCAAGAAGCTTTGTACCAGATGGATTCCCCATACTTTAACCGACGACCAGCAACACCTTCGCATGGACTGGTGTCGGCAAATGTTAGATAAGTTCAACGGCGGTGACTCAAATGCTGTATTTGACATCGTAACAGGTGATGAAAGCTGGATCTATTGCTACGAACCCAAAACCAAAAGACAATCAGCTCAGTGGGTGTTTCCTTTCGAGGATCGGCCAACTAAGGTAAAGAAAGGAAGAAGTCTAGGAAAAAAGATGATTGCCTCATTCTTTGGTCGGAAGGGTCATTTCGCGACAGTCCTGACCTGGCGCTCGGCGACTTTTATTTATTCCCAAGAACTAAAGATAAAATTCGAGGTATTCGCTTTACGAGCCCTGAAGATTCGGTGAAAGCGTACGAAAATGCTAAAGAAGAGACCCCTAAGCCACTGCTTTTCTCAGTGGTTCCTTCGAATGCGACGATGTGTAGAGAGGAACGGAGATTACTTCGAAAAACAATAAAACTATTGGCAACTTCCTTCATTAAGCCATTTTCATTTTTCTAAACATTTTCCGCGTTACCTTTGAAGATTAAGAGAAACACGGAAGACATCGTGGCATCTCGTACCGAAAGAGCGAAGAAAATGAGAATGACAGATATCATGGAAACAGAATGGAACGACTAGAGACCTCAGGTTACAGGACGTCAGTCCTGTTTAATTAGTAATCTTACCATGATGCTCGATTCATAAAGTGATGTTGAGGAGAGTCAGGAAACACCAGAAATTGTCAGCCCTGACACAATTCATACACGAACCCTTGCGAAACAGACTGGAGTCCGAAAAGGCGGCTATTCTACTTTTCATTAAATATAATGGTCCAATATTTTAATTTCATAATTTCATAAAACAACTAATCAATAATAGTAATTCACTCATTACTTTATTATTAAACTAGCTGCCCGGGCCACACGTTGCCGTGGCTCAGTTATTATTATTTGTTTTTATTAAAAATCAGCAATAGCCCGCTCGCGCGTTTTGAGCCCGCGCAATAGGCAGCCTTTGTGATATTGTTTCATTGGTGGGAGAAGTGGTGGGAGGCGCCCGACGTGACGGCACTGTGATGGCATAGGCGTGAGTTGCGGTCGGTACTGGACAGTACTTGGACATGGCAATATTACTTTATTTTTCTATTTTTTTTTTATAAAAGTAGCCTAACTTACTTCCTTATTACATCAGCTACCTGCCAATAAAAGTCCCGTCAAAACCGGTCAAGCTTTTTTAGAGTTTATCCAAAACAAACAGACAGACATAAATTGTAAAACATGTTATTTTGGTGTATGTACCGTATATATATTCATATGCATGTAGTAAAAAACGGTTATTTCAATATTACAAATCGACACTCCAATTATTTATATGTATAGATTAAAAAAGGATAAATATTACTGCTTTTTACCCTACCAAACCAACACTTTGTACAGATCCGCATCCGCATCCGCTTCCGCGGATGTGAGCCTCCTAAAATCCGCATCCGCATCCGCATCCGCGGATGTGAAAAATATTGCATCCGCAACATCCCTAGTACAAAGCAGGGATGTTGCGAATATTCGCATCCGCATCCGCATATGCGGAACTTCCGCATCGATTTAGACATCCGCATCTGCATCCGCATCCGCATAAATCGATGCGGAGCTGATGCGGATGCGACAAGCAAGAAAGGGGAGGGGCCGACGAGTGGCACGTGTCGACCGAGTGAAAGATTGAAGATGATACGTGGGCTCCACTGAAAATGTTTAGAACTGACTCTTTGGTAATCTAATGTAGTGTATTGCATTCATTTGTCATTTGTTTTTGTGCATTGGCGGCAAATCTAATACTCTTGTTACAAGTGAAAATTAACCTAACGCGAGAAAACTTTCGTTCAATAATTTATTATGACTTTCGTTATGGGCTAACTCAATAACAAAGCTATGATAGGCTGTGGATAACATTTTTTAATGAAGCCCCATCTCGTGCCACTATTTACAATTGGTTTAACGAGTTTAAGCGTGGACGTAGCAATCTCAATGATGATCCGCGTGAAGGACGTCCTTTAACAGCGACTACTGAAGATAACATCAGTACTGTGCGACGCATGATAGAGGATGATAAGAGAGTGACCTATCAGCAGATACGGGCGAGCCTAGGCATTGGTATGAGTCAAGTTCAAAAAATATTACACGAACATTAAGGCGTCAAGAAGCTTTGTACCAGATGGATTCCCCATACTTTAACCGACGACCAGCAACACCTTCGCATGGACTGGTGTCGGCAAATGTTAGATAAGTTCAACGGCGGTGACTCAAATGCTGTATTTGACATCGTAACAGGTGATGAAAGCTGGATCTATTGCTACGAACCCAAAACCAAAAGACAATCAGCTCAGTGGGTGTTTCCTTTCGAGGATCGGCCAACTAAGGTAAAGAAAGGAAGAAGTCTAGGAAAAAAGATGATTGCCTCATTCTTTGGTCGGAAGGGTCATTTCGCGACAGTCCTGACCTGGCGCTCGGCGACTTTTATTTATTCCCAAGAACTAAAGATAAAATTCGAGGTATTCGCTTTACGAGCCCTGAAGATTCGGTGAAAGCGTACGAAAATGCTAAAGAAGAGACCCCTAAGCCACTGCTTTTCTCAGTGGTTCCTTCGAATGCGACGATGTGTAGAGAGGAACGGAGATTACTTCGAAAAACAATAAAACTATTGGCAACTTCCTTCATTAAGCCATTTTCATTTTTCTAAACATTTTCCGCGTTACCTTTGAAGATTAAGAGAAACACGGAAGACATCGTGGCATCTCGTACCGAAAGAGCGAAGAAAATGAGAATGACAGATATCATGGAAACAGAATGGAACGACTAGAGACCTCAGGTTACAGGACGTCAGTCCTGTTTAATTAGTAATCTTACCATGATGCTCGATTCATAAAGTGATGTTGAGGAGAGTCAGGAAACACCAGAAATTGTCAGCCCTGACACAATTCATACACGAACCCTTGCGAAACAGACTGGAGTCCGAAAAGGCGGCTATTCTACTTTTCATTAAATATAATGGTCCAATATTTTAATTTCATAATTTCATAAAACAACTAATCAATAATAGTAATTCACTCATTACTTTATTATTAAACTAGCTGCCCGGGCCACACGTTGCCGTGGCTCAGTTATTATTATTTGTTTTTATTAAAAATCAGCAATAGCCCGCTCGCGCGTTTTGAGCCCGCGCAATAGGCAGCCTTTGTGATATTGTTTCATTGGTGGGAGAAGTGGTGGGAGGCGCCCGACGTGACGGCACTGTGATGGCATACGCGTGAGTTGCGGTCGGTACTGGACAGTACTTGGACATGGCAATATTACTTTATTTTTCTATTTTTTTTTTATAAAAGTAGCCTAACTTACTTCCTTATTACATCCGCTACCTGCCAATAAAAGTCCCGTCAAAACCGGTCAAGCTTTTTTAGAGTTTATCCAAAACAAACAGACAGACATAAATTGTAAAACATGTTATTTTGGTGTATGTACCGTATATATATTCATATGCATGTAGTAAAAAACGGTTATTTCAATATTACAAATCGACACTCCAATTATTTATATGTATAGATTAAAAAAGGATAAATATTACTGCTTTTTACCCTACCAAACCAACACTTTGTACAGATCCGCATCCGCATCCGCTTCCGCGGATGTGAGCCTCCTAAAATCCGCATCCGCATCCGCATCCGCGGATGTGAAAAATATTGCATCCGCAACATCCCTAGTACAAAGCTTGAGAGAAGGCATCACAACAACCGTGGTATTTTGTATACGTGTACGTATTATTTTTAAAAGGTTTCACTTCTACCACGTTTGAATTTCACACATGCTTTTTTATTTTTTTTAAGTAAGCATTTAAGTTCATTAATAAATATGGTATATACAACGTGTTACAAAAAAACCCCGTAAAAATTTAATAAATTATGAAAGCGAAAAATATTATCAACCCTCGTAAGCTGTCACTGCATAGAACTGAAGTTATCATAGATTATTTAACAGAGTGTACTCTTAAACGGATTTTAAGTTTTTAATTCAAAAAGGTTTCCAAACTCTAATTACGCCATATCCCGGCGATCGAGGTTGTGCATTGAGCAGGGCGGAGCACACTGAGCTGATTCTGTAAATTTGTTGTTCGTTACGAAAACTAAGTGTTAGTTTAGGTTGAAAGAGACCAAACATAAAGTACCTATGTTAGGTCTTTTAACATTTTCTTTGACTTGTAATATCGATCTGAGCAGCCTTGTACATTTTGTTATTGACTCTATGTCGTTCCGTGGATATTAGGTGGTTGGTATTAGAGAGGTTGGTACACAATGACTGATCAAGAATTCTGACCGCCCTAGGCTAATTATCGCGTGCTTTTTTAAAAATCAAAATTTATTGTTAAATTCAGGGACTCTCAAGTGCATTTAGTTTTAGTGTTTTGTCTCGGTCTAGTTGAATTGCATGTAGGGTAGATGCAATGATGCTAGATTAGTGCATGCGAAGACACGATCTTAGCGCGCGCCCCCTCGATTCTCGCGCCCTAGGCTGCAGCCTAATTAGCCTAAGGGTTAATCAGGGCCTGCTGGTACATTACTGAAATATATATTAATTTTAGCGGTAAGTCATACTGCGATACTACGTACATTGACTCTTTATAAGAGACCATTTTTTAACCGCGTTTCCGCTTTACGGGTGTTTTTGTAACACATTAATAAAAAGGTTACAGATGTTATAGCCACTGATCGGAGAGATCGGAGATCGGATAGAGCTATTTAGGTTAATTGACCGCAAACATAGATGTTAATATGGATATTCCGCATGATTCCGACTGATACTCCGGGATTTTAAGGATAATTATGTAAGTCAATAAGCGCACGAGCGACGTTGTAAATTTTACACCAGCGACACGTAGCCAAACATTTTTGTCAAACGCGCGACGCTGCCGCTTTGTTGAAACACGTGATATCGGCGCATTATGGAAACAAACGAAAACAATAGCGGAGTGTTTCTGTCGATAGAGTGACGCTCCTGTTTTTGTCTCTTTCTGCAGCACTAGAATTCAATTGTTTATTTATTTATTTAACATTTTTTTTACCTCAAATAAAAAAACATGTAACCTGATTGGCACACGCTCTTCATCGCGTATCAGAAAAATATGGTAAGAGTACCATGATGTAGATATTAAATGTGAATTTTTTTTTTAAAAGCCCCTGCAGAATAAAAACTTACCTCTTCCTCCACAACCAGTGATAACTAGATGGGGCACTTGGCTTGAAGCTGCATCGTATTATGCAAAATATTATAAAAAAAATAATAAATAATGCTTCTCGATTAAACAGCTCTGAATCAATGACAATAAGAAATGCGAAAACTATTCTAGATAAAGAGAATCTATGGAATCAATTAATATATATAGAAAATCATTATATAATTATCTTATACTCATTAAAAGAGTTGCAGGAACAAAATTTAGCACTAAGCGACTCATTTTTGGCTTTTGATCAAGTCAGAGCTGCTTTAAATTAATGTAATTGTGATAGAATAAAAATCAAAATTGTAAAAGTTTTGGATAGGAATCCTGACATTAATATCTTCAGAGAATGTGAAGAAAAATTATCGAAAAATGAAATAAATTACGAAATATTGTTAAAAAAATTTGCTCCTCCAACATCCACAGTGGTTGAATGCTCCTTTTCTACATATAAATGGGAGTTAGATTTGAAAATTGAGAAAAAATAATAGTAATTTATTTTAACTTAGGGCATACTCAGTCTTCTAGTGAAGCTGAAGACGAACCAGACCAAGAAATAGACCAACGACATTTCTCGTTTATATAAGTAAATTATTGTTTATACGTGTTGATCACTTTAATTAAGATTTTGTTTTAAATACAAATAGTTTGTTCTGTTTGAGCATATTTTGATTTTTTGAGGAATTAATAATTTGTATTGCAATATGTTCTTGTACAAAAAATATATGTATGTGGTTTCATGATCAATTTTCTATCTATTTATTATACTATCCTTAAGGACCTTAACCTTACCTGTCGGAGAGGAAGTGTATTCTTTCATCACTCCCTAAGCCGCAAATAGTTTTTTATTATTTTTCTACTTAAAAAGCAAATACCGCGGGATTCAGGGAATATCCATATTATTCTATCATATGGCAAGTACACAAAATAGCACTACCTACTCCGATCTATGGTTATAACGAACACTAGGATTACTTTCAATTATTTATCGTTTAATTAACGAAAGACTTTATTACAGAAACTGACAATTTATTTGATCAAGCAAATTGATTATATTTGGCACAAAACAATATACTTTTTTGTGTCTGTCTGGTCACTTGTATTTAATAAATGTTAAAAAGTAGTGGACATTCGGCGAAAGAGACATTCTGCGAACCGGACGGTTTTTCAAAAGGGACATTATATATACAGTTTTATCTGTCCTTTACCTTAGAGGTGGGTTGACTGCACACTTTCCATACGTTGTTGTATCATCTATTCTATAAGGAAGGTCTTTGGTGAATATGAAAGATCGAATGAAAGGAGCCTTTCTTTCTTCCATATAAGTTAGGCTAAATATGTACCTAAGATTCAAAGATACCAAAAAATAGCTAAAAAATTGTATATTCCGAAAAAAAAACGTATTTATTTTTAAATACATTTGTACCACTAAAAAAAACATTCAAAAATATACATTACTTGCAACAAATATTTTTTTTTAGCTGGCAAGCACAATTGTTTTGATTTTGAAGCGTTTTGTAGCTTAAAGTTATATAAACATTTTTCGATATTCAGTCTTAAACATAAAATGTATACAAGTTTATCAGCAACACCGCTTTATGAATTCTTCTGTTTTTAATATATACAGTAGGATCAAGAGCGAAAATAGATATTCCTTGCTATTGAGAATCATTCTAAGCGTTTAGTTATTTTATCAGCCTACGGACTTTACTAAAATACCGCGTTCCAGAGCCGCGAGAAACTTGTTAAAATCTAACCGACTGTCACACACAAGTGCCATATTAGCGTTTCGTTCTACGCAGTTGTGATTTTGTGTATAATTTATTGTGTTTTATTAACTTTATAAAAATCTAATTTCTGGGTATATTATATATGAAATAAGTGTTTGTACATTATTATGAATATTTTCAAATAACTTGTACCAAGGTACATTTTTGGCCCGAAAGGAAAGGTCTCCTTTCTATGAATCAAGAGATCTGCAATGATTAGCATTAATAATTACCATTTATTCAGATGAGCTAGATGTACTGATGGATTTTGTAAAAATACAAAATAGAATTAGTAGAAATGAGAGTCAAGGGGAGCCCGTCATTTAATATAATTAAGTTTGGTACAATTTCCTTTCAGTAAAGTCCCTGAGAACCCCGCTATAAAAAAACACTGAGTATACTGCTATGGATACCTTAGGTAAAGTTGGATGTAATTGTTGAACACGCGCAGCTGAGCGAGCGAAACGAGCAGAGCAATATCATGTCTGCTTCTTGCACGCTGCATGTTTTATGGTAATATATTATTATTTTTTAAGTCATTCAATTGAAATTAATTTCAATTAAATGAGTATTATATGTATATAATATGCTATGTGAATTTTATGTTCTATGATATACATGATAAACAATTTTAAATAAATTATTCGTTATACGTTTTTAAAATTTAAAATCTTGCAATTATATCTTTGTTATGCTTATATAATTGTTTTAATCAATAAAATCATGTTAATCGAAAGCATATGTTGTAAATGTTATGTGATTTGTTTTTTTTTTTATTATATTATTCACCCTGAAGGAGATTTTTATAAATTCATATCCGTAGTCGTTAGGGCATCCATTTGAGTGTATTCAAACCAATTCAATATTATTTGGTGTTGTCACAGGTTGTAGAAGTTTTTATGACTATTATTATAATATAATGTGTCTTATTTCAAGAAGCATACATTTTAGACATTGGCTAACGATACAAAACAACTAGTGAATACAAAAATAAACCTTTGAGTGCCACTAAAGTAAATTATTAGTAGTAACCTTAGAATTTATATAAACCGTTAACTGTTTTTTGTTAACTGTTGTAACTGTTTCAGATAACGTTTTCGAAATTGCATTTCGCAGTCTCTTTTAATAGATTATCAATTTTATCAATGCGGGGCATCGACTGGTTAGTTAGTTAGTTTGACGGGGCTATATCCACACTTAGCCTCATGATTAGATCATTGTGCATGTGTTAGGTTCCGCTCCTACTCCAGCCGATCTAATCCATCCCAGAAACCTAGCAGCCTTTACAGGCTACTGCAGGCTTCACGGAGAGATGTTAGAGATTGGAGAAGTTGTTCCCGTTGCTCTGCCACACTTATACATTCCATGAGTACATACTGTTGAGTCACCTCTGCCACCATGCATCCATCGACTTATGGATGATTATACTAAATAGGCAGGCGCTTGACCACTATCTCGCCTGATGGTAAGCGACGATGCGATCTAGGATGTGACGCGCTTGCCAAGAAGTAATTACCTATTCACTCGTGACTTGAAAACCCCTAAATTGTATTTGTTAGGAAACACAGATAATCCTTAACTGGTACCAACAAATGTAGTCGAGATAACAACATTGCTAAAAATTCTTACAGTACTTCACCGATCTTATCGACTTACAAATTAGCTGTATTTGTGAAACACACGACAATAGATACTGAATGAAATTAAAAGCCACTTACTGCATTTCCCGTTTCTTAAGCCAAAGCACGTGCTTCAGTTTCTGCTCAGCTATAATTTTGTTCAGTTCAGCTGTTTCTCGCATTGCTCTGACAACCTGACGTTCCTCCTTCAGAGCATCCATTTTTAGCTGCTTTTCATCCGATGAATACCTTTAAAAAGTAATACTAATTTTTATAGAGATAGATGTTTTTGAAGTAAAAACTTCTTTAGCTGTTGTGATTTGAAAGTCGATGAAACGAAAAAGCGACAGTAAAAAGGGTCAGACAAGATCTAACGTAGGAGAAAATGAGATATCAAGCATTATGTTATGTACGTGTGTTAATATATGTTTGTGTGAGCATGGGTAGTATAAAGCTTGAGAGAAAGCATCACAACAACCGTGGTATTTTCTACACGTGTGAATTGAACACATGCTTTTTTTAAGTTAACAGTCCATATCTAAAATTTCACTTTGAAGTTTAAATGAAAACTCTTTGTAGTAACATTTAACTAAGTTTGATTGGACAAATCGTAATTTTTGGGCAGATTGATATGTCTTCGATTAAAATACGAGTAGTACGCTTATTTTATGTAACTTAAATCTAAATACAGGATATTATAATTTAAGGCGTGTTAACACTGAATTAAGTATTAAATTCATTTAACCTAGTTATTTGCATTTTATATTTTTTCTGTATTTTTATTGCATTTTTCAATGCTATCTTATAAAATAAATTATTTTACTAGGAAAATACTAGAAAAAATTATTTAGTTATTTTCGTTCAAAACTATTGCTACGTCAGGTTTTCTACCAAAGACAAGAGAACAGTATTTCCGGTAGTTAGGAGAAGGTCTTCTCGGTACCTATTCGCTGTCTCATAGAACTAAAGACTTGCCTATGTATATAATAAAATTAAAAATTAAATTCCACTTTTATTTCAGAGTAAGAAGAGACAAACTAGAAAGTTGTTGCATGTGAAATAGGACCATAGACAATATAAATACCATTAAAACAGGAGAGTTACAAAAATAAATTTTAAATCTTCTACGTCTTTATTAAGTTTCCTCATATTTAAAGTAAGGTACCTGGGTCGAATATGGCCACCTTAAGGTTTGGTATGCTTTTTTAATAATAATAAAGCTAAAATAAGAAAGTTTTAGCACTCATTTCTAAAGAGTGGTTATTTATCTTTACAAAAAAGGCAAAAAAATGTAAAGACTTCAAATGATAAAAAAGTATTTGCAACATTTTTAAAAATATAGAAATTGGCCATATTTCCGACGGGGGAGGTAAATATGCCCATACATGTGGCCATATTTACTGTATGAATTAGTTAGTTTAAAAAACTTCTAAATAAAATGAAATAAAAATAGTTATTATATTTTAATAGAAGATTTATTTAAAAGATATTCTTTGGGCGATATTCACTACAAATAAGGAACTAAGTACCTTTACAAAAATTTAAATTAAAAGATAAAGTCAACAATGAAACTCAACAAGTCTTTCTTAATTTTAAACTTAAAATGCTAAGTATATTATACTTATAGATAATCAACAAAATTATTAAAAATAAAACGTAAACTTTGAGATCCTTGATAGATAAATCACATTGATATGTTAAACTAGAAAAAAGTAGGTAAATCTAATGAAATAAATATTTAGAATTAGTCCTGACTGCACCGAGTGCAAATAAATTTATCAGTGTCTTCTTTTGTTAAACCAACACAGTCTTCATGGACGTATGTTTGACATAAAAAGCATATTCTCATATCTGCTATTCTATCCTCATCGCAAACGTAACAATACCAAGAGTTTTTAGATTTTTTAGTATGTCCTTTGCCTTTTTGATTAACCTTAGAAGTGACTGCTTCAGTCTTGTTCATTTTAGTAGAATATTGTTTCCTTTTTTGAGAAGACGCTCTAGATGGACCTGGCTTATTTTCAATTTTTTGTTTACTTGCATTGGATGGTCCTGGCTTATTATTTTTCTCTGTAAACATTGATTTTGTTAGCATCTGTGCCAGACTATTAATAGCTTTTGCTCTAGTTTTAGTTTTTGGACTTGACGTCTTCTCCGGGGTTTTTAAAATTTCACAAAAAGATGAATATGACTCATTAAGTGTAGTGGAGCAGACTTTTGATTCAGTTTTCGAGTCTCTATTATTCTTGTGCTGTTTTAACTTGGATAAAGGAATCTCTTCGCTACTATCGAAATCATCATAAACTCTATCTACTTGAGTTGGGTGCTTTGAATTATTATTAGAACGATTTGCAGTGTTTGGCAATAGATGTCCACGTGTCTGGGAATCTTTTTGATCTGGATGCAGTATAGGCACCGGGTTTTCAACAGAGAAGAAATGATTGCCACTGACATCAAAAGGGGTGCTGTCATTGGGATTATCATTTACATGAGCAGGAATGACCAGATTTTTGCCAGCAACAGCATCATTGCTTTCAGTGTGATCGTCATTTCTTTGAGGAGGAATTAAGATACTTTCGCTAGCATTAGTAGCATCGCTGTCAAAAGGATCTTCATTTCCACGAGAAGGAATCAACACATTTTCGCTAGCATTAGTATCGTGGCTGTCAATGATATCTTCATTTTGTTGAGGAGGAATTGACAAATTTTCACTAGCATTTGTAGCATCGCTGTCAATATTATTTTCATTTCCTTGAGAAGGAATCAACAGATTCTCACTAGTAATACTATCGCTATCATTGGGATCATTATTTTCTTGATTTTGAGAAGGGCCCGGTATTGTGGAATCAAAGGTAGGTATGCTAGGAGCGTATGCCTCTTCGGGTATCCTTTCTGGATTAAAAGGGAAAATTCCGGTGGCTTCAAATTCAGATTTGATATTAGCAGGTGTTGCAGCTTTATCCCACGCCTTGGAAAATAACATCCCAAAACGTTGTTTTGTTATTTTCCTGTCTTCGTGTACTGACCAGTACTTTAAGACTTCCTCGTCCCAGTAATATTCAAAAGATCGAAATACCGATTTGTCCATCGGCTGTAATTCATGCGTGGTGTTACTAGGAAGGCAAAAAAGCTTGATTTCAAAATTTTCTGCTGCTTCCACAATCGAATAGTCCAGGTGGCATTTGGCTCCATCGAAGATAAGTAAACAAGGTCCGGGCAATTTAAATTTCGAAAAATGATGAATCCAGTTTACAAACGTTTCAGAGTTCATGCTCCCTTTGGGTGTCATTTGGGCTATTGAGCTGGTTGGTAAGGAATCTATCCATTCTGGCTTCATGCGTTTGCCTTTGAAGAGAATCATAGGCGGAATCGCATGGCCTAAGGCATTGCCACATGAAACTATTGTAACATTCTCGCCGTGTTCTGATGCTACTAAATGTACTCTCTTAGATCCACGTTCAGCCAAAACTTCTGGTGATTTGTGCAATTTAAGTTGGCAACCTTTTTCGTCAATGTTAAATATGCGTTCCGGTTTATTCATAATGTCATTATCTTCCAAGACTTTTTTTAATTTAGCAAAATAATCAGAAACAACGGTTTTATTCAACTTTTGCGCCCTTGCGGGGTTTAGGTTTTGTGCCTTTCGCTTGCTGATATTCTTATGACGTTTTAAAAATCCTCTCAGCCAATCTCGTCCCACCATCGAGTCTCCATCTGACGCTGAAATGTTATTTCGATCACAGAATGTCATTACGCATGTACGTAGTACACGTTGTGTCAATGGGTATCCCACGTTGCACAGGCGAATAATACGGGATGCTAAAATCTTCTCTTGTTCAGGGTTAAGAAGCGGTTTCCGACCCAATGTAGATTTTGTCTCCTTTTTCTCTAGTAAATAACGCCTCAAAGTACGTCTTGGCACATTATAGTGCTTTGAAGCCGTATATATTTTCATCTTACCGCTTTTGATTGCAGTTAATGCTTGTTTCATTGATGCTTCTGACCAATTACCTCTAATCCCTTTAGATTTATAGCGTGCCATGGTCTAAAACAAAAGAAAAGGTTACTACTTACTTAATATCGGAAATATGGCCACACGGTGGCCATATTTGCAGTCATTCATTTTTTACGTTTTCATATCAGGAATGAAAAACTCATTATTACTTTGGTAATTAAACAAAGAAATATCAAATTACAATCGCCACACAAAATCATAATGTGATTTACAAAGATTCTTAAATTCAAACTAACAAAATACAGGACAATACTTACTTGATGTTTTTATAACCTTAAAACTCGTTTTCATTTAATAAACACTGGGCGACTAGCGGGCGCGCGGGAGGAGTGACAGGTACGCCGTTCGGATACACGCTACACTAGCGACAATTTATGGTCGCGTTCAGGTTATTATAATATTTCGTATTTGAAATAATGGCATGTGGCCATATTTTTCGGCTGGCCATATTCGACCCAGGTACCTTATATGTACACATATTCATAATTAACTACCTATAAAAAATATCTATCCTATATCTTCCTAATCCAGATATATGTTTCGTGTCACACGACTGAATTAATAATTGAATTATTAAATCAAAATTATAAATTTTGAAAAGCGTGTAAAGAAATGTATTTGTTATTATTTTTACTAAGAATGAGAACGTTTACTAGGACACACTTCTGCTCTATGTGGTCAAAGAATCTAGTTGGTTACAATACATTTAAATACAATAAAACAAAAGTAATTTTAAACAGTTAAAAAAAACATCATGCACAAAAAAATCTAAGTTCCTCTAATGATTTCGAATCTTAGTTAATATCAAATAAATTTAATAATGCTTTTTGATAAATTTTCAAACTTTTTATTGTAACCACTAAGAAAACCGCACTCATAGGAAAGTTTAATGACTTAATTCAAAACATACATTTTCTAGGTTTTATAACTAATATGAAATTAATGACTAATTTAATTAGATAAATTTATTTGTTCTGAGTTTATATAAAAAAGTATCTATTCAATTAAAACATTGAGAAACTACTACTGAAGTACTATTAAAATACTATTTTAGATACTAAAACACTAGAAAATACATTTCATTTACTTTATAAACAACAATTACAATATTGATTGTCCTTCATATTTATTAAATTACCTGTCAAAAACCTGTTTCATTCATTGGATGAAATATTTTATGAAACTGTTTATCGATCATAATATTTGTTGGAGATTTTCTCTACTAATTAACGATCTTTCATTATTTGTTAATAACAAAAATATAGCTTACTTCCGCTGTCGTAACGATATTATATTTTGTTTATTTGTAATTTGTATTTTTAATGTAATTTATTGTGTTTTTTATTATCTCCCATGTAAGGCATCTGCAGAATACCAGTGCCGATGACTTGCATTGTCACGGCTTATATTGAGCAGAGGCTTATTTGGCACTATCTCAATGTTTTCATTTTTTATGTTTTTTGTTGTTAATACTGTTTAGTCTTGTCTTGTAATTGTGTCTTAAACAGCTCCTGATGATGATATGGGACGAAACACGTGTAGAGTAGTTGAGGAAGGTGCAAGGAGTGTCGCCGCATGCAGTATCTGCATTTATTTACGAGCAGGCGAGCTGTGCATTTTACTTGTTTTTGATCTTACATAACCGTCCTTACCAAAATATAATCTACAAACTCTAGCCACAGGCCATTGCAAAGGTATCACATTTTCATTACATAACAATACTAAAACACCTTCTTTTATGTTATCATTAACATTGTGTCATTTAGTAAGCTCCATATTTTGTATTATTAAAAAAACTTTAATTACCACAAGGGATCGATAACCTAATATTTGTCTCTATAGACAAGTATTTTTATTATTAAGTCAAATAAAAAATGTTATTTTAAAACAAAGACAGCGCTGACACATCTTACTGGTTTTAGTAAACCTAAAGTTAGTACTTCAGACCTATAGACGCTACCGAGATTATGTTTAATCCGTTTAATTAGTATAGTTGTCTTGTCTGTCCTTTTCCCACTTGAGACAAATCGATAAGATATAAAAACTACAGAAATAAAATCAATATTAAGTTTTATCAACTATCTCATCGAGTAAAAATTATCATAGTAACATACCTGAAAAATTCCTGTATTTGTCTATGGAAAGGGTTCAAAAAAGTTGCATATTCCCAATTGGAACCATCTGTCATTGCCGCAGCATTCTTTTTCCCGTTTACATCATCAGGATTCGATTCTTCACGGCTTTCAAAATCATTAGCATCGGATACCGATGACTCGGAGTCCAGCTGGTTCACGATGTTATCAGGAGCGCCGTTGTCAACATTCGACATCGAAGGCCTTGGTATATTCATACTGCTGCAACTTGGTTCAACCACCATTTCTCTAAAAAATAAAATATTTCAAATTATTGTGTATTTGCTTTACAATAAAGTTACTGTATTGTGGCACAGTAAAGAACAGTAAAATATCTTCATACAAACGTGCCGCTCTCGGTTTGAATGTGTGCGTGCGCGCCGCGCGCCGTGTCGGCACGCGATTTCACGCACACGCTAGCATAATATATGGGGGAATAAGGTGGCGGCAGTACGGGCTGTGCCGCGCGACTGTGAGCATGCGCGCACGTCACATGACCGCTCGCGATCGTCAATGAGAATTTACTTTACATTAAGAAATAATAATAAAGCGTTCCGGACGTGCAGAAACCGGAGAAAAATTTTCTCGGTATCAAATTTGTAATTTAATATAATAAATGTTATGTGAATAAAGGCTTTTTATTTTTACTAAATTTATAAACTGGTAAAATATTCAATCATAATATGCTTTTTATTACATAAATTTAGATCAAGTGCTGCTTGTTCGAAAATATTAACTAAAAGTAAAAGTGAAAACCCTGGGGATCAACGCAAGAGTAGGCTAATAACTCGGCGGGCGGCCTTAGATAACCTACTGTTCTGTATTTACTGTGATTGTGGTTAAGGTCTCAAAATGACAGATAACTTGAATCGTCCAACATTTTTACCTACCATCCATTCAGGAAGACTTAACTTACAAGAAGAACAGGCGCAAGAAACTCGTCAGCTTTAACAGAAATAACGACATTTACAATATTATACGTCGTCACCAAAAATAATAAACAAAAACCTGTTATTTTGTTAATAAAAGTAGTGTTATGGTTTCATTACATCGTTGAATACAACAAAGTCAACAAGTATCTGTTTTATGTAAGTAGTGTGGACGAGAATTTGCAATAAATAATCACAAGCCTACTCAAATAAAACCATCTCATTTAATTTTATATTGTTATAAAGTTTAATGTAATAATGCAAATATAAACACTATCATTAGTATTATGCAAAGATTTTTAGCCTTTTTTTCACTATTATTGTTGTTTTTTCGAGACAATTAGGCATGCAACTGCGCCGAAATAGTTGAAAGTTCTACTTTGCGGAATTCCTTTTTTGTCCTGCGATGTAGTATATATCAATAAAAAATATTCAAAAGACCTTTTCTTATAAGTATCTTAAGTTTACAATAATATAACTTTTTTGTAATTAGTTTCAAGTGTTCCAATCTTTTACCTACCAAAATTAAATATGGAGGTCTATTTCATTTATTTATTGTAATGCCCTCATTGAAGAGAAAACTGTTTAAATCTTAACAAATATTTAGATTAGCATAAACTTAAGTACGTACTTAGAAAGCGTTTTCGAGAAACAAGATGGCGCATTTTTTGGCGCGTTCGGTTTTAAATTACAGAGGTTTTAAGTATATTTCGTAAACATAACCTTATGTTGTTATAAATAAAGATAAATAAGAATCAGTTTCAATATTAATGCTCGTTAAAATGCAAATTAAAAGACAAAAGAAAATTTAAACTTATTCTTTACTTTTAAAGAAAATTAAATTGCAGGACAACACCGAACAAAAAGAAAGAATGGCTTCTTTTAATAAAGTTGTAAAGAAAGTACTTATAATAAGTTGCTTCGTTGGTTGGTCGGTTAATATAAGACAATAATACAGTAATTACTTTCTAATTGACTATCGCTTGGTACAACGGTAGCGATTCTGCCTTTTCTATCGACGGTCCTGGGTTTGACTTGAAGGGGCAGATGTTTGTGTGATGAATACGAGCATTCGTACACAAGTCATTGGTATTTATGTATTTGATATTACATATATGTAAGTCTATTCGAAAAATATAACAAAAGCCTTACAGTGATTACTTATGGGTGGGATAATTGGTGTGAATGTAAGAAATATTATTATGTTTTGTTATTATTATTTACAGTCTGTTCATCCTAACTTGTCCTATTTGGTAAACAATCTTGGCACTCCTTTCTATTGAAAATGCAGCATTAAAAACCAACTGATAAGTAGATTCAATGGGTTTCAGTACTTTCAGTCTATAATAACGATCTATTGTAATAGATTATTGACTTTTTTTTTTTTTTTTTTTTATTGCAGAAAGCTGGCAAACAAGCAAACTGTCCACCTGATGGTAAGTGGTAACAGTCACCTATAATACATGTGACTCTTGTGAGATTCGCAGCAAAACTGCAACCCGCACAAGAATCACAGTGTACGTTGCCAACTTGTGACACAAGATGTAAAGTCACTGTAAACCTCTTATTTTTAAATGGGTCATTTTGTTAAAAAGTTGTGCCGAGATTGTTTACCAAATGGGACAAGTTAGAATGAATAGATTTTACTTATTAACTCCCACAATTAACTTTCATATTTTTGGGTATATAATACTGACGCTTCGACTGCTTTCAATGGAGCCTTGTTTATAAGGTTATCTAGGTTCTGTAAAGTAAAATACGGTATTTGTAAAGATTCCAGTACATTGACTTACGTAAAAACGTAGATACTAAATATCTTCTTTATATATTTTTAAAAAAATTACATGTTTCAGTGTTTGTCCGCGATGTACTCCGAAACTACTTAACCGATTTTGATGATTTTTTTTCATTTTGCTAGTTTTGTTCCAACTTAAGACATAGGATAGGTTTCATTTTTATTATAAACACAGCAACGCATGGCCGGGTCAGTGAGTTGAACTATAAAGAGTTATGTACTATTTCAAGACTATAATTAATATTTACTAGTTCTCATTATGGACAAATAAATAGCAATACAAACGAAAATACCATACTTAATAAATCTATTAATATCTATATAAGTCTATTAATATCTATTTTTACTAAAAATCATTTAATTATCTCAGAAAACAAACAGCAAAATTAAAGTTTTTTGAGATATAGGTAAAAATCTCATTAATCAATTAATCACTAACATAATATTTTAATAATAAAAATGTATTAATATTACATATGTTGTCCTATAAAAATATTAACACTCAGTGTTATTCTCATTATTAACATTTACACGAATAAGCTTAGCCCAAAGTAAGCACTGTAGATAATGCTAGTGTTATGGATAAGCTTTACATTAATTAGGGATAGGCGCCTTTTGGGTTAGCTTGTTCCATCGTGGATTCTGCCTTGACCCCCGAGCTTGATGGGGATCAAAGCTTACCCAATCTTAATAAAATAAAAATCAAATCTATACAAATATTTAGGTAGACTATTTGTATGAATAAAATCTCTGGAACTACTTAACCGATTTTGAAAATTCTTTCATCTGTAGAAAGCTCCATTATTCCTGAGTAACAGAGGCTATATTTGCTTGTGATTACGGTTACGGGTTAGCTAGTAAGTAATATTCATAAAGTAAAAAAAAATACTTGTATTTATCACACTAACCTCATCTTGTGGCTCGAACCTGGGACCGTTTGGCATCGCAGATAGAGTCACTCCCGTGCTACCAAACCAAAACTTAGTGATTAAAGTAAATTTCTAATAAATTTTTAACTTTGTTTAATTACTCACTCGTCCAAACGTTCCGCCTTAACTTCAATGTTTGTTGTCATAATACTGTCGTTCAAACCTTCCTCGTCACGGCGAAGAATACCGTCTTTGATCATATCCAGGATGGAACACACTTCAAAGGTCTGCCTCGTGAACTTCTCTATATTCTGTCCAACCAAAGATATCTCTTCTCTTGCAATACGCTTCATATTCTGCCACTGAGTCTTCACTTTCTTTATGGAACTACCAGAGAATTTATTCCCAAACCTATTTGTCAATTCACGCAATATCTCGTTCCAAGCCACGTCTTTTTCTTCAGAATAGTTCGGCCCATTGTTATTCTTAGTGACGACAACGTCTTTGCGCTCCTTAATTAACTCTAACAAATACTTTTTCTCGTCGACAGACCAGTTAGGCGTGCGCGATCTGCGACAAGCTATCTTCCCCATATTCCGTTTCGCTTCGCGCGGATCGTGATTAATCTTTTGCAACGATTTGTTGCAAAGGATGCACTCGACGTCCAAAATTATTGGTTTCCACATTTAAAACAATTGAATCACGAAAAATTGTTTGACACCGCGCCGGACAGTTCTGCAGTTAACTGAAGAATGTTTTTAAAAATGCAAATAATTGGCTATGGAGTTTTAATTGAACTTGTTCGAACGTTGAAATTGTCGAATGAAATAAATGAATTTTATGCAATTTCTACATGGCGATGATTTAAACTGTGTTGGTTTTTATAAATTTTCGTTTTTTTGTAACTGGTTGTTATTAGAAAGAGCAAAGAAAGCGGTTAAGTTTGAAAAAGAAAAGTAATAAACATATTTTCATATGATATTGAAGGAAAATTTATATATTGATTTAAAATACATTTTTAATAGTTTTAATAATGGCAAAAAGTGTAAAGAGGTTGTGTGTGGAAAGCCATTAAATGGTAATCAATCTGTGGTTGCCATTAACAAACATGTCTGTTTAATATAACTGACAATTAATTCTAGGAAACTTAAATAGTTTTTATATACATATAAGGTTGAATGCGTAAATGATGCATAATTTAATGTGAGCGACCAGTTGGCTGGCCCTTATTTTTTCTCTTAATGGGCCCGAGTAGATTGGGTTGTTTTACCGGTTGAACTATAGGAAACCACTTTTTTTAAACGTGAAGCTAAATTGTAAATACCATAAGACTTTAGATAAAGGATTACGAGGAATTTCCGAGGTTGATTGTTTTTAATAGTTTTTATTACATGGCTTTTGTTATGATTCATAATATAATTTAAAGAAATAACTAATTTAATATCAATTTTAGTGTATACTATATAACGTAGTATTTAATACAGTTGGATTTTTAGAAAGAGTGACGCCAGCAATGCTGACGTCACTATTGCTATTACTAGGCTCGCTCATTGCAAATAATGAACACCGAAGTTGATTTCAAATAATAAGCTTTAATTTACTTTTACAAAAGTCAAACTAAACGTCATAAATCGGTATAACAATATCCTTAGGTACTCACAGTTTTTGAAGTCCAAAATTTTCACACTCTTTCCTCTACCAAAGCTAATTCAGTAATGAATCATATCTCGCCTTACCGTGTTACTTAATACCAATCAAAAAATGGCGTCAGGCGGAAACATCGAGTAGTCAAAACATGATTTTAGTAATAACAATTTAACAAGAAGATTTTTCACAGTAACAAAATAATTTGTAAAGTAATTAATTAATATTACGATTTAATTTTAGTCCTTAACTATTAATTAGTTAAACTTTAAATCATAAATTGATTTCTCAGTTGAAACATCCGTGGCGCCAAAATGGCGGCGCACGTTTCGATTAGTAAACCAGTTCAAATACGTTTATTCGTTTTAAGTTTATGACCAAACATTACACAAAACCTACTGTTTGCTATTTAAAAATCACGATAAGAATTTAGAATGAATTAAATAAATAAAAATAGGCCAAAGTAATTATCACGAACTTAAATTAACCAAAGTAATTTCTTAATTAAGTCTTGCGTCGACACGGCCATTCTGCGAGACGGTGCGTGCTCTGCACTAGTCTCGGTTCTGGAAAAGAAATAAATAGGCTCTCTCAGATAGGTATCCGTTGCCAGGTATACTGGCTGATAATTTGGTAGCAGCTACATTTGCTTAAGATGATGGCGTTATGAATCTTAATGATCATGACCGCAGCAATCATTTATTATTGTCAACTACACATAAAGTTAATATATTAAGCAGGCAAAGTATGTTGTAGGCGATGTATTTAATAAGCATTAATCTCAAAGTTTGTCAATTTGAATAAAACAACCTAGTATAAGTTTAAGAAATAGGATGTACATATGCTGTAGAAGGAAGTGAGCGAAGTTTACATTATTACAGCACGGAAACTATTCAGATACCGTATTTTTTTTTTTTTTATTATTTTTTTTTTTTTTTTTTTTATTTTTTTTTTTTTTTTTTTTTTTTTTTTTGTACCAATGCAAATGCTCCACGCATACTTGCATGTTTATCTTACTTAGGAATGATGCTGTGGTGCTAAGCGGTCTCGTACGCCGTGGTCCACAGAGGCTCTAAGGAACATGGAAAGGTCGATGCTGGGGCCTAGGTCTTATTTTATGACCGTGGTCCCCAGGGGCTCTGAAAAACGTTGTTGTTGTCTTGTTGCTTAAAGCTCACAGGGTATTGTTGCTGTGGTGCTGAGCGGTCTTGTACGCCGTGGTCCACAGGGGCTCTAAAGGATATGGAAAGGACGATGCTGAGGCCTGGGCCTTAATTTTATGACCGTGGTCCTCAGGGGCTCTTAAAATGACACAGAAATAGGAAAGGAACCCGGAAATTAGTAATTTGTACAGTCTATTACTTAGTGAAATATTAGTCATTAGTATGGACTAAAATTTCAAGTTTTTTTTTTTTTTTTTTTTTTTTATTTTATTAGTTTTTTTTTTTTAATGTTTATCGTGTATCGGGTTAATAAAATGTATTAAGATTGATACCAGAACACTAACCTGATTAATGAGGCATCCAGCAACTAGACAGTTTGGGACGTGGACGGCAGTGGTTCTTTTGGTTCATCAGCGAGATGAGCTGTTGTCTGCTGTTGGTTTTCGTCATCAAAACCCGTCGACACGGTTTCTTGCTCTCCAGGTTGAGGAGCTCGGCGCAGTTGATCGTGAGCAACCTTGCGTGGCCGTCCTTTGCCTGTCACACGCTTTACCATGTAGCGGTCATTGTCCAATATTTTGTAGACCTCGTATGGTTCACTATATTTCAGATCCAGGGACGTTTGGTTTCGCGGGTTATTCTTGATAAGTACATAGTCACCTCTTTGGAATGGGCGTAGTTTGGCTTTATTTCTATCAAAACGCTTTTTGTCATATACAGCCGCAGCTGCCATTTTCTGCTGCACATGCTGATCAAGCATGTCAAAATCGATCAATTCACTCTCTATGTTCACCAATCTTAAAAGTTCTGGTGGTACACTGTGTTGACGGCGTGTCAGAAGAGTCAGTGGTGAAACCCCTGTTATCCTGTGTGGGGTACAGTTAAATGCCAGTTGAAGGGCTTCTAAAGATGTATGCCAGTTTTCGGTGTCATAGTTTTTTATCATAGTTAACGCGTTTTTCAGAGTGCTCATCACTCTTTCGACTTGTCCATTTGCTCGGCTTACTCCTGGCGCTATGGCATGTATATTAATACCATATCGATCGCAGTATACTTTGAAGTCACCTAGAAATTCACGACCGCCATCAACTACAACTTGGACTGGAGTTCCAAATAAGTGCACAACTCGTTTCAGCGCAGCTAGGCTGCTGCTTTGACTCTTGTCGTTAGAGTAACTGAGTAGTATGTACTTAGTGAATGCATCGATGATGACTATCACGTACTCATTCTGACCTTCAACATTTCTTGTACCAAGCTTACCGGTAAAGTCCACATGAATGACTTGAAATGCTGTAGTGGGTTTCTGAATTGGGTGAAGCTGCGCTTGAATTGCACCCGAAGGCCCCTTTGAAGTTCTGCATATTACGCAATTGTCGACAAACCTCCTGACAATTGTGTTAATATTAGCAAACCAGTAAGTTTCTTTTAGTTTTTGGAGAGTTTTTTCCCATCCGGGGTGGTGCAGCGATGTGTGAAAGGAATTTATCAAACTCCACTGGAATGACTTTGGTGCTACTATTGGTTTGTACGTACCGAGTATAGGATCCGTAAGTATTTTTTTTAACACACCCTCTTCTAAAACAAATCCTGTAGCTGGATTGTCCGTAGACATGCTGTCAATTAACGGACGAAGAACATCATCGCGTCGTTGCTCTATCTGCAGCCACTCAGTATCTCTGGTCATGAAGTTGACTGTTTTTTCAGCTATATGGTTTCTGCTAAAAAAATCAGCGTGCTGTAGTCGCTCACCTTTTCTATACTCGACTTCAAAATCGTAGTTCTGCAGAAAGGCCCACCAACGATGGATTCGTGGAAGCAAATCCTTTTTGTGCTTTGATGCTTTCAAGGCGTTACAGTCTGTAATGACTTTGAATTTGCGGCCATATAAATAGTGCCGAAAATGTTTCACAGCCCTTACCACCGCCAAAGTCTCCAGTTCGTACGAATGGTAACGGCTCTCGGCATCCGTGGTACGTTGGCTCATGTACGCAACTGGATGCCGGCGGTCCCCGATGATCTGGACCAGGACTGCTCCATAGCCAAGGCTACTTGCGTCCGTATAGAGTTCGATTGGTGAGTCTTCCTGGAAAAGTGCAAGGGTGGGCGCAGTAGACAAGTATTGTATAACTTGGTTACGAGCCTCGTCGTGTCTGTCACTCCATTCCCATTTGGAATCTTTCTTCGTTAATTCATAAAGTGGTACCATTAAACGTGAAAAATTGGGAATGAAGCGTCTGAAGTACCCGGCGAGACCATTAAATTGCCGAACTTGTTTTGCCGTTTGTGGAATAGTTGCCTTTGTTAAAGCCTCTACCTTTCTTGGACTAGGGCTGACTTGCCCATTTGTGACTATATTGCCCAAGTACTCAATAGAGCGTTTAAAGAAGGCAGTTTTGTCTATATTAATTGAGAAACCAGCTTTCTCTAGGGATATCAGTATTCGTTCGATATGGGCGAGACCTTCACCAAACTCTCTACATTTTGAGAGCACATCATCAACATAAACTTGGCATATTTGATCTGGTGAATTAAGAAGAGCCGCCAAAGCCCTATTTATGCATCTTTGGTAAACAGAGCATGCGTTACTAAGTCCGAACGGCATGGCGAGATACTCATACATGCCGTCTGGGGTAACAAAAGCAGTTTTCTCAACAGAACTCTCAGCAATAGGAATTTGGTGAAATCCAGCTGCCATATCGAAAGTAGAGAAGTAAAGACCCCCCGCCAATTGATCTATTTGATCAGAAATTATCGGCAGCGGGTAGTGATCTCTTAGGGTATTTCTGTTCAGTTCACGGTAGTCCACACACATGCGATCTTTACCATTTTTTTTCTTGACTAGTATGATTGGACTAGCGAAAGGTGATTTGCTCTCACGAATGATTTTGTGCTCGAGAAGTTCATTAACAATATCACGCACCTTTTCTCTTTCAACCGGACTTAATCTGTATGGCCTACGCTCTACACACTTGTTTGGATCTTTTAAGCGTATCTCTAATACGCCAGTATTGACGCGTGTGCGAGGATAACCGCGGATGAACAGGTGTTCGAACTTGTTGAGCAATATTTTGAGTTGGCTTATTTGATCAGCGTCAGTTAAATCACAATCTAAATCATCGAATTTTATGCTGTGTGATTGTATATGGTAGACCACCGGTTGATGAACCAATTTTGCACCCCAAGAGCTCACCACTACACTCAGATTAGTATTTTCGACAAGATTCATCCCTATTAGTATATCTGAGCACACTTCGTAGTCCGGGACCACGTGAAACTCTAGTTCTACTTGCAAATAATCTATTATACAAACAGTTACTAACGTTGATAGTGACACTACCGTAAACTGCCCTATTCCTTTCAAATAATTGACAGCATCTATTCTTTTACCGGGCAATTTTGCAGCCAGTGATTCACGTATTAAAGAACATTCCGCCCCACTATCGAAAACCGCTGACAACTTTAAATCTCCAATTACCACTGGCATAGAATTTAATTTCGTTATGCCCACACAATTCACATTTGAGACTATCGCACGTTCACGTTTATAACAAGTCTCGTATGTGTGACCTACTCTCGAACAAAACGTACATGTCGGTTTGTTATCTTTTTGAGACACGGATTTATTATCCAGATGAGGCAGCTGAATATTACCGGTTTTATTCCGAAAGTAACAATCTCGCGTATCATGTCCGGGCTTTTTACAAAGTTGGCAGAATGATGATGATTTGTCAGAGAATCGCTGTCGCTTGACAGGGCCTTGTTGTACGTTTGATGTACTCGGGTAAGAACGCTTAGTGCGTCGTATGGTCGAAGCTACTGAAATCAATTCGGGTACAGAAGTGGCCCTAGCATTCAACAATTCGATTCTCAATCGCTCATCCCCAACGCAACCAATTACAGCTTCAACTGCGTCATCATTGGATAATTTGTCTTTGGTGATACGTCGCCATAAAATCCAAGCCTGTGATAAAAATTGCGCAATGTCTTTAGAATTGTCATAACTATGTTCTCGAAAACGAGCGACATCGCGCGAATATCTATTCTCAGGTTCAAATGTTGTAATTAAAACATCGCGCAATTCCTGCCACGTGCTGGTGGAGACAAGCCAGTTATCGACCCATAACCTTGCGCGACCTTTAAGTAAACTACCTGCTTTCATTCTTACATCATAATCGCTCAGGTTATAGGTCTCCATAGCGGTGGTTACATGCTGACACCATTCGCGTACACCAATATTCGTGTCCGGATCGTATGATGGCAGAAATACATCGTTAATTTTTACTTTTGAATCCGGTAATGTAGTTAAACGATCGGACATATGCTTCATTACTTGCAACATTTGCGAGAACAGCTCAGCCGGAACACCGTTAACAGATGTGTTATTAATTTCATTGTTTGTACTAGAAGACCGAGCAGAAGTGGATGCTGATCCCACTTCTGATAACGTAGTATTTAATACAGTTGGATTTTTAGAAAGAGTGACGCCAGCAATGCTGACGTCACTATTGCTATTACTAGGCTCGCTCATTGCAAATAATGAACACCGAAGTTGATTTCAAATAATAAGCTTTAATTTACTTTTACAAAAGTCAAACTAAACGTCATAAATCGGTATAACAATATCCTTAGGTACTCACAGTTTTTGAAGTCCAAAATTTTCACACTCTTTCCTCTACCAAAGCTAATTCAGTAATGAATCATATCTCGCCTTACCGTGTTACTTAATACCAATCAAAAAATGGCGTCAGGCGGAAACATCGAGTAGTCAAAACATGATTTTAGTAATAACAATTTAACAAGAAGATTTTTCACAGTAACAAAATAATTTGTAAAGTAATTAATTAATATTACGATTTAATTTTAGTCCTTAACTATTAATTAGTTAAACTTTAAATCATAAATTGATTTCTCAGTTGAAACATCCGTGGCGCCAAAATGGCGGCGCACGTTTCGATTAGTAAACCAGTTCAAATACGTTTATTCGTTTTAAGTTTATGACCAAACATTACACAAAACCTACTGTTTGCTATTTAAAAATCACGATAAGAATTTAGAATGAATTAAATAAATAAAAATAGGCCAAAGTAATTATCACGAACTTAAATTAACCAAAGTAATTTCTTAATTAAGTCTTGCGTCGACATATACAAATAAAAGTTAGAATTGCAGGTTAAAGACTTATATAATCGAAACAAACCTTATATATTATAATATCTCAGTGAGATACAACTTTTTTCAAGGAATAAATTCGGAAGAACGACAGTACATGTTTCTTTAACCCGCTAACGGTGACTTATATGTCTGTAAGACCGGTTTTTACGAAAATCTGAATAGTCTTCTTATTTTGATGTGATTTGTGTTTTAACTCCGTGTAGCTGCCTTATTAGATATTGCCCTACGATAAGTAGTCGTATAAAAATATAAGAGCTTTTTATTCCGGTGTTTCACAGATACCCGATCGTTGATGACTGTGCGTCACCGAGTTACGTATTTTGAAATAACCGTTTTTGTCTAGACATTTTTCATAATAATTTTTTTCCTAATGGTTTTTGATGCCTAACCATAACTTAATGCCTCGTTAACTTGATTTTATTGTGAAAACATTTTCAATGTATATATAATATGCTTTTTAATGACTTGAATGTTATTTAACTTTGTAGTAATAAACAAAAATTTAAGATATGTTTATTTTTTATTATTTAGGACAGTTATACTTTTTTATACATTATATCAAATTAAATATAAGGTGTTTTAGTTAAAGATATATTTGATTTTAAATCCTGGTCTGTAAGACCGGAATCACCAATTTTGAAAGTTGATTTCACGTCACCACTGGTTAAAGACAGATAATTTTATGAAAATAATTAACCAAATATGAAAATTCCACTCATGAATTACTAAATATATCATTCATAGTAATTAAATCTATTTTTGTACGAGTCAATAAGACAACATATTTTTGTGAAGCTCTACTAACGAAACTGAAGTGTTTTTTAGGATTTTATCGTTTGACAGTTTCACTATTCCTATTCGAATTTTTACGCAGAAAACGCTCAAATAAATCTTCTTTACCTTACTACTGTACTTACTTCTGTACTTTAACCTTAGCAGTAACATAATCTTTTTATCATCTTAAACGCATTACAACCTAATTTGAAAGAATATTAATAATAGGAAGTTCTCGCTTGCCCTGTCTCTACATCAAGAGCCAGTTTGACCGAGCGCCTCTAGGCCGACCGACGTTGCGCGGGTAACCGCGTTGAAATCATAGACAATCAGTTAGAAACTAAATACTATTTTTTTGTTAAAGTGTTTTTTTTATATTTAATTTTTCAACATTTCGTAGTGTAGTGCTGTTTGGATTACAAATTTGTCTATGCGAAGGCGTTTTATAAAGGTTGTTGCTAGGTAAGAAGAATGTAACACAATTTTTGTTTTTATATAAACGACATATATCTTGTAACTAATAAAATAATAAAATAGAGAGCTTTATATAAGATTATAATATATATTTTATATATTACAACTAGAGATGTAGTTGTGGGTTCAATTGTAAATCTAAACCATCTAGAGGCTTAATTAAACACACAAAAATTCGTCAAAATAGGTCCAGCCACATGTACATACAGATATAAGAAATATATATATTAATTATTATAAACATGATAAATGGACAATAAATGAATCGAGTTGTAAAACTTTCCGTTTTATCCTAATCTAAATAACATAAATATTGAGAATTTTCAGTTAGATTTTTTTTCAGTTAGACTGAGAATAAAAGAATGTAATTACATGTAATTTATAATTTTACAAAAAAGCTGACTAATTTATATGAAAAGGGTTAAAAAACTTTAATGATAACATTGACAAATGCTTATACCAAATAATATTAAGTTTCTAAGCGTTACTTATTAAGTTATTTGAAAACTGTCTAAACGGTGGGTGTAGTTTTAGAAATTTACAGAATTATTATATACAATCATATTTGAATCCCTCTGTGGTCGAATGGCTGTCATATCGGTTTTCATGGTAACACCACCCCGAAGTACTGGGTTCAATCCCCGGCCAGGTCGAAACTTTTCTATATTGGCTCGAGTCTGGGTGTTTTGGTTCCGTCGTCGTTTCTGATTTCCATAACCCAACTGCTTTCGTTACTTAAGATCAGAACAATTTTATTTCTTCAGAGTTTTATATGTATACTCTAAAAGTAAAAAAAGGATAAATATACTGCATAGTAACCCTATTTAAAAAAAATAAAAATAGCGCATAATCCTATTAAAATTGAAAAAGAAATCTTAAATCTTTCTCCAATTGAGAATTCATTATCATTTGACAAACTGGCATTTAATGGTAGATTAATCGTTGCTGACCGTAATTTTTCCAATTAATTTAACCAAACAATATATCTTTGTAAACCACTAGAGAAAAAAGTAGCGGTTCTCATGATGGAACTTTCCAAAGCCGATATGATATAGCTAATCTATTCTTAAAACAAAAAAATACATCTCTTATAAAATGTAGAACAAAAAATGATATGAAACACATATAACTTTATCCAAATGCACTTAAAATAATTTATTTGAATTTATCAACATTTTCACATACCACCCATTCAGGACGTCTTTTAACTGACAAAAAGGAAAGGCTCAAGAAATGAGTCATTTTTAACGGAAGTTACCACAATATTATATAATCCCTCTTTACCATGCATAAACTATATTAAAATTGTTCTATTATCACAATACTATTATTGTTATGGTTACACAATTATTTGTGTTATGGTTTAATTATGTACTTCGTTGATTAAAACAAAGTCGACAAATAACAGTTTTCAAGGAATAAATTCGGAAGAACGACAGTACATGTTTCTTTAACCCGCTAACGGTGACTTATATGTCTGTAAGACCGGTTTTTACGAAAATCTGAATAGTTTTCTTATTTTGATGTGATTTGTGTTTTAACTCCGTGTAGCTGCCTTATTAGATATTGCCCTACGATAAGTAGTCGTATAAAAATATAAGAGCTTTTTATTCCGGTGTTTCACAGATACCCGATCGTTGATGACTGTGCGTCACCGAGTTACGTATTTTGAAATAACCGTTTTTGTCTAGACATTTTTCATAATAATTTTTTTCCTAATGGTTTTTGATGCCTAACCATAACTTAATGCCTCGTTAACTTGATTTTATTGTGAAAACATTTTCAATGTATATATAATATGCTTTTTAATGACTTGAATGTTATTTAACTTTGTAGTAATAAACAAAAATTTAAGATATGTTTATTTTTTATTATTTAGGACAGTTATACTTTTTTATACATTATATCAAATTAAATATAAGGTGTTTTAGTTAAAGATATATTTGATTTTAAATCCTGGTCTGTAAGACCGGAATCACCAATTT
Source organism: Calamotropha paludella (assembly GCA_927399485.1). NCBI lineage: Eukaryota > Metazoa > Arthropoda > Insecta > Lepidoptera > Crambidae > Calamotropha > Calamotropha paludella. Next base: position 29,902,121 of record OV656804.1, read on the forward strand.
TGAAAGTTGATTTCACGTCACCACTGGTTAAAGACAGATAATTTTATGAAAATAATTAACCAAATATGAAAATTCCACTCATGAATTACTAAATATATCATTCATAGTAATTAAATCTATTTTTGTACGAGTCAATAAGACAACATATTTTTGTGAAGCTCTACTAACGAAACTGAAGTGTTTTTTAGGATTTTATCGTTTGACAGTTTCACTATTCCTATTCGAATTTTTACGCAGAAAACGCTCAAATAAATCTTCTGTACTTTAACCTTAGCAGTAACATAATCTTTTTATCATCTTAAACGCTTTACAACCTAATTTGAAAGAATATTAATAATAGGAAGTTCTCGCTTGCCGTCTCTACATCAAGAGCCAGTTTGACCGAGCGCCTCTAGGCCGACAGACGTTGCGCGGGTAACCGCGTTGAAATCATAGACAATCAGTTAGAAACTAAATACTATTTTTTTGTAAAAGTGTTTTTTTTATATTTAATTTTTCAACATTTCGTAGTGTAGTGCTGTTTGGATTACAAATTTGTCTATGCGAAGGCGTTTTATAAAGGTTGTTGCTAGGTAAGAAGAATGTAACACAATTTTTGTTTTTATATAAACGACATATATCTTGTAACTAATAAAATAATAAAATAGAGAGCTTTATATAAGATTATAATATATATTTTATATATTACAACTAGAGATGTAGTTGTGGGTTCAATTGTAAATCTAAACCATCTAGAGGCTTAATTAAACACACAAAAAATCGTCAAAATAGGTCCAGCCACATGTACATACAGATATAAGAAATATATATATTAATTATTATAAACATGATAAATGGACAATAAATGAATCGAGTTGTAAAACTTTCCGTTTTATCCTAATCTAAATAACATAAATATTGAGAATTTTCAGTTAGATTTTTTTTCAGTTAGACTGAGAATAAAAGAATGTAATTACATGTAATTTATAATTTTACAAAAAAGCTGACTAATTTATATGAAAAGGGTTAAAAAACTTTAATGATAACATTGACAAATGCTTATACCAAATAATATTAAGTTTCTAAGCGTTACTTATTAAGTTATTTGAAAACTGTCTAAACGGTGGGTGTAGTTTTAGAAATTTACAGAATTATTATATACAATCATATTTGAATCCCTCTGTGGTCGAATGGCTGTCATATCGGTTTTCATGGTAACACCACCCCGAAGTACTGGGTTCAATCCCCGGCCAGGTCGAAACTTTTCTATATTGGCTCGAGTCTGGGTGTTGTGGTTCCGTCGTCGTTTCTGATTTCCATAACCCAACTGCTTTCGTTACTTAAGATCAGAACAATTTTATTTCTTCAGAGTTTTATATGTATACTCTAAAAGTAAAAAAAAGGATAAATATACTGCATAGTAACCCTATTTAAAAAAAATAAAAATAGCGCATAATCCTATTAAAATTGAAAAAGAAATCTTAAATCTTTCTCCAATTGAGAATTCATTATCATTTGACAAACTGGCATTTAATGGTAGATTAATCGTTGCTGACCGTAATTTTTCCAATTAATTTAACCAAACAATATATCTTTGTAAACCACTAGAGAAAAAAGTAGCGGTTCTCATGATGGAACTTTCCAAAGCCGATATGATATAGCTAATCAATTCTTAAAACAAAAAAATACATCTCTTATAAAATGTAGAACAAAAAATGATATGAAACACATATAACTTTATCCAAATGCACTTAAAATAATTTATTTGAATTTATCAACATTTTCACATACCACCCATTCAGGACGTCTTTTAACTGACAAAAAGGAAAGGCTCAAGAAATGAGTCATTTTTAACGGAAGTTACCACAATATTATATATCCCTCTTTACCATGCATAAACTATATTAAAATTGTTCTATTATCACAATACTATTATTGTTATGGTTACACAATTATTTGTGTTATGGTTTAATTATGTACTTCGTTGATTAAAACAAAGTCGACAAATAACAGTTTTAACATGCAATGATATAAAAAGTACTAGGCGATGCAGTCGCTAAGCATAAAGCTACGCTAGCACCATATATTGGAGCATAATACCTAAAAAAGAAAAAAAATTGTTTCGATGGGAATTTTCGCGAATTTCAAAATGCGGCTCCGTCACAATCTGGTCCTAAACCTGTTGATTCGATTCCACACAAAAAATATTAAAATCGGTCAAGAAATCGGGAAGTTATGGCGTAACAGACAATGCGCCATTGAAGCTGATCCATGGGAGCTTCGCTCGTTTCGCTCCAATAAACGACAAATTTAAAAAACAACACAAAGATTAATGTTAAGTAATGAATGTAAGTATATAAGTATGTTAAGTAAGTCAATAATACTGCAGCTTAAAGCAGACCTGTCTCCCAAGGGAGCACCCGTTCACGAGCATGAGGCATGATGCAGCCATCGCTTCTCTTAACCTTATCTTAGGGGACGTGACGACCTGCACCACACGCCACCACCCTAGAGATGTTTTGAAAGAGCATATCGTACTCCAACTACTTGTAATAAATTTGTGTTTAAATAAACAAATGCCGATAGCTGTATAACACAACCTGAAATAAATAGTGTTATATGTAGTTCATACATCCACGCACACTACACATTTAAATTAAACTTTTGAAGGATATTTGCGCATAATTTATGTTTAATCCTGCAGTTAAGACTCCTTTACATTAGCCGTGATCACAGGACGACTAATTTTTTTTTTTTGTTTTTCCTCCGTACTCGGCGGAGGGAGGTGGTAAATTCTACGGATACATCGGGACGTCCCGAGTGGTTATGTCAGATTCTTACTGACTAAACACCTGCCTTAGGCTGGGAAGGCTATACAGGCTTAGTATAAGCGATCGCACCCAAGGTGACGGGGCGACGCAGAGGCAGAGGACGACTAGGGTATTGGTCGTCATCCATACAATATTTTAATCGCGCACGATGTACATAACTGTTAAAATTATATCAATTTTGATTTGTATATTTGTGTATTATCCGATATTTATTATTAACTAGCTTTTACCCGCCTCTTTGCTGGCTTTAGTAAGACTACCTATTAAAAGTTATCTTTCTATCTCTCTGAAACAGTCCTTTTTTACTGGAAGGTACTCTATGTCCTTTTCTGTTCCTTTGAAAAGTATATGCAAAATGTAACAGACAAAGAAAGAAAGAAAAAAATTATTTGGAACTCAAACACACAACAACAAAAGATGTATATCATTAAAAAGAAGAACAACTTTAAAAAAAAGAAAGATACATATAAAATACGAATAAAAATACAAATATGGTATGTCTGAGGCCAAAAAGGACCCTGTCTCAGCATAAAAGCCTCTGGGTCATTCGAAGATGAAAAGAACAAACACAGAGGCGCTGTTGTTCTGTTGTTCTCACTTTCGTATTAAAGTTTGATTTTTTCACGGATTCAAGGAACTATAGACTTGAGTAATATGGTTTAAATTTCAACTCGATACCTCCACGAGTTCCCAAGAAAAAGGGTCTAGACAGACAGATGGACGGAGTACAGAACTCTATAAAGAGAGCGATGGTGTAATGAATTACAAGCGAAGAAAAAAAGACAGACATCACACGTTTAAGTTTACCTAGTGTGCAAAAAATTAACTGGTAAAAAGAGGATTGACCTTAATCTATATAACCTGTAAAAAATGCGTGGGTGACACAAATATGTCCCAAGGGCTCCGGCTTTTAGAAACCTCATCGATGCTCATGCTCATTGGGTTAACCTTTTAAAGGAATTAGCGAATTGTGAGAAGAAAAACTCACGTAATAGGCGGGCATAATCGTGGATATGATGTAAGTCGTCCAGTATTCAGCTTAGCTAGGTAAGCAAAAAAAAATTGGGGTTCTAATGATATATAAAACATTTTCGACACACAATTACTAAGGTAACGAGACTTATATGTGATTCGTAGATAATTAAGACTTATAGAATTACTAGCTGACCAGGCCACACGTTGCTGTATTATAAATTAAAATAAAACCTTTCCATATCCTAAGTCAGTATAAATCCAGCAAAATAAAAAAAGAATCATTAAAATCGGTTGAGTTGTTTTGGAGCTTATCGCGGTCAAACATTGTGACAGGGAATTTATATATATAGAGATATAAATACCCATAACTCAGGTACAAATCGCTATCGGTCGATGCGAAAATCAGGATCAAAAAAGTTATATATCTATATTAGATATCATTTAAAATTGATAAAATAATATACCCAATTGTCAGTCCGCTACCGCGCGCCCCACCACTCTCAGCAGTCCCAATGCTAGGCGAATAGTGAAAAAAAACCGTCGGACTCTTAGATAAAAATGCCGTTTTCTCGCTAAATAATGAAGCTAGGACCAAACAAAAAATACTATCGTAAAGCTGATTAAATAAAGAATTCACCACTGATTATTTGGATATCTGTACCTAAAAATTAATCGTAATTTTTGAGTTAGAGCAGGCCATGTGGAAATTTGAATATGGTAGCAAATGCTACCAGAGACTGACGAGGGGTATTGCCTATCTGTAGCGATTGCTACCGTGGACTGACAAGTGAATATAAAAAAAAATTAAACATATTATTACTGCCTCAGAGTATGTGGTAGTAACTGTCGAAACTCTTTTCTCCCTCTAACATAATTTCGCTTTTACTAAGTATTACACAAGTCAAGACGGTGTTCTTCTTAACATTAAGGCTTATGAGAAAACACAGTTTTTTAATTTAAAAAGTACCGTTGAGATACCCTTTAAATTTGAGAAAATAAAAGTAAATTTACATATTAAAAATTTTAGACACATAATAACTGCCTCGAGTACGTTGTAGAAATAACTGTCAAAATACCCTCTAATTTCGCCTTTATTAAGTACTACACAAGTCAAATAAGGCGGTGTTCTTTACTCTTGACACTTACAGTATCAACATAAAATTTAATTATGAAAAATCTTTCAAAAGAATACAAACGAATTACCCAAAAGTTTACTTAGGCCTACAATATTAGTTGAAGTATACGTTCTTAAACACTTCACCTAGAACCTAGGCGATCACTAAAGCTCACACAAGACTTATGGACATACATAAATAGTTTTATTGTATTAGTTAGGACTAAACTTGTGGAGAATTCGCTTGTATTCTTTTAGAAGATTTTACAAAGTAGTACTGCCGATACTGTAATAATCAAGAGTAAAGAACACCGTCTTATTTGACTTGTGTAATACTTAGTAAAGGCGAAATTGGAGGGAGATTGGAGGGCATTTTTGACAGTTATTTTACAACGTACTCGAGGCAGTAATTACGTGTCTAAAACTTTTTATATATAATTTTCTCAAATCTAAAAGGTATCTCAACGGTACTTTTTTATAAAATAAATTAAAAACTGTGTTTTCTCATAAGCCTTAATGTTAAAGGCAAAAATTTCAAAGTTCAATATCTTTTTACTGGTTCTCTGTTGTTTTTCTAAAATATCTTTATGTCATCATTATCTACTGATATGTGAAATTGGTTTATGGATTTGGCATACCCAGTATTTACATCTTCGTGGGTGCTGAAATACACAAAAACACTTACACCACATATAAGAAAATCTGCCCGTTAAAAAAATTCTCTCATTAATGGCAATCCACTCTTAACAGGTTTTTATAATAGCGTTAGGACTTAACATTTTTTGACATATTAAACATCATTTAATTGATTTTAAATGAAGAAACTAATGTGTTCTTAGTAAGTACTTTCTATTTCGATGCATAACGATATAATTGCGACAAATTAGTTAACATTTCCAAATGAAGGTATTTGTAATAAGAAGCCATTTTAAAATTAAGAGCCTCAGTTGCCTGGCTATCGGTTACAAATACGTGGATTCCGATCTTGCATAAGAGGTTTTACTAACAAATTTTGGACCGAATTTCCTTATGGGGCGTTGCGGAGGGGTACCCTAGCCAGGAAAAAACGTCCGTAGCGTTAAACAAAAAGCGTAAGATTTTTATGTATAGTCTATGTGAGATGGCTATACAGTGTCTAATGTATAGTCTACGTAATGTCTGTTATTATATATTTTTAAAAATCATTGCAAATAAAATAAAGGTGTTAAGATAAATTTGTAAAGTAGTTTATTTTTATCGATAAAAAAAACATAATAAAAAATACCCGAATAATTATTTTCTTTATACCTCGAATAGAACTTAAAATTAATATTTTTATAATAAGGAACTTCGTTCCTATTTTATTTAGTTTAGTTAAAAAAAAAATTACATATAACTATCGTTTTTATCGTTTTTAAGGCTTGAAATTGTCTTGCAACAGTGTGTTTTTGTATTAGATTATTTTTATATACATTTTATCCCGAAGAAGAAATTACCATTAATGTCATATTACACTGAAAAATAATAAATGTCCATGCTAACGTAGGTATAGGTGGTTTTGTTAGAAATTCATTACTGCCTTACGTTATCTATAGGTTGTCCGCTTAATTGAGCCGTCGCCCGTGCGGTACAGGGACGCGGGGGTACGGAAAAAGGGGAGAGGAGGAGCTCTATGCGTGTCGTCACTCGCTCCTCTCTCGATCCCCTTTGTCGCTATGAAGCTGTAAAAAATTAATCTTTTAGGTTAACGTGAAAAAAAACGGCTGTTTATGCGTAAATACGTATATTTCAACACTATCAAGGGAATCAAAATTTATAGGATATTTTCGGATGACCTAAAATCATGAAATTTGACATTCAGCAATGTCAATGAACACAAGTAAAGAAAAATGCAAAAACCATAAATTTTTAGTTGCAGTAAACTAACCGCGACCTATGTCGATGTTATGGGGACAGTTTTCCAATGTCAAAGTTAAGTTTGTTCCTCAATCCGCTCATCTTTACGTTCATACTATGTTCGGATACTTTCATAATTTACTTAACCAAAAGTTTGTACGAAACCCTCGGTGCGCGAACTGCGCGAGTCCGACTCACACTTGGCCGCCTTTTTCATTTTATGTTTTTACATTTTTATTTAACTACGTAAATTTTTACTGTTTATCCTATTCTAGTATACATCTATACTTCTTAGTGTTTGTTTTGATTGCTCAAGACTAAACGTATTTAAATAAAGTTTAAATTAATAAATAATTAGCACAAAGACAAGAAGTTTTTTATTTGTATTGTTCATTATTTGAATAATAGGATAAAACAATGAAAAACGCGCAACCTGTTTTATTTACCATAGTTTGTGTACCTATGTTATCTTATTGACAAATGTACCGTGTATGTTTCAACATACAACATCGTGATTTTAATGAATTCACGCGACCGCGTATTCTATCAAAGATGACTGTAGAAAAACTACTTTTTTACAGTTTTCGAGTATAATATATATTTAATCCTTACGTTTTGACTCTTTTATAGGCTCGTATAAAAGTTCTTTTTTTTTAATGTGTAATGTTCGCGTAGTGTAAGAACTAAATATTACTGTGTTAATTTAATGTGTCTGTTGAAAAATAAACTGCTGAAACTTTTGGAAATGCTATATTTTGTGCTCTTATAGATGAAAAGGTAATTTTAAGGTTATACGTTTTAAAACGTTCTTGTCCAGTTATTGTAATTAAATGAATTTTAATTTACTGAAAACAATGTTTATTTACGTAATTTTATTATTATTTAATCGGGAGAACAGAGTTTTAAATGTAAACTTTACGGTAAAATTTCTTCAACATATCACATAGTTCTCATTTTCCATTTTCACCACCAATACTGTTTTTAATTTTCCGATTGACTGGTAAAAAATGACTATTGCTTTTATTCCGCCGTATCGTCATATACTGATAGTGGTTAATACCTCGTAACTTGGTAGAGACTAATTTTACAGGAGAGCAAAAAATCTGTCATATTCTTTATTACTACGTCTTTGTCTGATTAAAGTTTTTTTTTGTAGTTCCGCCTTATTAGCAATTGTTGGTTAGTCAGTATTGCAATTTCAATGACGATATGGTTTTCTTTGCTGCAATATAATCTATAATCTAAGATCACAAATTTGTTGTTTATCTGTCCGCTCTTTTCCCCACTATTTTTCTATTGTATACGCGTTACCATAGCAACGCGGTAACCGCAAGTAGTTCGTCTACCGGACGCTACATGGCGCTAACGGAAAAATATTTAATAGTAGAAAAAAATTGAAGAATTTTGTCTACCCGTGCGAAGCCCGGACACGGGCCGCTAGTAGTGTTGCCCAAATTCAGTCTTGGTCTTGCAGTCTTGGTCTTGTTCTTGCGTTTTTGCAAGACCAAGACCAAGAACAAGACCGCGTATTTTTAGCAAGACCAAGACCAAGACTGACCGTGCAAGACTTGAGCAAGAACAAGACTAAGCCTGCAAGACTCTTGCGTCTTGCAGCTAGGACTTAGCGCTATTTCACGGAGTAGTTAGGTGTAACAGTTCGGTGTATAGGTACGCTTAGGAATTCTATGAGACGCAAAAAACTGTATCAAAGAATATGAAAAACTGGATCTATGCGCATTACGACTAATACCATAAACATACCTACATAGCGAATAAAAAAATATCCATTAAAATCAAACTGAGTGCATGCATAGTTATGTTTTAACCATCGGCACTTTGATAATGCGGCATCAAAGGTTTTGTACTTACTTCTCAAAGAAATTTGCTGCTTTTCGGAAGCACATGGTTATAATACACGCGCCGGCGGCTTCTTTTGAAATCATATACAACAATCGTTGCCGCCGCGCCGAAATCACAACATTTGACACTATTTGATTGCCGCCACAGGGCGTAGGCGTAGGTATACTCATGCAAAATAATTTCGAATTTTAAGAGTACCTACAGGTGTTCCAAAGAATAAATAAGTTTCAGAGTGCTTATAATGAAAATGAATACATTATACTGATCACGCAAGTAGTATTATGATTAGAATAAAATGGTAAGGATAGGTAGTAGATGTCATAATAATTTATTCTAGTAAGTATATATTATAATATTGATTATATGGTTTTAAACTAATTACTTAGGTACTATTATTGTACATTTAGTCATTATATTTCTTAAGTTTTTACAAGAAAAAATAGCAAAAAAGTGTTCAAATATCACCCGTTTGATAAATATTGTAGCCACTTTTAAATATACTTGAAACGTGTAAAAAAATTCTACATAATTAATAAAATAATATAAAAAGCGTAGGTACTTACCTACTAATAAAATAAAAAGCCTGCGATTTATTATTAGTAAATAATCACGGCAGCCGAGAGTGTGTCTCCACTTTTGAATACATAAATCATAACCAGATCACTAGAGCCACTTCAAAAAAGAAATTTGTAATTCCTAGGGTTCAAAATTATTTTGGTGACAGAACTTTACAGAAGCGTATACCATATCTTCTTAATTCGTTGCCCGAAACTATTAGATGTGAAACGGATAAAAATAAATTTAAAAAAATATTAAAAGATTATCTGATGACTACTATTTAACACAACAATTGTATGTTTTTATTTATTTTTTTGCATTCACAATGCAATATTTCTATAAGATATAAAATACGTGTGTAAAAAACAACCACGCCTCCGAGCCCATCTGAGGGCTCGGAGGCGTGGTTGTTTTTTACACACGTATTTTATATCTTACAACAATTGTATCTTATTATTATCACCGCTAAATTTTCCTTCAGTTTGTTGTAATTCAGTCTAAATCCAATTATTGTGCACTTAACTTTACCTGATACAGTTATAGTTGTATTATATACCTACATAATTATAATTATAAGCTAAGAGACTAAAGATCCCTCAGTCAAACCGACAAGTCGGTTTTGTGGGACTAAATTGTATCTTTGTATTTTTTTTTCTTGTATATGAAATAAATAAATAAAAAAAAAAAAATAAAAAAAAAAAAAAAGTATTTACAAGCAGTGCCCGCGACTTCGCCCACGAAGAATAGTAACTTTGGAGGTATAGTGACGTTCAGGATTTATTTATTTATTTTAAAACTTCTGTCATCAAACATACAAACAAACTCTTCAGCTTTATAATATTAGTATAGATTAGTATAGATGTACGCCAAAACATTCACTTATATGTAAAGAATAGTGATTGGCACTAATTCTTTACATATATTTTATTCACGCGTCGCGTCTGTACAAGTAGGTAATAATCTGTGTTTGTACGCCGCACGCGGCATCGTTTGATTTGCGGCGGCATCCTTTTAATAGAGCCGGCACGTGGCGAGGCGGCGCGGTAGAAAGCAAGGAAACGTACTATAAACAAAGGAATTATTTTAATTCCAGTCATTTCCAATTGAGCTGTGCTTCGAGTCTAACTTAATAATTGTTTTTACTAATTCTTGTTGTTTTCTAAAAACGTATCACGTGTACAATTTAATATGAGTGACGAAGATTCAAATTATTCTAGTCCGAGTAACGAGAGTTTGAGTCACAGATCTAAAAGACCCAAAAGCAAATTTGAGGAGTTTTTCGAAATAATTCATGCATCCCAAACTGCCTTGTGTAAATTGTGCCAACATAAAAAGACTGAAATAAAAATGAAAAACAGAAACACTTCAGGCTTAAGGAAACATCTAATATCTTTCCACAAAAAGGAATCACAAATATTTCTTCCTGTTAAACCAAAATTAAGTGGAGATATCACAAGCTTTTTAGTAACCGCTGGAAGAAGTGGACAGGTAAGAATATATTTTTTTTATATGAAAACTCCAGGAACTCAAAAAAGTCTTTTTTGAACAAATGACTTTAAACTGACTTCGGAATATTTTATAGATATTGATAAAATAGTAATACATAGGTACATATTTCGCGTCATTTTTAACAATGGTCGAAATTGTCGCTACGGGAATTTTAACTCCGCGTAGCTGTTCATGCGATACTTTCAAAAACGCCATTAACTTACGTAAGTATTTTTGAGTTAGTGGTGTTTTCATCTAGGGGTGCGACATATTAAGTATGTAATTATCGTCTTAAATATTTTTATAAACACCTATATTTTCATTTGTTTTCATAATCGGCCAGTAACAACTAAGTACTTTATTTTGGTAAATTACAGTACAGTGCAACCTTAATATAACAAATGTCAATTTAACGATTTTCTCGATTTAACAACAACAAACCTCCTCCTCCTAAACGCTCAAACCTAGTATGTTTTAAATAATAACACAAGATTTATTGTTTTATTTCAGTCGGAAAACAGCAGTGACAACATCACGACAGCTACAGTTGATTGGGTAGTGAAAAAATATCTTCCCTTCTCATTTTTCGATGACGAAGCTACACAAGTATATTTTCGACGTATTTGCCCTAATATGGAGTTTCCTAAAAGGTCTACACTTAGAAGGAAAGTCAAAGAGCGATTTGAAGAGCTCCAATTTAATCTCAAGGAACGACTTCAACAATTATCATCTAAAATGTCATTTACCATTGATGGGTGGACGTCAATTGCTGGTAGGAGTTACTACGGGGTTACTATGCATTATATAGACAACGAATGGAAGTATCGATCTGTAGTTCTTGATTTTATACCATCACGCGGTCGACATACTGGGGAAGATATTGCAACGATTTTCCATGAATGTTTATTGGAATATGGCATAATTGATAAAATACAAGGTATCACGGTCGACAACGCAACTGCAAATACCAAATTTATGTATGAACTGGGCAAACAGTTGCCACACTTTGATTCAGACAATCAACATTTCCGGTGCTTTGCTCACATTTTAAACCTTGGTGTACAAGATTTATTAGAGACCTTAGCATTACACTGTGAGTCTGACACTAACGCGCAAGATCAGCAGTATGAAGACTATGCAGACGAAACTGAGGAAGATGAAGAATATGCACCAAATATTGCTGACTCGCGTACATCTGTAACAAAGTTACGCAGTATTTCCAGTAAAATAAAAAGAAGTGAGATAGTGAAGAAGAAGTTTCAGTCTGCTTGTGAAGCAGCTGGCGTGCCATCAAATCTAAATGCCATTCTTGACTGTCCAACAAGATGGAATTCCACACATGATATGATTGGATTTGGTTTAAAAGTGAGAGCGGGCATTAACATATTGTGCAGTTCTGTCACCGAATTGAATGATTTTCAAATCACAGCTAGTGAATGGCAGGTACTCGAAAAATTACATAAATTTCTAATAAACTTTAAACTTTTAAGTACAAAACTTGGTGGAGACAAATATGTTACATTACCGCTAGTCATTGTATCATTCAATCTCTTGCTAGATAAAATTGAATCCATGGTAAAACAGTTAGATGAGAAACCTAATCGATCTGAAGTGGATGAAAGGCTCATTCTAGCTTTCCAAGCAGCTCGAGACAAAATGCTTAAACATTATAAGAAGAGCAACTGGATTTATTGTACTTCTTTAATTTTAGACCCAAGGCATAAGGCTCAGACTTTTGACCTGACAATGTGGGGGAAGCAACTTAAAACAGAAAGTCTGCGCAAGTTCAATGAACTTTATGAAGAATATAAAAGTCTACACTCACTGAACAAATCTCTGGAATTGCCAAGAAAAGAAAATAAAGTATGTGATGAAGATGAAGACATTATAGACTTTGATAAACTCTATGAATGTCCCTCGACGTCATCTGGATCTTGTCTTCAAGGCTTAGTGATAGACGAGTTGGAGGAGTACCTGAGAAAACCAAGAACTGCCAGCTCGGAAGACATTTTAGATTGGTGGAGGACGCATGAGACAGAGTATCCGACTTTATCGAAGATGGCCCGTGATTTTCTCTCAATACCTGCAACTTCAGTACCTGCTGAGAGATTATTTTCTAAAGCATCATTAGTAATTAGAAAACATAGAAATAGGTTAAGTGATGAGTCAGCCAGATGGTTACTTTGTATTAATTCTTGGTCAAAAGAATTGATATAAAGTAACATAACCTAATGATAAAGCTGTTGTGTACTGTTATGTTTGATTTGTGTTGTATTTTATTTTTGATTGAAATAAATGATAAATCATAAAACTCTTTTATTAAATTTCATGCAAGTTGAGGGTTCAATCTCTTTCTAGACAGACATTGTTATTTAAAATACAGTCAAGTTATTGTAATTAATTTGTTTTTTTACATGTTTTAGCAAATGTAAGCTTATAAATCATAAATGTTTATTAAGAAACAGTTACTTCCATGGAAAACGACATATAGGTCAGTTGATTTTTCGACTTTCTTATCAAATCTTCAGTTATTTATTAATCTGATTGATCTTTACTATGGCTATGTTAATTCAAGCTCACAATGTTCCAATTCTAATACGTTTTTCTAAGATTTAAAGTAAACTTTAATAAATAGCAATAGACTAATAGGTAATTGCAAGACTTGCAAGACTCTTGCTGCAAGACCAAGACCAAGACCAAGACTGCAAGCGCAAGACCAAGACCAAGACCAAGACCAGGTGTATTGGCGCAAGACCAAGACCAAGACTGGCTAAGTCTCGTCTTGTTCTTGCATTTGGGCAACACTAGCCGCTAGTAAAATATGAAGAGTAGTGTGATCGAATGACAGCGTTACGTTTTTTGTGCGCAGTCTATCGTGCGCACCTTTCACTTTTATTTTGATGTTTTGTTTTATTATTTTCTGTGCCTGTTCAAAGACAATCGTTCTTAAAGAGTAAACTCCAATCTGAGCTGGCACACACACTTTTTTTAAGGCAACAAACAATCTCAGTAATCCAATGCCTTTCGTTCGACCTTTGTTGCGGAAGGCATTGATATATTAGTCTGTAATAAGTTTTTCATCATCCTTTGCTTAAAGGAAGCCTTCCACAATAAATGGAGGATTTTTCAGTCATCTCCAAGCTTTGCAGGCAAGTTGGAGATCGCATTAGAAGACCATAATTCTGTGGTCTACTAGAGATGTTTGGTGATTAGGGGTCATCTATAAATTGTCTCATGTTAAAGGGGGGAGGGTATCACCGGAATGTGAGATTGTGTGGGGCTGGAGGGTCGAAAGCTTTGTGACATCACATGTTACAATTTAAAATATTAAAACGGGAAATTAATATATGAATATTGCATGTTATGTCCTCAGGGTTTGTTTATAGCACTTTTTTTCCATATATGTTTTTCGCCTTGCTTTGTCTATACCCCATGTTCCATGTCCTGAACTGGTTTATTTAGTGGCGGTGTGCGAATAGGGTTACCATGTCTTTAAAAAAAAAGTCGGACAGAACAATAAGTTTAGCGGACATTTGAGTAAAAACCCTTAAGTTTTTAGTTTTATTTTAACACGACAAGTTTATTTTTAGGTAAAACAAGGCTTTTAATTCTTTTTTTATTAATTATTTAATATTCATTACAATATTAATGTTGGTAATTGCAATTATTGTTGCACTAGACGCGATTCAGCGCAGAGCTGAGAGGCTCATTAGTAAATTGGTAAAGAGCAAGCTTCACAACCTAGCTCACCGCCGCAAGATTGCCCGTCTGTCGGTCTTCTACAGAATGTATTTTGGAGAGTATGCATATGCTGATACCGCCATCTACCTTTTTTCCATCGGACATCCAGACGAATTGCGGGCTACCACCCTTTCTTGTTTGATTTTCCTACCTGTCTAGCACCAAGCGCTTCTCAACATCTTTCATAATGTGCACAGGAAAAGAATTGAATTTCCTCCTTGCGTTTGTATTTCCGAGACTTATAACCCGTCCGTTTTCAAAGCCAGGGTGAATAAACACCACCTATAGTTCCATTGTAGATTCTGTCTTGGCTCCCGGGTCTTGGGATAAAGAGCGAACCCATTCAAAATAAAAAAAAAACCAACGTGACAAATGTAAATAACGGTCTTTGAAAAGCCAAACAAAAGCCGGACAGACCGGATACCGTCTAATTTGTGTCCGGCCACGTATACAAAAAGGTTGACTTGTCCGGTTTTAACCGAACGCCTGGCAACGTTATGTACGAGCAGTCGGCTCGCTGTAACCTAATACTGGTGCGCGGTCACCTTACCGCTAGGGGGAAAGCACTTACTACAATAGGGTTGTCAATTATGTAATTATTAAAATACTCTCCCAGTAGAAACACATAGACCATCTTGATTCCGAAAGTGAAGAAAGTGAAATTTATTTTACGCCGTGACATCCAAAAATTTGTATTAGAATATATTACTTCTTGTGAACAATTCACCTAGCTCAAAGTTAGTATTGTAACACTTATGTTATGGATACTAGGGTAGTAATAGTAGTTTATGATACTGTTGCATAATAAGGGTTCTTATAACATGAGTGTGTTTTAAAAAAACGAGCCGTAGGCGAGTTTTTTTATAGCATCACACGAGTGTTATAAGACCAAGTTATGTACAGTGTCATACACTACTTTATTTACTCTCATACTATAATATGTAAAACAATATTGCAAATAAAACGCTAAATATAACAACAAATTTATTTAAATGTCAAATGTTGGCGCCAAGGTGCAAACATCGATTGCGCATGCGTGTTGCGTCGGTCGTCGAGGACTCGTTCATTGAAACCTTTTTAAAGTAGAGGTTCAACCTCCTTGGTCCAGCTGGAGGTTGTATAGGTGTATCGTTATGATTAAAAAGTTATATTATGATACAGGTGTCCATACAAGACCTGTATCGTAATTAAACTTTTTTTTTTTTTTTTTTGGCCTGTACGTAATGTTTGTCATAAGCATTTTGTTTTCAGTTTTAGAATCTTTGTATTATAGTATCAGAGTAGATAAACATACAAATATGATACATAGCAATGTAATATCTATAAAATTATATATTTAAACACCCATGACTCAGGCACAAATGCTCGTATTTATCACACAAATATCTGCGCTTCCGCAATTTGAACCTAGAAATGTCGGTGGAAAAGGCAGTCGTAATAATAATAAATCTTTACATTTAACATTTAACCCTGTAAAATCTATTGTCTATTTTAAAAAAGTGTGTTTTATAATGTATTAGAGACTTCTCCTTCTGGTGACTACCTTAAAGACATAAAATATTAAGAAATGTTAATTGTAACTTATAGTTATAAATAACAGTTTGTACCAGTATCTCAGTGATATTAGAAATATTGTGTTGGAAAATAAAAATATATATACACATCTATAATAAGTGTAGAAAGGTGAAATAAGTGTAAATTGTTTCTACAATATTATCCATGGCATATGTAAAATTACCAAAAATAATTGATGGAACTTAAAGACACATAGAGTTTCGTTATTTATTGATTGGAATATTGAATTTTGTGAGAAAAAGCATATTAATGCACGATTTATCTTTGAGTTATTCAAAATAACTTTAGAAAATTTCATATATGATTTTATAGCAAATATGCAACAACTTACAAAGACAGGCGGACTTTTTAGGAAATCTATTCACGACAAGCCAGATTAAGTATGATTGGTCGTATAATTCAGTATCCGACCTATTCCCCCTTCGTACTTTGAACGTTCAAATTCAGAAATTTACTTTGTTTTTTTTTGCAAAAAACTGACTAGCTGTCAACCCTACATTCCGTTGTAAAGTAGGTATTATAGTACCGACGTTAATTCGTATCAATTTCAGCCTATTCCCGATAAGAATCCACGTGTTAAAATCGATAGATCTCTAATACCAACACAAATTAAACGAGGAAAGTGGTCGAAACGATCAATATTTTATATTAAAAATTAAACCACAAAACAATAAAAAGCTTCACTTAAACCCCACAATCTAACAGCTCAAGTAAAATGGTTGAGGAGTTGTGAATAGTTCAGAAGCGAATTTATCCCCATAATTGAAACACTCATTAGTAAGCATACAAAGTAGTTGATGTTGGACTTTTTTGCTGCAAAATGCCTTGTTTGGAGCGAAGCTCCCATGGATCCGCTTCAATGGCGCAATGTCTGTTACGCCATAACTTCCCGAGTTCTTAAGCGATTTTAATATTTTTTGTGTGGAATCGAACCAACAGGTTTAGGACCAGATTGTGACGGAGCCCGAATTTTGAAATTCGCAAAAAATCCCATTTTTTTTTCTTTTTTTAGGTATTACGCTCCGCTCCAATATATAGTGCTAGCGTAGCTTTATGCTTAGCGACTGCATCGCCTGATTAGAGCGGAGCTCCCATGGATCAGCATCAATAACGCAATGTCTGTTACGCCATAACTTCCCAAGTTCTTAACCGATTTTAATAATTTTTGTGTGGAATCGAATCAACACATTTAGGACTAGATCGTGACATGAGCGAAAATATTGACATTAGCAGAAGTAAGTTATGACCAAAATACATTGACTCTATGGGATTTCCCATAGAGCCAACAAAAAGCGCGCGCATCTTGAAAGTTTTCATTTTCATGGAATTTAAAAATTTATTAAACATTTTGTTTTTCTTTTTATTATTATTTTTTAGTATTAAACTTCGCTTCAATATATGATGCTAGCGAAGCTTTATGCTTAGCGACTGCATAGCCCTAGTTATTGTGGACTTAATAAAATTACTTAATAAAATTGATCATATTGCTTTGCCTTAATGGGTCAGACACCGGTGACCAGACAAATTGTATAAGATGTCTACTATAGCTTGGTAGAGTTACTATACGACTCTTCCGGTGTCATAACACCCAATGTATCAAGTGGATTGATCCACTTCTTACTTACTATTACTGCTATTCGACACCGCACACGATTTTGACGTTATACATTAAACAATCATGTGTTGAAGTTAATATAGCTTTACGTACATATAACGTCAAATAAATGATGACAATTAAGACGTACACATCATTAGAAGTATTCGAATAGGTCAAGAATATTGTCAACCAATGTAGGTACGCGTATGTACTGAAATTCAAGATAACAATAATTAATTAATGTTAAAATTACATAATATCAGATTGAAATATAATTATTAAAGTAAATGGTTAATATCAGATGAATTTAAACACATTAAACATTTCATAATAATATTTAAAATAATGGATGGATTGAAGTTAAAATACTCAGTGATAGATAATATTGCTAAATTTACGAGTTCTACGTCGTTTAATATACGAATTTTATTAAATGTAAGCATTTACAAAAATGCTCCTATTTCCTATCCTATATCCTATTATCATATATAAGTATTTCAAGTAGGTAACTCATTTATAATAAGATAATATCTGTGTTACCTAAAACTACTACTACTTGAGAATTTACTTTTTACGATAAGTGAGATTAACGCAAATAGGTCAAAAACATAAGAGGTATAATGATGCATAATCATTCAGAGGTATTCTAAAACTATTCCATTTCTTTCGCATAATGTTTTTATACCTAATTTACTTAAGCATAAATTCAAAATGCATAAATTTATAAATAAATAAATATTTCCTACATTGACACCAATTAACCTAGCCCAAAGTAAGCACTTTAAGGCTTGTGTTATGGATACTAGGGTAACGGATAGACATACATATATGATACATAAATATGTATATTTATTGAAATATATACAAACACCCATGACTCAGGTACAAATGCTCGTATTCATCATACAAACATCTGCCCCTTCTGGGATTCGAACCCAGGACCGTCGGTGCAAAAGGCAGGATCGCTACCGTTGCACCAAACGGTCGTCATTATATGTTACATACATTGTTAGGTTAGCTTAAATATTGTTTTGTTCATTACCAGCCTCTAAGTTATATCCAATTATGCCTTTTAAAATTATGCCTAACAATATTATGCAAAAAAATATGCCAAAATATTTTTGTTCACAGTGACATATGACGGCAATACAACATGACGGAGAATCTCAAGTTGCCAACTCGTAACGTACTTACGGGCGCCATAGTGAACTGGGAAGATGATGAGATGGGAGTGTTTGGTGATAACCCTGAGAACTTGACTTTGGCATGGAAGGATTTGTCCGTGTACAGGAAGAAGAAAATACAGACCAGCATTTGGAGGTCTCCGGTCTACGAAGAAATTAAAGTTTTACATGGAGGTGAGTTAAGTGAAAAGTATTAATATGTATCTAAGAATTTGTCAATTAAAGAAAAAATATTGAAAAAGGTATTAAACATTATATTTATGTTTATTGCTGCATGACAACATTAACAAAGGAGCGGAACTCCCTCCCTACGTCTATATTTCCGAGGACTTATAACCCATCCATTTTCAAAGCCAGGGTGAATAGGCACCTTCTAAGTTAGCTCGTTCCATCGTGGATTCCGTGGATTGCCCCCGGGCTTGATTGGGATCAAGAGCTAACCCATCCTAAATAAAAAAAAAATTTTAGACCTACTTTCATTAACAAATTATCAATTTTTACATATTTGTATAGAATTAAATCCGTTTTAATCAATCTATAAATTTATTCAAGAAACATTGTTTCATAATAGTTACTAACAACCGAACTTAAAGCTAGGTTAGTATATGATATGTTTAATTTTATTATCAAATAAAATCAATAAAATACAATACTTATTCTTACCGATCTTATTCAGATTTGTTTGCAATAACAACAATCTATTTTTTGTTTAATAAATCCTTGCAAAAACAATTATACAAATAAAATTATCAAAAACATTTTTTTTAATAATTATTGGATAAAATAAATTACTTATATTAGGTAAAGAAACATATACTTTAGTGAAACGTTTATATTCTTAATTAATATGTTAGAAACTAAATGACGCCAGTAGTTGCCTGAATCGCGCAATCAATGTTTTATTCAATCAACATTATGAACCGCATAGTGGAAAGTTTTATTTATTTTACGCATTTTAGTGGTATCCGAATAGAGTGTTCTGAACACTGTTTTTCATTTCTGTTTTAACAGTTAATCAGAAAGAAACTGTAACACTTTGAATCTGTTTTAGAAAATACCGGTCAATAAGTGTTAATATCTGTTACAGTCAATAAGGTTCACATTGGCATAACTATGCGACATCTCACTAATGATTTGGGTACTTTGAAATGCCTATGTTGGTGTACTGTGTATACACATAGATAGTTAAACGTAAAACAGTTTCTAACAGATTGGTAACAGAAAACATTGTATCTGTTACACTTTTATAAGTGTTCGACGCAAAACAGGTTCAAAACACCGAAATAAGTGATACAGGAATAATTCTGTAACAGATTCAATATGTAACCCTTATGAAAGTGTATCCTTATAAAGGTGTTTTTGAATCCCTGGTGGAAAGTAACGACCCTTTCCAGTTAGAGCGCCGTAGTGAGTCTGTGCTGGTTCAATGACTCCCTCGTGGGAGGTACAGTCCATCTAGAAAACCACTATGGTGTCTCGGTACTTGAGGTCCATTTAAGGATCTCGCCGTCCCAAACCCCGGTGTCATTGTTAGGCGGTTAACACACTGCACCGCGCCCCGTCGCGTAGCGCGTGGCCGCAGATTTTATTGTTGTATGCAAGTATCTCAATTAATATAGAAAACATGCCTATGACAACACACTGCCGACGCGGGAACGCGCGGGAACGCGCTCCCGCGCAGATTCTGCGCGGGAGCGCGGGGCGTGAAGAAGTAGGGTCAACTTGTATTGAAAATCTGCGCGGGGAAGCAGATTAACCGCTAAGTTAGGCAGATCTGCGCCTCCGCGCGGGGGCGCGTTTTTCTGTCGCTACGCGCACCGCGGCGGGACGCAGTTCTAGTGTGTGAACCGCCTTACGGTCATCTGCGAACTGACAATGATCACACATAAAAAAGCAACATCTTAACACAATATGTCACGTAAACTACTGGCAGAACTGTTTTCATCGAGAATCTCGAATTTCTATAAATAGTATCATCCAATTTCCATTCTATTCGAATTGCTATTAGCAATGTAACTTTGTTTTTTTGTGTTTGGCTTTTTCCGTCTCTTATTGGCTTCTCCGTCTTTAACTGACACATTAATCACTTTGGCAATTTGTCTTTATTAAGAACAGCACTTAGTCGACGCTTAGTTTTTAGAGGTCATTTAAAATTGTAAAATATAGTTGCTAAAATTCAATTACGTGAACTATGCTTTGTCCAATGTAGGATGATACTTTGGAGAGGTGTCACTTCCTTATTGCTACGTACTAAGGTTGCGTTTGTTTCCTTCTTTTTGGCTTGACATTGCAATAGCAACTTTATACCCTCTATATAGGTTTCAACTGTCAAAAGTATCTTCATAAATTGGACATAGTATAGTCATCATAATGTTAAATTTGTCGTTTATTCTCTGTATATTATCCACGTGTCAGTCCACTACCGCTCGCCCTACCCCTCTCAACAGTCCTAATGCTGCGCGAATTGTGAAAAATATAAAATTCCATTTTCTTGCTAAATAGTGAAGCTAGGATCAAACAAAAAATACTAGCGTAAATCTGATTGAATAAAGAATCCACTGCAGACTATTTGGATCTCTGTAACTCAAAAATTAATCGTTATTAAAAAAAAACAGCAGACCACACGAGAATTTGAATATAGTAGCAATTGCTATCAAGGACTGACGAGGAGTGTTGGCTATCGGTAGCAATTGTTACCGTGGACTATGTAACTGTAAGTCGATAATTTTTACCAACATTTTGATTGGCAGAGAATAAAGGACAGTGTCTCTTAAGCAATAAAACGCTTTTTCCTGACAAATAATAATAACTACATTCACACCAATTTGATGTGATTATAGTGCTTACTTTGGGCTAGGCTAATTAGCTATATAACTAGAAGGCTAGTATTATGGATACTAAGGTAACGAATAGACATACATATATGATACATAGAAATGTAAAAGTAAATACAAAATACATACATTACAAAGCCCTTCAATCTCTATCGTTTTTCGTTTATTTGATTCAATTGAATAATGCATTTGACGACTATCTAGTGGCCGTCTTTAAGTGTTATTTCCCAATCTCTCTCACGGCATTCCGGTTAAAGGCTGGTTAAATTAAAATATTTGTATCAAACGTTACGAGTTTCTAACCAGTTTTGAACGCAAGATGTTTGTTTTAACCAGTTTGTTTTGAAATTTAACTGCTTTCGGAAAAATCGGTTTCACGATTCGTTATTTTGTGTTTGTTAGCGAATCTATCTTTTATTTAGGACAACTTATGTGTTTTCCTTAAATAAATAAAAAAAATGAGTACCAGGTAAAGACGAAAATCTGATTTCACCCTAGAAAATAAACGCGATAAATTTGAGCTAAACTCAATTTACACGCTTAACTAAGTTCCAAACATGTTTTTGCTTTTTATCAACACATATTTAAGGTTAAGGAGTAAAGAGGTTGAGGTTAAACGAATTTAGAAGCTGTCACTATCATTACAGCTGTTTGCTAACATAGAATTAAATGATTTTGAAATTTTCTCTGTATGGTAATGAAAAGAGAATCACGAAAGCTCCTATGATGAATATTCTGTTATTTGTTGACCAAACCCAGTTTTTTCTAAACGCGATTAAGATGTAGCGGGTTAAATCGATGCAGGCTATGCAGAACTTAGTTTTATTAAACTTGCACTTATTAAGCAGATTGTAAAATAAGCCCTTGATGGCCTTGATGTTAAAAAAAAGTGTCAGGTTTAGCGATAGCCATCACCTTTCGTCAGTCCCTGGTAGCAATTGCTACCATATTCAAATCAAACATCCGCGTGGCCTGCTGTTTTTTTAATTACGATTAAATTTTAAGTTACACTATCCAAATATTCTGTGGTGGATTCCTTATTTAATTAGCTTTACGATTTTGTTTCATTATTTAGTGAGAAAATGGCATTTTTATCTAAGAATCCGACGGATTTTTTTTCACAATTCGCGCAGCATTGGGACTGTTGAAATGAGTGGCGGACTGACAAGTGATTAAAAACAATTACTTGATACTGAATATATTTATTGCTTAAATCATAATTGGAGCGGAGCGAAGCGAAGCTCCCATGGATCAGCTTCAATGGCACAATGTCTGTTACGCCATAACTTCCCGAGTTCTTAACCTATTTAAATATTTTTTGTGTGGAATCGAATCAATAGGTTTAGGACCAGATTGTGACGGAATTTTGAAATTCGCAAAAATTCCCATCGAAATAAAAAAAAATCTTGTTTTAGGTATTACGCTCCGCTGCAATATATGGTGCTAGCGTAGCTTTATGCTTAGCGACTGCATCGCCTAGTGTATAAAGATGTTAAACAAAAGTTTACAGGACTGAAAAATTAAAACAAAAATCTTTGTATTTTCAACTTTTTTTATTTAGTTCTGAATGAAACCTCTTTGTTTTTTTACAATTTTTTTCAGTTCTAAATCAATCCTTTTTGTTTTTTACTTTTTTTAGTTCTGAATCAGACCCTTTTGGTTTTTAATACTATTTTTTCAGCTCTAGATCAAATCTCTTTTGTGTTTTTACTATTTTCAACGATCTTCAGTTGTTTCTTGTCAGTTGAATTATGATTGAATGTTTAGTTTATGGTGAGCGTGATCGTTTCAAGACATAAATTAATAGCTAATAGATAAATATACACAAAGAAAAGGCAGAATTATTTTTTTTATTTTATAAGCTTTGTACAAAGTCTCAAAACGATCACAAAAAAAAAATTTACAGTTTGATAGGACAGCGTTAATCGGGTCAGCAAATTTTTGATAAAATTAAACTCAAACTTTTTAACTGCTATGGTTAATTTTCTAAAATGTAGATGTAGTCTTGCAGTTAGTTTAACTTGCCATCTGACTACAATAAAAAATAGCAGTATTGCCAGTATTACAAATAAGACCTTTTACACTCTATGCATTTTGATGTTTAGGTAATTGTATGAAATAAGTAAATTTTCTGATTTACTAGGTTTCGCGCCTCGTATCGTCATATAAAAACGATGTCTTTTTTTCCTTTCAGTGAGCGGTATTGCATCTTCTGGGCACCTGGTGGCATTAATGGGATCTAGGTAAGTTAATAATATTTGTAAAAACGTAAAGTTCTAAATAAGTAAACGTAAAACGAACTGTAGCCAATTAAAAACAAAACTTCCTATAGAGTTATTAAAAATTTATTAAAAAAAGTAAAATTAAAAATAATTTATTCAAAAATATACATAAATAGGTATTTATTTTATATAATTATATGATATAATCTAATGACCAATGTTATTAAATTTTGTTAATTTTTTCTATTTTATATGATGATAAAATGTCAATTATAAAGACAGATAGACTACTTTACAAATTATCACTTTATACACTCTGTTTTCTGTGGTTAAATAAATTAATTTCATTTAATTTTTAGCACTGCCCCTGGTACAGTTGTACAGTGTAGGGCTGTCCACGTTTGTCATTATATCCTCTAAAAAAATACAAAAATAAAATTATTATGTTATTTGTGTGAATCCTAACATTGAGAATAGGCTTATATTTTTTTTTTATTCTAAAATAAATAGAAATAATCTACTCTGCTTACAAGTTATTTCCCGCCTAAGTTTACCTCGGCTCTTAATTTGTAAGCCAAATCTATTTTTTTCTATTTTTTAAAAAAATACCAAAATTATAATATTAACATATGACCAATTTTCACTTGGAATAATGTACTTTTCAAACAGTGTCAGGATTAATAGTAGTATTACGAAGATTAACCTCAATATATAAACACACTAGCTGAACCGGTTTCATATTATAAATAAATATGAAACGTATTCTATGTTCTAAGTCGGAATAAATTCAGCAAATTCAAAGAAAATCATCATAATCAGTTGAGTAGTTTCGGAATTCATCGCGGTCAAACAGTCTGACAAGGAATTTTTTATATATACGGATTAAAATATCCATTCACTGCATACATTGGTCACCTAAGTTATGAACAGCAAGAGATAATGATAGTGACTTAAAGCTTTTAATGTCATTAAGGTTAAATGTATATTTATTTATGGCAAATAGGTCTGCCGCAGCTACTGCAGAAGACCTCAAACGATACAAATATGCTAATGTTCCAACTACATATGTAATTGATTAAAAAATATTAATTTTAAGCTCTATCCGAGGAATAAAGAAAATAATTATTCGAGTATACATTTTTATTATGATTTTTATTTTATTTACAAAATTATCTTAACACCTTTATTTTATTAACAATGATTTATAAAAATATATAATAACAGTCATCACGTAGACTATACATTAGACACTGTATTGTATAGCCACCCCACATAGACTATACATAAAAAAAAATGTTACGCTTTTTGTTTAACGCTACGGACGTTTTTTCCCGGCTAGGGTACGCCACATAAGGAACTTCGTTCCAAAAACAAATTATGCGCAAAATCCGTAGAAAAGTTATTTTATATAAGTTTAAATATTGCTTTCCTTTCTGGTGTAAATTTGGTGTATTGTAATTTCACACAGATATGTGTGGCATAATCTTAATAAGCGTAGTAACTTTTGTTAAACCACTATATCAAATATCGACCATAGTTAATTTCATAGAACGGTACCTGCCAGCTATTTCCAAAGCCTTGCAGGTCAACACGAGACGCTTGGCTGAGTATTAGCAATGCAGTTCGTTGTCACCGACACCTATACCAGAATTATCTGTTCCATTCCATCTAGAAAGTTTCTTAACTTATACTGCAATCCTTTTACTAAAACGTCTGTAAGCCATCTGTTACATTTTTTGAGATATGAACGAAAAAACGATATGTTTTGTATTGTATTGTATTATTATTATATTATCTTTAATAATTATGCATATTATGTTTGGTATATTTGGTAGATATACATAAGAGACTATACCAAGCATTTCAGTTCCAATTCTGTGATACGTACCGCTAAGCAGTGGAACTCTTTGCCTGAATCTGTGTTTCCTGGCAAATACAATTTAGGGGTCTTCAAGTCACGAGTGAATAGGTATCTTCTAGGCAAGCGCGTCACATCCTAGATCGCATTGTCGCTTACCATTAGGCGAGATCGCCAAGCGTCTGCGTATTTTCAATAAAAAAAAAATTAATGAAGACATCATTGAATAAATTTGATATATAATTGATTAATTAAATTTACTTGAGAGTAAGGCACAACTAACTTAAAGAAATTTGGTATTCTGGCAAAGGTGAGAATTATCTTGAATTTTTTTCCAAAATTCTTCTTGGAGACATGAAAATTTACGACAATTAATCTACTTACTGTTTAACAGTGGTGCTGGAAAAACGACACTTCTAGCCGCTATCAGCCGCCGAGACAAAAGTGCTATGACCGGCTATCTGATGCTTAACGGCAGACTGGCTGGGGCTGATCTCATCGCCAGGATATCAGGGTTCGTGCCTCAACAAGACCTGGCTATAGAGGACTTAACTGTCGCTGAACACATGGAATTTATGGTAAGTGGTTTATCACCATAATGGTATCTCGAATTGATACTGTTTTTTTTTAACTTTTTGTTCATATGCGCAAGATATCTGCAGCATCAGCTTCTTTAAGAAGGTTTCATAGATTCAGGTTTTGAAAGCATCTAGAACATCTTGAGCTACAATAAGCGGTTATTTTTTTAAATTAAAAAATAAGAAACGTTTTGAAGAGGGTAAAAATCACGTCAGAAGATTCTGTTACAAATAAACTTACAAATATACAGGTGAAGTTATAAAAGTGTGTTAAAAATCGCGTTTTAAATTCGTATTGTGGGTAAATATGAGTCTTATCAATTATTAAAAGATTTATTTTCAAGTCAAGCCCAGAAAAATCAGTCTAGTCTTTTCAAAAAGGACTCAAAAGACTTTCCAATATTCGACTAACCTGTATGATGTCTTCAAGAAGAACGAATCAGTGTTGTCCTTACTACAGCAAGAGGCCAGCGAGAGCTATATGCAAAACATGCAAAATTGAACACAGCTTATATTATATTTTTTATCCAATTTGTGCAGTATACGAAGTCCCTTACTATGACCCTTATAAGAAAGCTCAAAGTTCACCCAAAGAGTAATGAAGCGTGCTATGCTCGGAGTTTTCCTACGTGTTTGAATCAGTAATGAGGAAGATCTGTAGAAGAACCGAAATAAACGACATAGCCTGCAAAATTGCCAAACTTAAGTGGCAGTGTAAAAGTTCTCAAGTGGCAATCACGGACCGGAAACGCAGTGTAGGCAGGACTCCCACTCGGTGAACCAACAAACTAGTGAGGATCGCGGAAAACATCTGGATGCGGGTAGCGCAGGATCGGTTGTTGTAAAGATTCTTGGGGAAGGCCATTGTCCAAAGATGACGTAAATATACAAATACAGTCTCCATTTGAAACAAAATTGTTCCTTCAAATTAATAGTTCAAAGAAAAAGGCATCTCATTCTTTTATATATTACCTAAAATTGAAATAACAAGAACAAAGTTTGATGTTAACACAAATTTTCATATTTTATAATATATAAAATTGAATAAGTTTATTTCATTTCAAGCTTGTATCTGCAAACATAGTCATGAACACGGCGTGGAAAAATATTTAAGTTAAAATAAACTTCTAATAATTAACTAAAGAAAAAAAAGTTGAACAATTAAAATCATTTAAGCGGTTGATTGATTAAATCATTATATCAAGAAAGCTGATTTACGACGTGTTTATATGTACTTGTTTTCATATTTAATCCTGACGTTTCGACTCCATTTAAGGAGCCGTGATGACTGACTAATGTATTACCTTAGGGCCTATACACACTGCGTTTTTAAGACGCGATGCCGTTGGACGATTTAGAAGCGGGCGTCAGCGACGCGTTTGTTTTATTCCACAAAAAACAATTGTAGTTCGATACAAAACGCGTTTGTATCGGTTTTAATTCACACCTGTACCGATTCAAGCCCGAGATTAAATTTATGCAGGTATTTAAAGGCAGAACTCAAATACCTAGATAAATTCATAGTCAAGCTGCGTTTGACTCGCGTGGGTATCGCGTTTGTTCGTTACAAGCACGCGTTGACGGCGCTTTTAATAAACGAGGCGAGCAAAGGCTTTTTGACATAAACATCAAATTTACATGGTTTGGTTTTATAATGGTATGCTTGGAAGTGTAAGAATAAATATCTGTCTAATTATTTCTTTATAATTTATAAAAACAATGCAAGTTTACAGTGATGTTATTCAAAGCACATGCAAATAACAAAAATAATAACAAGAAAATGTAAAAAATAATATTAATAGCAGTTGAGGATCAGGAATTATTACGATAAATTCACTAAGATATTAACGATCAGCAATAACTAAGCAAATTAAAAAAAACAATTGTTAAATTCATGGTTAAATACAATCAATCAAAATATACTAGTAAAATAAAAAGCAAGAAACTGACTCTTAGCAGAAATAAGTGATAAAGGACCAGCGAACAGGTCAATTAATAATATTAAAACTCAAATATTAATTTAACACATAGGAACTGCTTTTATATCATATCTTATAACCCGTTTATTTTTAAAGCCAGGGTGAATAGACACCTTCTGAGTTAGCTAGTGATTCTGTCTTGGACCCTGGGCTTGCTTGGGATCAAGAGCGAACCCATTCGAAATAAAAAAAAGAATTCAATAAACCCATAAATTGAGCTCAACATTTAATTAAATATTGACTGGAATTTATTTATTTTATTACATTTTAACTTTTATTAATGCCGACATAAATATTGGCTGAATGTTATTTATAATCATAAAAAGATCACCACAAAGCAATTTAATAGACTTATATCGTTTTTTATAGGTAGCGATTAGTTAATATTATAAATGTCTTTACTTAAAAAAAAGGATCCGTAAACCAGTTATTTTAAAGATCAAATATTTATTACTGTTTCATAGTTGATATAATGCTTACCAATACAATGTATATGAATAAAAATACATGTTTGTATTTGTTCTTTATGCGTTCCGAAACCATTGATAAAATTCTGATGACACTTTGATAGAGTGTTCTAGGAACGCCTACGAAGGTTCCTGGCCCAACAAATCTATACATAAATACTTTTTTTTACGAGGCATTGCATCGCGTGCCGGGTACAGCGACAGCTACTTACAATACTTACAACTTCGACTTACAACCTTATGCTTCTGGAATTAGAATGAGACAGATGAGTTAAAGCAGAAAACTCTTTTTTTAATAAATTCAGCAATAATGTTTAAGAGTTAAAGTTTTTACGACATCCAATGTACATTATTGTAAAAAGAGATTGGAATTTTGTGCATACCATGTTTTTTAAACGCGCCGTCGACGTACTTTCGTATCGATACAAATGTGCTACTCACACGAGTCAAACGCAGCTTGATTATGAATTTATGTAGATATTTAAAGATCTACCTCTGAATACCTGCATGAATTCAGTCTCGAGCTTAAATCAGTCCAGACGTGATGATAACGCAAATTTGTATTAATACAAACGCATTAGACATGCAAAAGATTGCTTTGTGGAAAAAAAAAATTAGCGTTGCGTTTTTAAAACGCAGTGTGCATAGATCTTTATATAGCTGTTTTTAAGTCAATGACCAGCGAACAATGTCACAGAATATCTTTTGTATCTCAGGCTCGGCTCATGATGGATAAACGGTCGACAAAGATTGTCCGGTCCAGGCGTATCCAGCAACTCCTGGGAGAGTTGGGGGTGATGAGCTGCAACCGCACCAAGCTGAAGGCTCTCTCAGGCGGAGAAAGGAAGAGGGTCTCGCTTGCTGTACAGGTAGGCTACAAAATTTGAGTTTATTTTTAGGGTTGTAACCGGTTCAAAATTAACCGGTATTATAAGATTAATCCGGTTTTATTGTAAAATTCTGTTTCAGTCCTAAACAAAAGTTTCAGTATCATGATACTGAGACCAGTTGCAATTTGTTGCATACTAGCGTAGCTCGCCAAATTTTTACCGAAAAAAAGCGAGACGAAACGCGAGACGCGTGCGTAAATATCACGAACTTATGTCAGGTGAAAAAAATTACCGATTAATGAAAAATACCTATTTTTATAAACCGGAAATTTCGTCGGACCGGTTCCAAAAATTGCCAGTTTTAAAACCCTGCTTGTAATATAGGGTAGAATAAAAAAGTTATGTTACACGACCGTTTGGTGTTGTTGTAGCGATCCTGCCTTTCGCACTGACGGTTCTGGGTTCAAATCCTAGATGGGGCTGATGTTTGTATGATGAATACGAGCATTTGTACCTGAGTCATGGGTGTTTATATATATTTCTATAAATATTACATATCTATATATCATGTATGTATGTCTGTCCGTTACCCTAGTATCTATAACACAACCCTTAGCGTGCTTACTGTGGGCTAGGCTAATTGATGTGAATGAAAGAAATATTTATTTATTTATTTATATTTAAATATGTCAATACATATTTATTAAAATGAGTCTGATTTCCACCTGTGAGAGATAAACAAATTCATTCAGTAAATTTTGATTCGGGTGTTTGCATCATATGTGAGAAATCTGAATTTAATTGTAACTTTTATTGTTTCTCATCTTAATTATTTTCATCAAGTACTTACATTTTTAGGATTCATTTATTAAATCATTACAAAGAAATCATTTATGTGCTATTGTTGTTTCTTTCATTATTCTATTACGAAAACAGTTTATGCCGAAATGAAACTAGATACTTATAACGTAAAATTTATATGAAAACACTTTTACGTAATTGAATTACGTAAATATTAGAATAATTAATACAAATATATACTATTTGTATTAATTATTCTAATATTTTGTTAACATTTATTTCTTTGCCATTTTTTTTCTATTATATAAGATTGGTGAATTTTATAACTTGTTTGTGTGTTAGAGGCTACTCTGTAAACTAGCATCTAATTTTATAGACGTAAATTAATATAAGCTTATAATATACCTACATAGATAAACCTGAAATTTACGCAAAATCTCTAAAATTTTCTCTATCATATCCTTCCTACCTGTTTCGATCAATTAATCAAGTAAATGATAAATATACGTTTAAAACGTCCATATTTAATTCATTAAAATTCATTTAAATCAGACGCTGATTTATAAACAATATCGTTAACTATTTCACAAATATTTTTTATCAACCCCATAAGCTTCTGAACGATCCCCCGATCTTGTTTTGCGACGAGCCAACAACGGGGCTAGACAGCTGGGCTGCAGCAGCTGTAGTAGCCCGATTGAGGAAGCTGGCAGCTGGAGGGAAGCTGGTCATCTGCTCTGTCCACCAGCCTGCCTCTGGGGTCTTCGAGCTGTTCCACAGTGTTGTACTGCTAGCAAATGGGAGAACGGCCTTCCATGGGAGTATTGAGGAGGCAGACCAATTCTTTGCATCGTAAGTTTTTTTTATCATATTGCTGTGGCTCAGTCATTATTAAATTAAAAAAAACCTATCCTATATCCTAAGTCGAAGCAAATATAATCAAATGAAAATAATATCATCAAATTCGGTTGAGTAGTATCCTAGTTCATCGCGGTCAAACACTGTGACAGGGATTTTTTATATATTTAGATTAGATAGGCGTAGTTGTTTTTTACACACGTATTTTATATCTTATAGAAATATTGCATTGTGAATGCAGCAAATTAAAATAAAAACATATTTAGATTTACTAGCTCACCCGGCTACGAGTTGCTGTGGCTTAGTTGGGTGTTATAATTTGCAATTTTTTTTGTTAGTTGAAGTTATAAGTTAAAATGAAATCTATCTTATGTCCTAAGTTGGAACAAATCTAGCAAAATAAATATAAATAAATGAAAATCGGTTGAGTAATTTCGGAGTTCATCACTTTGACAGTGATGAACTCCGAAACTGACACTGACATGAATTTTTCTACATATAACCCATTGTATTGGGTTATATGAGGGCTCGGAGGCGTAGTCGTATTTTACATGCATATTTTATATCTTATATTAATTACGTATTATTCTGTTTCTAATAGTAAATAATAAAAAAATGTGAATAAAATAAAATTATAAAATAAGTTATAAACAAGTTTCAATTAAAATAATATAATGAATTTATAAAGATAGCATGAAGACTTTGCCTTTTAAATTAAATAACTATACGCAGGTTAACAAACCTCTTTTCATTAAAAATATTTTAACCATACAGAGAAATAGTCGCGCTAACGCTTCCTTAATACATATAACAAATGAATAAAATCCGTTACGTACTGATATGTTTCCCAATCTTTACAACTTGGGTCTTTCGACACGAATGAATAGTCGTTTTCTAAATAAAAATGCACCACTGTATATATTTCGAGTTGCAGCCTACCATGTTGTTCTTGTGGTGGCATAAATGTTTTTCCTGTAAATCTGTTTTGTGTACGACAGTAGATATTAAAATAAGCTAACTACCTTCTTCACTCAGGTTGAATTTCAAGTGTCCAGTGGGATTCAACGCGGCGGAGTACTACGTATCCCTGTTAGGAATTCAAATAGACAAAGAGATGGAGAGCAGAGAGCGAATCAGACGCATCTGTGATGAGTACCAGAGATCTGAAATAGCTGCTGAGATCGAGAACAGAGTTGGTGATGTTAAAGATGAAACGGAGTACTTCAACGGCACCTTGGACCATAAGGTATGTAAAAATGCAACATTTAATAGATGCTGCATTTATTATCGATTTAAATAATAACAATAAAATAGAAAACTGAATAGACATCTGATTATGCCTTCTTTCTTTGTGTTGATCTCAAAAGAACTTGAAAGAGGAAATAATAATTATATTCGGCAAATTCTTAGAAATAGTAGAAAACCCGGCAAGCCAACAATACCATGCCATTAATAGAAGAAAAGAAAATATAGTAAAATACCTTATATTAACACATATTCACTACTTGATATAGACCTGTAATTAATTACAATATTAGCATAAAAGCTGATGAAACCCAAATAAATTAATAACAATATTTGTTAAATATAATCAAGTAGCTTAACACAAAGTTAACACCGTAAGGCTTATGTAATAGATCCTAGGTTAACAGATGAACGTACATATACGATACATAGATATGTAATATCCATAGAAGTATAAATAAACACCCATACATCATAACATTAGGGGACTCATACAACACTCGTTGGCGCAAAAGACAAGTTCGCTACCGTTGCACCAAACAGTCTACAAAAATTTAAAATAGTGTCATATGAAGATAACGCTCCGAGCAAATTAAAAAAATATCTAAAGCCACTTGAATTTCATTGGTTAAAACCTTATTATTTATTTATTATAATCATTTTTTAAGAAAATGACTTCAATACTTGCATTTGAGAAGTAATTATACATTCTAATCATGAATTTTTTATCCTAAAATCAAAATTCTCTAATATATATCTTCTATTTCAGAATGAAATCTTCGATCGATACTTAACACTGTAAGTATAACTAGGTTGATGCAGAAGCAAAGCATAAAGATCGCTGGCACCATATATTGGAGCGTAGCGTTATACTCAAAACATAAAAAATAAAATTCAATAATGTTTAGTAAATTTTAAAATTCCATAAGAATGAAAACTTTCAAAAAGCGCGCACTTTTTGTTTTAATGGGATATCCCATAGAGCCAATATTCTTTGGTCATTACTTTTTTATTTTCGCGAATTTCGATCTAGTCCTAAACCAGTTGGTTCGATTCATTTCAAAAAATACGAAAATCGGCTAATAACTCATGGAGTTAAGGCGTCACATCGATCCCTCATTGAAGTTGATCCATGGAAGCTTCGCTCACTCCGCTTCAATTATGCAAAGATAATAATTCTGCTGATACGCGTAACAGAATGGATTTATTTAATACCCAAACATTATTTATACTAATATAAGGTTCGTTTCAGAGTCAAAGTAAACTTCTTCGTGCAATTTTACTGGCTCATGTGGCGAAATATACAGCAAATGAAACACAACAGCACAATATGGATAGCGGAGTTTCTTTTACTCATGGTAAGCTTCAGCTTTTTATTTAGTTTCACCTGTCCCGGTGTCTGTAATGAAATCTTTCAAGTTATATTTGACCCACTTCCCAGTTTCTGGAACTGGAAGTTGGCTATAGGTACTCCACAATAAAACGACACAACCCCATCGCTTTTTAACTTTTTAGTTCGTTTTATTTACAAGTAATAATAAAAGCTTGTACTAAAAAAGATTTTTTTAATTCGTATCTTGTATTATAATAAACCTATCGTTTTGCTTATTGCATTCCCAG
The DNA here is from genome assembly GCA_927399485.1 of Calamotropha paludella. Classification (NCBI taxonomy): domain Eukaryota; kingdom Metazoa; phylum Arthropoda; class Insecta; order Lepidoptera; family Crambidae; genus Calamotropha; species Calamotropha paludella. Next base: position 29,936,190 of record OV656804.1, read on the forward strand.
AATTAGGTGAATCACACATTCAAAATACATCACACAAAATACACATAGGTACATTTCTTTAATTTATGTTTTATTTAAAAGATTTTTTCTTGTAGTTCGATAGTAGCTCGGTTAACAACATCAATAAGTCAATTATCCTATCTGATGATGAACATGTAGCAGAGTGTGTGTGGTAGTAGAAAATATATAACGACCATAACCCTAGTCATCCTGTGATCACGGCTCCTGTAAAGGAGTCGAAACATCAGGATTAAATATAAAATAAATTATGCTCAAAATCCGTAAAACAGTTGTTTCATTCAAATGAATATTATTCAAAATTTGACCTTGTCGGTAGGTTTGTACAATATTGCATTTACCCTCTATAACCAATTGTTCTTTTAATGCCCTCAGTTCGTAGGCCTAATTATCTCGATACCTTACACTGGCCACTTCGACGAGCTTGACCAGCGCGACATCCAGAACGTAGAAGGTTTGCTCTACCTCACAATCACGGAGACAATCTTCCTCTTCATCTACGCCGTATTCATCACCTTCCCCAGCGAAGTCCCCATTCTCCTGAGGGAGACAGCCAGTGGATTGTATTCGCCGATCCCATATTACTTATCCAAGATGATATTTTGGGTAAGTCATCAATTTAGCCATATAAATTTCATCTATAAGTAATGCAAATTATAAATCTATTCCTTTAAATCTAAGGCTTGGGTAAAGTTATGGAAATTAGATCAATTAATGTAGTACAACTAGCCAGGTTCAAGACAATGTTATAAAAGGTTTTATTATTTGCATTGAACTAGCCAGAATTAATCTTGAAACTCTGAGGTTTGTAAAAACAATTTTTTGGAAAACTTAGAGCTACTTGTAAAGTCTGTTCAGGGTTTTTAATCTCACTAAAAATATGCGACCTTCTACTTTGTTAGTAGATCCTCTCCTCTACCATGCCATAAATCTTGGTCTTATTCCATATTAGATATAAAAAAATACCTTTTGCACAACATATATATTATTGAGAAATATGTCGAAATCTTGGGATCAGAGTAGGTGATTTTTTTTTTATAAAATGCTCAATAGCCACAGCTGCGCCGGCTGAAAGGCAAATAGCTGTAAATGGCTTTGTCAATACCTAATTTTAATTCGGTAAAAAGGTTTAAGAGACGCTGTTGGTATTCCGATTTATAAAAAAACAAGCTTATCTCCCATACAATATTTCATCCTCAAAACCTCTCACCACCCATAATAATCTGCTAGATTTCTGTGGCATTGTTTTATCTATAACTTATATCTTTTTTATGTAAATAAATTTAAAAAATCCCTTTAAATGATCCAAAAATGATATCGTATTTAACGACAAAGATTGTTTTTTGCAGATTCCACGTGCTGTGATCGAACCTATATTGTTCGCGTCTCTAATATTCAATGTGGCGGGACTCCACGGAGGATTTATCGGCTGGATGGGCTTCTGCTTCGTATGCATACTTTGTGCTAATTACGCTAACGCATACGGTAAGTCTTCAAAAATATCTATCGAAATCTCTAGAATAACCTCCAATAATATAGACACCCCCTTAATTTAAAGTTTTAAGACTAGAATCTGCTTGCAACACCCATACTACTAACTATTGTAGATTTTTTCCTAATTTTTCCAAATCACTTGGACCATGATGAACCAGGTTACATAGAAAAAATTTATACAAGTGGTCCACGACTATTAGAATAAGGAATTTAAGTCATGTATTGTGCCAATGGTTATAATCAAAGTGTTTTGATTTCCCATATTATATTATAGCTTACAGATCAATTTTAAACCAAACGTACTGACAGCAGAAAAAAAATCTAAACCTCCGTTAATTGGCTTAACTCTCAAAATTTCAGGCTCATTCCTATCAGCAACGTTCGACAGCATGGAGACCGCAGCACTAGTGTCGGTCCCGTTAGATCTGATCGGTACCATGTTTTCCGGTATCTACCTCAACTTGGCCAGTGCCTCACGCTACTTCTCGTGGTTACGATTTTTCTCAGGCTTTTATTACGGCGTCGAATGCATCTCCATTCTTCAATGGGATTCGATCGAGTCTATAAACTGTGTAGACATTCCTGGAGTACCATGCATTAAGACAGGACCGGAGGTTTTGAGCCGATTCGGTTACGAAGAATGGCATTTTTGGAGAAACTGTGGTTGCTTAGTTATTATGTATTTCGTTGGCCATTTCATTGCGTTCACTATGGTCATAAAAAGAAGCAGAGGCACGCCTGTATACTAATTATCATTCGAAAATTTTACTGGTATTTACCTTGCATTCGTTAGAGTAGCTTCAAGGACTCTGTCCTGGTATCACAATGTTAATAAACTTATATATTGATGATATTACAACAATTTGTGGATAATCCAATTTATTTATCATTATTAGTTCAGAATTATGTTACTAGTTATATTACGAATTATGTTCGTATTATTTTAAGTGTATATATCACGCCAAAATGCTAAGTGTAATTTAAACTTAAGTTTGTTAATTGTTTTTAGTCGACTTTTTTAGGAATGCCCATCGTCCCAATAGATCACCCAACTAACCTTGACAGTTGGTGCTACTGCTTCTATAATATTGTGTTATACAGCTTATTAATTATCAATTATTATTTACCCAAGAAAGTTAATTCCCTGTCACCAAATTTAATCACAGAAATATTTTTTATGTAAATAAATTAAATTAAATTATGTTTACACCAAAATTGTGTTTGCTTTGCACTTTTATACCTTTGCAAGATCCCGCAAAATCCTACTAACTGATAAATTAATAGTTCCGTGTTTATTTTATGGATGGACATTTTATTGAGGTAGCAACGAAAGTTACAGTCAAAAGTTAAATCTTGTTTTTATTATTGTAAAAAATCCTGGTGTTTCGACTCCTTTACATAAGCCGTGGTTACAAGATGACTAAGATAATGTTTGTCACAAGTTTGTTACTACCTTTCAAAATTTTAACTATTCAATTTAATAGAATAGTTAAAATTTTTGCTATTTTCTCTACGTTACCGAAAACTATTGTGACAACTACTTGTTTGAAAATTAGGAGGTCCGTCCGAGGAGAACAGAAGAACGACATTTATTCACTGTTTTTTTTAAATATTTGAAAAATGTGGAAGTGTAAGAACTAATTAATTATTTCATGAAGTAAATATAATACTGCCATCACTGCATAATACTGCTTTTTAATAAAAAAGGTAATTAACCTATAATCCCATGCTAACTTAACCACGCAAAAGTGTAAATATACTGATAACTTTACTAAAGTGATGGTTCGTCATTAGTCATTAAATAAATTAGAAAAAAACATTAATACTAAAATATGAATATGAATTCATTGGTCACACCTATGATATCAATTAAATACGAGAATTATGTGTTAATATTTAGAGCACTTATATATGGGCATCTAAAATTGTCATTGCACATTTTTTTCTTATGTCATAAAAAATCTTTTAAAATATTCTAAGCTTAGAAAATCTACAGTCACTATATTTTGGTATTCCAGGCTCATTCCTCTCAGCAGTGTTCGACAAACTGGAAACGGCCGCACTAATATCAGTACCGTTCGACCTAATCGGTATCATGTTTTCCGGTATCTACCTCAACTTAGCCAGTGCTTCTCCCTACTTCTCCTGGCTTCGATTCGTCTCTGGATTCTATTATGGGGTCGAAAGCATTTCTATTTTACAATGGACTTCTATAAGTACTATCAGCTGTGGTAGTGTAAGCGAAAGACCTTGCATTAGGACTGGCGCTGGGGTTTTGGACAGATTTGGTTATGACGAAGGGAACTTTCTGAGAAACTGCTTGTGTTTATTGCTGATGTATACGGTGATGAATACGGTAGCGTTTTTAATGGTGATCAGAAGGAGTAAAAAAACACCAATTTATTAAGCAGCCAGGATAGTCATCATAAGTTCTTTAATATTAATATTAAATATAGTCTGTGCATTTTCTTGTATGACCCTGGAGTCACGGTATCACAGGATATATCTACAGTGCTCAAGAGGATACCCCAAACGCACTACAGAACTATTTGTCTTTATATTAGAGTAGAAAATTATCAGAAAGATTTTAGGTCGAATCCAATTACCTACGTAAAGCAAAATAAAGTCGTAATATTTTTTTTTAATACTTAGTTAAGGAGTATATTCTAAAATAAAATTATTTTCAAATACAACAATAAAATTTATTTACATAAAACTCTTATTGTACTAATAAGCGTAGCCTTTCTTTTCTTCTCGTTTTAAACCGCAGTAAGCGAGGACGCTCCAAAATGCTATAACGAAGGCCATCCCTAAAGAGTCCTGAAGGATGAAGTCTGTGGAATAACCAGCCTCAGCCAGCACTAAAGCGCCGTCGTTGACGCATATTGTAGAGTTGGTTGGGCAATCTGAGAATACATTACAAACATCAAAATTAAGACTTGCAAATATTGAAAATAATATTTTAGTGTTTTTGTAAAGCAACCGCTCCGTGGCAACCCTAGGATGTCAATTTATCTATCTATCAATGATATCTTCAGAATACCATGAGTATTCTCAACGATTAAGGCATAACTAGCTCACCAGATAGCTCACAGACCACATTGGCTTAGCGTTCATTAAAAATATATTCAATAGGGTAACTGGTTTATTATGATGAATATATATAAAAGATAAAATGCTTTTTATATAATTTGAGCATTTATAATGCATTCATTGAAACTCAACAACTATGTCTTGGCGTCGTAAGTGCTATGACTGAAGACCTTGTACCGAGAAAAAGCCACAAGACACTCGGCAAGGGTTGTTTCCCTTTACTGTGTTATTGAAGTGAAAACTTCTTTAGCATCGTTGTGATTTGAAAGTCGATGAAACGAAAAAGCGACAGTAAAAAGAGGGACATTCATAAGATTTAACGTAGGAGAAAATGAGATAGGAAGCATTATGTACGTGTGTTAATACGTGTTTGTGTGCGGATGCGTAGTACAAAGTTTGAGAGAAGGCATCACAACAACCGTGCTATTTTGTATATGTGTACGTATTATTTTTGAAGGTACCACTTCTACCGCGTGTGAATTGCACATATGCTTTCTTAAATAATGAAACTTCTAGCGTTAGTAAATTAAAATCCAAACGTGTAGATTATGATAAAACCACCTGTTAGAGGTAACTTCAGCAGTAGAAGTCATCTGGCTGATTTTGATAATTTTATTTATGCAAGCAAGTTGACAAAGTTTTATCGCAATGGGATGAACGGTAAAGCAGAGTCTACAATAACAAACAAACATCTATTTTTTTATATATTAAAAGGAGCTTTTATACTTTATTAAATGTCCACAGTTACAAAATGGCTTCGTAGGTCAACAACATTTTGTTTTATTTTGAAAAATCACCGTAGTTTGTGCATAAACATGTAAAGATTATTCAAAAAAAAATCTTTCACATTTTCAATAATGTTTTTATTCAATATACTCTCTGTATCCCGCAGTTTTACTTTCATTCTTAGTATTTGGTGAAAGAATTATTTAAATTTGAACAATCGTTCAACTTTTAAACATGTTATGTAAGGTTTGATAGGTTTATAGAAATACATTTTATTCGTAGAATTATGTTAGCTTTCCAGGTGAACAAAATAAGTAAACATAGAAAAAATTGTGACGTCAAAATAAAAAAAATCTTGACGTGAAAGAACACGAAGTCATCATTAACAATAAATTACCACCTCATTTCCGGATTAGATTAGAACAGTCAACTAAAAGGTAACCCATTAAATAATGCAAAACTTGCTAATCAAATTTCAACTTTAAACCAAAGCGATAGAGCTGAAGAGCAATTCATGGTAGGTTGAAGCGCGCTGTTGCTTATCCATACCTGCAGTCGGCAGATGCCGTACCGGCTCAGTCATTTATATGACCCACAACTTTGGACCAGTTTTTAGGGTATATTTGGGATAGTTCATTTTTTATTGTACAATAGTTTAAAAAAGGAAAAATATTACAAACTCCCAACCGAATAATTTTAATAATAAACTACTTGCTTAAGATGTATAGAGAATCGAAAATAAATAAAAAATATAATTTATTTTAATAGAAAAATATTAGAAAAGATCAACTTATCTAACAAGTAAACTCTCATGCGTAGTTTATCTAGAATTTTTCTGAATATTGCTTGATTTATTACAAAATATAAACACACCAAAATAAATTATGGTGGATAAACTCGCATGCACACAAATACATGTAATGTAGTTTACTATTTACGTTTGTACCTACTTTTTTTTCATTCTGCCGTTCGTTAGTTTAAATATCGCTACCTAAGCCTAGACTCATTTTAAATACCTGTCTATGCAAAAATGATACAACTCTTTTATCATCGCATAATTGTGTGAGGTCGAATAAGGCTGGGGGGAGCTTGGAAAGCATTACTATGGATCACAACGGGGGAGGGGGAGTTGCAGTTGCATATGGCATGTATTTCTAAGCAACCATACCCGTAAATGCGTTACTGTAAGGCAAACTCAATGAAATCACGTTAAATAAACAACAATTGACTCAATTGAAAAACAGGAAATTTAAATTATTTGTTTTGAAGTCACTATTGAAGATAGTCAAGTACATCCGTGGTCACACACTTATAAGATTAATATGTATTTTTGAAAGGTATAGTAAAAAAATATTTAAGATTTCTTTAAATACACGTGATGTTAGAAAGGGAGTAGCTAAGAACCTTCCCAGATACAAACAGGTAATCTCTTTCATGTAAAAACGTGGTCTTAAACCCTAATGACCCCTTATCAGCTTATTAACTTACCAATGTAGTCAATTTGCCGCCAATAGACGTTGTTGATGGCGTCCATTGCGTAGTAGAAATGGGAGATGAACCTGATGGGGTGAAGCCATCCGGGGAGAGAGGAGAGGCGAAGAAACGCCCCTGACATCAGAAACAGGGGGAGATCAGCACACGGCATCACGTCGCCCATGATCCCGGTTGATGTGAACAGTGCTGCCATACCTAAACCTTTGGAAGATATAATAATTATTAGAAATGAATAATGTTTATTTTTGCTTTTGAAAGTTGAGTCAAGGAGGAAATAAAAAGCTCCTTGATTTAATATTCAAAAGGATTAAATCACCACCCAAACATTCTGTGAGTTGATGAGCGTGGAGCCAAATGTCGTCCTTACGATAAGTGCAATATTATATTTGTTCGTACAAAAAATATATTTGTTCTTAAATTGTACGTACAAATGTATAAACAAATATAATATACTACATAAAATTCCGCTTCATTTTATAGTCGTATAGTAAAAGTTTCAAATCAATAGCTATTATAGTTACGATGATACACAAAAAAACAAAAATTAAATCTTTAATCGCAATTATTTCGAAAGTTGCTGAAAATACTTATTGCAATTTTCATAAGAACGGCAGCAAAGTCTACCTTTAAAAATCTGAAAAGACGTGTTTCTCAGAACCTGATTGCATGAAGAGCAAAAAGCAACTTGGTCATATGATTGGATACTGTGCCATACACGCCCATTATTTGAAACTAGCGGGCCGTCCCGGCTTCGCACGGGTGGACAAAATTCTTTAAATTTTTCTGGCATTAAATATAGCCTATGTTACTCAGCGTGAATGTAGCTTTCCAATGGTGAAAGAATTTTTAAAATCGGCTTAGTAGTTTTTGAGTTTATTACAAACATACAAAAATACAAATTTTTCCTCCTTATAATATTAGTGTAGATAACAATGAGAGAGAATTTCGCATGCGTCTTGTCTTGCTTACATCAAGCGCGCGTGGATTTCCTTAGCAGAGTTATTTTAGAAATGTATTTATTATACTCTTCAAAGATCTTATACTTACAATCATCAATAAATATATTTCGAAAAAGAATATTACAGGATTTTATGTTGATAAAAAACTCTATGGTCCATAACTCATTAATAGATAGGTACCAACTCTTAACATCTTACACACGTGATAACTTTTAAACGAAATATCCGATTGAGATGAAACAAAAAGTATTTTACTTCTACATAAATACTCTTGATAACATAATGCTTAATTTCGATAAAGATTAATATTACGATACATATTTAACGTAGTTTTTTTTTCTTCAGACGATTTAATAATTAAGTTGAACACAAAATCGGTTATTGTGATTAAACCATGACAGCTAGATATATGTTCTCGCGGACTTTTTTTGTAGGTCTTAATGGGATCTACAAACCCTTAGTACACCATTTTGTTCTATTGTCAATAGTTATTGCAGCGCACGCAAAAATAGGTTTTTGATTTTACCCCTTGTGTTACAAAATAGAAATTTCATTACGGATCCCTAATTTTGAAAAAAAAAAATAACCTATAGCCTTCCTTGATAAATGAACTACCCAACACTGAAAGAATCATTCAAATCGGACCTGTAGTTCCGGAGATTAACGCGTTCAAATAAACAAACAAACAAACTCTGCAGCTTTATAATATTAGTATAGATGATTAAAATCCAGCTCAATGTATAAGAGACAGATCGCAGGACAAAAATTAATAAAAAAAAATGTATTTGAATAGGGTACTGTACAAGATGGAGTAATTTTGCAACTCATTCATTGTCTATTATGACATATTTACAATGGCATGTAAATATGTCATAATAAATACAATATTACAATGTCATTTTATAATGACATTATAAAATTGTATTTATTATAATGTCTATTAATAATATTATAATTTATATATAGTTATAATAATATAATTTCGATTAAGTACAAGAAAAATTCAATTACAAGTCAATTAATTTTGGGTGCGTTTGGCAGAAAAAAACGTTTGACGGCGCTTGCTAGCGCTGAGAAACAAATTATAGAGTTTTCGTCAAGGATACGTTTTCTAATTTTCACTGCAGATTTGATGAAAATATATTTAATTGAGGTTATATTTTCCAGCGATCGTTTCCGTCCTAACAGAAAATAGTCATTTAGCGCCCAGCGGCGCTTACTGATGAGCGGTCGCCATTTTGCTTTCAAGCGCTCTTACTACCAAACGCACCCATTGTTTGTGATTTCAGTGATAATTTTGTAAGTTTTTATAAATAAAAAATCGTAAATTGAATAAAAAGTCTGGTCGCTAAACCAATTACGTAGTTTTTTTTTCAACATATTGTAAGACATTTTTTTAATCTTTTGTAGTATCCTATTATAGATTTTAAGACATACAGATTCACTTCTTTTGAAACCGTGCAACCTTTATAGCAACATCAACATAATTTCTAGGAAATACATCTTAGGCTTCTTTGAAGTAACCAGGGTTTAATTTTACAAAATTCATTAATATCATAGAAAAATTCAAGAAAAACTCGACTCGAGTCACAAGTGAATTCACAGACGGGGGATGTCGAGTCGTCGAGACCCGAGTCGATTTTTTGTAGTATTTTTCTATTATAATAATTTATCTTATAAGATAGCATTGAATAATGCATTAAATATATAAAAAATATAAAAAAATTAATTACTTCTAAAATATACATGGGAGTGGCCTCAGATTCAGGGTTGTTTAGATAATATATATTATAATACTCTCAACAATCTCTAAATGCTAATATTTTATACATGCGCCACCAATTAGCCCAAAGTAAGCATACTAGGGTAACAAATAAACATACACATCATACATACATAGATTAATTAATGACAGAAAAATGTTTAAGCGCCAATTACCCAATACTCGTATTCATCACACAAACATCTGCAACCCTGAATCTAAGGCAGCGTTTTGCAGTTTTTCCAGTTGTGAACAACGTGTAATAATATAAACTATACCTACTTAAATAAAAGGAAAATTAACGTTAAAAATCTTCCAGCTCAAGAGTAACCTCGTTATTAAATGAAAGAACATGTAGTTACCATACGCAGATGAGGCGATTGCAGCATACGACAGGATCACAAAGAACTCCGTAGCAGTTAGCGCGTGGTTGGGTAGTTGTACCGCTAACGTCATTATGAACACCAACACTAGAGGCCAAACGACGCAGCGAGGAAACTGCAAATATTTAGAGCCTTTGTTTTTTTAATATATATATATTTGCATTTTTCAATGCTTTCTTATAAGAAAAATTATTTAAATAAAAAAAATACTAGAAAAATCGACTCAGACTTTGGATGTGCGGGCCAATGCTCTCTCAATTGAGCTACCGAGCCTTGTGAACATCAGTCGAAATTTTCTAGTACCTTTCTACTTTTTACGCTGTAGGTTAGAGTCTCATCAATGAGAGGGACATCCACTCGTATTCGAAAGGTTTTTTTTTACAAATGTTTAGACAGTCGATTAAGATGAAACAGCCATTTACTTTTTATAATTATAAGATTATTATTGTAGAGAAATCGACTCAACTGATAAGTAATTATCTATTAAAATAATTTATAATAAATTATTTTATTATTCTCGTTAACGCCTGTATTAAGCATAACGCCTGTGTAACGAGTGGGTTCACGTTCGTAGTAGGTACATGGGTAGCGATCAAACTCGTTTAATTTGGGTAAAGCTAACATCTTAAACAATGAGCTTCGGTCGCCTCTAGCTATATAGTCACTGGCACAAGATTATGAATGGGTGTCATAAACCATGAAATTTTAAATTTAAAGGTTACTTAACAACAAGATTCTTTTATCATTTTTATATATTTTTTGCATTTTTAAATGCTATCTTGCCTGCCTAAGAATTTATTTATGAGCTGAGTCGACTTGTTCTAGTATTTTATATTAAAATAATTTATCATAATAATTCTTCCTAAGTATAAAGACCCATGATGTACTGCATGCGTGAATAGAATCAACAACATATATTATACTAACATAACCTAAAAACCTGGCGACGAAATATGACGAGCAGCTGTAAGTGCCGACCTCTCTTTTGAAAAGCGGCAGATCTTCTTCAAATGCGTATAAAGCGCTGTAGGCGATGGCGAAGCAAACCTCGCTGGTCATCAACCAAAGCAGACCGCGGATATCCTGAACTCCTCGCTGGCTGCTGCCCGAAATGCCAACGTAACATGTGCCAATTATTAAGGACGATGCGATCTAGAAAAATTAATCGATCAAGGCAAAATACATTTAGATCTTATATCCCTTTGGTGTGGTAGTATAACAGGAAGTAGATTTTACGGTCTCAAATGGACCTATATTTCATCACCATTTCAAAGTGCCAACAAACAGCAAAGTTATCAAAGATTAATTGGAGTTGGAGAATTCGGAAGTAAGGAAAGATGCGTAAAAAGTCTTGGACATCTATTGCATTGATGTTATGTCTAACTACACCAACTTACATGGATTTATGTATTAAATGTTATTAAAATTATAAAATCATAGGAATTTTATCAGGAATGAATCTTTTTCGCCCGCCCTTCGTGGGTCCTGTTCAAGTAATCACCAAGAAATATAAACGTTATACAACGCTTATTATTGCGACGTATTGAAACCTATCACCTAAAGAAGTAATTTAGCAAACTCATATCAAGTAATTGATAACTATGAAATCCTGAAAGTGATTATTAAAATGCTTTTGCAATAATAATGCGAATATTATTCATATACAGAGATAAATAAAGTATGTGAACAATTAAAGTCACATAATTAAATGAACTGAAAACTATTTTGAAAAATACTTAAAATAATATATGTGCAACGAAATATATCTCACAAATAACACTGGTTAAAAAGTCTAACTATAAATAGACAAAATGTTTTAGGTCATTCCCATCATAGACAAATTGTGTTTTAAATTTCGCCTTAGAGGCTATATGGGGAACTCATGCCTTTGTGGATATCCACAGTTAACAGAATACCTGTTAAGGTACTCCAGTCGACTACTATGGGCTAGTCCATTAATCGGCGTTTTGACAAAACAAAGAAAGTAGACCAGTAGTAATGACATTTGACCTGAGCATCCAGAAAGACGTTGGTTCGAATCCCATATGAGGAGAATTTTCCTTTATATTAAGAGAAATATTACTTACAACATTCACGAAAAGTTGAAAGAATTGCCCCTTCAAATCCCTGCTTAAAGTTAATGAAGATCGCCACAGCAAAAGATACACTTGTCTGAACCAATTTCGCCTGTGCCTGAACAAGGAAAATTTTGTAATCTTACCTGAAGTAAGAGGTTTACTACTAGGCAAAAGTCTTTGCTTAAAATGGAGGGATTTCGCTATAATCATAACGCTTAAAATTATGATTTGTTAAACACTGATGACGATTTTGTGGTTTATTGCAGCGTAGCTCCCATGAATCAGCATCATTAACTTAATGTCTGTTACGCCATAACTACCCGAGTCCTTAACCGATTTTAATATTTTTTGTGTGTAATCGAATCAACACGTTTAAGACCAGATTGTAAGCCCGAGTTACGAAATTCACAAAAATAAAAAAGTTAGTAACAACAAGTTTTCATTCTCATGGAATTTTAAAATTTACTAAACATTGCATTTTTTTTGTATTACGCTCCATTTCAATATATGATGCTAGTCATTTTTACAGCCTCAAGCATGAAGAGTGTCTTAAAAGGAGGTACTATTCGAATCTGCCGGAAACCACATGGCTTACCAAAATTTTTAATGGTTAATCCAAACATGTACAGGAAAAAGCCGATCAATGGACCCAGAAATGTAATATTTTCTCTGAATTGAGCAAATTAGACAGCTGATTAGTAGGTACTACTGGGCTAACACCTTAAAGTGACTTCTGAAGTATGGAAAAGCACCAAATAATTTTCTGATGTCGCCCATTCGGTAATCGACATTTGCGAATGTTGCTTTACTTCCACAAACATAGGCCAACCACTGCGATGTGGATTTCCTCTTTTTCCTACCATTTGAATACAATTTTGATGACCGTTTGCTGTAGCGATCCGGCCTTTTGCACCGACGGTCCTGTGTTCGGGTTCCGGAAGGGGCAGATGTTTGTGTGGTGGATACGAGCATTTGTGCCTGAGTCAGGGTCCACTTACTTATATTTACATATTTACGTCTGCCTATTTCTCACCCTATAATAATAATAATAATAATAATAAGACTTTATTTGCTAAAAACATGGTAAACATGGTAGGTACATTTTTAAAGAGCTCATGTTTTGCTTATGATATTAAGCATGCAAATACAATGTTGATAGAGTCCGTCTAATGAAAGCTGAACCTGAAAAAAAGCGGCAATTTCAAAAATCCTTCGTATGGTATTTCCGACCAAAATGGGAATAAACAATTTTGATACTTTTCTATTTTTTTATTTTTAATTATAACAGTCTTCAAAAAAGGGAGGAGGTTCTCTATTCGTTTGTTTTGCTTTAGTAAATTAAATTATCAATATTAAAAAGATTTTATTTATTATTAGGAACTGTAATCAAAGTCGATGTCTAGATACTCTACTTCCAATGATTCATCCGAACTACTGCCAGACTCATCATCACACACACTTATAATAAACGATTCGAGGTCTTCGGTTACTCCATATCTAGTTTTGTACTGTGCTTCAATATTAATAACATGATCAGTCATTTTTTTCCAATGATCTGAATTTCAAAATATAGGTTGAAGGTGAAAATGTATATGAAACTTTGGATTGAAGATGTAGAAATAATAAATATCAAAATGAACATGTCGTACTATCCGGCGAATTTAGTCACCACATCTAAACACCGTTCCTTCTGTTTAAACAAGACTTCTTGTTTTTGTTTGAATTTGCTTATCATGGTAAAAATAATATGCCTCACACAACTTTTAATTGTTTTACCCATGTTTCAACATGAAATCCTTAAAAAACTCTTCGATTTGACACGCTCGGATGTAACCTCAACAACTGTCAAGACAATAATGACGAAATAACATTTTAAAAGTGTTGCCACTCAAATAATAACTGGGTTCAGCTTTCCTTAGACAGACTCTATACAATGTTGTTCTATCATCATATATATCTATCTTATCAGTCATGTCCATATTAATAAGAATAAAATCAAGTTAATTAATAAATCATATTATCTCATTATGTCGTAACGCTTGAAGTGTCAAATTATATTATTAGGTCAAGTAACTCTTTTATGTCATAAAATGATTTTTCAATTAGCCAATTCATTAACTTCTTTTGAAATAAGTTAAGGTTTTGTTCTTTAATTTCTTTTGGTATTTTATTATATATTTGGACACACATCGTTAAGACACTCTTCAAATACTTGGCTGAATGCGCTATTTCTTTAAGTACAAGTCTATGACGATCTCTGTGAAGTCTAGAATTTAGTTGAGATGCGTTTTTTAATAACTCCGTGTGTTTTTTAACAAAATTACATACCTCAAAAATGTACAAAGACGGCAGCGGCAGTAAACCCATACATTGAAAATGGGGTTTACAAGATTCATCGGGCGATATTCCACACATGGCTCGTATGCACTTCTTTTGCGCAATAAATGCTTGATTTTTTAACGTACTATTTCCCCAAAATATCAGTCCGTAGCGCAAGACTGATGCTATGTAAGCATGATAAGCTACAATAGCAGTCGCTTTATTTGTAACATTTTTAATTTTGCTAAGAGCATAAGCAAAGGAATTAACCTTTTTACAAACATTATCGATATGTATTTTCCAATTTAAATCTTCATCTATAGTAAGACCCAAAAACTTGGTGTCAGAAACTCCCTCTATTTTCGGTATGTTTAAGTTAAAATTCGAACTTTTGTGTTTAGACTTATTGAAATTGATATATTTAGACTTATTTAAATTTATTTGTAAATTATTCGTATTTAGCCATTTCACTATTTTATCTATTGTATTATTAATTTCATATTCATGATAAACCAAAGAATTATTTTTTTTGTCAGTAGTTACAATTACAGATATGTCATCGGCGAATAAAATCATTTTATGGTCCGTTACTTTTGTGAGGTCATCGATATATATTAAAAATAAAAGCGGACCCAAAACACTACCCTGTGGTACGCCATATTTACTATATTTATAGCCAGATTTATATGGCAATGATTCGTTATTTAGTACTCTATTTATGACTACAAACTGCCTTCTATTACTTAAGTAAGACGATAACCATTTCAGTGCAGGACCTCGAATCCCAACCGATTCTAGTTTTCGTAGTAAAAGATTGTGTGAAACGTAGTCAAAGGCTTTAGTCAAATCAAAAAATAGTCCCGTAGTCAAATAATTATTATTTAATTTTGTCAAAACTGAACTAATTAGATCAAAAATAGCAAAAGCAGTGTCTTTATTTTTCTGGAAGCCGTATCGTTGCCTCTCAATAATTTGATATTTATTAAAAAATTCCATCATTATTTTATGCATGCATTTTTCAAACACCTTGGAAAATACTGACAAAAGACTATTTGGTCTATTGTTTTTAATATTACATCTATCACCTTTTTTAAATATTGGTTTTACAATCGATAGTTTCAGAGGTTCTGGGAACGTCCCTTCCGAAAAAGACATATTGATTAAGTGTGTTAAGATAGGTGATATTTCTTTTATACATGCTTTAATAATTTTTGTATTTATAAAATCATAGCCTTCAGAATTTGTTTGATTTAATGATAATATTTCGTTTTCTAATTCAGCCACAGATATCGGTCTAAGAAATATTGAATTTGGTTCCAATGATAATTTATATTGACACGATTCAGTTCTACTACTGGAGTCATTTATAGAATCTATAAAATATTTATTGAAGGCGTTTGCTATGTCAACTGGATCCGTAAATTTTTCATTATTTAGTTCGATAGCACTTAAATCGTCATCATGTTGATTTTTGTGACCGATGTGATTGTTTATAATAGACCAAGTAGCTTTACATTTATTTGTACTTGTACATATTCTTTTAATGTTTGAATTCCTTTTAGATATCAAAATGCATTTCTTTAAAATGTTTGAGTAAGTATGATATTTTTTTCTGTTAATCATTGTTTTATTTTTGTAGTAGAAATAACGTAAGGCTCGTTTCTTTTTACAGCTATTTTTTAACCCTTTGCTTATCCAAGACTGGTTGGGTTTATTTATATTCAGTTTGATTTTTATTTCTGGGAAACAAAGTTTGTAAAATAAAGAGAACTGTTCGTGAAATTCCAAAAAAGCCTCATTGAGATCATTTGTTGCCAGAACATCTGACCAAGACAATTCGCTTAAATATATTCGGAATTTGTAAATATTATCAAGGCTGTAGTCTCGTTTGTAAATAAAATATGATTTAGGCTTAATTTTAACCTGTCCCACTGGAAAACTAATAAGTTGTGCAGTATCATGATCAGACAAATAGAGAGGAAGTACTACTGCCGATGCCCCTTTTAAATTGCTTAGAATGTGATCAATACACGACTCTTTTCTAGTAGGAACATCAATATGAATCTGCAAGTTGTAATTTCGACATAAGTCTTGGAGATACCTTGCTATGTTGCTAGGTTTCAATGTGTTTATATTAAAATCTCCTGCAATCACAATGTTATATTTAGGTTTTTTAGATACTATTTCAAACAAAACCTTGTCTAATTTCATTAAAAATATTCTTGGATCTGAAGTGGGGGTTCTATAAACACATATAACAACCAATTTAATAATTGGAATTTCAATACCACAGATTTCAAAAGATTTCGGTAAAGTGTGTTGTCTTATAAATGATAAGCTTTTATACTCTAGACCTCTTCTTGTCAAGATACATGTGCCTCCTCTTTGTTTCTCACGACTATAATAAGTTGCTAGTTCAAAATTGTTTAATTGCAAATAACTACTGTGCCCAGTCATTATGAAAGTCTCTGAAAGGCATATTATATCAGGATAGCAATTTTTCTCACTTAATTCAAGTAAAGTTAACTCTAATATCTCCTTTTTAGACATAAAGCTTGCAATGTTCTGATGTAGTATTTTTAGACGTTGAATTTGATTGTGGACTTTACTTCCGAAAAAAAGTTTCCTTTTTTTGATAATTTCCTTTAAAGTAATACGGAATGGTTCCCTTTTTGGGTATTCCTAACTCGTTACCATTATAAGTATTTCGGGAATTTATTACAATTGCCTTCTGCATTAGATCAAAATAGTATGGAATAGTGCCTTTTGAATATTTTCTGTCAAATTTATTTTTATGAACTGCCCGTATGGATTTATCAACCCCTAACCGCTTTTTTATTACATTAAAGTCAAGATACATTTTATTATAATCAATACAGTCGATTTTAAAATTTATGCATTTGCACATGTCATGTAAATTATTAAATGTATTTTTTACAAAATGACAATTTTTATATCCATTACATAAATTTTGAAGACAATTATTCAGATCGTTTACATTAATATACTTACTTTTGAAAACTTTAAGCAACAATACATCATTATCTTTAAATTTTTTGAACAATTTGTGCAACTGTGTGGAAAGTATTTTGATATCATAATCATTTTCCCCTACACATAATAAAAGTTTGTCAGTCTTTTTTAAACTAATTTCTTCATAATTTCTCAATACTTCTGTACTTAACGCATACGGTTTCATAATTCCTTCTATTGTATATTTCTCATATTTAGTGTTGTGTCTTGAATGTGATAGTAATGATGATAAGTCTACGCATTGTTGTGTACCCAATATTAAAATCCTGGAACATGTAATAGGTATTTCAGTACTTTTAATATTTTTGGTTGGCTGGTTGAGGATACTTCTTTGTTTAGTAAGGTATAAAATTTCGTCTTCTGCCATCCTTAATTTTTCCTCTAATTCTAATGTTTTCTTATGGAAAGTTGACAAACAATGTGTCTTATCTATTTTGGCATTAGATGAGTCTGTGTGTGCCAATTTATTAGGTGTGGACATAATGGCATTTGATTGCGAGTGGGTTACTTTTTTCTTCTTAGCACAAGATTTCAATGGAGAGTCAAACAACGGTGACTGACATAATAATTTTAATGTTTTATTTTCATTAATGACAGTATTTAATTGTCTTCTAAGATCATTATTTTCTAGAATAGTATTCTCTAGCTCATTTTGTGTTACATTTAATTCTGCAGTTATTAACTTATGTGATTCCTTCATCTCTGAAACTGATACTGAATCTGATATTGTGTAGTCCACGCTTTTAGATAACTTGCTTGGCGATGATAGAGATTCATCATCGAATGTACTATTGTCAGAAAGTACATGAGAGTCTTGTATTTGTGACACACAACCTGTTAGCGAAGATTGGGGCTGGCAAATTTGAGGTGTTGTTTTTGGCGAAGTTTGCTTTCTCCTCATTGTAACATTATAAGAAACAACACTCGCTATCATAGATCCTGAGCAGCCATTACATTTCCATTTATTCTTGGAATCAGGTTTCATAATATTAAAAAGCTTTTCTGACAAACCTGCACAGTCAAAGTCAAATTTTTTCTTACATTTAGTACACAAAATTATTCTTTTCACGTCAAATATTTTTTTACATTTGTGACATCTATCTTGTGACATCTTCCGGCTATTGCTAGATGTTTTATCGATAGGCTTTGGGGTCATTTTTCATATCTTTTACTATACTAAATATAATTATTTTATTTTATAAAGTTTTCATTCATTATTATTCAATTACGGCCATAAAAAAAAAATAGTCAAAAAAATAAAATATATGTAAGTAGAAATCCTTGGTTTTGAACCCGAGTCGCAAGGTATAACTGAAACGTCTGCAACACTGCGGTAACATTCGCTGTGACGAAAGCGACAAAATAAGGTACTACTATCCGCTATATTGATGTCGGGTTTAATCGGCTAATGCCGTAAATGCTCGGTTCAGCAAAGTCAGCTGAGTCACGACACAGTCACAGATGATTGACAGTTCACGGTTCATTAGTCACATTACACAACAAAATCCATTTTAGTTATGCACTTATAAGGTCTATATTAGCATACACTGTTTAACATTTAAATACTACTAACCGTTCATATTAATCTAAAAATAAACACTTTTCACCGTGTATTATTCCATTATTTTAATGTTACATTGATTTGCAGATTACTTGATTAATTGGAAATCATTATTATTTGTGTTTTGTAGTTTATTAGCGTAAATTATTCACTGTCACTTTTCACGGTTTGTTCTTTATTAATCAGTTGTTTTTTTGCAGATAACACTTGTCCTTTATGTTTAGTAAACACTTTTCACTTAGAACCCAATCACAAAGCTTTATGGATAAATTACTAATTTTATGAATTTAAATTACGGAGCTCACTGTTTACTTGACGGCAGCGCCATCTTCCGTGAAATGATTCTAGTATCCATATAACCTTGAAATTGTTACTTTGGGCTAATCTATTTGGTTTAAATGAAAAAATATGTGTTTTTTTAAGAGAAAAGACCAACTAACGTCTTTGCCTGTGTCTGTAGTGGGAACTCAGTATCTGTGCTACATATTGAGTGATAAGCCTCTTCCATACGACCGGTCAGCTCAGGGTTCAGTCTTGACACCTCGCGGATGTAGAATTCCGCAGGATTATAGTTCTTAGGACAGTGGAGATCTAACCTGAAATCGAAATTAGTTCTGACAATTCTACACTTTTACTTTAATCTCTATAGCACCTTATAAAAGCACAATATAATTTTATTACGTGGTGTGAAAGAAGATATAGTAACAAAAATAAAAAAGGGATGCTAAGATGGTTTGGACATGTAGAGAGAATGGACGAGAGAGAAGATTGTCAAGACAAGTTTATACGGCAAACGAGCATGGGCAAGTTGGTAAAGGCATAACAAAAAAGGCAGTCCTAAAAAAGGCCAGGTAAATAGTAACCTTAACCGACGAGCCCGTAGAAAAGGTCTGATATAGGCGCGAAAGAAGCCAGAGATGTATGTCAGGATCGTGGAAATTGGAAATCTGTAATCTCTGCCTACCCCTGCGGGAGAAAGATGTGATTCCGTGATTGTGTATATAACGCTGACAAAATGTAATGCTAAAATATTTCCTGCCTAGTAACCCTTAGCAAATGCTAAATCTACGATTGCGACACAAGGCATCCACTGCTACATCCAGCAATGGCTTCCCTCAAATATGGGGGTTTCGCCATAAGCTTCATTCTCAACAGGCAGGCAACAACAACAACATTAACTTTTGAATAAAACAACTATTTTACGGATTATGCACATAATTTTAAAGGAGTCGTCCTTTACAGGAACCGTGATCACAGGATGACTAAGGTAATGTCCGTCATATATTTTCGACTACCTTTACAATATTTAAATCGGGCGCGTTCCCAATTGTTGAAATTTTATATACATCAAATTGTTTTATTTTACATATTATTTAGTTATTAAATTCTCACTATGATTATATTGTACACTAATGAGTCGGAGTTAGTTCGGAAATTGGGAGGCCCTTCCGAGAAGAAATTCGGGCAGGAGGATCGACCTCCATCTTACTGTTATTATTTGCAAAAAGAGCTAACTACATCACCCGGATTTGCAATGTGTGTCTTTAGAGGTATTCATTTATTATTGGATCCCAAGCAGGTGGAACGCTCCAATCTTTGTCTCTATTGACTTTATTTTAGTCATCTAATTTTAAATATTCTAATAGTTTGATATGTTTTGAAATTTAAACTTTGTTTTGAATTTTACAAGCTTTTATTTAGTTTCAGCTGCCCCGGTGTTAAATTTGAACCACTTCCCGATTGAGCTGAAATTTTACATACTTATGTAAATCGGACAATGCAATATTATATAACTTGAAGCTGATCTGATGCTAGAGCTGGTTAGGCAACCCTTTTAACTTTTTAGTTCGTTTTATTAAAAAGTAATAATAAAAGCTTGTTTTTAAAAAAGTTCTTATTTTTTTATAATATATATATATTGTTTTAAATGGTTGAATGAATTCATTTATTATTATTATTATATTTATTTTAATATATGAAAATTGCGGTACCCTAGCAGTGTTCATGACTTGGTATATAAAATTTATTAAACGTCGTTTCTTTCACTTTGAATGTAGTAAAGAATTATGACTTTTGATTTTTACCCACTGCTGGACATATAGGCCTCCTCTTTGGAGCGCCCCAAAAAACTTCTGTTAGCTATTTGCTTCTAGCAACCTTCGATAGGTCATCTTTTAGCTGAACATATAAGAGTATACAGAAATGATATTTGTGAAGAATTAATAAGAAAAAGGATAAAATCTCTTGCCATCGCTTCTTAAGTCCTACATCATGAGTCCTTGTCCCGAGAAGAACACGCAAGAAACTTGACAAGGGCTGTTTTTTTTTTCTTTTAATCTGTTACATTTTTTTAATTAACGAAAACGGACAAAAGGTTGCGCTCTATGCGCGCCTGCAACCCGCTCCTCTCTCTCAATCTCGTTTGTCACCGTACCCCCGCGCCCCTGTACAGCGCGGGCGAATACTCATTTAAGCAGTCGGCCTTTAGTTAGTAAAGGTCATTATCTTCACGCAAAAGTGTCGTTTCGATAATCATCAATTCTGTAATAGCCGCTGCTTAGAAGTGTTTTTTTTTTTTTAATTTCTCTTTAGTCAGTTCAATTATATGGTGTGGCTTATTATAACACGCAATGCGTCTTCAAATATTGGGTTTTTACAACTTACCTTTCAAACAGCTCCTTGCAGTACTCATGACTCCCGTGAAAAAGTAGCTTTCCCTCAGCCAAGAGCATTATATTGTTAAACTCCTTGAATGAATCTGCTGAAGGCTGATGCACCGAACAAATCACAACTTTCCCGGTCATTGATAATTTCTTTAACGTCTCGACCACCAGCAACGCGTTGTAGCTATCAAGACCAGTGGTTGGTTCATCGCAGATCAGGATTTGAGGACTCGATAGCAGCTGAAAGAGTGCTAATTTAAATGTAGCCAATCGGTTCAAATTATTGATAATAAGGAAAATTGATTTGCAAGTGAAAATAAATATTAAAAAATAACTTTTTAAAAAAGAGATAGAACTCCACTCCAGCCACACTGACATAAGTAAAAACGAGACAGAAGGCCATGCTCATTGAGGTGGGGAGGCAGCTGGCTCCTATTTATATCGTGTAACGGTACTAAATCTGACGCTCTCGTGTAACGGTAAAATCTGACGCTTAGCATGGATAGAGTTTTGCTTTAAAATAAGCTTTTATTATTACTTCTCAATAAAACAAACCAAAAAGTAAAAAATAGATGGGGTTATGTCGTTTTATAGCGGAGTTCCTATGGCCACGTTCCAGCTCCAGCATCAGTCTTATAACCATATGGCATCAAAGTCGACGTCAATACGAATCAAATGAGCCCAAACTTAATGGAGTTGTGACGTTTTATTGCGGAGTTCCTGTTGCCACCTTCCAGCGCTAGCTTCCGATCAGCTCCATCAATTATTATTGCATTGTCATACAATATACATATGCATACAAAATTTCAGCTCAATCGGAAACCGGGAATAGGGTTAAATTTTCATTTCAAAATGTCATTACAGACACCGGGACAGGTGAAAGTAAATAAAACTTGTAAAATATTAGTCAATAGTTTTTTCTCTATGATGATCAAACGAGTGAGACTTCTGGTGTTGCGTGTGTGGTGGACCTTAAGTCACAATATTTTAAACTCCCATTTAAAATAGGCAGATACAATATTAAATAAAAAAGTCAATAATGCAGTTATTAATTATTAACATCTCATATTAAAGAATTTCTTTGTAGAATGTATATATTATTATTGTATGTCAACAGTGTTATCAGTAAAAATATATTATAAAGTAAATATTTATTGTTATTATAACCATAAGTTATTTTAATCCGGTTAAACGATTAAATTGGCTGAACTTTAAAATTGTATATATATTTTTCGTATACATATAATAGGTAAACGCTTGACCGCTATCTCGCCTACGACAGTACCTATTCACTAGTGACTTGAAGACTCTTAAATTGTATGTGTCATTTTTTCAGTTTGTCTTTTATGTATTCTTTAAATTTTGTTATATGTGTACCTATATACCTTAATAATAACTTCTATTGATATCTATATATATATGAAAATTCCGTGACACAGTGTTTGACCGGGATGAACTCCAAAATTACTCCACAGATTTTGATGATTTTTTCATTCTGAATTTGTTTCGACTTAGGATATAGGATAGATTTCATTTTATTTATAACACAGCTACACGGGGCCGGGTAATCTTTATATATATAATTCTTCTGTGAGTGTGTATGTCACTGAACTCCTCCTAAACGGCTGGACCGATTTGAATGAATTTTTTTGTGTGTGTTCAAGGGGATCTGAGAATGGTTTAGATTCACAAATCAGTCCGGCAGATGGCGCTGCAGTCGGTATTTAGGTTATTTATCTTTACTGCAAAAATATCATGCAGGACAACGTCTGTCGGGTCCACTAGTATATATACAAACTTTAAGCAAAATTTTATTGAATAGGTACTTTATTAAAATGTATATATGGATCAATATTCATTAACTTTAAGCGATTATTTAGCGCGTTTCTTATTTTGTTTACCTAAAACGAGATAACTAATATGAAATTAAATCAAGACAAAAAAAAACTGATCGAATTTTTATACAGTTTCATCAGAAATAGATATTTAATGAATAGCGATTTAATTTACATTATTATAAACTGGTTTATTTTGTTCAAATATTTAAATAAAGCCATTATGTAAAATCGATATATTAATTAAAAAAAACGGCCAATTGCATGTCGGACGTAGAAGATAGCCTAAGATCCGTTATCAGAAATATATACCATGATCTGTTATTTGATAATGACGAAGATGGGTAGCTAAATTGCGTGTCAATGCTATCAATTAAAATATTTTTTTTTTCATTAATCTTCTCCGTCTGTTATTTATAAAAGTTGAGTATTAACTAAAAGAATATGACATAAGCAGTGAGAAAATCATAGGTTGCCTACTTTCCCGCAGCACAACTCGTAGTCCGTAAACTAACATATTTGTTATCGGGCCAATATGGGACGTAGTAAAATTAGAAAAGTAAAGAACCTACCTAATTATCTTACAACATTTGTTAAAACTTTCGTGATTGCATGGTTATAAACCTAATTCTTTTAGAGTTAACTTGGATGGATACCAATGCTTGGTAAAACCTAAACAGGTTTATACAGCACTGTTAATGTAAAAAAAGTTCTAATTTTACTTGTTTCTAATAATAAAAAAATTATCATAAAAAATATTTTTAACAACCACGTTTCTTCTTGTTACAAATGCACTAAAAAGGGTAAAATAAGTTTTTTTTCTCTAGGCTATGTGGATCCGTAAATATGTTTAGTTTAAACTAACTGTAAAATTATACAATTAAAAACGTGGGGCGTGATATGGTGTAGTTGGGAATTTTTGAAGAACTTTTAATCCATGTTGAATGGTTCGTTTTAAAATACTCCCCACGTTTTTAATTGTATAATTTTACAGTTAGTTTAAACTAAACATATTTACGGATCCACGTAGCCTAGAGAAAAAAAAACTTATTTTACCCTTTTTAGTGCGTTTGTAACAAGAGAAAAACGTGGTTTTTAAAAATATTTTTTATGATAATTTATTTAACACTTTTTAGTCTTAAACCTTTAAAATATTGTATTGTCATCGTAAGCAAGGCTATATAAAAAATGTCAGCTCAATTGAATGTCTGAAAGTGGTCGAAAAATCGATCGCAAGATTTGACCCAAACAAACAAACATACAAGAAAGCAAGTTAAGAAAAACGTGGTAATAAAACTACACAGTTGCCAGGTATAAAAGGGTGACCAAGCGTTGTTAATATACCCTTATTCAGTTATTTAATCGACTTGTATATGAAATGTAAGGTTATTTTATTCCCTATCCAATAATATTAGGTTGCCTTAGCAAGTCGTCACATTCATACTTGGATTTTAGTGTTGAATTATGAGCGCGCGCATGGAGAGTAACAAAGAACGTTAGCCCGTACTTCTTTATGCGATAGTCAAAGCAAATCCAGCATAAATAAGAAAAAAGAATTATCAAGATCGGTTGAGTAGTTTCGGAGTAAATCGCGGTCAAACACTGTGACAGGGAATTTTTATATATAATGTGTCCCTTCACCAGTGTCGGAGCCTTTAATGGTGTGAAATATGGCATTTTTTATCGACAAATTGCCCCTCAAAATTTTTTTTTCCTTTACGGTTATAAATTGGCCGCCATTTTGTTTTCTTGGTAACCAAGACCTGGGCTCTCATACTAATTCGACCACCACTACTTATGTTAATGTCCTATCAACATTAAAAAGGTGTCATTTGATAGCTAAACATGTAGACAACAGTTACACAGCCATCATATTTCAATTATCATGGAATAAAAATAGAAAACAATAATTTAAGAAAAACAAATAGATTCTTTTTTGTGTATTTTTTAATTATTGGGTTTTTGAGAAAAACCAAATTTGAGGGGCAATTTGTCTATAAAAAAGGCCATATTTCACACCATTAAAGGCTCCGACACTGGTAACAGGACACATTGTAGATACAGATAGATATTGATGTATATTTGTTGCCCTATTCGTAACAAGAGTTTCCCTTTTTAGGCTACTAATTGATGTGTATGTAAGAAATATTATTGCTACAAAATTGTAGTAACTCACCGATGTAGCCAATGACAATAAACGTTTCTCGCCTCCTGAAAGTGAGCTTATCCTCGTGTGAGCAATCTTCTTCAGTTTCATATCCTTCAGCAAATTATTTAATTGTTTTCTCACACTTTCGGTCTTGTAACTCCCGACTTTTAATTCTGTCTGTAAACATTAATTTACAGTTTTGTGCAGTATGACACTTATACGGGGTGTCCCTAAAATAGGGTCAAGCAAAATTCCAGACGCAGAGAATCACTAGGGCTATACAAATCACCCCATGTATGTTCCGAGAAATTTTTAGAGTTTTTTATTATTACTTTTTACAGACTTTGATTTATTGGTCGCAGAGACATCAGTAATTAAAATAAGTACTTAATTATCTTTTCTAGATCAGACTAAAACATACCTTGCATAAACAAAAACAATTATGGTAAAGGTAATCCAATATTTTGAGAGCTAAATAGCTAAAGAACTTGTATTCAGAAACAACGTAGGTTGCCTAGAAGAGGTTGCTGTTTAGCAATAAATAAATAATAAATAATGTTTTTACACCACCTCACCATAAACACAAGATGTTCGAAAGCAGTCAGTCCTGGCATGAAGACATCGAACTGTGGAACGATTTCTACCACACCTTGCGTTTCCCGGACATCCTTCCCGCCCACTGTTACGGTCCCACTTGTGGGCAATCGACACTTCCCAGCCAACGCCACCAGAAATGTAGTTTTTCCTGCACCACTAGAGATGTGAAACGTCATTTTTGAAGTAAAACTTCTTGACTTGGGGAGTAAGCTGGTGTATGAGTGACGAGAGCGTTACGAAAACTGTGATCGGGCGGTGCGAACGGAAGTTATATATATACAAACATATAGAAGGAGCTGAAGAAGTCTTACTTCAGTCGTCTGGTGTAACGCACACTCTTTATTTTATTCTTTTTTCAATAGATTTAAGCGAATTAAACTGACCCACTACAAAATATTCCGATCACTTAGAATAGTTAGAATTATTTTTTATTTTGTTTTTGTGTAGTTTAATCCCGAAACATCTATAACATACTAGCTGACCCGGCCACGCATTGCTGTGCCGACTGCAGCGCCATCAGCCGGGCTGATTTGTGAATCTAAACCATCCAGGGCTCCACCCAAACGCATACAAAAAAATTCATTTAAATCGGTCCAACCGTTTAGGAGGAGTTCAGTGTCATACACACGTTTAGTAGAATTAGGGCAGAAGTGACTATTTTAATTTAACTGTAATTTTTAAATTTAATTTTTAAAGCAATAATTTATTTAGATATGTATATTAGCAGTAATATGTTTTAATTACAAAATACATAATAATTTAATTATCAATTTTAATTATTATATATAACTATACCTGCCCCGACTTCGCCCGAGTTACAAACATACAGTGAAAACTGTTTAACTGAGCCCGGATATGTGAGAAATCTCTGTAATTGATAACACAGGTCAACAAAAATTTTCCCCAGAGACGTAAGTATACTTTTCCGAAGGACTTTGGTGTGCTGAACCCAAATCCGGTAGCAGAATTGCTCTATCACGTCAGGTTTTTGAGATATTCTAACCTAAAAGTGCAAAAAACGCCGTTTTCGCCCATTTTTGAGGTTATGTGATCCTTCAGTTTTTAGTATACCTAAAAAACTACAGGGGTTATCTTAAAGTACAAGTCTTGAACTTTCAAATGGCGTTGAGTTTGTTTACAAATTCTTTTTTTCTTTTTGCTGATATATCGTATTATGAAGTTCATTTTTTCTTCATACTACCTATACTGTCATTAGTTTAGTTTAGATTAGATTCAGATCTCATAAACCTGACGTGATAGAGCAATTCTGCGACCGGATTTGGATTCAGCACACCAAAATCATTCGGGAAAATATACTCAGGTGTCTGGGTAAGAAACTTTGTCAAATTTTGTTGACTTGTGTAATTATAATGAGATCCCGACACATTTACTGGAAATTCGAAAACTTGTTGACTAAGATTAGATTTCATAGATTTTTTCTATTTGCATAAAACACTTTTTTACGGATTTTGCGTTTAATTTATTTTATATTTAATCCTAACGTTTCGACTCCTTTACAAGAGCCGTGATCACAGGATGATTTTTCTATGTTTTTCTCTATAATTGGGACTTCGCAGCTCAAATCTGTCTAAGTGGGACAATTTATAGGGTTTGAATTATGACATGTTTGTTAAAAACAGTCTAGTTTCCCTGAATGTATAAAACAGTGGGTCCTCTATAACTAAGACAATTTGTCATGTTAACTTGCCTATTTGGGAAACTAGATAAACAAAAAAACCTCTTTAAGTTATAAATAGTCTAAGTCCCTTTAGTTCCCAGATAAATAGGATTCACTGTTTAATAATATGTCCATCAGGAATTTTATAAGAATACATGAAAAAGGTTTCGAATATTACTCTCCGTATCAAAACAAACCTACAAAATCCACTGTCATAACAAATATTAGTAAACATTATTTCTAAATTAAAACAGTTTGCCAAAACCACTTTATTGCTTTTGTAACACATAAAAAAAACGAGATGTGAGAAAAAAAATATCAAGTTTAGTATTTTATCTTAATTTAATCATAGTTAAAAGCTTTTTAAAACAATATTGCGTCTATTGATCTCTAATTTATTACCCGTTGATTTTATAATGTTGCATAGAAATCCTATTTTGAGTAAATTTTATTTAATTGTGTTAGACAGAGGTTTTAATGCGGGTGTACGTATCAATACTTGATATTATCCACGTGAAAAATTAGTATAAATTGATAATTAGCATCAGTATTTTTTGAAGTGAAAACTTCTTCAGCGGCGCTGTGTACTTTTTTTGGAATGGGTAAAAATTTCTAAACTCGCGTCAGGACACGTGACCTGATCGAAAATTCGTAAGACGGCGTAGGGCGCTTGCGCGATGTGCGTATAGTCGTGTCAGCTTTAGTTATTGTTCTGAGGTCGTGTCATTTTTAAACTTCATAGTGACAGTTACATTATTTTTTTTTTAAAACTGTCATTATGAAATTTTAAAATGGCAGGTAATGTCATGAGAACTCATGCGAACTGATTTTATTCATTGCGCATGTGCGCACAAAAAAATGTAACGAACAAGAATTGGTTTGTTTGTTGTCATGTTTGTATAGGTACGATAGCGCAATAAATGAATATTGTATTTTACCACATAAATGATAGCACTTTTATACTGATCATTAAAGCAATTCGTGCGAAATTATTCCTTAAGCATTTCAAAATATCAAAAATGCACAACGTTAATATTCAAGTTTTCACTTCTACCGGCACTCCCGGAGTGCAACCCGTCGTTTTTTTTTTTTTAATTATTTATAATGGGTTCGCTCTTGATCCCAATCAGGCCCGGGACCAAAATAGGATCCACGATGGAGCGAAGAGA
This sequence comes from Calamotropha paludella, assembly GCA_927399485.1. Taxonomy (NCBI): domain Eukaryota; kingdom Metazoa; phylum Arthropoda; class Insecta; order Lepidoptera; family Crambidae; genus Calamotropha; species Calamotropha paludella. Next base: position 29,965,201 of record OV656804.1, read on the forward strand.
CATACAGGCAACTTTACGGCGGTGAGCCAAAAGTGAAGCTCGCTCTACACCGATGAGCCTCTTAGCTCTGCTCTGAGTTTTGATTCCAATTTTGTACCTTAATTATAAATACCATATCTATTTGTACCATAATTATAAAAGGATATATAGAGATTTGAATAAATACCTTGGACCTAGTATAGCCACAAATTCGCCTTCCCTTATACATCCTGAAACTAAAAGCAACCAAGACTAAACATTGAAACGCCTGCTATTGGTATTTGTATCGATATCGTATACAAACGCATTAGAAATACAAAAATTGAGTGGAATAAAAAGAAACATGCGTTTTAAAAACCTTGAGTGTGAAAGGTTGGAAAACACACAGCTCAACTAATTCAGTCAGACTCCTCTTTCCCACTGGGCTCTCTGGGCAAATACCCAGGGCCCCGCGATCAATAGGGGCCCCCTAGTTCCAAATAAATCACTAAACCAGTACCGACATTTATTACTGAAAAACTTATTTAATTAGAGTAAATCGAACCTCAATATGGGCTATTTTAACGACTTGTTTATTAGCTTTTGCATGCACCAAGCTACTCTACTCTGGACAAAAATAAGGCTATCGAATTTCAGCATGCTTAAATCATTTTAAATATGTGAGAATCGCCCCATTTAAATTAAAGATTATGTATTCATCCATTGACAGCCAATAAAAAAAAATTTAAACCCTTTTCTAATTTCATTGTCTATTCTAGCAATAAAAAAGTGTTCTATCAAAGTCATAGGGGCCCCATTATTTTTATATGCCAAGGGTCTCCAATAGGTTAAAGACGGCCCTGAATTCAGTAACTATAAAAATATAAATAAGTACATAAAAATCACAATTGCTTACTATTATTAAGTATGATAGAGTTTGGTTTTGAAGGGTTCCTCCGCCACCAATGTTTCTCCTCTGGTGTCCACACAGACAAATCATTTATTCTGATCATAGTTTTTCCAATGACTTCATTGCTCTAAAACAATTTTAATTATTAAATAGAAATACTTTCACCTGAATAATGACGTGTTCTTTTAATAATATATTTAATTCTTATGTTTTGATTCCTTTACAGGAGCCATAATCACAGGAAGTTATGGAAAGAACGCTGGTACAGCATAAAAAGTTAAAAGTTACAACAGGTGCTCAAAAGGCTGAGTAGCTCAATTGTATGAGCAGTGGACCGGGCATGCAAAGGTAAACCGAGTCTAATTTCTCTAGTATTTACTATTAAAATTTATCAAACAAAACATCACATTTTTTTGTCATATTAATAGAAAAATAAAAAATACAAATGAGAAAAATTCTTTTAATAGAAAAATACTGAAAAAATCGACTCGGCTCACAAATGAATTCTTAGGCGGGAATCGAACTCGCAACCATCGGAAGTCCGGTTCAATGCTCTCCTAATTGAGCTACCGAGCCTTGTGAACACCCGTCGAAATTTTCCAGTACTTTTCCAATTTTACGCTGTAGGCCAGCGCTGTCTCATCAATGAGAGGAACATCATCTCTTATTCGAAAGAAACATTATTACAAATGTTTGGGCAATCGATTAAGATGAAACAGCCATTTTTAGTTTTTTTTTGTGAGGCAAGTCGATTTTCTCCAGTATTTTTCTATTAAAATAATTTATCTCATAAGATAGCATTGAAAAAAACATGCAAAAAATAATATATAAAATTATAAAACCAAATTCAAATAAGAAAATTTAAAGACTTTGATAACGTATTTAAAAAAGTTAAATAAATAAACGGAGGTTTACTTTGGGCGGTTTGTTTACAATCATTATTTATATATTTTGGCATAGAATAATATACCTACATAAATTCAATGAGAAACAAAATGTGCAAAAACTGGTTATGATAATTTTATTTTTGTGTTAATTAATTTATCATATATAAATAATAATCTGTCCTATAAATGTCCTACGTAACACATGACATAGCGGTAAATCATACGATTATAATGACCGTATTAAAGAAATATTATTATATCTGAAGTTACCGACTAATAACGTGGCAGACAACTGTCACAATATCAGATGACGTAAGTTAATAGTCATACAGTTTTTGTCTGTCACGACGATTGTCTGTCACGCTCAATTTGAGTTAAGAAAAACTTAGCAAAAACATTTTCTTTTTAATTTTCCTAGCACTAAAACCGTATTGTTAATTATAAAACACATCTACCTATCTATTTCAATATTAAATAGCAAATACTATCATCAATCCAAAAATATAAACTTACACTTTTCAACTCCATTTTCCACAAAAAAACACGATAAACTACAATCCACTATGGAAACATTACTATTAATAAAAGTAATTTAAATTTTGGACCAACAGGTTTCCGTCCAGTTCTATAATGAACGCTTAAGAAGCAAGCGTCATTCAAGAGAATCACTAAGTAAATACTACGAGCTGATAAAAAGAGCCTTTGTTTGAATGTATATTTATTTAAATTGCTATTATAGTCTTATTAGTTTGTCATAAATTCACAGTATCGTGCTGTTAACGCCAAGAAAGCGGAGCGCGGAACATATTGTAATTTGTGACATTCGCGCGCTTTTTATGACACAACCTGTAAAGATTTTTCTCTGCCCCTATGCTCTCATTACATGTTAGACTTCAGTCTTCTCTTTACCCTACCATTATGTCATTTAGTAATTAAATCCTGTTTAAATGCATCCCAAATTCCAATTAACCATAAATCTTAAGTTTTAAAGCATAAAATATTATATTTATTTAATCGTTTAACTGCTAGAATTTTATATCTAAAGATATAAAAAAGAAATTATTATTACAAAAAAAATCAGTTTATCTCTTCAAACAAGTTGTACAATAAATATTTAGTTACTAGGATATCCTAACTTAAAAGATATTCGACTTCATAACAAAATAGACAACAGGTTCTGCTATAAACTTCATACATTTTACGCTTCAAGTTATATTCATAAATTATCCATCCAAAACCATCACATACATTTCTTAATTGTGATGTTTTACTATATCACTTTTCCTGTTAACTGTATACAAAAGAACCTCTTTAAATATGTGCTTAACATACTTTACCTTCTATTAGTATAACTTTATCATCTTTCGTAACAACATGTTTTGTCTGTTTTAAGAATTTAAGAAAAAGTTTAAAGACAAATCAGTGCGCCCTACCTAGAGGTGTGTCGCTCTTTAAAGATCCGACTCAGTGTTGTTAAAACATAAATGTGATCCGAATGATTCGGAACAGTTTACCAGTGATAAATGTATCATTCGGAACTGGATCATCCCGACCGACGCGACGACGAACGGAATAACGCGAGTGAATGAGAGAGAAGCGAAATGCGCGCACAGCACTGAGTTACTTTAAGAGACGTGTCTGAAATACTTTTTTAATTTCAATTTGTAAATAATGAGTGTACATACTTGTAAATAATATGACGTATATATTTTTAAATACGCCAGCTACATATTTTTTATAAATAATACTAGCTGTCAGTCCTAATTTAAAACCGATTTTACCATGCTTATATCTATTTATTGCAAATTGTTATTTTGTTATGATGTTGATATATAAACGAGTCTCAGACAAATATAACGTCTGATACAAATTTCGGCGTGAAAGAAACCCTATGATAGGTTCTTACATTTTGATGAATTGATGTTCCAAATAATCAGAAATATACCACTGACCCGGAACTTTGTACTGTTCCAATCTGTTTTTGCCACGACTAGTCCTACCCGTGGTGCACGGTTGTGCCTCCAATTTGAAGTTGCGAATCGAGCTATGGAGATTGCTATGCTCGGAAACTTTTTCTTATTGGGTTCGCTCTTAATCCTAATCCAGCCCGGGGGCCAAGACACGATCTACGATGAAGCGAGCTAACCCAGAAGGTGCCTGCACACCCTGGCTTTGAAGACAAGGTTTCGGTAGCTCAACTGAAAGAGTACTCGCCCGGATAGTGAGAGAATGTAGGTTCCAATTCCGCCTGCACCTGAGAGTCGAAGTTTTTCTATACCTATAAAAATCTAGTCATTCAATTCTTAAATAACAATAAAATTTAATAATTAACTTATAATTATTGCGATTATATATGCGATTCACATTAAATTTTGTTTCCAATATTCCACGAAAAATATATAAATTAGAAGTAATTACAATATAATTAGTGAAATATTATAATTATATTTTATTGAGCAAGGTCTTAAAGAAATCGCTAATTGATAGTATGAATCCAGTATTGGCTTAATGGGTTACCAATACCGAATACCTCTGGGTCGTTTCACAAAAACGATTCTAGGAAGTAGGCAATTAAAATAATTAATTTCCACTTTACAAATAAAAAATCAAATTCAAAACTATTCATTGCATTCATGTGGTAAAAGATAAGAATAAATCAATTAAGATGAAACAGCTATTTTTTTAAACGATATCAGAGGTAAAGGAATTTGTAGGAAGATTTTATCTCAAACTCTTCCTTGCTTTTTAAGGCTATGTTATCCCATTGATCCCGATTCCATCTGTAACTATTAGCACCTACCAGTCCACACTCGTCCCGCTAACGGGATAGGCCTATAAGGATCATATTCGATAAAATATTGCACTAAAGAAGCTTAACGACCATTTGGTTTAACGGTAGCGACCCTGCCTTTAGCACCGACGGCGCTGGGCTCGATTCCCGGAAGGGGAAGATGTTTGTGTGATAAATACGATCGTTTGTACCTGAGTCATGGGTATTTATATATATTTCTAAATGCCATAATATCTATATGTCATATTGTCATTATGCATGTAGTGTTTACCGCCTAACTATTGTACACTTAGCTCTAAGTTATACACAAAGTATAGTGTAACAATTACTGGTAAACCAAATAAATAAATATATGTATAATAATAATAATAAATATTTCCTACATTCACACCAATTAACCTAGCCCAAAGCAGGCACTTTAAGGCTTGTGTTATGGATACTAGGGTAACGGATAGACATACATATATCATACATTAATAAGTAATATTCATAGAAATATGTACAAACATCCATGACTCAGGTACAAATGCTCGTATTCATCATACAAACATCTGCCCCTTCCGGGATTCGAACCCGGGACCGTCGGTGCGAAAGGCAGGATCGCTACCGTTGCACCAAACGGTCGTCATGTATGTCTATCCGTTATCCTAATATCCATAACACTTAGGCTAGGCTAATTGGTGTTAATGTAGGAATTATTATTATTATTATCATTATTACTACACTGTGAGGTGTTCGCGCTAATAAAACGATGCCATTGATTTAGAGCTAGCATTACATATAATGCTCGTAGTTCCGTCCACATACATTACCCACGTTATATTTCACGATGCATTACTTTACACGTTACACTTTGTTCCCGCCTTTATATTTAAGATTTTTGTTTATTGTTAATAGGTAGTCGCTTGACCACTATAGGATGTGAGGCCCTTGCCTAAAAGATAGCTATTCACTCGTGATTTGAATACCCCTAAATTGTATTTGATAGAAAACACGGCCTCAGGCAAGGAATTCCACTTCATAGCGGTACTTTGTAGCTTAGTATATCAACCATATAATGTTGGTGCCTATTTGTAAGTCTGGTTGTCCGCTGAAAAAATTAGGACGGTAGAACAAGGATGTGCAATTCTGCTGCACGCTCTCCGAAATGTATCCTGTAAAACACGGATAGGCTAGGTACCTTCCGTCAGTGTTCAAGGCTTTACAGCTCATTATTAAAAGGATCATCATTGCCGATGAGCTTCTTGGCCCTCCTCTAAATGGACTCAAACGTCTGGAGTTGATATCGGGCGGAACCGTCCTAAAGATGAGAACAGTACTCCATAAGTGATCGTAGTTGTGCTTGGTAATGTACCGGCGTGAAATACCTTCTTGGTCGTAAAAGTATTATCTCAACTATACTATAATCATAGTCCTAGAGGCAGTTTACGAATGAATGTCGCATCCGGCAGATAAGTACAACTATTGATTGACCTGAATTATCATATGATGATCTATGGCTCTACATTTGAACCACTCGAGCCCGTTCGCATACGATGTTTGTCGTCTCGTTCTCGCAATGCAGAGTAAAATAAAAAGTAATTTATATAAATTAAACCAATTTCAAAATTGTATTTTTTTAAGTAATAACTAAAAAGGAAGAAATCAATTAAATATTCCAACCATTATTTTTGAGTTCGCTGCCTGAATTTTTGGTTTTAACGTTGTCGTATACTACGACTACCAAGTATCAAATGACAAAGTTTATTATATATATTAAGGATGGAAGCGACCACAAAAGTACAATTCAAATAGTGGCCATATTAATTTTTATTTTTTATAAAAGGTAATCTTTTATTGCTCCCAAGCTCCCATGGATCAGCTTCAATGGCGAAATGTCTGTTACGCCATAACTTCCAGAGTTCTCAACCGATTTTAATATTTTTTGTGTGGAATCGAATCAATCGGTTTAGGGCCAGATCGTGACGGAGGACCCAAATTTTGAAATTCGCAAAAATTTATATGCAAACATTTTTTTTTCTTTTCTTAAATATTACGCTCCGCTCCAATATATGGTGCTAGCGTAGCTTTATGCTTAGCGACTACATCACCTAGTATCTCTACTTAATTTGTGTAAATCACTTCTTTTTTTATTTTATTGCAATTATAGTTGTAATGAAACCTAGTTACCTAATTCATTCTTAGTTAGTTTCGGCACTCAATAATTTTCTTTTGTATTAATATTTGTTTTAAAAAATGCGTAATGACATGTTTAGGAATTATGCTGTTATCCTGACGACACGTTTTTAGTGACTGATACACACTTAACTCTCTATCTCAAAAAACACTGAAGCTATTTTGGTGAAAATTGCACAGATCTTAAGAAAGATTTTTGCAATCCGTCTTATAGTTTTAGATATATGCGGAGACAAACATTCATATATATACACACTTCTGAAATTTTACACCCATAAGATATAAAATACGCATGTAAAAAACCGACCACGCTTTCGAGCTTTCTATTCAAATATTATAGAAATATGGCACTGTGCAAAAAAATAAATTAAAAGCCTTTTACACCCATATTTAGAATCTGGTATCGACTAAGAAAAGTTGTGCAATCCGACATTATTATACACATAAGGGCCGATATGATAACCTCCTTTTGTGAAGTCGGTTATGAAGACGGACGCGAACGTTTCAAAAATAGGGCCCCTGGGATCTTGTTATTGTATCAATCAATCAGACTGATATATTGTCATCGGCAATGTACAAACGACAACATATAAAGCGAATCACTCCAAAAAGTGAACTCTCTTACAATACCATAAGGCAACTTTAGGTGTCAAACTGTTATTTCAGACATTGTTTACAATATCTTTAATAAAACAAAACTGTAATAGTAAAACAGTTGGCATATTGTATTTACGCCCCTCTAAACTGGTTCCACATAATACCAGCGCCATGGCATTAACATTCTGTGGCATTATGCTAAGTGGAGGGGCCTTTCGGTAGCCATAATAATAATTTATACTCTATAAAATTTACTTTTATATTTATTTGTTAAAAACAAACGGTCGTACATAAAGATTTATCATATTTTACTGAAAAAGTACAAACAAAATATTTCATGCAAACTCGTCGGTTAAGGGTACTTTGGTCTATGGAATTTAAATAAAAAAAAAAAACTATTATTTGACAAACATTAAAAAAAAATAAGTAAAGTGCGGATGCAGAGTGTTCACGAGATCGAGGATTATCAATACAATGTTTTCGTAGAAAGAAAACGATCAATCTTTCGTCAGCGTTTCGAAAAATGCGTTAAAGCCAGATTCTATGTATTTGTAAAATTAATTATTAATATCCAAATATTAGTATCATGAACAACAAAACTGCAAAACTGAAAACTTTTTTAATTGCATTTGAATAAAGTTACTATTACAATTTGGACTTTATTACTATAAAAATAAAACACAATCTTCCATCAGTAAACATTTTTATTTCACAACTCTCACGCGCTCAGTAAGTAGATATATATAACCTAATAGTTAATTACTCTGTATCATACACATATATCTCTACAAGGTACGTAGGTATACTATGACTGGAGCCACTGATGGCACTCGACATAACCATTAGTAAATAAAAAATAAAAATCGCACTTTATTCGATGAGGCAAAGAAATAAATAAAACAAATGAATAATGATGTAAATCGTGGTATGACGTTATTATAAATCATACCATGGACAATATGCTTTATATTTTTGTACATAAACACAATTTCATTGACAATAAATGTTTATTTTACAAATATTTTAAGGTTAATTAGTAACAGTAACTTATGAATAATTAATCCCCAGTAACAGATAAGAATCAGATTAAAAAAAGGTTTTATTTAGATTACTCTGTTTGTTGTTTTTTTATTTATTTTACCTCCTCCTTCTTACAGATGTCTGATGGTAATACAATTAAATATATTCGGTATCATTGTTAATCCAAGATGGCCGCCATCACAAAATGGCGGATGACATTTTTTCACAATACCCTTAATATCAAGTGAATCTTTATAGTAGAACATAGTGCATGGTTAATACAGTTTTACAGTCTATACATTAAACAAAAGTCTAGATTTGGACTGCAACAAATTCACAAGAAAGTAAACATTGTAATAAGAAACTAAATGAACAAAATAAAATGTGAAATAAATGTAACGGAATAAAAACAAAAATCTTGAAAACCAAATTAATTAAACGGTTTTCGTGACAAAAATATAATAACCATAACACCACTCTTTTTTCAATCTATGGCATTGATCAGACTCAATAATAAAGATAGTTATTATATCTAAATGACCATAAACAACATATGTCTAGAAACTGAACAAAAGTAGATTTTATTCTGAGGATAGAGTATTGAGAATGGCTGTTAATGGGGATAAGTTAATGGAAAAACATTGTTTAACTTATAACTCTGTTTAACATAGATTAACTCGTCGAGTAATTTATAAAGAAGGTCAGTTGATATATTTTTGTTTTTAACATATAAAAAGCCAAAAAAATTGTAAAAAAACAGACAAGATTCTGAATATAGTCTCTGGCCTAGTTTTTTAGAAAGAATGTTCGATTCCCACCTAAGGATTGCTTTTCCATACAATTTGTCTATAATGTAGTTCAAACCTTTACATTCGCAAAATATTATATACCTTGTACAATCAAAATGGCGTCTGAATAATTATAAAAAAATGTGTATTCCATATATATATAAATATTATTAAACTTACTATTTATTCTTGAAAGACAACAATAAAAATCTTATTTCTTATTTTTTCTCGAGGATTTCGTAACAGGTGTTATTTTAAATACAATCACATTAGTAAAATGTATAAACAACAAAAAAAGTCATCATCTTTCAATATTTTGCGAATGTCATTCCATTCCATACATTAATGTTAATTAATAAGCCACCATGTCACAAAAGGTAAAGACTCAATTTAGAATACGTACGAAGTAGCAAAAGTGATTTAATTAAATTTTCACTTCATATACACAATTTATAATAATGTAATGCAATAATGGTGTAGATACTTTTTCTAATTTAAATATTTAGAAAATAAGCTCGTGAATTGCAGCAAATATGGCTTCATTTTTTGCTCCGTTTAGTCAGTTTATACCAAAGAGTACTTTTATGCAAATATATAAAAAGTCTATAACAGAATTAATGGTGGTTAGATATAAGTAGATTATAAGTACTAAATAAACAAAACGTAAACATTATTTTAATAACAAAACTAGCTAAAATAGAGAGTTGTATAGTATAACAGTTTGAATTCAATTATAAGGTATGATTGATGATGATATTCATATAAAATAACATTTTTTTTATTTTAATAAATTGTATGGATCCTCTCAATGCAATTTCTGTGATATACTGAACTTGGTTTCATAAACGTGTCATTCAAACATGGATATAATACGTAAGAATACGTTGACTTTATAAAAAAAATATATAATTTGTTACCAAAAGATTTTATTTGAATAAGATTTGTAGTACTATTGTCTATAAGTAAATTAAAATTCCATAATTAAAATAAGTCATACGTAAAAAATTTGTTCTTGATTCATGATATACGATAATCTTAAATTAAACTTAAAAAATGAAAATTAGAGTTTTGGGGAGAATTCGTGTAATTAATAAAAGTACTTAATTATAGGTACCCTGTCTAAAAACTACAATATAGTCAGCATATCAAGATAGTATGCAATTTTTGTTAGAAATCTCATCAAGGCACATGAATTGACTTGTAATGGATATGTTTAAGTTTGTACAATAATTATATATGCAAATATGATAAATTTGTTGTTATTTATAAAACTATCTGTAATTTATGAACTACTAAGTGTATCTAAACCAAATGTGTATTTGAAAAATTAAAAAAAAAAAGATAAAATTACCTTCCAAAATTTTTGAATAGTAACTCATAACTACCATATCGTCTTAAACATCATTGAAAAATTAATTGTAATTAAAAATCTTTACTTTTATCCGGGTTCTTATTAAAAACAGTTAAGGGTATTTTTTATTAATCTACCCTAAGTAATAAATAGAGTTACAGTTTTATTGCTTAAATATTCTGTTAAAAGATGGAAAATTATAAAACTTGAATAAAATATGAACCAAAGTAAACCCATCTTTTATTAAGGGTAGGACCTTATCTACTTGTCAGTCCAGTAGCAATTGCTACCGATACCCAACACCCCTCGTCAATCCCTGGTAGCAATTGCTACCATATTTAAATTTCCGCGTGGCCTGCTCATTTTTTTTAACGTATTTTTTGTTTGGTTCTGGCTTCATTATTTAGCGAGAAAATGGCATTTTTATGTAACAGTCCGACGGTCGAAATTTTTTTACACAATTTGCGCAGCATTGGAACTGTTGAGAGGGGTGGGGCGCACGGTAGCGGACTGACAAGTGATTATCAACTCTTACCATAAATAACGTATTTATAATGTATGATCCCTGATAAAAACAGCCGCCATCTTCCCCAGGGTTGGCTATCAACTCGTAAATAACTTAGGATGTCAGCAAGCGCAGGATTTGTTGGTGCTCGCCCGTGAGTTTTCCCCGTTGGCGATTTTGTGTTCGAGGGCGATGCGATCCGCGTCTTTACCGTCCGCGCTTTGTAACAGTTTGTCGTTTAGTAGAATCTGTGGTAAAAAAACATCCGAATTAATAACAAGTGACGCTCTCAAAACTAATATTCTGAATTATTACGACTTATATAATTTAATATTAATTATAGTTTACTTATTTATATACTTACAGGTGATCCTGTGATCACCACTCCTGTAAAGGAATCTAAACGTCAGGATTAAATATTAATTATGTTCAAAAAACCGTAAAAAAACAGTTTTATTAAAATATTGACCATCAATATGAGTTATCATGATTATAAGACGGCTGTAGGGCATCGTTTGAGATGTCAGCTTTTAAAATTATGACTTAAAAAAGCGTATGAGATGACGCTCGTACACGCACTCATAACACACATTTAGCTTATTTGGAATATAAATACTATTCAGTTCTTGCACATTGAAATAAAAGATTTTTTACGATTTTTGCGTGTAATTTATAGGTATTTAAACCTGACATTGTGACTCCTTTACAGGAGTCGTGATCACGGCACGACTAAGACAAAGGAGTCGAAAGGTCAGAATTAAATATAAATTATGCGAAAACCGTGAAAAATTGTTTTATTTAAATATTAATACTATGTTAATATTCTTTAAAAACTTTAAAATATCGTTTTATTATTCAAATAGAAAGCAGTTAAAACTAATTTTAAAAAAAAACTTTTACTAATTATTAATAAATCAAGTAAAAAAACTTATTCTTGTAAAAAAATTGATTGTCTATTTTAACCAAGAATCTAACCCGTTCCTACCTACCATTACCCGAGTTGTTGCCCTAATCTAAATTACCACTAATGCGTTATTATTTGTCAACTCATCGTATTTATGTTTAAAAACAACTTTGTACCATTAAATCATAATAAATTAGTACTTTTAAAATTCAGAACGATAAATCTTCTCAATATTACATTATTTAAATAAATTATTATATTCGAACGTTATTAATGTTGATACAATTGCATATCACTAATATAAATAAATAATTCTATATATTTTTTTTTTATTGCAGAAAATTGGCAAACAAGCAAACTGCCCACCTGATGGTAAGTGGTAACAGTCACCTATAATACATGCGGCTCTTGTGAGATTCGCAGCAAAACTGCAACCCCCACAAGAACCACAGTGTACGTTGCCAACTTGTGACATAAGATGTAAAGTCACTGTACCCAGTAATTTCACTGCCATATCTTACCCTTCAAACCGGAACACAGCAATGCAAGCACTGCTGCTTTGCGGCAGAAATAGGTAAGACGGAGGTACCTAAGCAGACGACCCTGGTAGAGAGTCTCCCTCCAGTGAATATGTGAATATATCAAATTAATCCGAAATCTAAAGAGTACATGATTATATCCGAAAGCATACTTACAATTACTTTTTCATGTTATTAAAGCATTTTTAAAATTAAACAAAGTACTACTAAAAATGTCAACTTCTCGTGTCAGGTTTTGATTTTCAAATTTGAAATATAGATTTAATCAGATATTAGTATTCAAAATAATAATATGCTTAATTGACTTTACATTTGAAAAATGAATTATAAAGTTTCAAAATCTTAATAAATTGTTACAATTCTGAATATATCTTAAATGAAGAGGCTTTATAGATCTTTCGAAACAGACAAGACATTGAAAGGAGAGCTTACTTCAGATACAGTATTTAAAACTAAATTATGTATCTGGTTACATGAAAATATGTTTTTATGTAGCTAGGAATTGCTTTAAAATTTTAATTAAATCAATTATAGTGCACTGTATAATGACATTGTACATCTAACAATATTTGTGAGGAAACTACTTATATTTTATAAACATCCCTTAGTTAAATAAAATACTAAAAACAATATTCAATAATAAAAATCGACTCTTAAACTTGAAAGCAGTTTCGATTTTTTTCTATATAAAATTATCCTATAAGATAGCATTGAAAATCAAAATATAACAACCATTAAGACAAGACATTACTTTTAACAATAAATGATTGCCTCATAATTACTCAATATTGTAATGGAAGCAATTAATTAAAAACTTCAGACTGTTGTTTGTTTTTTAGGGTTCCATGCCCCAAACGGAAAGAAAACATGGAACCCTTATAGGGTCACTTTGTTATCCGTCTATCAAGCGCCTTTATCTTGGGAACGCGCGGAGGTATAAAGTAGAAATTAAATCCATATACTTAGGTCTACAGTCCCTTGAAGCTGGGAAAAAATTTAACTTCTAAGTTAACTTGAAAGAAAGATACGGCCGTTTATGCCGCAAAAAACAAATAATTCGACACTCTCAAAGGAATCAAATTTTATATGGTATTTTCCGTTGACCTAGAATCATGACATTTGGCATGAAGCAACGTCATGTAGCACAAGTAAAGGAAAAATCCAAAAACAGCGAATTTAATGTTGCATAAAAAAAATAAATTTGCGAATACTAAATTTTTGCAATGTTAATGTATGGGGACAAAAGTTTGCCAACGACAAAATTAAGTCGTCAGAGCACCGTTCGGTTAGTTATATAATTTACTTAACTAAAAGTTTGTACGGAACACTCTGTGCGCGAGTCCAACTCGCACTTGACCGGTTTTTTAATATCCGAACTGGTTTCTCGGTGTTGATTCATTATTACTTTATCTCGATCCCACTTAGTGACATAGTTAAAGAACTGACGCAGGGAATCAGTAAACATTTTTTTTAAGAATCGAAGCCTGTATTTGTTGTTGATTTGATTCTTTTTTATTAGATTAGGAACTGGATTATAAATGAGGTTTATGGTATGCTTTTTAAGTTGTTTTTATTCATTTTGTTGAGAGAGGATTCGACGCCATCTTGACAAATAACATTCAGTCGTAGGTGGTTTTAAATTTTCTTGAAGCTTTGAATAAAACTTTTTTCTGTGGTTCTCAGTTTTTTATAACTATTGTAGTACCAGTAAAGGAGATAACGCAGTAGTAAGCCCCCAAATTGCAGCTGAATGTAAGCCAGAGGAGTACCTAGTAATCAAAGGCCTTAGTGCAAATAAATGGCATCGTAACTTGTAAGGAATTCCCCTGTATTCTTATATTATGATTATTAAATTAGTACTGTCAGTACTACAAGATAAATGTAAATTAAAAACCCGGTCTTATGTGACTGGCATAGTACTTCGTACAAGTTCTGTCGTTCTAATAAATTAAAATAAAATTGGCAATAAAACTGTGATTTCTAGTAAGCCTTAAAGTTAAATGCAAAAAGTTCAAAGTTGAATAAATTTTAACAAGTCCTCTCTAATTTTTCAAAATTCTAACGAGATCATTATATTATCATAATTTACTAATATGCCAAATTAAACTCTGAACGCGTGCTGTGTTATGCTCTGTGGTCATGATATCGGTTCGCTATGTAAACAAATGCATATTTAGTATGATAATTGCATATAATTTAAAATGAGTTTTAATTCTACTAATCATAAGTGTCCTGTTCCTGAATGCAAAAATACTAGTGCAAAAACACCAAATAAAATGTCGATGAGTTTACACTTTTTAGTTTACACAGCCGTATGACGTAATAACATGGCGGCTTCTATTCCACTGTGTTATAAAACGTAATTAAAGAAAACTGATAATTTTGAATAGAATTTTTCAATTTATTTTATTATTTTAGAATCTGAATCTCACATTTTTCGAATGCTTTTTGCCTAAACTACTATCTCAATAATATATTTATAGATTACTCATTTAGAGATAAATACCCTATTATGTTTTTATAATTTTTAAATTTTAATGGGTTCCCTCTTGATCCCAATCAAGCCCGGGGGCCAAGCCCGGGGGCCAAGACAGAATCCACGACGGAATGAGCTAACCCAGATGGTGCCTATTCACCCTGGCTTTGAAAACGATGGGTTTTAAGTACTCGGCAATACAAACGCAAGGAGGGAGTTCCACTCTATTCCTGTGCGCATTATGAAAGATGATGAGAAGTGCTTGGTGCGACAGGTTAAAATATCAAGAAAGAAAGGGTGGTAGAAGTGCATCTGGATGTTCGACGGAAAAAGGGAGATGGCGGTTAAGCTACTTTGATTTTAGATTTTTTTATTACTTTATTTTTATGAACTAACCTTATTGACGAGGGAGCGAGCTGCCTCCTCAATGTTGATATTCTCCTTTGCGGAGGTCTCGAACCAGCCAGCGAAACCCTTTTCGCGGCAGTACTCGTCCATCTTCGCTGGCGAGTTCACTATCCCTTCTTTCTGCTGGTCACACTGCCAAATGCATTAAATAATTAAATAATTATCCATTTATTTTATTTTTTGCATTCGCAATGCCATATTTAAATTGTATTTGTCAGGAAACACAGACTCGGGCAAAAAGTTCCACCCTTTAGAGGTACGATTACAAAATTGGAATCAAAACGCTTAATGCGTTTATATAATAGTAATGACTGTATTTGTATCTTAGCATGCTTTTTTTGATGACTGAATAGGCAATTAACAACTTGTAAAATTACTGCAACTTATACTATACCCTATTCAACAGCAAATAAAGATTATTTCTATTCTAGAGACGTCTTGAGATGATAGTCTGTAAGTGCTAGCTTACTCCAAATATTTCTAGGTGTGATAAATTCTTACCTTGTTAGCCAGCAGTATGCAGGGTATAGGTGACCCATCTGGTAATTGCACCTTAGTGTCGAGGTCGTTCTTCCACTTGACCACAGCTTCAAAGGTGGCCGCCCTCGATACGTCGAACACTATGAACGCACCGACCGCCTCCTTGTAGTATACACGAGTCATGTTGCCGAATCGCTCTTGACCTGTTAAGAGGTATATCTTTAATCAATAAAAAAACGAGTGTACTTTTAAACCACACGACTGAAATAAAACTTCTTTAGCTCCATCTTTATTGGAGCTGAGCGAGCGAAGCTCCCATGGATCAGCTTCAGTGGCGCAATATCTGTTACGCCATCACTTCCCGAGTTCTTAACCGATTTTAATATTTTTTGTGTGGAATCGAATCAACAGGTTTAGGACAGATTGTGCCGGAGCCCGAATTTTAAAATGAGCAAACATTCAATTTTTTTAGGTATTACGCTCTGCTCCAATATATGGTGCTAGCGTAGCTATATGCCTAGCGACTGCATCGCCTTCTATATATATATATAGATATGTATATATTAGATATACGAAACGTAACTCGCTATGAGAGTAAGAGAGAAAGAAAATGTGTGCTCGCACCTCTCTCTTGCACCTACAGTTATATACGAAACGTAACCCTCTCTTTCTATTTTCACTATCTTATATCTCCCTCTCAACTTTAGAGAGGCAGCTAATACACAAGTATTACTCACTACGGCTGTAGCATAAATAACATCATATAGAAACAAAACAGAAAAACTAAAGTCACAAGACTGAAAATTCTCAACATCGCAATACTGATATCGTCCATACGATTCATTATTTATTCAATAAAATAATGACACCTTTACAATGACAAATTCTGTAAAAATTTCACATTAATGACAGCAGAAGAAAATTGCCACCTGACGGTCAATAATTTAAGAAGATTGTGTTAGATGTCGCTAACCGCAAAAGAGGTTGGTTGCTTCTTTTTCAAACTTTATGCTTTTAAGTACAAACCTCTTTTACGAAAATATTTTTCTTTTAGATCCTTCTTTCTTGTCTGCTTTGGCTGCAAGCCAGTTATTTTTTTTCTTTAAGTCACTCCTTTTAACTTAAAAATACTGTGTTGAAAAGATTTTAATAAAATAACTTTATCTAGTTAAGCATTGGTTTAAGGTACAGCTTTTGTTCAATCTTTTTCCGGGACTATTATCTTTCACTATGAATAATGTCATATTTTAACTTATTTTCTTACATTCCGCATATATTTCACATTAAAAAACCAACTTTTTTTACGGTTTTTTGTGCATAATTTATATGTCATCCTGTCGTTTCGACTCTTTACCGTTGTTAGAAAAAAATCAGAATAAAAACGTAAAAAAACCATCGCATACCTGCAATATCCCATAGCTGTAAACGTATGATTGTGTTTGCGTCCCAATTCAGTACTTTAAGTGCGAAATCGACACCTATGGTGGCCCGGTAGTGCTGACTGAAAAACTGGTGGACGTAACGCTTGATGATTGAGGTCTTGCCTGTACCCAGTTCTCCTATCACCAGGATCTTGTACAAATGCTCCCTGCGTTCACCACTTGGGGATGTGTTGGACTGGAACAAAAGGGTATATTCAGCATATACTTCTTCCAATAATTGCAACTGTCTTGAGACGAACAACCTGCATTTTACGACGAGTTCAAGTTTTACGAAAAGATCTCAAATAGTTCGTTACAGCATATAACATTTGCCATTTATTGAATTATGTGTCAATTTCTCTATCTTTATACATAAAAATTCCCTGACATAATGTTTGACCGCGATGAATTCTGAAACGACTCAACCAATTTTGATGTTGTTTTTTTCATTTTGCTAGATTTGTTCCTACTTATGGCATAGGATAGGTTTCATTTATAACACAGCTACGTGTGGCCGGGTCAGCTAGTTTTCTATAAAAATCACCATCAAAGTTAAAATGTGCAAAAAACCTGCCAAAACGCCAAGAACGCATGTTACTTGATGTCATAACGTCAGCCTAACACGTCGCCGTCACAAACTTTTAGCTGTCCAATCATAATACGTAAAGCCATTGAGGTTAGAGAGAAGGAGAACGATCGCTGTAGAAAATAGTGTCCCAGAAATATGGACAAAATAAGTGAGGCTCTGCGATCGCTAAGTCGTCTCAATTAAAAGCGGGCTGTTGTTAAATTTGTACATTATTCAACTAACTTCATCTACTTGTACTCATAAACGTTAGATGCCACTAACCGACGGCAGCGCGGCTGGTGGCTAAAAAATGAACTATAAATTTGACAAATTTTCAAGGATAGGCGGGCTAATGCTTTAGCACGTAGAGATCGTTCTCCTTCTCTCTAACCTCCATGAGTAAAACTTAAACTGACATTTACTGTAAACTAGCAGGTGACGTCACTCCGTCATTAAATTCCATGCATTTTCAATCACGTGATCAGACATGAAATGTCAATTATTTTATTAATGTTTTGTTATAGTAATCATATACATCTTTAAATTATATGTGAGCTAAATTGGTTTAAAAATGTATTCTGTTAAGTTAAGAACAGTTTGATCTATATTTTTAGTGTAGTTAAATACCCTATTAGTCATATAGGATATACAAGGGCCTCCCGGAAAGTAGTTCCCGTTTTCGTCGCGTGGAGTGCTGGCGAATATAGTAACAAAAAAAAAAAATCTGAAAGTTTCAAAAAGGAGCAAGAAGGTACGAGTCCCGTCTCAGAATCACATGTTAGCCGAATCTATTTTTTTCTGGCATTTTTCTATAAAAAAACTCATCCTATAAAGAAGAATTGAAAAATGCAATAGAAAATCATAAATCAAATCACTGTTTCATCTTAATCGATTGTCAAAACATAATGTTTTATTCGAATGCAAGAATATTCCTCTCATTGATGAAGCAACGCTGGGCCTACTGCGTAAAAAAGTATTAAACCAAGCAGTGGACCAGACATCCAAAGGTTACGGGTACGAATTCCATCTGAGATTAACTACTTTTCATTCAAAATGCAAAATATAAAAATATTATAAGTGGAAGAAGTCGATAATATATTAATTTCGCTAATGAACGATTGTGCCTTTGCATTATGCATTTTATCTTACCACAGCCTATTTATATATTCTGCATTGCACAAAACTGTACAAATGGCGAATATTTCCCTACCAGTCAATTCATTACTATGCAACGAACAAGCATATGCAAATTATTACTAAGATACAGATATATACCTATACTAGTGGACCCGACAGACGTTGTCCTGCCTGTTATTTTTGCAGTATAGATAAATAACCTAGATACCATCTGCAGCGCCATCTGCCGGGCTGATTTGTGAATCTAAACCATTCTCAGATCCCCTTGAACACACACAAAAATTTTTATTCAAATCGGTCCAGCCGTTTAGGAGGAGTTCAGTGACATACACACTCACAGAAGAATTATATATATAAAGATAAATAAATAAACTAAAAAACTACAAAGTAAACATATATCCATACTATCATTAAGTATTGTTAATTACTTATTACTTTTAAATGATTTGTCTACATAGTTAGGGTTACAATCTACCACATAAATATTTATTATATTAATTAATATTTTGATAGTAATCTGTTCTGTTATCTGTAAAATAAATAAATAAATTTGCCATATCACGCACGTAGTAACCTCTAAAGATTATAAATAATTTTTATTTCCTAATATTTATGTAGTAACTACAAACTTATGACCTTAAATAGCATCTTATCGTTTCCTCAGTGGCAACTGCCGACTAAGTTAGTTTAAATGAATCTTTAATATATTAATTTTTATATATAATAATAATAATATTTCTGACAGTCACGCCAATTAGCCCAGCCCAAAGTAAGCACTGTAAGACTGGGTAACGGATAGACATACCATATATCATGCATAAATAAGTAAAACATAGAATTATATATAAATACACAGGTACAAATGCTCGTATTCATGACACAAACTGCCCCATCCGTGACTCGAACCCAGGACCGTTGGTGCTGAAGGCAGGATCGCTACCGTTGCACCAAACAGTCGTCAATATATATATACATATATATTTAAAGATCGTATCTCTACAATGACAAATTACTTATGTATTTTAGTAATCAATTGATTTAATTTTATCATATTAGGCACCTGATAATTTTACTATCACGTCTACCAGAAGAACTCAGTACCTAGTATCGTAGAAAAAAATGTAAAAAAAAGATTCCCAACTGATCTATTTTTTATAATAAAATAACTTAAATCTCTTTTCAATATGATTAAATAGACAACATCTCATATATTGTTCTGAATTCAAATGAGGTAATTAAACACTAGTGTTTTAGAATTCAGAAACTCCCAGACCCCGGCCAATATACAAAAGTTCCGTACCCGGGTCGAGGATCAAACCCGGATAACATAAACACTTTTTTATTTGGTACTAACACAAGACTTTCAAATACAATACAAAGACAGAACATAGTCAAAAAATATTAAAACTAAAAGAAAAACAAAACAAAATGGAATCAATAACCTAAAAAAAATAGAAATAAAAACTTAATATTTAATATATCCCACGTCTGTACCAAACTCAGAAGAGCGTTATAAAAACCGTTAAACGAACCACTAGACCACAGAAGTTGTCAATATGTTCTTAATAAAACCATCATGTAGATTAAATCCAGTGAAGGCAACCATTGCCCTAACCATACCTATAGTTAGGCTGATATAAATGAAAAGTACATAAAACACATTGATGCAGAGCAATAGATGAGATGATAAGCAATGAATTGATCTCAATTAGCTTCAACGGGGTAGCACATCCTCTAGATGACAAACAACTATCATTATACGTATCTATGTACGTCGAAGAAGATACAGTTTGTAAGATCTCTATAAGGACGAAGATAATAACTAAAAAAAAAACAAAATTTAAAAGTTGACCATGAAAGCAATCATTTAAAAAAGTCGACATAAAAAGAACTTACACCAGTATTAGGCCTAGGTTTCGGCGACATCTTTAAACACAAATTATCAATCCAAAATTTTGTTAAGAAACACAAAAATAAGTCCAATTTAACAAATCCCGTGAATTATCTGGAATATTCTCGATGGAAATGTCCCACATCTCACTAAACACTAACAACGTCCTACGCACATCGTTCTTTCTTTCGGAAAACGCACAAACTCTTTGCTACAAACTTCACAGATTAAAAAGTCAAACAACTTTTTTTTTATTAAAAGGCTTTGAAATAATGTGCAGCCAACCAAGGAGAGCAGACTATCGCTCCAGTCCGATGACCGGCTATTTATGATCGGACTTGGAGTGAAGCAAACATTCTTATCGGGCACCTGATAAAAGACAAGTATTTGTCATTTGCACTCCTTACCATATGAGAAATGTGTTTATTAAATTAAATGATCGCCCTTCCATAACTTTCCTGTACATTTATCTCTACCATATTTTTATCTGGAAAACTCGGTGCAATTAAGTGTTTACAAGTAGTTTAGCCTAAAAAGATAATTTTATAAAATTAACTTCTGTCTTTTTAGGGTTCCGTTCCTCGGAAGGAAAAAACGAAACCCTTACAGGGTCACTTTGTTGTCCGTCTGTCCTTCTGTCAAGACCCTTTTTCTCAGGAACACGTGGATGTATCAAGCTGAAATTTATATCAAATACTCAGATCTACTGTCCTTTGGAGCTGTGAAAAACTCAAACTTCTAAGCCAACGCAATCAAAAGATACAACCGTTTATGCCGCAAAATTCCGCAAAATTTCGACACTCGCAAGGGTATCAAAACCTACAGGATACTTCCCGTGGACACAGAATCTTGAAATTTTGCACGAAGCAACGTCTTATAGCACAGATAAAGGAAAAATTTCGAAATCCGTACATTTTTTGTTACATCATATAATAAAAATATTTTACGGAACCCTCGGTGCGCGAGTCCGACTCGAACTTGGCCGGTTTTTTATTATATAAACATCTATATTTAATTCTTACTTTTACAGGCCCATTTAATTCTGACGTTTCTACTCCTTTACAGGAGCCGTGATCACAGGATGACTAGGGTTAATGGTCTTCATACATGTGTCACTGCCAGGATTAAATATAAAAAACATAATTAAAATTTAATGTAAGCTGAAGTGTAAGAACTAAATATAGACGTTTATATAATAAAAGAGACAATATCTCTTTCTCATTGTAATGTTAATTGAAACAGTTAATTCTCTAATATTATCTTTTTTATTATTTTATTAACTGATAAATATTAGTTCCAAAACAAAAGAACTTTCACATGATTTAAATGTAATATTCACAATAATTAAACAATTACTGTATTACAAAACGCACCATACTATAGATATTATTTCCATAGATACCTATATGGTATCTGTTTTTATTAAATTCAAACATTTCGCCTCCTTCTCCGTGTATTCACAGGATCACCCAGGTTCCCCTTATTTTGGCATAATTTTTCTACGCAAAATATTGAAAGCCAAAATATATTTATATATAAATTCTCTGTGTTTAACCGCTATAAACTCGGAAACCCATTCTTTTTTCATTTTGCTAAATTTGTTTCCATTTAGGACATAAGCAACGCGTAGTTGGATCAGTTAATTTAATATAACTTACTGGCTGGTTATATATAACAAAAATATCTAAACTCACCTTACAAAATATTAATATAAATATATAAAACTAGTGGACCCGACAGACGTTGTCCTGCCTGTTATTTTTGCAGTATAGATAAATAACCTAGATACCGTCTGCAGCGCCATCTGCCGGGCTGATTTGTGAATCTAAACCATTCTCAGATCCCCTTGAACACACACAAAAAAAATCATTCAAATCGGTCCAGCCGTTTAGGAGGAGTTCAGTGACATACACACTCACAGAAGAATTATATATATAAAGACTAGTGGACCCGACAGACGTTGTCCTGCCTGTTATTTTTGCAGTATAGATAAATAACCTAGATACCGTCTGCAGCGCCATCTGCCGGGCTGATTTGTGAATCTAAACCATTCTCAGATCCCCTTGAACACACACAAAAAAAATCATTCAAATCGGTCCAGCCGTTTAGGAGGAGTTCAGTGACATACACACTCACAGAAGAATTATATATATAAAGATAAGAATAAAAACAATATAGACGAAAGGAGCATAACACCCATGCTAATAAGAGAATATAATTCGTTATGTCTTTTTAATGAGAAGACGTGAAAATAAGTTTAGAACGATTTTAAAATATTTACTTTCTCAGTTTAAAATTAAAATGTAAATGTAACTTTAGGTTTCGTTATAAACAGCCACCTAATTTGCTTGCGAACCGTGACGTCTAAATTACAGTAACCGATGTTACGATTTCGTAACTTATCTGCAGTCTTAGTGGTTGATGGAAAGATTGCATTCAAGGCCATATGATTTCTTGTAAAATTACAATATTATGAAAAAAAGTCTAACATTCTCTAAACTCGTAAAAAGACTCGCGTTTTACGAGTTATTGTTTGTGTATACCGTGACATGATTGACTGTACTAACATAACAATGTTTAAGATAAAATCAGAAATGAATTACTACATTTTGGAGTAATAAATTAAATGGATAAAGGATTCTTTATTCTTTTCTTTATTTTTATTCAGAAACTCAACAGATTTTTCTTACAAATTTATCTACTTTTACTTTTTTTTTAATATGTGAGATACTTATGGTATTTTTACTCTAAAGCCAATTAGAATTTCCTAACATTTTATGAGGTTAAAATAAAAATAAGAACTAGTAACAAAAACTAAAATATTGAGCTATGACTGCTTTGCAAATGAATTTATGGTTATGTTATTTTGAAGTTTATTTATAATCAGTTTATTTTATAGTATATTAGACAAGTAAGCTTTCTATATTTTTAATCATTTTTTTATAATATTTCTTACATTTACACCAATTAGTCTAGCCCAAAATAAGCACTATGAGTTTTGAGAAATGGATACTAAGGTAACGGATAAATATACATATATGATACATAGATATGTAATATTTATAGAAATATATATAAATACCCATGACTCAAAAACAAATGCTTAAATTCATCACACAAACATCTGCCCCTTTCGTGACTCGAACCCAGGACCTTCGGTACGAAAGGCATGATCGCTACCGTTGCACTAAATAGTCGTATCTACAGCTAGGTATCTAAAAATATATAAATTATTGAAACCGCAAGAGGTTACTCGAAAAGCATAAAATCTCATTAGTTATTCTTCAAGCCTATACACAGAATACAATGTCGGTTCGTTCGGTGGAGTTTACAGGATGTTGTCAACACTAGATAGAAGAGAATTGCACAACGGTTGGAACCGCGAGTGGTCGCGGTAAATCTATATAGCATGAGTATCAGGTTACTTCCACGCATCGCTAGCTGCCTCAGGTAGGCCTTAAGGCAACACAGGAATGCGACACGCAGCATAATCGCTGTCCAAGCTCATCTTTTTCATTCAATGCGCTATTTTGCATGAAAAGATACATACACAATTAAATATATGTACATATTTATATACAGAGGTTAGGGAACGGTGACAGTCTCGAGAGTTCAATATTATTTTCCATTTTCAAAAAATGCCCAACGCGCCTAAAGAAGTTTTCACTACAAAATCAGTCTCATAAGTATTAAAGAGGTTGAATGGAAAACAAAATAGTAACTACAGAAAACTCACAATCATGCCTCTCTCCGCGCCTCAATACTAATACTAAATAAAAAGAGTATAAATGCATTATTTAAAAAAAGGAAAACCATGCATAGAGATGATACGTAACAAACACTTAGAAGTACTACTGAGTTATTAGCGGCTACTTTCTAAGAATTATTTTAAATGTAGTCACAATAATCTTTGTCGTATCTATGTGGCGAACGCCCCTGGCCTGTCACCGTTGGAGTGACAAGACCGCGAATGTTTATTGGCGCGTACGCAACGTGATATACCACTGTGACTTTCTATAGATCACGGTATTAAATACATAAGTAAGGTCATGAGATATTCGATATTCACAACAGTATTACAAATATTTATTACTCAAGTACATATTTTTATTTACGATAAACATAATGTATATGTCGCAGTAAGATAGATAATGCGGTAATATAGTTATATCCCTAGGGATATAATTATTTACCGTAACATAGTTATACGAAAGCGATTCATTACTATCTCACTAGGAATATAGTTATAAAACAGTCCAAGTTTAGTGATATACTTTTATTACTAGATTAAGTTCAGTGTTATAAATATATTACTTGATTAAGCTTAGTGAAATAGAAAGCTACCATATATACTTAAATAAAACAATATTATTGTATTGTGATGTACTTTTCAAGTGGCAAAATATTTTTTCACATAGATCAATTGTTCCAAACCTTCACTTCCACAAATATACAAACAAACGAAGAAAATCCGCCTATTCTTTAAGATATCAGTATGATAATAAGAAATTCCAGACAACTTTGGACAAAAGAATAGATAAATGAGTATATAAACGCCCGTAACTCTGGTACAAATGCTTAAGTTTATCACACAAACATATGCCCATACCGGTCCGAAACCGGGTCTTTTGGCGCAAAAAGATCGCTACCTTGCACCAATAAATATTTACTTTCATAATCTACCCAGGATTGTGAGTAACTGAAGAGAGAATTATCATATATTTTAGTATCACTCATATAAATAATTATGAACGAGATTGCCAACGAAATAGATATAAGAAACTATTTTAAAATTCAATTGAATAATTTTAGAAACCTTTCTACTTTAGAGGCGTAAAAAATTTTTGAATAGGCTTTTATAGGTTCATGTTAAGAAATATAAAAACTTAATTTTGAACTCTATCGGAATTTATTATGTTTTGTTAAGCTAGTGTAGAAAGAACATAAAATATATTCCTTGTATTGAGAGGAAAGTTAGGTCAATTGTTCGTTGTTCGTTTATATATCTACGGTAAGCAAAAAAGAGCATTGTAAAGCACGCCGGACACAACACTCAATAAGATTCATGTATAATGTATAAATTAAAAGTTTGATTTACAGTATTATCAGAAGTAAGAGATTGATTTTTTTTTTTTTATATTATGAAAGGGTACGCTATTGATCCGAATCAAGCCCGGTGGTCAAGACACGATCCACGATGGAACGAGCTAACCCAGAAGGTGCCTTTTCACCCTGTCTTTAAAAACGGATGGGTTATAAGTATTAACTGAAAATACAGACGCAGGGAGAGTGTTCCACTACTTTGCTATACGCATTATAAGAGGTGTTAAAAAGCTCTTGGTGCGACAGGTAGGAATAGCAACCAAGATAGGGCGGTAGCTTGCAGTGCGTCTGGAGTCCGATGGAAAAAGGTATCTGTCTATACTACTATATAAATCTGTAGGCATTATCTGTAAACTTATTTTTTGGACAAATTTTATGATAAAAATTAATTTTATTTGTCTGTCTGTATGTTCTTCTATAAGTCAAAAATGGATCAACTGATTTAAATAAAATTTGGTTTATGATAAGAAAATGTAATGATGGAAATGCTAGGCTATATATCATATCGGTAAAAGTCTGACAGTCCTAACTAAAATTATAAATACGAAAGTGAGTTTGTTTAATACACTGTCACACCTTAACTACTCCACTGATTATCATAAAATTTTGCATACACTTTGTCAGTAGTACAGAAAAGTTATGTACTTTCCATCCACAAAAAAGTACTGTTCTCGAGGAATAGAAATGTAGCTTTTCGGAAGTCTATAGTCTTAATGAGGAATTATCATATCCCAAAATATTGCGAGTTGTTAATAATCGTGATTGGATGGTAGAAAAAAAACTACGGACTACGCAATGCCAACTACGATAGCTACGTTTCTTAAAAAGGGCTTTGTGCCAATAATGGCGTAGCGAATTCGTAGTCGGTCGCGACTTAAGAATTCATTTACAATTTTCTTTTAAATTAATGAATAACACTGAAAGATTGAACGAAAATTGCATCCTTATTCACAAAAAAACCTCAATAGTAATAATTTTTCTTACATATACACCAATTAGACTAGCCCAAAGAAAGCATTGTAGGCTAGTTTTAGGAATACCAGGGTAACAGATAGACATACACATATTACATTCATAAAGATATATATAAATAACCATGACTCAGGTACAAATACTCGTTTTCTAGACACAAGCATTTGGTTGTTTCGGATCTCGAACCCAGGATCCTTGGTGCGAAGGGCAGGATCGCTACCGTTGCACCAAACGGACGTCATAATATTTTATGAAGGTTTATTATTTTAATTTTTAAATTTAATTAAAATTAATTTATTTTATTGATTGGTTTAATTTTTTAAATATTTATTTTAATTTCAATTTGTATTTATTTACGTAATTTATTGTGACTATAATCATATTAATCCCTGCTATTTAAATAAAATAACTTTTGAAATTGAATTCACTTTGCCTTTTAATTATATTCAAGATTCAAACAAAAAGGCATGTGTACAATTCACACGTAGTAGAAGTGAAACCTTCTAAAATATTAAGAACACGTATACAAAAGCTTTGTACTACGCATGCGCACACAAACACATATGAACACACGTACATAATGCTTCCTATCTCATTTTCTCCTACGTTAAATCTTATGAATTTATGTGTCTGTCTCTTTTTACTGTCGCTTTTTCATTTCATCGACTTACAAAACACAACGCTGCTAAAGAAATTATCACTTCAAAAACTATTTATACTCTTATTTTAAATATTTTTGCCCACTACGAACAAGCGTATTTTTAAGGACAACCCAACGATGGGGTATGCGTTTATCTCTATTTGTCCATCCTTTATCTCTATTAAAATTAAGATGTTTCCTGATCTCAATAACCTCGCGAAACATTCTATGAACTCTCTGGTCTATGTTTAATAACTAATGTTTGTTGACAATATTTAAACAGCATAGCAGTATAAAAATAACAGTAACAGCGCTATTAATATGACTGGATAAAATCAATGAAAGTTATTTTTATCTATTTTAAGAAACTGTGAGAAATGTATTCAGTTAAGCAATGTTGTAAACCGGTTGCCCCGGAATTCAAATACCCTATCAAGATTTATGTTTACGAAAATACGTTGACTTAAAGTGTTTTTTAAGGTTCTGTTTATTACACATAATTAATTTAAACTAGTACAATAAATGGTAGTGGAATCTTATAGATTTACTAGCTGTCCCGGCCACGCGTTGCTGTGCCGACTGCAGTGCCATCTGCCGGACTGATTTGTGAATCTAAACCATTCTCAGATCCCCTTGAACACACACAAAAAAAATCATTCAAATCGGTCCAGCCGTTTAGGAGGAGTTCAGTGACATACACACTCACAGAAGAATTATATATATAAAGATAGCCCGCCATCATTAAGTGTTTACGTTTTGTCTTTGACCACTTGTCTTTGATTATTTAAAATTTGTATTAAAACAAAATTTTGCATTTTGAGGCAGAGTAGCAATGACCCTTTGCCATTTGACATCAACGGCGCAAAAATAAGTTACTTTTTATTGCTGAGAATGCACTCAATTGTGCTTTATACTATGATATTAAATTATTTATATTAACCTCTAATATAATCAACATGATTTACAACTTTTATATTTGATATTTTTGCATGTTATTTATTATAAGTATGTAATAAATTTAATAGAAGAATACTAAAAAAAAACGATTTCATCATTTTTTTACATTAACAATTCACAAAAAGTTTTTTAACCGTAGTAACAAAAAAATATGTGTTTTTCATATTCAGTTCTTACACTTCCGCGCCTATCCCTCAGTTTAATAAAATAAGGACGCGTTTAATTTTGTTTTTTTTATATTTATTCTTGTCGTTTCGATTCCCTTACTGGAGCAGTGATCACAGGATGACATGTGTTTTGTCAACACCAAGTATGCAATAATTCATGGTGTTGTTTCTTAGTTTTTAAGTTATTACTTATTTTCATATTAAGTATATAACTTAAAAATGACACTTCTGGAACTATGTCCATATTAAGTTAATAATTATGTAAAGAAACAGCAATAATCAACACAGGTTTCTTAGCATAAAACATGCGAAAAACTTAATATGCATAGATTAAATGTGTTGGCAATTATTCCCTTTGTTTGGGCATACATTTTTTTGCTAGAATATTAAAAGGAACAATTTTAATTTTTTTATTTGATATAACCTACTGGCTGGCAATACATAAAAAATATCTAAACTAATCTTACCCGCATTGTATAAAAATTCTATGCCATAAAAAATTGAATAAAAACAATTATGCGAAAGAAAGAAATCCCGTTAGCCATTGAGTACTCCAGCCTAGCCTTGGTTCCGGTAGCTAACCTAATAGCCCAAAAGAAATCTTATGACAAATTTATTTTGATACATTTTTCTATAATAAGATGTTTTTATGTCACTGAATATACAACCTTTAAACTATACTTTTAAGAATTAGATTTGATGCAGATATCAATGCAATGATATTATAATGGCTCCACGTCTAATATTTCATAATATTTGAATGTTTCGACCATTATTTCTTGTATTTCCTTTGCACAATAAATATCCTCAAGTATCTATAAGATATAAAATAAATATACGAAAATAAACTACCACGTCTCCGAGCCCTCAGCGTCTCGGTGGGTCAGCGGTCAGAGCTCTCGCCCGGATAGCGAAAGGTCGTGGGTTCGAATTGCCTCTGAGTATTTTATATCTTATAGAAACATGGCATTGTGAATGCAAAAAATAAAAATACGAATGTGTAGGTACAGTTGCACCCGTGTTACACTTTTTAAATAATTTCCCTACATCAAGTAAATTTCTATTACTTAGCCTTTGATTGCCAGATTTTTATATGTTAGAATTCTTTTTCTTGTAAAAATTTTGATAAATTTCAATATTGAGAATATTTGGGCAGTATATTATTTTTGTCTTTGGCTATGGCAGAAAAGTAAAAAGTTCTGTCAGAATGGCAATTTTTTATCGTCATGTTAAAGTGACGTCTTTCCTGATTTTCTTGATTCCTGATCGAGAGAAAAATATTTGACACTTTTTTTAAACATAACATAATTTATATAAAATATTTAGTTTTCTAAAAAGGATTTGGTAATCAATTTACTATTTGAGATTTATTAAAATAAACAATGTGTTTTATTCGTTATTCCGAATTGTGCTTTTTGCGTACTACGGATAGTTTATATTTCGTTGGTCCAGATTAACAGAGTATCGAAAACACATATTTTTCAAGAAAGCTGTTTTAAAGTTTCTTTTAGGATTTTTTCAACCGGTCTTATTATTTATTTCTATATATAAAATAGTATTTTTGAATATTTATAACGTTTTTCAGTTTTGTTGTTTAGAGAAAATCTGGAAATCAAAACCGTGATTTTT
Organism: Calamotropha paludella; assembly: GCA_927399485.1. Lineage (NCBI taxonomy): Eukaryota > Metazoa > Arthropoda > Insecta > Lepidoptera > Crambidae > Calamotropha > Calamotropha paludella. The sequence goes on from OV656804.1 coordinate 29,995,475, forward strand.
AAAAGTTAAAAATCTAAAGTTATATTTATTAGTTAGTTTATTTTCGTTATGATTTTACACTGTTGCGTTGACGAGCGTTTGGTGCTACGGTAACGATCCTACCTTTCCGGGCTCGAATCCCGGAAGGGGCAGATGTTAATGTGATGAATACGAGTATTTATACCTCAGCCATGGGTATTCTTAAAAATTTCTATAAATATTACATATCTATGTTTAATATATGTATGTCTATCTGTTATCCTAGTATCCATAACACAAGCATTATAGCGCTTACTTTGGACTAGGCTAATTGGTGTGATTGTAACAATTATTATTACTATACTCTCTTTAGTCAACGACTTATATACGTGTTGCTTCAAATAGTTAAACAAGAGGAAGTTAAAGTTTACGCTGTACTGACCCCCGTACAAAAGTCACAGTACTTTAACAAGGCACAACTCTTTTGCCCTTTACAAGAATCGAGTTAGAATCATAAAGATATTTTGTTTTATATTCTCTTTTTTTTAACCATAAACTATTTCTAAAACTTTTTATAGCTACCGAAACGAGTTTAATTTTTCTTGTTTTTTTTTAATTATGAGGTTTTATTTTTATAACCTTGTTCATGAGATGAATAGATTAGAATACTATAAAATCTGTGAATTAATTTGAAAGGTGATTTAAAAAAAATCTGAATTATTCCTGAATAAAAATATTAAGTTTTTTTTCAGGTAAACTGTTGTTCTGAGTAGACACTTCAACCAAAGTTATCAGTTGTATGTAATCGAAACTACAAAGAAAATGTTCAAATAAAAGCAAGGCAGAACAATCAATGCCTTTAAATAAAAAGTTTTTATTTTTTTATTCACTTGCGTAAAAATGGATTTCAAAATGAAAAGTCCTAAAAAAAGTTGCTTTGTTTTTAGAAAACGTGTACGTTTTTATTTTTATAATTATTTTTTAGTATTAAAGTCAATATTAAATTTTAAAAAACTATTAAAATTATTTCCTTTTAAAAAAATCCAAAACAAAAATATCACTTACATTTCTTATTTGTAAGAGAACCATTTTCAAAAGATATTAGACAACAATCCTTTGAGAGAAACACTCAAATTATGTCACTGCTATTACACACTTTTAACTACGAGTTTGCATAAAAAGGCATGCGAAAAACAACCAAATGAAGTTCGTGCGAATTGAAATAAATAATTGCTTACCTAATTATATACATTAACGATAATAGCACAAATTAGAAAATTCTTTCAATTCCAAATGCATTATAAATATATATCAAATTTAGAAGTCTTAATGTCGTCTTTTGAATAATGAATAAATGCCCATTAAAAAAAACCTGTTTCACCTTTTGTTGATAATATCAAAAAGTATGCTACTAAACTTTTTAAATATAACGAAGGCTATTGTCAAATATTTTGATAAATTATTTATTTTAATCTAATAATTTCAGTTAAGACGTTGCCTGTACTTGCTTTAAAAAAATGCTGCTATGTAACTCAAGAACCACTAACTCCAACGAACCGTTTCATTCACTTACGATGACGTCAACGTAATAGAAATATTGTACTTGACCAATAATAATACAAGACACGCTCGAGAAACTACCGATTCACACCGATATTATATGAGAAACGAGGTACGCATGCACTTGAACAAACAGAACCATGCTTTGTTCCCTTTCAAAACGGAACGCACACACGAGCAAATTTCGTATCGTACTCACGAAGGACATCGCGCCGTTTGACGTCCGCTGAAAACTATCGTGAAATGAAACGTACTGGGATCAACACGGACGTCTCTGCGCTGAATCCGCAGCACTCGCACACGGTTAGGTAACACTCGTCGGCGCTCTCCTCGAAGGTCATGGCGCGCGCGCATCGCTCGGCCCGCCCGCGCCCACTGCGCACTCACCGGCTGGTCGGCGGCCGGGCCCGGCCTGCCCTCCGGCTCGATCAGGTCTCCGTATGCGGGCATCGCGTCCGAGTACCCCTCCTCTTCGGTGTCGCCGTCGCGCGAGTGTGCCGGCGAGGGCGCTGCCACTGCTAACCGCACTCGCGCCAGCGCCACCGCCTCCTCCAACGACCCCACCTCGCTCCCACTCCGCTCTTCGCCGTCGTCGTGATCCTCCGAGAAGCACGCGGAAGCCTGCGCGACGAAAGCTATCCGCCGCTTCAGAGCGTTGCCGGGGCTCGGCTCCTCCACTGGCTTCTCCATTTCGGGCTCGCTCTGACGTTTCCACGCGGCTTTTGTGAAGGGCCGCGTCGCTACTGGATGCTCGACCGCGATCGGGCTGACCGGAACCGGAGTTACCGGTGTTTCCGGTTCCGGAGGCAGCGGCTCGAGTGCGGCCTCTGACGTCACCGTTTCAGGTTCAGGAGGGGGTGTCGGCGGACAGTCTATCGTTGATTCCGCCGTGTCAGTTTGCGGCGGCGGCGTCGGAGTCGACGTCGAACCCCCGTCCGCTGGCTCCGTTCGCCTCTTTCCGATGCTGCCCATCCTGCGGATGAAACTTCCGCCCTCCTTTTTCTTTTTGTCGACGCTCGGCGAACTGTCGGTGCTGCGGGACGCGTCGCTGGCGGAGTCGCGTTGTTTCTTGTTCCGTTTGCGCATCGTGCGTTCGGCGCGCGAGATCTCACCGTCTGAGCTAAAGGATTTCGTGGACACGGTGCGCTTGATCGAGCCGATATGGAAGGGCGACCCGGAGCGGAACGGCGAGCGAAGCGAGTTTAACGTGCGTCGGAGGCGCGAGGGGGTGGGCGCGGGCGCGGGCGAGGGTGGCGGCAGGGGGGGGTCGTCCGGCATGGCGGCTGCGGCGGAAGCGGCGGGCAGACTGCCGCGCGCTCCTGATCACTCGCAAATCTCGGATAAAGTTTCGGTCAGGTCCTCGGACTAAGTGGACTTAGCACTGAGTGGGGACGTCGGCTAATTAGGGATTTAGCGGATAGCTGCTTACGACGCCGCTGTAACATTGAAGACTTCTAAATGTCACGGCGCCGAATTGAAAATATTTATAAAATAGTGGTTCCCGCCACCCCAGGAAATACGACACTAAGTGTAATGAATACACAGCGGTCGATAGGTGTTAATCCATAAAATCAAAAACTAATGTGCAAACACTCGATTCGTTAGCACTCACCCAAAACATATTAGTGAATAGGTTACTTAATTAATGTGTGGTGTTTTACTGTACACTACTAACTAACAGTTTGCTCCCACTCTGAGGGTGACTACTTCCAACACAGTTTTTGATATTGCTGACATTAAAATACCTAAGCACGTTGAACGTAGAGTGGGGACATAGTCAAGGTATCGATACGGTAATAGCAATTTTTTTCATAACATAGTCACCTTCTATAGTGAGTATCTGTTACGTATATGACCTTATTTGTAATATTATCTTGCTAGCTTATCATTGCGCTATCATGCCAGAATAATTGAAGCATGTCAATTGAAATTAATCTCTATGAATATTACAATATTTTAGGGATTGCCTTAATCACTTTATCAAAACTTTATTTCTTTGATAACGAAAACAAAAGACACTGAATAAAAGTAAATATGGTACAAGACCATCAAATTGTAACGAGGTAACATTTTCAATTTAGTAATACCTAATTGTCATTAAAATTTATTAGTTTTACCTTTGAATTTTTTATTGCATATCTCATCGTGGTTGCTAAAACCCATGAGTTTATTCGTGGTTTTTTTTATTAGATTTTGATGAAAAATTATTTAGGTTTTGTCGTTTCATTACAGAGTTCCCATGGCCACCATTCGGCTCCATGTCTTTGATAATATTATACTTAAATATTTTTTAATACTAAAATAATCATATCAAAATCTTACAAATACTTTGCAAAGATAATATTTTTCGTTTATATTATTAATATATTCGCTTTATCGCACAACTTAACTGGGGTGTTTTCTATTTAAAAATACATCTTTAACATGGTATATTACCTACAATATCCTGATCAAAAAAAAAATAGATACAGCACACATATAATTAATTTTAATGAATTAAATTCAACTTCCATTACCACCATACCTAGGACTATAATACGAGACAATGAAAACACAACGAACGTGAACAATAATTAAGACATTTTTATTATTCATCATTTATTTCAGACATTTTAATCCATATTACAGTAAAAAAATCGTATTAAATCAATTATTAAGGATGATCATCCTGTGATCACGAATACGTGATACGAATTATTATTATAAACACGTAATAAACGACAAACTATAAAAACTTAACATTAATAAAATGCTTAACCGTTATTCATAAAAAATCAAACGCCTCAAACATCTATTTATTTCAAAAGTCGTTTGTCAATATCATTCGAATTATGATTCAAAAGAAAAAGACAAAAAACAATCTCCCATGGATCAGCTTCAAAGACGAAATGTATGTGACGCCATAACGCTTTAAGTTCGATTTCCGTATTTTTTGTAATGAATTGAACCAATATGTTTATGACTAGATCGTGACGAAGTCCAAATTCCAAATTTTAAAAATTTGCTAAAATAAAAAAATTATGACATTGGCTCTATGGGATTTCCCATAAAAAATAAAAAGCGCTCCGATCCAATATATCGTGCTAGCTCAGCTTTATGCGTTTAATGAATACGGCAAGAAAACTTGCTAAAAATTAATTGGTATTAGCATTAGATTTATTTAATGCGGCCATTTCGTTTACTTTCATGAGCCGTGTTCATTCGTCCTGTAAACATCCAGTGGTTTTAACGACTCCTGTCACACCATTCGCCTTGACCATCTGTTCACCATCGAGTGATCCATTTACATCAATATTACTATCAAAAGAGGCTAATAAGCGTTAAATTCTTGGCCATACAGCTTCGGTATCGGTTTCTATGACCCTTTGACCCGTGGTCGCAAACCGTGAATGCACACCACTAGCATTTCTACGGCCTCGTAAACGGAAGGGAACTCCTACAAGTTCACCGATGTCGATGTACTGATATCTACTTGGATTATTGAGTGATATCATTCACGTTAAAGTAGTTTCATGATTCGCCTGAACCGGTTTAGGTAAAAATTAAATCCGGTTTTACTTTTTATTTTTTTCAACTCTGTTTGTGTTTTGTTTGTGTATATATATGTAAACTTTTATTTTTACGCAGTGCCTTGTTCAGGCCTTGCCAAAATACCAGTGCCGATGCACAGTGACGTGTTACAGTTTAATGGCATTATGCTGAGACAGAGTCATGATTGGACGTCATATTTTTTTATTATTATTATTCGACTTATCCATAGAACAGAGTTCGATGTGATCATGACTAGTTTTTAGCTAAATGAGACCTTATCTCATTAAATTAAATAAAAAAATCGACTTATCTGTAGAACAGAGTTCGATGTGATCATGATGCAAAAACTAGTTTTTTTAGCTAAATGAGATAAGGTCTCATTTAGCTAAAAAACTAGTCATGATCACATCGAACTCTGTTCTATGGATAAGTCGTATTGTCTTTTTCTCTATTTAGTATAAAGTAATTTATTTGTGCAATGGTTCAATAAAATCTTTCTTTTTTTTTTAAATAATATTGACATTAGACATAAGCGTCGATTGGTTTGAATACTAGTTGTGTTTAGTATCAGCTGCATAAATATTTCTGAGTGTCTACGCTGCATAGGTATGTGTATATTTATTATTACACATACGTTTCTGAACGACTGTATGCACCTTACTATATTCACTTACCAAAAAAATATAGTTCAAATAACTAAAAAACACGCTAAAAAGCGTGGGGTGTTTGGTTCATTCTTCATACGTAAACTTTGTATTTCGAAATAAAAATTGTTAGATAGATAGATAGATATATCATTTATTTGCATCGAAGGCACACACATACAAAAACACATGAAAACAGCAAAGTGAATAAGAAAAAAGAGAAAACTACAAACACAACTAATATACATAGCACTGTACTGACAAATAGTGTCACAGCGATGCAAAAAGGCTAAAGCTCAGCGTTATATTTGCACTAATAGAGCAAAACGCTGGTTTTCAGCTTTTGCCCGTAGTAAGACGCGAGGACCGGGTAACGAAACCGGCCGTGCTTACCACTATTAAATATGTCAAAGATAAAAAATAATTTATATATCTGTTAATAATAATTGAAATAATCATATAAAATTAATAGTTACAAATATAAATAAAACAAATAAATATCAAATATATTCAATAAAATTGAATAATACACTCGAGAGCAATGAATCCGGGTCACTTAAAGAATGTTAAAAATCTAGGAAACTAAAAATGATAGGTTAATGCAATAAATTGTATTTAATAGACAATGTAATACTCCTTAAATGAAAGTAAAAAAAATATGAGTCACCATACATTTTATTACCTCAAAATTACATAAAGAAAAAAACTGCTGATCTCTCCTTAAAACAAAATAGGAAACATGAAATGTTTGAACTTTATTACGATTTTCTTGAATTTTAATACTTCGTATTGCCTCCTCGTGCTTCCATTACTGCGCTTACGCGGTTTGGCATGCTGTACACCAAGTTCCTTATACGATTTTGGGGAATATTCTCCCATTCCTCTGTGAGAGCAATTTTGAGCTCACGAAGCGTGATTGGGGGAGGGTTTCGTTGTTTTACGCATCTGCCTAGCTCGTCCCAAGCATGCTCGATCGGGTTGATATCCGGGCTGCGCGCTGGCCACTCCATACGAGTAATGTTCATCTCTTGAAGGTAGTCATTCACAATCCTACCTGTATGAGGTCGGGCATTTTCATGCATAAATATAGCATCCTCACCTAAATTGACCATAAATGGACCAACGTGATCATTGAGGATTTCTTCCACATATCTTACGCTAGTTAAAGAGCCGTTTTCTATGATCACCAGCTCTGTGCGACTTTCAGAAGAAATTCCGGCCCACACAAGTACAGACCCACCACCGTAGGCTACTTTGTCTTCGATGCATGCTTGCTTGAATCTTTCCCCTGGTCTTCGATACACTTGCTTGTAGAGCATAAATTTTGATTCGTCGGAGAACATAACTTTTGACCAATCTTCAATACTCCAATTTACGTGGCTCTGGGCATATCTTAGTCTTGAAATACGATGCCCACGCTCCAGTTTAGGGCCGTTTGCAGGTCTAAGGGGTTTTAAGTTAGATTCAGCAAGCCGACGTCTTACTGTCCATGCACCTGGGTTACTTCCTTCGAGGCGTCGAAACTGATTGGTGAGTTCAGTTCCTGTGAGAAAGCGATTTCGAAGCATGGTGTTCACCAAGTATCAGTCTTCTCGTGCTGTGGTACACCTGGTTCTGCCCGTTCCTGGTCTGCGTAGGTTAGAACCAGTTTCTTCGTAACGTCGGAGAACTCTTTGTACTGTTGACAGCGACACACCGACAGTCCTGGCTGTATCGCGCTGACTCCGGCCGGTTTCCAGCATTGTAAATATTCTGGTGCATTCTTCAGGCGTAAGCGACATAATTTCAGCTTGAATAATGAATATAGAGCACTATCAACATGGTTTATGTACCCACATAAATGACAGATTACAAACAAAAGCAAAACCAAATGCTGTAATTTCGTAGTTCCATCTTCGAAAGTGGCCCTTTTTCAAATTTGATTTTTTTATGATATAACTTTACAATAACTAAGAAGTTTTAATACCTTCATTTAAGGAGTATTACATTGTCTATTAAATACAATTTATTGCATTAACCTAGCATTTTTAGTTTCCGAGATTTTTAGGATTCTTTAAGTGACCCGGATTCATTGCTCTCGAGTGTAGTATGAGAGCATAATAAGTACTAATACAAAAATGTATAATTAATAAACATGCACAATGGTACAAACAGTAACTGTTCGATACGATTTAGAAATGATAACTAAACGTTAGATATCTTGATTATAAATATGGTAACATACACTGTACTTAAGATGTATAAGAACATAGCGTATAATCCTATTGTAAACTCCAGACGATTTCAAGATATTGTTGCTCATGTTCCTAGGACAAAAAGTATTTTTGCTAAAAGACAATACTCAAGAAACCCATAAAACCAAATGATTTTTCTTGTAATTTTACAGTTCTGTAGGAGCGAGGGACTGTATAGAATGAAATAAGATATGGATGACTAGTTCGAGTTAATAAAAATACATCTATATAGAAAACGCGTGTATTAGGTCCAACACCACAAAAGGAAGAGAATTATAATAAGAGTATTTAACAATTTTTACTCTTAATCGTTGCTTTTTTTTTTTTTTTTTTTTCTAAGTGGTTTTGGCTTGGTTACAAAGACCTTTGAGCCATTTCTTCATATTATGTCCATTCTTGTTTAAAGAGTTGATTTATGAATGATATGAATGATAGATGATCAATGGATGATGAATGAAAAGTGAAATACCTTAACCTAGGTTTCAGTAAAGATGTGGGGTTTTACTGAAAATTTCTCGTGGACTTCTTGAGAGAGCGAAAAGACACCATCCATTGTTTTGTTTCACTTGCAAACACTCGTGCATATACAGAAATACTTAGTGGTTAATAACCCACCATTATTACACACTAATATCAACCACAACACAAATTTTAACAAGAAAAACAAGACCACCATAGTGACGCTTCCCGCTCCCGCCAAAAAGTCCCTTAATCGTTGCTATAGCAACTGTGTTGCCATTGTAAATGTTGGATATTCCAACATGCTGCCTCTAAGAAATGACAGACAATATAAAAATTAACAGTTGTTGAAACTTGAGTTGAGTTGAATTACAGTGTAACTAAACTTAAAACACAATCTTATTAATAACATATTTGTTTACATTTAAAGCAATCTAGAATATGTGATAGAATATAATGCGAAATACTATAAGTAATAAAATAAAATAAAATATCTTGACTTCTCACTTAAAGAATATATTACAACTAATAGTAGTAGTAACCCAACTAGAACTAAGTACCATTATTAATAACACAAAATAAACCTATTGGTAGTAGACATATTTTTACAATTGAACGTCTGTGGGATCTGCCATTAGCGGTTTTAACTTCGACCACTCTAACTTTATTGTCAGAACCAGGGAAAACTTTAGTAACTCTAGCCATAGGCCAATGCATTGGAGCCACATCATTTTCTTTTAAAATCACCAATGAACCTTTTTTCACGTTAGGGTAAGAGTCTTTCCATTTAGGACGCGACTGCAAATTATTTAAATATTGCTTACTCCATACCTTCCAGAAAGAGTTTTTCATGCTACTACATATTTTCCAAAACTGATGGTTATCAGCAGGAGATATTCCAGGCTCTGGATATGCATTCAAAGCAGTTCCTATTAAAAAATGACCAGGTGTAATGCAAGAGAAATCATTAACATCGTTAGTTAAAGGCATGAGAGGCCTACTATTAAGTATAGATTCAATTTGACATAATACAGTGTTCATTTCCTCATACGTAAGCAAAGATTTCTGTACAACTCTTTTTAGGTGGAACTTCATGCTTTTTACGCCAGCTTCGGCTAATCCTGCAAATATAGGTGAATAACATGGAAGAAAATGAAAATTAATACCTTGCTGGGCCGAGAAATCATGAACTTCCTTTTTATGTTCTCTACTATTATGCAATTTATACAATTCATTTAACTTATTATTGGCAGACTTAAAAGTGGATGCATTGTCACTATAAATGTCAGTGGGAAGACCCCTTCGTGCAATAAATCTTCTGAAAGAAGCTAAAAATGTTGTAGTTTTTAGATCAGAGGTTAACTCAAGATGTATAGCCTTGGTAGCAAAACATACAAAGACACATACATAAGCCTTAGTTTGTAAAGCTTTTCTTACACGTGATTGTTTGATCATAATAGGTCCAGCAAAATCAATGCCTACCTTTTGAAATGGACGACAATAATTGACGCGGTCATATAGCAACGAACCCATAAGCTGTTTGGCTGTATCAGCTTTTAATTTGAAGCAAATTAAACACCTATGAATAACTTTCTTAACTTCCCTAATACCATGTACTATCCAAAATTTTGGATTAATGGTAGATATCACTAATCTCGGGCCTGCATGAAAATTCCTAACATGCTCCCTTTCAATTATTAAATGTGTTATATGAGAATGTTTAGGTAAGATCACTGGATGTTTTTGTGTGTATGAGATAGATGCATATTCTAAACGCCCACCGACTCTTATTAGCCCCTGGCTATCAACAAATGGGTACAATGGTTTCAAATTACTCTTTGACATTTTATTTTTACATTTTAATTCTAAAAATTCAGCCTTAAAATATTTCTGCTGTTCATATTTTACAATAGTTAACAATGACTCATTTAACTCTTTAGAAGTTAAAAAATCACATTTAATTTTACTTTCGTTATCTTTACATTTTACATTTTGCACAAAATGCAAAATATATGCCAACAAACGTTGCTTTTTATTAATGTCAGAATAATCATTGAGAAAATCTAAACATAATTCATCATGTTGTATAGTACACACCAAAGCACTTGAGAAAGTTGATTCAACTTCAACCTCTGGCTCATCACAGGAAAGCATAGCATGTGATATAGGTGTATTTTGCGATTTATATTCGCTTGAATGTAGGAAATTAGGGCCTTGCCACCACAAAGGGTGATGCTGTAATTCATGCGGTAAGATTCCTCTACTGAGACAATCGGCAGGGTTCTTATCAGAACTAATGTATGACCAGCAGAATTGATTTGTAAGTTCAGTTATAACTTTTACTCTGTTTGCCACATATGAATTAAGCGTGGTTACGTTTGACCCTATCCATGATAAAGCATTTTGAGAGTCTGAATATAAAAAAACATTATCAATCTTTAACTGAAGCTTTAAGGTGCTGTGAAGCTTTGCAACACACTTGGCTAAAAGTACCATGGCATTGAGCTCAAGTCTAGGCACTGTTAAACTTTGTCTAAGCGGATTCAAACGTGACTTAGAAAACAATAAAGAAATCTTAATGTTTTTAGCTGAATCCATTACTCGAAGATAAACGCAGCAACCATATGCTGTGGAACTGGCGGCATCAGCAAAACCTATTAATTGCACCGATATGGCCTTGCACAAATTTATATAACGCGGAATAGCTATAGGCAGCATAACACACAGGCTATTATAAAATTCACACCATGCATTTAAAATTTCACGAGGAAGCTGTGCGTCCCAATTGACATGTGCTTGCCACAACCTTTGCATTATAACTTTAGCCCTAAGCACTATAGGTCCAGCTAATCCAAGAGGATCAAAAATCTGCCCTATAAAGCTTAAAATCTCGCGCTTAGTAGCAGGCATGCTTTTGCTAGGCTTCGGATAAAGCATAAATGAGTCTGTTTTCACATTATAGTTTATACCTAATGTTTTTAAAGAAATACTATCCTTTTCTAAATCAATATCATCAAAATGTTGCTTTGACTTCGGTATCTCATCTAACAATTGAGGACAGTTAGAAAACCATTTGTGCAATTCAAATCCACCTTTATCTAAAAGAGCAGAAAGTTGCTTTCTCGATTCTATAAGCAGCTCAGATGATTGCTGAGAAACAAGAGCATCATCTACATAAGTACAATTTTCTATGATAAACGCTGCTAAAGGAAAATTATCTTTATACCTATCAGCTAGTTCTTTCAAACAACGTGTAGCCAGATAAGAAGAACTTTTCAATCCAAATGTTACAGTATTCAATTGTATACATTGTATATCATCACTTGTGGAGTCTCGCCAAAGAATGTTTTGTAATGATCGATATGCAGAATGCAATGAGATTCTTAAAAACATACTTTTAATATCAGTTACAAAAATATATTGATTAACTCTAAATAGCATCAAAATATCTATTAAGTCCTTTTGAACAACAGGACCTTTTAATATCAAATCATTGAGAGAAACTTTTTTGCTTGTCTTCATTGACCCATCAAAAACAACCCTACATTTACTGCTTTTTTTATCAAGCCTGAGTACAGGGTGATGAAGCAAAAAATAGACTGGATCGAAAGCAAGATCATATTGGCTGATGTCAATGACTGTACCGTAACCCTCTTTCAAATAATTATGAATAAATTCTTTGTAAAGTTGATAAAGAAAATTATCTTTTTTAAATCTTATTTCTAGATTCTTAAATCTTTTCAATGCCAAACTAAATGAATCTCCAAGTGCTTCGTTAATTGACTCTAGTGGCAATTTTAGTGGCAGAGCAACCTGAAATTTGTTATTTTGAGAATCTAACTTCACTGAATCACGAAACAAATTTTCACATATTTCATGTTCTGGTAATTTTTCATTAAAGATTTCAGGTATACTTTCAAGCTCCCAAAATTTCTCAAGAGTACCACTAAGAGAATTGTCACAGGTTTTACAAAATAAACAAGTTACTTGTTGATGATGCTGCTTTACAGGGACTGAACCTGCGACCACATAACCAAATTGAGTGTTGAGAACTGGAACTGTAGACAAATTGCTGCTAACACCACAATCCTTTGAGGAGAGAAGACTCAGTTGGGGCTCATTCGCAAGCAACACATGATATGCAGACTGAAGGGGCCGGTGATGACTCATGTGAATCTTTTCCTGTTACACCCTTAACAGTAACCACGTGAGCAGCTTTATGAAAGGCTGATTGTTGCTGTACCTGGGTTTTATCAGCATTCTCAAGTGCTAGGGCTCGGCTCTTCTCCACGGCGTCCATGTCGTCAGCCTCTGGATCTATGGCACAAATCTCTAGGTTGAGACTTTCAAAACGCTTAAAAGAGGACCTAAGGCGTTCCTCTTTAATCTCAAAAGTATGAGAAGAGATGTCCTCCTGTGCAAATTCTTTAAAACTATTACACATTTTGGTTATAGCCCCCTTTACAGCGGCACGCTTCCGAATAAGCTCAAGCTTGCTATTAAAGCTAGGTTGATTTTCGTCATTCGACATCCCGACAGTAATATTTGAACAGAAATTGGAATAAAATTAAACTTAAAGTCCACTAAGTGATAACACGCAAACGAAATCTTCGCAAACAAATGAACGAGGAATCTAAGCTTCAAAAATGGCGTCCAGTAAATTTCAAAGCTGTGAACCGGTGTGAATGAACGTCGGCGTCAGCGGAAGTCCAGTGGCGACTCTCTGCGGCGAGTAGCGTTGATAATGAAACTTGAACCAATGAGCTTGCAGATTCAGTGAATTGCCGAAGAAACACGCTGCTGTCAACTCATTAGAGCCAATGAGCTGGTTTTACTTTTCATCTAATCGATTGGCAATACTGCACCGCACAGGATACTAATGGCGGCGGCAAAATTAAAATTTGTTGCTCCAGTTTTATATTAAATATGCACTCCTTGTGGATATTGGTGTATTTTAATGATTTTGTAGGCGGCTTGATGACTGGCGTTTTCGTATGCCTGCACAAATACGCGGCGGTGATAAAACTGCACAGCACCTCCTGCACCACTTAAAAAACGTTTTTGATGAATTTTTATTTATAAACTTCACTGCGAAGGACCAATGTAGGGACTGTATAGAATGAAATAAGATATGGATGACTAGTTCGAGTTAATAAAAATACATCTATATAGAAAACGCGTGTATTAGGTCCAACACCACAAAAGGAAGAGAATTATACTAAGAGTATTTAACAATTTTTACTCTTAATCGTTGCTATAGCAACTGTATTGCCATTGTAAATGTTGGATATTCCAACAAGTTCTTCGTATCTTGAATTTCTTTTTATCAAAATTTATCCGATTAAATTAACATATAAGTATGTATATTGTATTGTCATCGGTCTCTGATAAGTGTGCAAAATTTCGAATTAGTTTGACGTTTTAAAGTGGGTAAAAATTCGCGTTCGAAAATTCCGTTACGAACAAGATGATAAAAGCGTGTAAAATGCAATTTTTATTTATCAAATACTCGACAATCAACGGATAATGTACGAAAAAAGGGGAAAGATGAAGTGAAAAACTTTTAAAGATACATTTAATGCAATAAGTTTTATCCTTTCATTTAATCCATGCGTTTCAACTTTTTTTCAATAGCCTTATTCACTGAAAGACCCTCATTTCAATAAGTTAAAAATAAGAACGCTTTTCATTCAATATTAATTACGTTAAGCATTAATAATACGTATATTTAAATGTCAATACATATGTCATGGCTTCATAAGTCGTACGTCGGAAAACCTTGTACCGGAAAGAAGCCGCAAGAAACTCTGCAAGGGATGTTCCAAAATTCGAAGAAAACTTTTATTGTACAACTAATTAACAGTAATTGGTTAATAGAAATGATTTTCTATTGTAGTACGTACAAAAAAGGAAAATTTGATAGAATTAAGAACTTATGGATTTTGATGGTTGCGAAAATAGAAGAAAATAAATGGTGAATTCGTTTAGAACAATTTAATATTTTTTCTAGTTAATAGATTTCGAAATTATCAAAATATCCGATTTTTATGATCGGATATTTATCGAGAATTGATATATATCAATCAATCTGAATAATTCTTGCTTGTACATCGTAAATTAAAGTTCAGTAGTTTTAATATTTTGGTATTTATCAAATAATTCTAAATTGGAATGCATATTCAAGGAAAACAAAAATCATTTATTATTTTCAATGTTAGTTTTTATTAATTTACTAGCTGACCCGGCAATGCGTTGCTGTGTTATAAATAAAAATGAAACCTATCCTATATCCTAAGTCGTAAAAACCAATAAAATGAAGAAAAATCATCAAAATCGATTGAGTAGTTTCAGAGTTCCTCGCGTTCAAACACTGTGAGAGGGAATTTATATATATATATATATAGATAAATAAGTGCAAATGTAGAGAGTTTAGAGTTCGGTCAATCCAATTTGTTCGTATTAATAAAATGATAGCACGTTTCAAAATACCATCTAACGTGAGCAAAATTAACGATTATATAAACACAAGGAGACGTACAAATGGTGGCGATTTCTTTCAGGCAATCTTGGGATGGATAGAACATAAATATGGAGGTAGATGGCAGTGCAAAACTGAATATGCAACGAGTTATATATATTTTAATAAATATTCGAATAATAATAATATAATTATGTTCGGCCACAATGAACTCCGAAACTATTAAAACGATTTTAAAAGTTTTTTTTTATTTTGCCGGATTTGTTGCGACTCCTAAGTAGCATGTACTAACATAGGATAGGTTGTAGTTTAATTTATAACACAGCCACGAGGTCAGGTCAGCTAGTACATATATATACTTAGTATATAAGTAGTAATTTGAATAAAGGACTACATGGTCAGTCAAGTAAATGTTTTTTTTTTATTTATTTTGAACGGGTTCGGTCTTAATCCCAATCAAGACCGGGGGCCAAGACAGAATCAACGATAGAACGAGCTAACCCAGATGATGCCTGTACACCCTGGCTTTGAAAACGGACAGGTTATAAGAGCTCAGAAGACGCAAGGAGGGAGCTCCACTCCTTTGCTGTACGCATTATGAAAGATGTTGAGAAGCGCTTGGTGGGACATGTAGGAATAGCAACCAAGAAAGGGGAGATGGCGGTATGAGCACATTCGGCTCCTGAACACACAGCAAAGTACAGGCAACTTTGCGGTGTTCGCAAAAATAATAATTGATAAATATAATAATATTTATTGTGATAAATATCATGGATATATATAATAAAACCCTGAGGAAAATGTTTGTCGTTGACAAGTCATAGTAATAAGCGATAATGGTGAGTCTATTGGTATTTCCTGTACGAGTGCTCCATCTTATCATCACAACGATCATAGGAGGAAGTGTAACTTCTGGAATCAATTTTTAACGCGTACTTGGCTTTTGATATCAAATAATAGCTTATTGACGGCCGTTTGGTACAACGGTAGTGATCCTACTTTTCGCACTGATGGATCTGGGTTTGAGTCCCGAAAGGGGCAAATATTTGTTAGATATATCTATACATCTATACATATAAATAAAATTGAAGTGTCTGTTCGTAATATTGAAGTAACCGTTTTTTACTACATGCATATGATTATATATACGGTACATACATCAAAAATAACATTTTTTACAATTTTTGTCTGTCTGTCTGTCTATTTGTTCCGGCGATTTTTATTGCCATGTAGTTGATGTAATAAGGAGTAACTTAGGCTACTTTTATTTTAGAAAAATTCTTTTATTTTAGAAAAATAAGCTAATACTGAGCCACGGCAACGTGTGGCCGAGTCAGCTAGTATATGTATATATAGCTAACGGATAGACATACATATATCATACATATCTATGTATAATATATGTATGTCTATCCGTTAGACTAGCCTTACAGTGCTTAATTCGGGCTAGGCTAATTGATGTGAGTGTAAGTATGTAAAAAATATTATTATTATTTTATAGGGCGTTTAAAATGTTTTGCTTTTTAATTATACATGAGGTTAAAATTGGGAGACGAAATTTGACACTAAATGTATCGCAAAAGCGTATTTAGACTTGCGGACAGGTCGTCGGTCCAGGGTTCGAGTTCCGGAAGGGGCAAACGTTTGTGTGACGAATACGAGCATTTGTACCAGAGTCATTTATGTATCATGTACGTATATCTATCCGTTACCCTAGTATATTATATTTCGTTAATTATTTTTTGTCTTGGGTTCGAGTCCCGGAAAGAGCAGATGTTTATGTGATAAGTACATTTGCATCTGAGTCATGGCTATTAAAGTCACATATCTATGTATCATATATGTCTATCCGTTACCCTAGTATCCATAGCTCAAGTCTTATAGTGCTTTGGTTGGACTAGACTAATTGGTATGCTTTGAAGTAATTATTTTGTTCATGAAATAACTATCATGCTTTTGTATAAAACATTGCTTACAAAGCCTTTTTTTTATACTCAATTTTTTTTCGAATTTACGACAAAGTGCCTTTGTTCCACCAAAGGTGCCCATACAAACCTACATATAAAGGCATTTTTATGTGGATTTCCCAAGATTCTTGTAGCTTAACAAAAAAGGGAAGTTCTAAGAATTCGATTGTAATTCATGTTATTTTTAAGTTTGACATTGAAATAGAAAATATTTTTTTCATAAACTTCAAAGTGAATGCGACGTAAATTTTAGCTTCTGAACTGAATTGTATATGCTAATGTTTTAAAAATATTTTTTGACCTACTTTTTATTGAAGGTTCGTTTCTCTCGCTCTTATACTATTTTAAATATATTTCGGAACAAATCAACAGCATGGCGTCGATTGATGACGTCATTACAAAATATATACTGAACACATCCTATATTCGTCCTTTTCGGGACAGGCGAAGGTCTAAGCCAGATTTTGAGAGTTGGCTTAAGCAAAGCCAAATCTTGTTGGGTTTTTAGGCAAAAAGTCAAATCTCAAATTATTATTGAGTAAAATCATGTTGTATCTTTATTAATTCTTCTCTCAGTTCGACCACAGAGTTTGAGCATAAACAAAACGTTATATAGGTATTTTTAATTGATCGTCTTTACAAACTGCGTGGACTTTATACTGCGTAGAATATTAGCAACAAAAAACAACTAAGGTTAACCCTGTGTTATCGGGCGTCTACTACATTAAAATTTAATAAAGACAACAAAACTATTGTAATTAATGTATAATTATAGTCTCTTTAAACGAATAATAAAACCGTAAATTTTACAATTTAACTCAAATACAGAAGTTTATTGTTTCAACAAGTAGGTTGTTGTTTTGGTAAGTTTCCCGACTATTAAAGTAATGCCGCTTCAATTTTGATATTGGTTTCCGATATATTTTATATACCTCTGTGTGTGTATGTGTCCTGCGCAAGGTAGTGTGTGTGTTATGTATATTTCAACTATTTTAATGTAAATTATTATAGAAAAATACTAGAAAAAATCGATTCATCTCAAAAGATTTCTCAGGCGGATCGAACCCGCAACCTTTGGTCGTCCGGTCCAATGCGCTTCCAATTAAGCTATCGAGCCTTGTGAACACCCGTCAAAATTTTCTAGTACTCTATTCTAATTTTTACGCTTGTCCCATCAATGAGAGGAACATCCTCTCGTATTCAAAAGAAACATTTTTACAATTTTATTGAAGTAAAAACTTCTTTAGCATTGTTGTGATTTGAAAGTCGATGAAAAGAAAAAGCGATAGTAAAAATTGACAGACATAAATTCATAAGATTTAACGTACGAGAAAATAAGATAGAAAGTATTAATACGCGTTTGTGTGCGCATGCGTAGTACAGAGCTTGAGACAAGGCATCACAAAAACCGTGGTATTTTGTATACGTGTACGTATTATTTTTGAAGGTTTTATTTCTACCACGTGCGAATGGCACACATGCTTTTTTATGATTTTTATATATTTTTCAACACTATCTTATATAATACATTATTTTAATAGAAATATACTTGAAATCGAATCGTTCAAAAGTTTTTCTCAGGCGGTTCGATTTTTTTTAGTATTATTAAAATAAAATAATTTACCATCTAAGATAATATTGAAAAATACAAAAATATATAAAAATCATAACATTTTAATGTATTTTAATGCATTTAATATATTTTAAATCTTTAACTGTGCTACATTTAAATAAATAAAAACAAACCCGGCAAACCTAAGCGTCAAACATTTTAAATCACAATCATAGTACCATAGATTCCTATAATAAAACTTATAAACCTTTTTTGAAATAGTATCTATGGTCTTCAAACGGCGCGGTCACATTTTTATTACTTCAACCGTTCTAAGTTTCCAAAAGGTACTTCCTGAGTTTATAGTCAAGAATGTTAACGATGCAGCTATATGAGAATTTCATTTGGACCGGTTTGTGTGTTTTAGAAAATGGTGTTTTGTTAGTACAGAATCAAATTATTGTATTTAAAAAAAAAAACAAAATCCATGGCACTGTTTGGTTTAGATATTTGTTTAATAGTCAACAATATTTTAAACCTTCACGATATTATTTGAATAATTTTGATATTTCAGTGGTCGGGTGGGTCGCGTACTTTTTTATGGTAACGGCATTCCGAAGTCCCGGGTTCGATACCCGGCCGGGTCAATATCGAAGACGAACTTCTTTTTATTGGCGCGGATTTGGGTGTTGTGGTACCGTCGTTGTTTCTGAATTCCACAACAATTTCTTTAGCTACTCAATAATTAGGGCCAAAAACCATTCGGCGATATATACCCATTGGACTTTTTGGCGGGGGAGCGGAAAGCGTCACTTAAGTGGTTTTGGTTTTCTTGAGACAATTTTAGTATTGGTAGATATTAGTGCGTAATAATAAGTAAGTGTTTTGTTGTTCATAAAATAAATAAATAAATAAACTAGGCGATGCAGGCGCTAAGCATAAAGCTACGCTAGCACCATATATTGGAGCGGAGCGTAATACCTAAAAAAGAAAAAAAAAATTTTTGTTTAGATGGAAATTTTTGTGCATTTCAAAATTCGGGCTCCGTCACAATCTGTTCCTAAACCAGTTGATACGATTCCACACAAAAAAAAATCGGTTAAGAACTCGGGAAGTTATGGCGTCACAACCATTGCGCCATTGAAGCTGATCCATGGGAGCTTCACTCGCTTCTCTCGCTCCGCTCCAATAAATATTACATTCACACCAATTAGTCTAGCCCAAAGTAAGCACTATAAGACTTGTATTATGGATACTAGGGTAACGGATAGACATACATATATGATACACCCATAACTTAGGTATAAATGCTGGTATTCATCATACAAACATCTGCCCCTTCCGGGATTCGAACCCAGGACCGTCGGTGCAAAAGGCAGGATCACTACCGTTGCACCAAATTAGTTATGTAATCTGATATTCGTATTTTTAATTCTATTTATTGAACTATCACATCTAAATGCGATCTCGATTGCCTCAAATTTCCAAGATGGCGGGGGCCTGATAACCTGGCTTAAACTTACGGGTAATTTTTACCTATATCGGGCATCAGTCTCACACAAACTTAGCTTAGATAAGTAACGATAAGGCTTTAAGTAAGACTTTGTTGTGAGAAAATAAAGAAATTATTTATTATCATTCAGGTATTGGATCTTATCACCATTTATTATTATTAATTCAGGTTTAATGGACACGTATCCATGTCATAAAATCTTGTTAAAATTATATCCACTAAATCCACAAAAGTCGGACTTTTTGGCAGGAGCGGGAAGCGTCACGTTGGTGGTTTTGTTTCTCTTGTTAAAATTTGTGTTGTTGTGGATATTAGTGCGTAATAATCGTGAACAAAAACCGCCGACATAGCTCAAAGAATTGCGAAGCTGAAATGGCAATGGGCAGGACACATAACAAGGAGAACTGATGGCCGTTGGGGCGGAAAGGTTCTCGAATGGCGACCGCGTGCCGGACGACGCTCAGTGGGTAGGCCCGCTGCGAGGTGGACCGACGATCTGGTTAAGGTCGCGGGAGGGCGCTGGATGCGGGCAGCACAGGACCGATCGTTGTGGAGATCCTTGGGTGAGGCCTATGTCCAGCAGTGGGCGTCGTACGGCTGATATGATGAATCGTGGATTATTAACCACCAAGTATTTGTGAACATACCAGAGTGTTGGTAAGTGTAACAAAGCAGCGGAAGCTGTCTTTTCTTACTCTCTCAAGAAGTCCACGGGAAGGTTTCAGTAAAACCCCACAAATTTACTGAAACCTAGGGAGGAAAATATATTTTACTATTCATTAATCATCATCAAATTAAGAAAAGAAATTACTCAAGAACTGGCAATTACACTGGCTAAATGCACAAATCGCGCAAGCCACAAATAAAGAAAAATAAAAAAAGAATCTATGGTCGCCTGGTTGTAACTTCGACACATTATTTCAGAGGTAAGCCAAGTTCAATGTCAACCCGCTATCTAAGATTATCATTGGGATAAACTTACACTCATAGTACCCTTGTACTGCGCAACAATTGCTTCTTCAGCTTGCATCACATCAGACTGTATCAAGGTCATCAGTCCATATTTTCACTGAACACTAAACAAGTCGCCACATCCTTCAAAAATTAATAATAATAGCTCTGTGTCACCCGATTAGCATTGATAATTGATAAAATCACACTTTAACACCATTTATTTTACTATTAGTATAAACACAATTATGCCAGCGAATTCTTGTATTTTTTTTTAAAGAATGAGCCAGCTCGACAAATTCGCGCGCAATTTTATTTTTCAAACTTAAAAAGAATCAGTCAGCTGTTTCTGCCACAAAAAAGTATAAACACGAAAGAGTACGGTCACTACCGGATACCCGTACGTACTATACACAGACTAGATTTATTCATATCAGTTTATCAGTAGAGGTGTGATAAGAGGTACAGATTCTGAAGAGCAAGTAAACAGGTATTTTGTCACTTATCAGTTATTGAAGGGTTATCGGGGTCCACAAAGCGATCGCTGATACATTTCCTGTGACAAATGGAAAAGAACCATGTGGTTGTTGGAAGATTATAGTTATTATTTACAATTAAGAAATAAAATCAAAACATGCTGTTACCGACTTTGGATAATATTATTTTATTATAAATAAAAATAATAATATTTTAAAAAAAATTGTGTTTTTTCTTGAAATATGAAAATCTATCAAAAATAAGAATAATTATAAATGAAACTATTTTAAATCTATCAATTTATTTTTTGGACAAATATTATGATAAATAGTCTACTACTAAATAATAAATAAATACGAAAGAGAGTTTGTTTGTTACACTTTCACGCCTTAACTTCTCAATCGATCATCATAAAACTTTAAAAACACTTTTCCAGAGGTACAGAAAAGTACATAGGGTACCTTTTATCCAGAAAAAAGTGTTGTGTTCCAAGGATAGAAATGTAACTTCTAATCAGTAATCTACACTAGGGATGTTGCAAATATTCGCATCCGCATCCGCATATGCGGAACATCCGCATCTGCATCCGCATCCGTATCAATCGATGCGGATCTGATGCGGATGTGTAGCAGGTCGCGATAACAAAGAAAGGGGAGGGGCCGGCGAGTGGCGCGTGTCGACCGAGGAACAGATTAAAGATGTTATATTGAAAATTCGCAGAAACACCAAAAACATTTTGGCTTCTCGAACAATATCTCCAAGTACCGAAAAAGAGAAGAAAATGAGAATGAAAGATTCCATGGAAACAGATATGGAACGACCTGGGACCTCAGGTACAGGACGTCAGACCTGGGACCTCAGGTACAGGACGTCAGTCCTTTTTAATTAGTGATCTGACGCAATTCTCAAGAAGGAGTTACTTTCCGCAATAAAAAGCGAATTAATTTAAATGAGAGTCCTCTTAAATGGTGCAGTGTTAATCAAAGCGAGTTCAAACTGTTATCTAAAATAGTACGCAAATTCTAATCAGCGCCACCAGCCAGTGTTCCAAGTGAACAGTTATTTAGTAGCGCAGAATTATATACGAACCCTTGCGAAATAGAATGGAGTCCGAAAAGGCGGCCATTCTACTTTTCATTAAATATAGTGCTCCAGTATTTAAATTTAATTACTAAAGTAATTAATCAGTAATAGTAATTCACTCACTACTTTATTATTAAATAAAGGAAGGATAAATATTACCTACTGTGTTTTTTACTGTACCAAACCAACACTTAGGTTTATTGTACAGATCAGCATCCGCATCTGCGGATGTGAGCCTCTAAAAATCCGCTTCCGCATCCGCATCCGCATCCACGGATGTGAAATATAATGCATCCGCAACATCCCTAGTTACACTGACGCGAGCGAAACCGCGGTTAAACACTAGTTTGTTAATAAGTTTATTATTTGAATAAACGAAAAACTGAAAGTGTTTAAAATACATACATAAAAGAGTAACATATATTTATATGAAAACAATATACACAAACTAATTAAATAAAAATAATCTCCTCTCTTTTAAGTTGCTATGCCCTTTCAGAATCTAAAACGAACATTATCTACTATTGTTAAGGTCTTTAATGCATTGTGAAATAGCAATAAATGAATATTTTTATCACAATCTGGAATTAGGTTGTCTTTTGTGACGACCATTTGTAACAAACAGCTTTTAGCACCGATGGTCCTGGGCACGAATCCCGGAAGGGGCAGATGTTTGTGTGATAAATACTAGCATTTGTACCTGAGTCATGGGTATTTTTATATATTTGTATACATATTACATATTTATGTATCATATATATGTATCTCTATCCGTTACCCTAGTATCCAAACCACAAGCCTTAAAGTCCTTACTTTGGGTTAGGCTAATTGGTGTGAATTTAATAAATATTATTATTATTATTTTAATTTGAACAATGCAAGTCTTATCTTATTGTTACTCGACTGACCCAGAAGAAGAGTAATGTTTTTCGCGTATATATATATAACTATACATATATGTGAGTATGGAATATGTCCGTTTCATTGTGACCTCATGTAGCTTAAACAGCTTAACCGATTTTGAAGAATATAGTCATTGGATATCTAGCTTTATAGATTGATATAAATCCAGATAACATTTACCATATTACAAAAAAAAAATAAAAATTGTATTAATTACTTAATACTTATTTACTTAATAATACTAATTTATATATTACGAAGCAATACAATAATATTATTATAATTTAACAAAATATACATGTAACAACAATAGTAACAACTTAATTTAACAACTTTTATTATGCGAAACTTTGCGTCGAACACAATATTTTGCATTTTATTTAAATTTATCACTAAAGAATTCTGCCAATGAGTATCAATATTTGTGTATTATAATGTTTTCAGCTTTTTGCTAAAAGGTTTAATTTCTGTTATTGACGATGACAGTTTATTAGAGATAATAATAATGGCTATTTTTGTATAATCTAGTTTTGGTTATGAGAGGACAAGTTGATTCTTTCTGCGTTCCTTTTATAACTAAGCAAATCTAAAAAGTTTAATATTAAATAAATTAGAAGTAAATGTTCCCCGGAGTGTCATAGCTATTATGAGGTCACCACAAAACCCATATGTCTGTCAAAAACTAGGGACATTTTTGGACTTTTTTTGACGAGATAATGTCTTGTAAATCGATAAACGCCGGCTGCACGCACGTAAAAGTGTAACGTTCCGCCTGAGCCGAGCGTGCAAGCAGAACAAGCTATAGAGAGGCACGATCGGCCAAAGCGTTCGACTTGTGACGCACCTATCTCTCTTCCACATCATGAAGTGAAAAGTTAATGTGGTTTCCATTCTTTATTACAACAACATTATGTTAATATATCGAAAAAAAAAATTAATTAACTCCTTCTTTGTATTATTTAAAAAAATGATAATTCAGTAATGATAATTTAATTCAATTCATAAAAGTAAGCAATTTTTCATCAATGTTTTCTTATGACGCCATCACGGAAAATTATCGTCCGTAAACTGACTTTACAGACAACTAGTTTTTTTCAGCCAGTCGGGATTTCTTCGTTTTTTTTTTTAAATTAACCTTTCTTCTGACCTTCGGTACTTTTTACTTATTTTTACCGATTCTATCTGCGCTATATTATCTATCAAAATCTATTGACACTAAGCAATTTGTTATCGAGATAAAATATCTTGAGTGAATTTGCGGTCAGAAAAAGTGAGCAGATTGATAAACTAATCGATATAAAATCGATTTAAAAGTTGAGGTTGTTAGGAAGAAGATAAATAGTAGTCTATTAATTAATTACTTTTTAACCATCATCAAAAACAAATAGTATAAAAATCTAGTAATTATAAGTACAGCTTTCAAAACTGTACCTGGCAGAAAGGTACTTTAATCACTGAAGATAGCAAATTTTACCTGTTTTACTTGTTTCTGCCAATTAATAATGTACGTGATAAGTTTTTTAATATACATGGTGTATAAGATTAAAGGGTGATCATAAAAAAAATAAAAATATTACATGAAAGGTACAAGGTAAAAAATTCAAAATAAAATAAAATTTATTGTTATAATTGAGATTAATAATTGTTGCCATTAAAATTCGAGATGTAATTTAATTCCATTAGTCTCGGTTCGACTTCAGACAGAAGAAAGAATATTTAAAGCAACTACCTACTCCTCAGTTAAATAATTCATCTGTGTTACAATTTTTGGTAGAATTGTAGTTCAAGAATTATAACGAACTAAGCCAATTTAGTTCGTACACTTCAATGCACATTACACATTTAAATAAAACGACTTTTTACGAATTTTATGCATTTTTTGTTTTATATTCAATCCTGACGTTTCGACTTCTTCACAGGAGTGATCACTGCTCCTGTAAAGGGGTCGAAACATCAGGAATAAATATAAAATAAATTATGCACAAAATACGTAAAAAGCCACGTCACAAAATACATCAATACACTGAAACTGCTGTTGTAAGTATAGTAATTAAAATAAATTGGACATACTTAGCGTAAATCGTACGATAATGACCTTAACTTGAACACGCAAATGGTTCTGAAAATGTAATCATATTGCGCATTTAAAAAATATAAAATTCAAACCAATTTCTCGACTTTACGAATTTATAATACACGAAAAAGTATCAGGAATTAGAAAACCCGTTCAGTGATCGACTATCTAAGATTTAAGTCGTAAAAAAAGTTTAAATTGGATAACGGGACAAACCTTTGACAGCCATCGCCCATTCTTATTTGGCATAATACCACTGTATTCAGACTTGTTCGCTTCAAGAAGTTTCTCTTGCCGCATAAGGTGCTCCTGAACAGAATTCTTACTCAACTTTTTTATCATGATATATCAAACACTGATTAAAGAATCATCACGTGGAACTATACACAGAAACCACTGCCACAAAAGAGGTTTTAAAAAAAAACAAAATTATAAATGGAACGATTGATAAAAAAATAAAAAAGGCAAATGCATTCTTGTTCACTTAATCTGTGATAATGTCTGGTTACACAATTATTTAATGTCACTTTAATAAAGAATAATAGTAATTTTATAACACAAGTTCACTTATCTACGCAACGCACTGAAGTAATACGTATTTGTCCATTATATTTGCCCTCTCGTTAAGATAAAAGGGGCTAAGAATAAGTTTATACATATGTCTCAAGCAATTTTCATAGTATGGATTTCTCACAGAGTTCATTCGCACTACTACCACGTATACTATTGTATTATCATGATGAAATTTATGACAAGAATTCGATTGTCTTTACTGCCTATTTGTGGCAAAGTACTTGATTTATAGAAGCTAGGCTTTAAAGAGTGACCTCTGATTAATGGTATCTTATCAATCTTATCATAGATCGATTTTTAGTGTTCAATAGTAAAAAAAAAACCTTTTAGTTTGTAGTAATTCTTCTGTTTGTCTGTCTGCCTGTTTTAATAACGCCTATAACCAAAGAATGGATTTTTTTTTTAAATCTGTCTCATGGTGTCTAGTTTGCTTTGGATAAGTCATTTAAATGTACTGTTTCTTCTTTTTCGTCAAGTAATATTTTTCGAAAGATTCAAGTAAATGTAACGTCTGCCTAGATAACTTATATTAGACAAAACATTTTTTCATTTGCGTTACGTATTTTATGAAAAAGAGGAATAAAATTGGTCCCAACACACTTCCCTGTGGGACACCTTCCAAAGTATTTAAAGACAAGTTGTAGTATTGCTAAGTTCCATAGTTTAATGGGTATAAAACTACTTAAACGGAACCACAACGTATGTGGGTCGTTCTTCTTTTCTACCGACAGTGAAACGATATTTTTCTGTTTTTTTGGTTTTTGTACTATCCATAATTGTGGTTTCTGTGTGGAATTTAAAAGAAATTGCATCTGTGTTGTCATAAGGACTAATTAAAGTTTCCTTTGCGGCAAATATTAATTCTTTTTTAATGTTGGTTTTTTAAAAAAATATGTGACAAAGTGGCCTTTTTCTGTGGAGACCACATTTCGGTTTACCACTCTGTCACGGCATTCTACGGAAAACAAACGAAAAAATATGTTGGTTGGAGAACATGAAAAATTACATACAGTTAATAGATAAGAAAAATATGGACGTTTGTTCGAACCGAATTAAAAAATCGTAAATATCAATTCTCCAACGAGATGCCATAATAAGACGAAGGACATACCATTGTCGGTAGAAAAGTAGAACGACCCATGTATATTGTATACATGAAACCAATTTAGATATCAAACATTTATTGATGACAACGGCAGAGGTCTTGCCTATGCACCAAAGATTCTAGGTTAGAATCTCGGTAGGGGCAAATATTTGTGCGACGAACTATTTTATCTTTATATAATTTAGGGACTTTTACACAGAGTACGTCAGTCCCATGCGATTACCTTAATTCATTTGTTCCCGTTCTTATTTAAGCTTATAAATTAAAGCTGCGGTAAATATTGCTGGTGTTAAAATAGATTCGTTAAAGAAAATTGTGTACAACTTTTGAACACTTTTCAACGTTATTTCAACACGATTTTTTTACCCAAATAAATAAAAAAACGGTTGTAATTTTCGTGATTATCTAATCATTTCTTTCTAATCCTTTACAGGAACAGTGTGGACGCTTTTCGATTTCCAATAACGACCGTTTGATGAAACGGTCCTGTGTTCAAATCCCGGAAGGCGCAGATGTTTCTTGTGATAAAAACGAGTATTCGTACCTGAGTCATGGCTTATATATTTCTGTGAATATTACTTGTTTATGTATCAGATATGTATATCTATCAGTTACTCTAGTATCCATAACATAAACCTTACAGTGCTTACTTTGAGCTAGGCCAATTAGTGTGAATGTAAGAAACATTATAATTATCCTTAAGCGTTTTATTTCGATGAGTCAACACGACAATGTAAGTAGACTCAGTCTAGACTGTATCTTTAAAAGGGGCAAGACCTAACTTATCTCGTTATCCCTATGAAAACAAGTGTGCTTAAAACGATCACTTATGGTATTTTCCACATTTTACATTAATTCCAAGAATGAGTATAGATAAATTGTTATCACAACCGTTATGTCATAGTCATGAAAGTGACTTTACACGTTACTTAATTAAGAACACAAATTTGTTGTTTGTGTGTTTGTCTGTCCGCTCTTTTCCCGCTCTTTTTCCATTTTATCAATAACGTTACCATAGCAACGCGTTACCGGGTGAGCTAGTCTATAATCTAAGAACAATTTGTTGTTTGTGTGTTTGTCTGTCCGCTCTCTTTCCATTGTATCAATAACGTTACCATAGCAACGCGTTAACATAGCAACCCGTTACCGGGTCAGCTAGTTACATATAATAATAATAGGTACCTACTCCAAACAAAGTAAGCAAAAAAAGGAGATTTGATACGCCTAATATATTTCATAGTATTTTACTAGGAGCTGGGAATAAATGTAGACATTTATGAAAGCGAGGACCTTTCCCATTAAATATATAAAGAATTTCTCTTTTAGAAACTTCGGTATAGATCTTTTACAAATGTTTGGACCTTCTTATTCATAAAAAACTCAAACGTTTTTAACTTAAAATAAAACTATTTTAGTGTAGAGCGCTTTGTCTTTTTCGTTCAAACTCTAAAAGAAATTGACAAAACACTTAACTAAAATAGGTTTATAAAGTTTATTTAGTTTTTTTATGAAATTCCTAAGATGTCCAGGTATTTTCTAAGAAATAGAATTCTTTCCTCGCCTTCCTTATAAATTAAATGACCTATCTAACAATGCGATTCGATAAATATGAAGGCCACTTTTTTGTTACAAAATAAATTACATAAACCTATTTTTCCAGTGTTTTAATACTTAAAATAGTAAATTCAGGGTCTTAATACAAAGGATTATTTTTTGCTATAAACTCAGACTAAATAAATGTAATAAGTAAATCATTCATTTTTAAATGTTGCTTTCACAAGTAGTGATGAGCGAAATTGATCTTGGTCTTGAGAAAAACCAAGATCAAGACTATCCTTAGACTAGCAAGACCAAGAACGAATGAACAAAAACAATACTAATACCAACTATGCAAAACCAAGACCAAATACACAAGACTAAACTAAAAAGTCTTACTTCCAGAGCATCTAGGTGTTAACATATTTGTAACAGCGACAATACATGCTATTCCTGGAAGAATATATTTTTAGTATTTGGAATCGTCAGTTTCCTTTATTAAATTTTAGGTTTAATGATTTTTTATTTCCCATAAAAAAACACTAGGTTTACATTTTTTTACTTCTCTCTAGCACTTTATTTTTCGTCAAAAGATCAATTTATGCGTTGGAGGAAGGGTAGGTTTTCGAGTTTTCATAGCTCTCACAACTAAAGATATCATTCTCTTGACAGGTTATGACAAGCTCGCATATATGATAGAAATTTTCAGTATTTAAAACGATTGTTGCGTCGACTAAATACTCTCTGATTTGTTTACAAATTGCCCGATTAGTCGGTTGTAAAGTGGCCGACTAATCGGCCGACTAGTCGGCCAAGCTGATTACGGTTTCGGGGGATTCCGTGATGCTTCGTTTACAGTTGTTTAGTTTACTTCGCATTGTTTCTTGATTTTTGATTTTGCACGGGTCAGAGCGGTGCTTTTGAATAAAAAAACATTTTTGAGTGAAAGTGTAAGAGCTCAGTTAACATTTAATAATGTTCAAAATAAATTCTCGTGTTGATTTTTTTTTAACAATTGGACAATGATTCCTGTAAAGTTAAGTGTAACCAATGACAAATAATAATTTCTTGTGGTGAGCAGAGGAAAAATGGCAAATACTACACGTATGAACCACAATATTAAATACAGACAGCCAAGTACCTCAGTTAGGTTCTGCGATAAAATGTTCGACCGCAGAATATTCCTCTAAGTCGCAAATCCAAGCAAGACTATTATTTTATTTACGATTTTTATTTAATGTAATTCGCCCCTCCATACATTTAATTAATAAATACACACAAAGTAAGAAGCCGGATAGTCGGCGTTCTTTGCCGAATAGTCGCCGACCAGTCGCCGACTACGATAATGGCCGGATAGTCGGCTTTACCGACTAGTCGGCACATCTCTAGTATTTTTATATATTTTGTATGTTAACTTGTAAATTATTTTTAATTTATAACTATTATGATCTACAAAAATAGAAAAAATAAGTAACTGATAAAATGAGCAAGACCGAGACTTAAAACACAAGACCGAGACCAAGACTAAATAATCAAGGCCAAGAACAGACGTATTCGAACAAGACCAAGACTGTCCCAGTCTTGTTCTTGGTCTTGCGTTGCTCATCACTATTCATATGATATGGGAAAATCTGAAGATTAGTAATAGGCCTACCATCATCTTTTAGAAAAGCATCATGTTTTAAAACGTTTTGTTTTAATCGTACTACAATTATTGTAGAGCAATTTTTTTTATTTCTGCTAATGAACGAATGATTTTGCAATATTGTCTATTCCCTGGTAGCCAGCATCACAGCTTATTTGTTTTATTCTAAAACACCTTAGTACTACAACAGAATTTTAAAACACGTCTTGTTCCACAACTTATTTATTTCCATAATACATATTCCATCGATTAAGTATTTCTTTACAACAATGTAATTACATTGTGGTCTATTTCTTTATCGTACAGCCATCGTAGTGTTGTCTAATCGATTAAGTCGGACACTCGAGAATCGTCGTCCTAGGTCAATAGTGAGTAACTAAAAGACGTGATGGACACATTGCATTAAAATAATAATAACTCAAATTCAATTTTTTTGATGCACTCATGTGGTACCTACATAGATGGAATTACAAAAATAATAGAACTGAACATGAACCCTGTTACGGTATTGCAACATCATAATTATTATACTCAGTACATTATATAATAATAATACTTTGTGTGTTTGTTACCATATATAGTTACCATAGTTACTTTAAGCCTAAGAATAACAGTTTTTATAATCAATTAACGTTACCATAGCAACGCGTGGCCGGATCACCAATTAACGTTACCATAGCAACGCGTGGCCGGGTCAGCTAGTAAGAATAATTATAAAAGTAGGAGTAACTAAAATAAGAATAACCAACATCTAATAAAAAAAATGATTTAAATAATTATTTGAGCTCAATAAACTGAAAAAAAACTTAAATTAGGAAAAGTGGTTGTTTGCTCAGATAGCAAACCAAAAATATACAAATAAAGAAATCTAAGAGCTATTTATGATAAAAAAACTCACAGGTTGCCACATTTTTTGAGTTTTTTATTTACAAATATATTTCACATTTGAGTATTATTAATTTAAAAATGTAACTTCACAAAGCTTTTGACCCCTGCCCTGCCCTCCTTCCACTTTAACGTGGGACCTAATTTATGAATGACCGCTTATGTTGAGATATTAATTTATCCAAATACTAGTAACCAAGCTATATACATTGAGCCAAAAATATATGTGACTATTGACGAATAGGGCTAAAAACAATTAAGCGAGAATTTACCTTATAATATTAGCGGGAATATTTATAATTTGTTTAAGTAAGCGTGGTTAATACACTGGAGAGCAATGAATCCGGGTCACTTAAAGAATGTTAAAAATCTCGGAAACTAAAAATGATAGGTTAATGCAATAAATTGTATTTAATAGACAATGTAATACTCCTTAAATGAAAGTAAAAAAAATATGAGTCACCATACATTTTATTAACACAAAATTACATAAAGAAAAAAACTGCTGATCTCTCCTTAAAACAAAAATAGGAAACATGAAATGTTTGAACTTTATTACGATTTTCTTGAATTTTAATACTTCGTAATGCCTCCTCGTGCTTCCATTACTGCGCTTACGCGGTTTGGCACGCTGTACACCAAGTTCCTTATACGATTTTGGGGAATATTCTCCCATTCCTCTGTGAGAGCAATTTTGACCTCACGAAGCGTGGTTGGGGGAGGGTTTCCTTGTTTTACGCATCTGCCTAGCTCGTCCCAAGCATGCTCGATCGGGTTGATATCCGGGCTGCGCGCTGGCCACTCCATACGAGTAATGTTCATCTCTTGAAGGTAGTCATTCACAATCCTACCTGTATGAGGTCGGGCATTGTCATGCATAAATATAGCATCCTCACCTAAATTGACCATAAATGGACCAACGTGATCATTGAGGATTTCTTCCACATATCTTACGCTAGTTAAAGAGCCGTTTTCTATGATCACCAGCTCTGTGCGACTTTCAGAAGAAATTCCGGCCCACACAAGTACAGACCCACCACCGTAGGGTACTTTTTCTTCGACGCATGCTTGTTTGAATCTTTCCTCTGGTCTTCGATACACTCTGTGTCTTCCATCGTGCTTGTAGAGCATAAATTTTGATTCGTCGGAGAACATAACTTTTGACCAATCTTCAATACTCCAATTTACGTGGCTCTGGGCATATCTGTCTTGAAATACGATGCCCACGCTCCAGTTTAGGGCCGTTTGCAGGTCTAAGGGGTTTTAAGCTAGATTCAGCAAGCCGACGTCTTACTGTCCATGCACTTGGGTTACTTCCTCCGAGGCGTCGAAACTGATTGGTGAGTTCAGTTCCTGTGAGAAAGCGATTTCGAAGCATGGTGTTCACCAAGTATCGGTCTTCTCGTGCTGTGGTACACCTGGTTCTGCCCGTTCCTGGTCTGCGTAGGTTAGAACCAGTTTCTTCGTAACGTCGGAGAACTCTTTGTACTGTTGACAGCGACACACCGACAGTCCCGGCTGTATCGCGCTGACTCCGGCCGGTTTCCAGCATTGTAAGTATTCTGGTGCATTCTTCAGGCGTAAGCGACATAATTTCAGCTTGAATAATTAATATAGAGCACTATCAACATGGTTTATGTACCCACATAAATGACAGATTACAAACAAAAGCAAAACCAAATGCTGTAATTTCGTAGTTCCATCTTCGAAAGTGGCCCTTTTTCAAATTTGATTTTTTTATGATATAACTTTACAATAACTAAGAAGTTTTAATACCTTCATTTAAGGAGTATTACATCGTCTATTAAATACAATTTATTGCATTAACCTAGCATTTTTAGTTTCCGAGATTTTTAGGATTCTAAGTGACCCGGATTCATTGCTCTCGAGTGTATTTAAAAAAAATACCTTATAATCTTTGTTAACATTCCAATATTATTTGTTTATTTTTTTATTATTATTTTCTCATTTTTAATTAAAATTATAAAGCCAATATTCCATTTTATTACAAATATTTGATTTTGAAAAATTGTTAAAATCGCTCGACTTTTAGCACTTTCACCCTAACAAGTTCTTTCTTATAAGTTACGGAATCCTTTAAAATGTGTAGGTGTACCATTAATTTAGATTTATTAGCGTTTGACATTATCACTTAATCGATTTTTAACCGATTTGTTCGACTAATTTTTACCGAGTTTTTTAGGTATATGATTTACCTTGCAATGCATATCAAATTAATATGTCAAATGAAATTAAGACCAATCGTTTTAGGCAATAGATTTGCCTATAGGCACTCTGATGGAACTCTTAAGCTATAGACGGAAATATTCAATATACACAGCCATATATCCAAATAATAAACTGCAAATTTCATAGCTAAACGTCAAAAAATTAATAAAATAAAAATAATCTTCACCCAGACTTTTTTTTATTTGAATCAAAAAACAAGCGGGTAAGAAAACCGCGCGCACTTATTCCTCCAGCGCCATCTATACGCACCGGCAGAAGTTTCCTAACCAACACGCTATCACTGCTAATACTAATTACGAAAGAATATAAATAAAATAATTAAAACCACTAACCATTTCTAAATTTTGTATTTTCTTGATGACTCGTCGCTTCCTACAGCTGATAGAGTGTTTTTTTGTAGGCATAACTGGCACAATCGTCTGCAATGGTTCCCGGAGGCATTTTTCCGAATCCCGTGAACCTACCGCGGTTATACGCACCACAGTACACATGGTATGTGACGTTTGACCGTTGATAACGTTGTGAATATTTAGATTATTACTATCTTTTTAACAAGTTTGATTCATACGCCGATTTTGTTTTTAATTAACATAATAAGTGGTTGATTGATAAGTATTTTAAACTATTTTTTTATCGTGAATAGGGAACCGCTTGACCGCTATCTCGCCTCGTAAGCGACGATGCGATCTAGGATGTGACCCCTAAATTGTATTTGTCAGGAAACACAGACTCAGGCAAAGGGTACCACTCTTTAGCGGTACGGATCACAAAATTGGAACTAGAAGTACTTTTAAGAATTTAACCAAATAACAACAAAAAAAAGTTTTGATTGTTTTGTGCAACAATCAACTTGGTAAAACTGTAGCATTTCAAGCTGACACTTCTATTTATATGTTGATAATAGTTCTTATAAACCACTTCAGTATTTTTCCTGCTTTTACCGACTGCAATTTTGTAAATAGATGCAACTTACAAGGAATGTATACCTTATCACTGCACATTACAGTTTTTAATCGGTAAACGTTGATAGATAAGGTTTGCAAGATTCCTATTTCTCGGTTTACAAGTAATTGACAATAATTACCTACTGTAAGATAGAGTTAATCTAAAAACAATTAACGAGGTCAGTTTTTGAAATTGAAATCCAAAATAATTATTATCAAATCATTATAAGTTCATGAAATTTTCTGTTTTGACGTGATAACGTCTTATAAATTGACGAAAGTGGCTGCATGCACGAAAAAGTGTAACGTTCCGCCTGAGCCGAGCGTGCAACCGAGAGAGTGGAACAAGCGATAGAGAGGCACAATCGGCCTAAGCGTTCGACTTGTGGCGCATCTATCTCTCTTCCACTTCATGAAGTGAAAAGTAATTGTAAACCATATTAACCATTGTTTATTACAATAACTTAATGTTTATTTGTCTAAAAAAAATATAATTTTCAATTAACTCCTATTTTTTATTTAAATGGTCGGTTGGCACTATAACAATCCTGCCTATGCACCGCAGGTACCGATACCGGGTTTGAATACTGTTAGGGCCATGTTTATGTGATAAGCAGAAATATTTGTGTGAGTTCTATAAAATACACACGCCACACAAGAACATACGCATTTTTATTATAAATAAATAATAAATTACGGAAACCTCGCAATTTTAAATACTAAACTAAGCAGAACATATTTTTTGTAGACATTAACAAGAATATAGATGACTATCACTCAGTAACAAATGTGTGTGCTTATAACACATACATGACCTACCAGGATTCGAAGCCAGCACCTTAGGCGCAGAAAGTAGAATCACTATCGTTGCAACTAAGGGGCCGTAAAATAAAGATTATAAACAACCATGCTTGTACACCTAATTCTTTTCTTCTATATTTGTCAAATTTATCGTATTCATCCACAAATGTCACCATACTGTGTAGTTCATGGCTTTTACTGAAACTTTAAATTAAATAAACTAATGATCATTATTAACTGCTATGAACGCAGGCCCAAAATAAAAACCTCTCCTTTAGCAATCTATTAATCTTACGTCGTCATGATATCGGTTACAAATAAAACACTGAAATTTTAATTTTCAATTTATTTAAACAAGACTACAGATAAACAACACTACACAATATCTTGAAAATACCTACATTAATAAACCTTATTTGGTTTTAACAGCCGTAAAACATTGTGTGAAAATTAATCGTTATCCAATAATATACAGGGTGCACCAAACCAATGCCCCCTAAAGGGAAAAGAGCTGTATTAAAAACAAATCAATATGTTTTTTAAAAAAAAACGGGTTGCACTCCGGGAGTGCCCGCAGAAGTGAAAACATGAATATTAACGTTGTGCAATTTTTGATATTTTAGAATGGTTAGGGATTAATTTCGCACGAATTGCTTTAATTATCAGTATAAAAGTTTATGTGGTAAAATACAATATTCATTTATTGCGCTATCGTACACAAACATGACAGCAAACATACACGCACACTCGCGCAAGCGCCCTGCGCCGCTTAAACGAAACAGCTGGAGCCGACATACATTTTCGCCGCGCGGTAGAAAGAGAGCGGGGATGTTATTTCCTCTTCTACGCTGCGCCGGCGGTCTACTCTCCTTTCGTCTTACGAATTTTCGATCAGGTCACGTGTCCGGACGGGAGTTTGACATTTTTTACCCATTCCAAAAAGTGCACACCGCCGCTAAAGAAGTTTTCACTTCAAAAATTGTTAAATATTTCTTATGTAAGTTAACACGGCTATTGAGTGATGGTTATTTGGATGTTTACAACCTTCTGATATCACTCTTATAAAATTTCACACTATTCGCTAGTTACTGGCATGCTAATCTAATCAAATTATTATTGAGATTTACATTTAATAATATTATAAAATAAAATTAATAAATCATGTGATGTGCGTGTGATGTGATTATTTCCGAAATTTATCGTTCCGAATATATCCGAAATAAAAAAAAAATGATATTTCCTTCTAGTGAGCATTAGCTTGCCTCGTTTATATGCTGAGCCATGATCAAAATTAGATTAAACTAAAATAAGTACATATACGATCTTACTTTATACGTATAATGTTTACTCACAAATCATAACAAACTTAAATCATTCCTGACCATTGGAAGTTCCAAAAAATGTTTCATAATTTTTTATTCAACCTCAACATAACCAACATTTGTGCTAAATTAAAGCTAAGGAATCCCTAAACTTATAGACGCGGAACTGCCTTGAGACGATCCAAAAGCATCTTTCCGGCTTCTACATAAGGTGCTTTTGCTATACTGCCGTTTGTTAGCAAAACGTCGCTAAGCCACAAACATTTTTTGAGATATGAAAAAAAACGCAGGGAATGTTAACAATTGATGTTTTTGCTAGAACATTTTTTATATAAGTAATAGAAATATGATTCTTAGACAGATCGAAAAAAAGAAATTCTACGTTATCCTGGCATTTTAAACTTATGGCTTGAGGCAGTAACCTTTTAGATAACACCCGGCAATATACTCTACCAATGCAGTGAGGGTAGTTCATTTCATTCGAAGGACGCATCTGCGGAATCCATGTTAACATGTATGTGCGAGAAGTATGGTAACCCACTCAGCTTAAGCCGATTCCGCATCGATAAGAGTGGGGACTCCCCTATTCTTTAAAAGTAAATCTAGGGACGAACCTAATTGAAACATTAAAACACCTAATTGTTACAAACTACTATTTAGTTTACTTACTAAACAAAATGTAAGACAACCATTCTCATCGCCTTTCGAAGTTTGCTAAACCCTTATATTACGATTCCGGCGCCATCTATCATATTCTGCCCACATATTACTGACGTAGACGCGAGATGGCGTCACTTGGCGACTTGCTACTGAAAAAGCTAACTTAATAACAAAAAAGGAGGCCAGTTCTGTTTTAGTTAATTTTTGGTTCCGATGATTATCTTGGTTGTGTTCCGAAACATACATCAGTATACTGCCAGTGGTAACGTCATGAATCGACGCCATGCTGTTGAATTGTTCCGCAATATACTGGCCACCGCGTTGACGTCAGAAATCGACGCCATATTTAAAGTGTGAGAGCGTAAGAGAGTAGTCACTTTGGCCAGTGACTACTCTCTTGTTTGACCAAATGGCGACATAATCATGACGTCATTACGACTAGCCAATATACTGATGTGCATTTAGGAATACAACCAATATATATGCTTTTTGCATTGTACACAACGCTTTTCTATTACCATTCTAAAAATGATTAGTGCGAGCTATGATTGCCCATATATAAATCACTGCTTGGGATTGCATGCGCCTTGAATTATAGACTTTATTGCCAAAATCTTAGGGTATAAGACAGAAGCTATCAAAGCGCAACTTGATACAATCAGCGTTGCAAAGATTATTGCTTACGAGTGTCATATATGCATTAGAATCGCGTGTGATCAATTCAAATTGAACTGAACAAATGTACAGTCAACACCACATTAAATTATACAGAACTGTCAAATTTCTCTTTTCAATTTTCAGCTAAGTGTCAAGAATATAGTACAATTTCATTTAATAAAACAACTTTTTGTCGTACTTTGAACTGCTGTTGCCTGTACAATAATTTAGCACTAGAAATGTAGTAAAAATACACTACCAAACGTCTCGTATCCATATGAATGTAATTCAATTTCCATCGCGAAGGAACTTATCGATAACCTAACCCTCAAATGTCCTTTTGATATGATGTACATTTTGAGTTGACCGTCACTTTTTTTTCGATAACGTTGACGACCATAGATAAGGAAGTTCAAGTTCAATGTACACGGGAAGCAAACATTTGACTTAAACAAATGTCGTCTATTCTTGATTCACTTAAGCCCTGTTTGCATGCAAGGAGCGCACGCCGTCTCTTTCTCGCGATATAGTGAATAAAAGAGACGACAAGCTGAGTTCACACGGGAGTCACAAACAAACGTTCCAAAAATAGGAATTTATTCCGAGATTGGAGTAGGTGGATCGATTCAATCAATGAAATCAAGCTTATTTTTTCATATAGATACGCCTTTTAAATTCTGGAACTTTAATATTATTATGATTCTAGAACTTTGTGTAAGACTACTTGATATCATATTGCAATTCTGTAAAAGAATCGTATTAAATTAATAAAATATCCTACTTAGGGTTACCACAGTAAAATAATCT
Source organism: Calamotropha paludella (assembly GCA_927399485.1). Classification (NCBI taxonomy): domain Eukaryota; kingdom Metazoa; phylum Arthropoda; class Insecta; order Lepidoptera; family Crambidae; genus Calamotropha; species Calamotropha paludella. The sequence continues at coordinate 30,034,044 of OV656804.1, forward strand.
ATAACTAATAATATTGATTGAAATGCGACATTTTGTACGTGTATAACGACGAATGTGTATTGACAAAGGCCGGCATAACTTTGGCCAAATATACAGTGGATATTCATTAATGCTATGATCAAAGCCTTACACTCACAATCACATCCTCAACCCAAGATTACGGCACATTAATTTTTTTTTTGATATGTTATTGTTGCTATTCCCTGTTGACCTGTCGGGTTTTGGGACGGCGAGATCCTTAAATGTACCTCAAGCCGAGAGTAGCTACCCACCATAGTGGTTTTCTAGATAGACGACATCTCCCATGAGAGAGTTTCAGAACCAGCATAGATTCATTACGGCGCTGTAGCCGGAAAGGGAACATGGGGTGCGCCATAGAGCGCCTCTGAAGGCTCAGAACTCGGCTATGGTACGCCATGTCGTGGGGGAGAGAAGCGTTCAGGTACGTCTGTACCTGGTAAAGCGCAAATTGAATAGATTCAATAATAATGAACGAATAAAAGAAACGACACTACAATACAGTAACAATTAATAAAGTATAACAAGTAAAGGAGTTTTTTTTTTAGAATTTGTTCGCTCTTGTTCCCAATCAAGCCCGGGGGCCATGTCAGAATCCACGATGGAACGAGCTAACCCAGAAGGTGCCTATACACCCTGGCCTTGAAAACGGACGTGTTATAAGTACTCGAAAATACAGACGCAGGGAGGTAGTCTCACCCCTTTGCTGTGCGCATTATGAAAAATGTTGAGAAGCGCTTGGTGCGACAGGTAGGAATAGCATCCAAGAAAGGATGGTAGCCCGTGCGTCTGAATTTCCGATCGAAAAGGGGAGATGGCGGTATGAGCAGATGCAGCTCCTGAGTACACACTCCAGTACATTCTGTTGAAGACCGACAGATAGACAACTTTACGGCTCAACACACTTATCAAAATGTACCATAATTTTAGGTTCAAAGTTGTAGTGGTTGATACACCATTTAGCACATACTTTCCTACAAACGTCGTGCTGGTTCGCATGCACTGTCAGTGTAACTACGATGTAGCAACAATTTGGCGGCAGCGATTCCACATTAATGTTTTGATGGTAAATTAAGGGTATTTTGTATTCCTGATATTCAATAAACTATTTGTAGTTCTAAAATAAAGTGGGTAATAAAATTACAAACTGCACACAAGCCGACTCTTACAATTAAAAATAACAATATATTCAGTGACAATACTAAATAAAAAGAGGAACTGGCAAAATTACCACAGCCTAAAAATATAGTAAAATGTTAGTAATCAATGGGAATATTCTGGCAACACTTACACATAATACACAATTAAATGAAACAGATAATTTACAAAAACGCTCGACGAGAATTTGCAAAACTCGAGAAGAACAGCTAACACGCCAATTATATTTAACTGGCATTTGCAGTCAATTAATATACTTCTTTTATTTTACAAAATATTCGTCACAATAATATATCCGACTGTAGGTATAGGAACGATCCAATGGATGCTGTTATTAAGCAACATTGTCCCATCAAATCATTTTTTTACAATCGTAAAGAGAACAGACGATTTCTTTCTCACGTAACCTTTTCACTTATTTATAATACTTCCATTTTATTAATGTATTTTGGCAATCTTCATGTTTCCGAACACACCCAAACACACATAAAAGAGCAGTTAGTACTAATTTATGTCTTACTAAACGTTAAGTGTGTAAACGGCACGTAAATAAAAACAGCAGAAGACTTTAAGAGAGGTGAAAAGACTTTCACGCTCACTTAAAGTCCACTAAGGTTTCTGTCAATTCCCAAACCTTTCCTGGAGCATAAGGCAAAGGGTTATTTCATTATTCATTCATCATCCAACATTTATAAAGCAACTCTGATCTAAATAATAAATTAAATCACCGACGAGGCTGTGTGGGTGTTGTAGTCTTTGCCTTGGGAAAACCTACTAAAAAAAACTTAATATAGTAATAGTTCAAATTCAGAATTAGTTTCTCCATTTTTGTTTTGTTCTGAGAGCCAGGTGAAGAATTGAGAGCTGTTATAATTGTTTTTGCTATAACAACGTTAATTTAAAATAGGTTATTTGCAGTTCCCTCTTATATTCTATACCGAGCTACGGCATGCGTACGGTTTGAATGAAAAGCAAAGAGCGACTAATAAAAACACAAAGACAGCCGAAAAACGAGTATTGCCAAAATACGTATATAAAATAGAAGCTCTCATTTTAATTTGAGATTTTAATTTTAAAAATAAATTACTTTGCACATTTTCAAAAACAAATATCACACCTTATTAACAATTAACCAATTATTGAACCTGTTCAATCAAATATTATTTACTAAAATGTTTCTAATAAAAGTGTCAGTTGTGATGAATATTATTCTATAAATTATTTGGAATATTCTTTATTAATGATCCAAATCATAACTTACAATTAATAATGAATTCATTTCATCTTATATAATGAATAAAAATACGAACACGGTAACACGGCCGTCACCTGCGCGCGCCAAAAGTGAACTGTCGAAAAGGAGCGCGACGCTGGCATTTCTCACAACTAGCGAGAGCAGCGCGGCAGCGCTCCTTGGCAGTAAAAGGGTTAATAAACAATTCCGTGTTGTACTCCAGCAAAGGAGATTAGCATTAACTCTTCCCATAACCACAAAATGGCCAACTTTTACAGAATCATTGGTCTTTCACTGCAATTTCCAACCCGCAAACCATTATGGAGACCCCATATTTTTCGGGTTTTTCTTTTTTTTATCTCTTTATCTTCTGATAATATGATGATGATGGAACAATTGAGAATGTAGATATTTAATTCTTACACTTCTGCGCACATTACACATTTGAATAAAACAACCTTTTAACAAATACTTGCGCATAATTTTATATTTAATACTGACATTTCGAGCCGTGATCACAGGATGACTAAGGCTGGCGAAAGACCAACGAAGAATTATTATTTTCTCTCGTGTTCTGTCGCGGTCGAAAAAGATGGAAAAGTTGCTCTGTACTAGTGTTATAAATAATTAAAACAAATTTGTTCTGAACTTCGGCGTATCAATTTTTTTTGAAGTGTTGTTTTATATCACCACTTTCTCTCACGCACGCACACACGCACATACACTCGCACACGTACACATAAAAACACACACTAGTTGTAATATCTGTTTTCTTTATTTGTTTTTAAAATTAATATTTCCTTTTTTCTTCTTTAACCTTTCGTATGCCGCGACTGGCACAGCGACGCTACCGCTAAATGCCGAGAAATATCGCATGTAGCGCGACTGCACAACTTGAAGTTTTTACATCAATTATCACTTAGATTAGAAAACGTAACTTTTATCTGATTTTTGTTTTTAAAACACCATGAATCTACCTTTTTGTTAGTGCATAATTTATTAGAATATCATCAGTCGAATATCGGTTATAACCCATTATTTCTTATGAAACGGCAAAATTTGTTAGTACTGCGGTAAAATACGGATAATAAAAAGTTAGATATTTTCATTTGACTTTTTTAATTTCATTGGATTCTTGAATATATTGTGTACGTAATACATAATAAAATAGCTTATTATTTTTCTTTCTAAAAACCTTTTAAACACGCACAGTGACTTACGCCAGGGAACAAGGAAAAGGATTGAACATTTCGAATACTTTTGACACAAGTTATGAACGAACATGAATGGTTTGGTTGAATGAGACGATAACTTGATTTAATAGGAACTTTATTCTATGATTCGCAACCTTGTCTGCATGTGAATATTATAGAAAAATGGAAAAAATCGCGTGGAGTCGTTTTAGCGTGGATCCGCGTTTCGGCAGTATAACGGGATAACGCGGATCCACGTTCCGGCATACGAAAGGTTAAGCAACAATTTAGCCTTTTTTTTATTGTATCTTAATGAGACTGAGGAGGGCGGGCGCTGACAGCTGTGACAATTATTACCAGTACAGCTGTCAACGTAAAATATGTATGTGTCATCTTTTCGATTACTAATTAAATAAAAAAAATAAAAAGAAATATATTCGAAATCATGAACGCCTTTTGCTCACATTGACATCCAAACTTTTAAAAAGGTTTTTTTTTACTGTACTCTTGACATTTATAATACTAAGTACATTCGTATTTGAATTGCTGTCACTTCGTAAGTCAATTCGTAAGTCTGTTTCTTAAATTAAATACATGCAGTCTCTTTGACTATATGTCGTCGACTAAAAAAACATGCGCGGTCGACGATGTAGTCAACCTTAGGCGACGACATCGTCGATTGTCTTCCAACAAGTATCAATCGTTCGATAGCGCCCTAAGGTAAAGGTCGTCATACATATGCCCAATTAAAATATTGTAAAGGTGATCACGGTTCCTGTAAAGGAGTCGAAACGTCAGGATTAAATATAAAGTATGCGCTAATATCCGTTTAAAAGTTGTCTTATATAATTGAGGATTTATATGATGATTGAGGAATGTGGTATCGTTAAATTCACTATATAGCCAAACATGTCAAAAATTACATTTTTAATCGTCGTTGTCATTAGGTGGATAGTGACACTTCTCTAGTGCGATGCAGCAGGTAATGCGACACGTTCTCGTAAGTGAGGAAGGTGACCATGGTGGCTGGCACCACACGCACCAGACTCGGCTTCAGACCTTTGTAGAAGCCTCCGAGCCCCTCGTACCTGGAAATCCGAACTAAGAATCAGCTAATAGTAGAAACAATACATATTTGGCGACACTGGATAACCGAAATTATTACTGTTAATTTTTTTCTACTATCCTCATCATCATAGGTATAAATTAGTTTATCGATATTTATAAAAAACATATCGAAACATAAAAAAATCGATTATTTAGCAAGCAAAATCGGTAAAGAATTATTTTTGATCGTGTTATTTATGTTTAGGCGACTGTAACCCTTGATGAAATGTAAACTTTAAACCAAGCTAATAGAGTTCTATTCTCGCTGAAATACTACGGACGTGGGACCCAATCGTAACAAAAGCATTTAGCTAACCACGAGGGATAAAAATAGGAGGTAAAAATTCCCTGTCACAGTGATTGACCGCGAAGAACTCGAAAATTAATTAACCCATTTTGATTTTTTTTTATTTATTTTGCTGGATTTCCCACTTAATACGTCGGATAGGTTTCATGTTAATTTATAGCACAGCAAGGCGTGGTCGGGTTAGCTAGTATACAGGGTGTTCGGAAGAACGTTGAACATACGAAAATGGGAGGCAGGTGGGGTGGTCTGTTAACTTACTAGCCCAAAAGATTTTACTTAGGTCTCAAGTTCTTTTTAATAATTTTATTTTCAATTTCTGGAATATTTCGCTTTTGTAACTTTAAACCCGTCTAAATTTTTTGAAAAAAGAACGCCAGTTTGTCGGTCAAACTTATATATGTATATAAATATTTATATACTTAAAAATATAAACCTATATAACATAATAAAATCAATTATCTAGTGTCATCAAATACTTCGTCAATTTGAGCTGTTAAAATTAAACTACCCTTCACATACAAAACAATTAAATTATTTACTTACCAAGTGATTAAAATACTAAACCTTACACTGCTTCTGTTTTAATTTTATTGGCTAGCTTTCAATTATTATTTTATATACATGTTTTAGTGGTTTTAAACACCAATAATATTCAATACCTGTTTACGATTATAAAACTATTTACGTAATTTTAATTACTGAACAAATTCCTAATAATGGGTACTTAGAAATTTTTGTTAGCAAAACGATTTCTAAAACTAGGCTAATGAGTTTTTGGTAATCTTTATTATCTGTCTTTATAGATTAGCTTTTTCTCATTACTTTGTGCCTTTGTTACAAATAGCAAATAAAAATGAATCGTATAAAATAACCCGCCTAAATGCCAACTTGACATGGCGCCATTTTTAACAATGCCAACGGTGTTTTTTTTTTTAAATATTCGAATAAATCATTTAATGATATTTTTTTAACTCACGATCTGAAATAATAACAAAGGATATGAGACTTTTTTCAAATACCTATTGAGACTTTTTTTCACAGTATCAAATACCCATTGAGACTTTTTTCAATATATCAAATAGCCTACTATAGACACTGATAAATTTTCACAACCTAATCTAAAATTATAATTTTAAACATAAAGAAATAAAACATTAAATCTTTTTTATCAATTTGTTATCATTTATTTTGATTACACAAATTGAATAGGAGTTGAAACAATGGAACTTTATTGATTATTATAAAAATATATAGCTATATATACGTCTTACATATAAATATTGTGGCCAGCCACCCAATAAGAAATCAATAACACGTGAGCATTGTGGGAAAAGCTTCGCTTGGTTGGTAAATTAACTTTTTTTTCCTTATTCTATAAACGAGTGTTAAAAAAATTAAAAAAACATTAGATTTGTTATTATGTATGGAATCAATTGTATTAATAACGATTCCACATTATAGAATAATCACTGTTAATATTATTAATTTTAAAACAACGAACAAAATCGGTTGATGATGGATTTATTCCCCCCTATGTTTGTGGTTTTGACGAAGCTATTACCAAATGCTCGTTCAGATAATAAATAAACTAATAATTAATAAGATAAAATCTTAATAATTACTAGCCAATGATCAGATTTTTCAAATCACAAAGTTTTTGGTTTACTTCTATCGATTCACACATTTCCATCGAACAAGTTTACCGATAGTTACTTATTACTATTTCGTCGATAATAATTTAACTATTGTTGAGATATTGCGATTAGTAAAAACTCTAAGTCAATAAATATTTATTTAAGTATTATATTTTCACTTTGAATTTTAATTCAAAACTTTATTCGTTATATTAATAACTAATAGATAAAGTTTAAATATAATTATTAATTCTTCAATGTAAAGCTTAATTTATTATCGTATTATTTCAGAAAGTATTTTCTCATTTATTAAAAAGAAAAAATGAATATTCATGATATGTATTATTTTATTGATAAAAATAATCATTAGAATAGCTTTGGATAAAAGAGTAGGAAAGAGAGAGTAGGAAAGAGCTTAATAATTAATATATAAAAATATATAGAACATGTGTGAATCGACAGTCGCCATTTGAATTGACGATATATGAATTGTACTAAATACCTACTTATAATAAATGTGCAGTTTTATTACGGATTGTACTAAGCATCGTATGTGGAACTAACAAAAACTCATTAGAAAAAAACTATTATTTTTTTGTTTAAACAACATGAAAAGGAATTGATTCGTCTACACTAAAGGCGGGATTACATCTAACATTAAAATTCTACGACAGAAAAGCTTCAAACTTGCGAACGCGGTAATACCTATTAAAAGAGAAAAAATACTAAATAGGTAATATATTTTTTATACTAACAACATTATCGAAGCAAGTTGAAACAAATCCATCTTAGGAAGCTAACGTCGTCTCACCACACATGTAACGTGAAAATATATTGTCTTTTCATTTAGGGTATAACCGACATCGAAACCAAATCATAAGTACGTACCTATTATCACAAAGTTGTCAAATTAAAACTAAATTGTGCTATTAGCGGCGGTGTTGCCAGCTTCGTCGTTAATATACGTTCAGTCGCGATCTGATGGGAAAACTACCACTACGCCTAAGAGATTACACATGGCAACAATGACCAATTAAAACACAACATATGTCGTGAGACAGGATTTACAATGTTACGAAAGAGTGTTTCTTAACCTAATTACAATTTGCTGGAACAATGAAGGAATCTTTTTAATAACTTTTACTTTATAATCGATTTAAACAAAAACGATAAACGAATCGGAGAAATCGGAATGAGCATAACACTATATTCATCCATTATTTTTCAAGATTAAGAAACACTTACATATTACATTAATAAACATAAATATACAAAAACTAATGATAATTTCAAATATAATTATTTAAAACAATTATGTAACACAATCTTTACATTCCATCTTCAGCAATATCATTAAACACAATGTAGACAATTATCCGGAAAGCCGTTTGACTGTGTGCCAACATTTAATCATTTGCGTTCGCGCCAAAACTTGTCACAGATTAAAAATAACCGGATTTTTCACCATATAACATCGACTAATTACGACTAATAAAACAATTTGTTTTGAAAATTTTCATAAGAAATGCAAATATATTGGAAAATCAGTTTTATTAATGTAACCCTGCTTAAACATATGTCTTACCTTAAAAGGCTGCGACACGTTGTCTTGGCACAAGATATTGCCAATCCAGCGGTAGTAACAGTAAAAATATTTTTAATTCGGATACAACTCAACAAGTCACAATATGGGATTTTTTTTATAAGCGAATATGGTTTAAGTAGATGTGATTATGTATTCAATATTAGCATTATTTAATACAGAATCTACGATTATTACACCAAAAAGTAATTACAATATACACCAGATAGAAGAGGAGAGAGATTTTTTTTTTCATAATTTAAATTAACTTAAAAAAATTTTATATCGGAACGCGTTCATTTTTATTAGACGAGTATTTTTGGATAACCACTAAAAAGTTTATCACATTTAGTTATTAAAAAAAAAACATGTCAAAATAAATTCAAATTTGGAACGCGATTGTATAAAAAGTTCTAAAGCACTTTCGTCCGTATTATGAAGGTTGAAATGCTAACACTGGAACATAAGAACCGAATTTAAAAATTACGTAGAAAGCATACCAGATACAAAAACTGGAGATTTCTATCATATAGCGTTAGTAATATCAATGACATTCATTTATCTATTACCATAAGAGAATTTAATAATTATTAGTCATATTGTTGACGACGGTTTAGTGCAACTGTAGCGATCCTGCCTCTCGCATCGACGGTTCTGGGCTCGAATCCCGGAAGGGGCAGATGTTTGTGTGGTAAATTTTTACCCGAGTAATGGGTTTTTTATATATATTTCTATAAATATTACATATCTATGTATCATATATGTATGTCTATTCGTTACTCTAGTATCCATAACACAAGTCTTAGAGTGCTTACTTTGGGCTAGACTAATTGGTGTGAATGCAATTAAAGAAAATAAGTAATATAAAATAGAATTTAGTTCATACACTTCCGCGTCCTTCACTCCTTTAAATAAATCCACTTTTACCAGACTAGTTACGCATTTTTTAAAATATTTAATCCTGATATTTCTACTCCTTTACAAAAACCGTAATTAAAAATGTATCTCATAAATAAATCTCAAATGCTTAATCAAGTCTTTATAAAAACTTATCTTGTCGAAGCCTTGATACATTCCAGCGAATTAAATTAAGTTTACGTTAAGTTTGAAAATATGCAATAATTGACTTAATAACAAATAATGATATCAAAAGAAAATTACACAAAACACAAAAAAGAAATGACAACTGACAACACTTCTTAAATTCGTCGAATAATATTTTTAATACTCAATTATTTATTTTATTTTATAACGTTTAAGGTACATTTTGCTTTACGACGACGCTGTATACTGAGAGGACGACTTATTCTTTTATTACGTACTAGTGGTTAACCGCGACTTTGCGTGTAATTGTTATATCGTGTTAATCCACATTTGCGAGGAAACGTATATGATTCATTCCTACGGTAAAAGGAACTGAGTTCTCCATGTTTGAAGCAGTTTTAATAAATTTTAATCTATTCAGCTGTTTCATTACTAATATTAGTATGGATTAATAAAAAAAATAATTGTAAAAAATAATACGAAAGACTTATTATAAAAAAGTATGTTAAAAAATTTGGGCTGGTAAATACCCATTAAGTCGGTTCCGTATCCCTTTGTAGGTGAATTTTTGCAATAAACTGTTATGTTATCACCATAATGGTATCTGAATAAGTTCTATTCTGGGATTGATAATTAGCCAATACACTTTTGTTTACTTACTGATTAAGGGATATTTTTGACTTGACTTATATGTGAAAACCATAAATTTGGCAAGGGTTTGATTGACACTGTAAGACTAAGTATTTATTTAAAAGAGTGATTTTCAAGTGATGTATGTTTTTTATTAATTAGAACTTGCAAAAGCGATAGAAGCTTATAATCAGTGACCTGCAAGTATGAAGCAATTCCTTGCCAACTTTATTTCAAAATTACTGTGTTAAACAAAATTTCTTCTGTTGTTTTGACGTGACAACGTCTTATAAATTGGTTTGCCGGGTGACACTTCAAGAAACTGCGTTACGCTCCGCTCACGTTATGCGCTTACAATGAGAGCGAGTGAGAGGCACGCGTCCCTTCCACTCGGGCATGGTTAGCCCGCCTAAGAGCGAGAGAGACAGACATAAAAAGTGGAAGGGACGCGTGCCTATAAATTAATGTTTTAAATATAATTCTTTGTATAAATAAATGTTTTAAATTGTTACTATTATTTCATCCTTCTTCCTACTATACGAATGAATATTCACATTAAAATTATTTTACCACTCAAAGTCGTTGTCACGTAAAACTTTCGCCCGTATACCGACTTTACAGGCAACCAACCAGTTTTTTTTATTTTGCATTTCCGTGTCACATCTATATTTAAATACTTAATAAATTACACTTTCGAATATATTTCCATAAAGGACAACTTATAATAAGCCAAGTGTATTCCACGTTAGTTAATAATGTCAATTGGCTTAGATCCTTAGATAATCGGCTGACGTTCTAAACAATCGATTCCATTTCGTCAAATAAATAATACAAATAACACTATACACCTGACATTAATCTACTTCCGTTGGTGACTGTACAAGAGAAACAAAACAGTAGCGGTAGATATTCCCATCAGATAGGACGGTTGGTTCAATCGTTGTTGGTGAACTTCTCCCATATGAGCATGACTAGGCAGATGTTGGGCGTTACATGGAGGAGGTACGGCGTGAGTCCCTTGTAGAAGCCGGGCAGGCGTTCGTACCTCCAGGTGTCCCGGACGCAGTGCCAAGCGCCCTGGTACTGGCGGTGGTGGTCCTGGAGGCGAGCTCGCACCACCTGGTAAGGGTAAGTGGCGCCGGCTGCCACCAGCTTCGACACAGCAGCGAAGGTCAGGTACTCCGCCGACGTCTGCATCCGAAGCACAGCTGGTTAGGGATTACCAGGCCACCAGACTTATGGTAGATTTAATGGTGGTTAATTTTCCAGTATTCTCAGGCAATAAAAGTCCTCAGAAGAACATTGGATGATCGTTTGGTGGAACGGTAGCGATCCTGGGTTACAATCCCGAAAGGGGCAGATATTTCTATGGGATTAACAGGCCACCAGACTCGGGCAGTAAAGGTAGATTTACTGGTGGTTAATTTTCAAATAGTCTCAGCCAATAAAAGACCTCAAACTTTGGGTTACCGCATGGAGCAACGGCACCAATCCTAGGTTAAAATCCTCGGCTGATTACACTCGGGCAGAAATGGTAGATTTATTGGTGGAAAGGTTTCCAGTAATCTCTGCCAATAAAAGACCTTAGAAGAACATTGGATTACCGTTTGGTGCAACGGTAGCGGTCCTGGGTTAGAATCCCGAAAGGGGCAGATGTTTATGTGTCAAATACGTGCATTGGAACCTGAATAATAGAATTCAGAAACAACGACGGTACCACAACACCCAGACCCGATTCGATATAGAAAAGTTCTTTTTTCTGACACAGCCGGGGATCGAACCCGGGACTTCGGAATGGCTTTACCATGTAAGCCACTCGACCACGGAGGCCGTCAAATAGATATTTTAACCTTCAATTCAGGATCAATCAACCTTCAATTCAAGTTGACATTGAACGATTGATACACATCATGTTGGTGTGTGCCATTTTGATATGATTCACATAAGTTGACCTTGATAATCATTGACGTAATAATTGTGTGGACACTAATGCAAATCATGTTTCACTCAAATGCAAAAAACTTGTTCCTAATGGTATTTTGATAACACATCGAATTGTGTCACTTAAATGTTTTCTGTTTGATTATATGAGTAATTTCTTAGTATATAAACAAATGAATGCTATCGTATGTATCAATTTTAATAGAAAACAACCCAGCGGCAACCATAAAATGAATTGTTTCATCTTAATCGATTGTTAAACATTTGTAAAAAAGTTCCTTTCGAATGCGAGGATCCTTTCATTGACAAAGCAACGCTGGCTTACAGCTTAAAAAAAGTAATAAATACCGGAACATTCCGACAGATGGAGCAGACATCTAAAGGCTGCGGGTATGAGTCCCAGTCAATTTTTCCTATTAAAATTTATCATACAACATACTTCAAATACAATTTGTGAGAACCGAAAAAGAGAGCTCTATTGCCTGTCTCGCTCCTTAAACGAGTGGATTTCCAATTTGATGATAAGAAATAAATATAAATTATAGTTACCAATTTGATGTCTATAGGCAGATTCCTGTACTGGTTGTATCGGTTCTTCATCTCTTCGTAAGTCATGAACTGCAACGCGCCGTGCGACACCCCGAACATTCCTGGCACAAAGCCCTGCAACCAAACAGCCAAACAATAAACACACATTATACTTGAAAACTCATTTTGTGTATTTTAATTCTGTGTTGACATATTATTTTAATTAATGTAGGCTACCGATTAAAAGTTATATTTGTATCTTTCGGGAACACTATTTTTGATAAAAGGTACCTTATGTACCTTTGGCTAAGTGTATGCAAAATTTTATAATAATCGGTGAAATAGTTAACGCGTTAAAGTGTTACAAAGAAACTCAATTTCGTATTTATAACATTAGTTAGGACTATAAGGTTTTCACCGATATGATATATCGGTCAACCCATTAGCGATAATTGCCTTACATAACGTCACACGTTTTTATATTGTGGCGTCATTTTAAAAATTGCGTCTTAACAGATGACGAAACATGGATTTATTGAAACGATCTCAAAACAAAGAATCAAAGCGTATGCGTCTTTCAAGATATAGAAGATATACGAGCAAAGAGTCGCATTCAGGGTTTTACTTCCAATTTTGTGATACGTGCCGCTAAGGAGTGGAACTGTTTGAATGAATCTGTTTCCTGACAAATACAATTTGGACAATGGCGTCACATCCTAGATCGCATTGTAGCTTACAATCGAGCGAGATAGTGGTCAAGCGCCTAACTATTTACTATATATAAAAAAAGTTGAAACCCACTAAAGCCAAGCAAAATTCAATACGCTTGCTGAATTCTTTAGTAAATCCAAAGAATGGGTTTTGCAGAATCGTCGTACCGCAAATAATGATTGGCACGCGACCATTTTTTGACGGAAATTATTGACGAACCTCAAATAGATTAACGTTTAATCCATACCATCTAGCACCAAGACAATTTCATCTCTCACACGGCCTTGGCAGACAAATATGACTGAACTGACTTAGTGACTTTTTTCTGTTCCCATAAATTAAGAATCAAAATAATTAAGAATTATAATCAACGATTTTCAGAGGCTGTCGGTATGTAAAACATGTTTTTCCGAGGTTACCAAGAAAGAGTGGAATGTTTTTTTAAAATTAGATTTTTATAAATATATGCATTTATGTACGCAAACGGAAAATATTTTGGGAAACAATAAATTTCTTTCTCCATTAATAGTATTTTATTATGATTCCGTCAGTTTCTAGTACATCTCACTTATTTCTTTCTGTTAAATTGGTTATTTTGTTTGTTATATTGTTCTTACATTTCTGTTGTCTTATATATAATATTAAAGACCATTTGGTACAACGGTAGCGATCTTGCTTTCGCACTGAGACGGTCCTGGGTTCGAGTCCCGAGAGGGGCAGATGTTTGTGTGCTGTATTTCTACCTGACTCATGGGTATTTATGTACATTTCTATAAATATTAAATGTCTATAAATCATAGATATATATGTATCCGTTACCCTAGCATCCATAACACAAGCCTTACAGTGCTTACTTTACAGCTAATTGATATAAATGTAAGAAATATTATTATTTATTTACTTTTCGGACCACCAACAGCTATAATAAAAAAAAATTACAAACATAACAACACAAAGTCAATAACAGGTTATATATACCTATATATATATAAACTCATCAAAATTATCCCGAACATACATCGTGACATAACATACACGCTATAGGTATAAAAAACATTACAGGAATGGGAAATACATCATGATTTTCCGATACGTACATCAATCTTAATGAAGATACAATCACAAAAAACACTTTCATCATATACTAGAAATACATAAGAGAGTGACCTTCACAAGTTTATTTTTGGTCATATCTCTTCATTCCGCTGTCACAACTGTCGTTGGGACTAGCTTGTGACGTCATATGGTCTGTTACAATGTTATATAAACAATATTAACGATTTGACTCTTATCAGAAGGTACTAAAGCATTTGTCTCCGCCCGACTACGACATGTTACTTTTTTAAAGATTTATATTTTTTCCTAAATACTATTATTATTACTTTATATTGACAAAATGAGCAAAGACTTAGTTCTATCATCTTTAAGGTTTTATTGTGGATCTCTTTGACCAAATCATATAATTTATTTCACTGGGTCTGCGATCGCAGAGATTAACCTAGTATCGCAAAGATTACTTGTAGAATGGGTGACCGAAAGATTGTTTATCTAGAATACCCCATTATTGGCAGAAACAACACGTATCAATCATGACTTGAATAAACTTGGCACTTAAATTTTAGATTTTTAATACATAAAAGTTAGTAATTGATTGAATAAATTTACGATTTAGAATGGGCTTATATTTTTAAAGATACTTTTTTATTACCTCGGAATTTTCGACAACGCCAAAAACTTACAGGCAATGTTACATCAATATAGGTAGGTAATTTTTAACATGACTCAGTTACAAATTCTTGTATTCATCACACGAACATGCATTTTGCATGCTGTTCTATATGGCTAAATAGGTAGAAAGCTTCTAATTATTTCTTAACTTAACACCAACATTCATGTGTACTTACCTAATTAATAGCAAATAAAGTATTTGTAATTTGGAAGATTGTAAAATTTCTACACAAAATTCTCATTAATCAAATTAATTAAAAAGGTCCCGGGTTAGAATCCCGGTAGGGGGCATCTTTGTGTGATGAATATAAGCATTTGTTCCCGAGTCATAATAGGTTATATATTTATCTATGTTTTCTACACATTATTTAGTACTCATAGTACAAGGTCAGCTTAGTTTAGGACTAAATGGAATTTATTTTATTTCTTTATTATTATTTTTCAAAAGATATTGAGCTGGTCATAATTTCCGGGCTACAGCTTATTTGGACCAACTATGCAAGCAATAGATTTGTGATTCGTCAACAACTATGACGTCACCAACTCCGTCACATCTTTATCTTTGGATATAAACTGACGAAAATCAAAAATATGTTGTGCAATTGATGCTAAAAATTGTTTTTTTTTTCATACACTGCATATAAATTAAAAAATATATATAAAAATATCTGTATATATAAAAATTCAATGTCACAGTGTTTGACCGCGATGAACTCAGAAACTACTCAACCAATTTTGATGATTTTATTTCATTTTGCTGGATTTGTTCCAACTTAAGATATAGGCTGGGTTTTATTTTACTTCTAAATAAAAAGAACTGCAGATAATAATTGAGTCATCGCCGGGTCAGCTAGTATATCTATAAATATTCTGTATATTAAACATATATGTGTTACCCTAGTATCCATAATACAAGCCTTGTAGTGCTTACTTTGGGCTTAAGCTAACTGGCGTGAATATGATAACTATTTTTATATATAAATCCTACTTAAGCATAGCCCCATATATAACAAACGTAATTAAAATCAACACTTGAACAATTATCAACAATATTATAGACTAATTAATATTAACTGGACCCACTTACGCCAGTAATGATTATACAATTGAATTGCATTCCGTTAATTTTAAACCGAGGGTCAAAAGGTGAACGTTAAACAAGTGACTATTGAACCTTTTGAGCTTACAATAAGATCTGTTTTGTAATGACAGTGTTGATTACTTATGCCTATTGGATAAATATATACTAAAGTAATATGAATGTTTACTGGAATAGATAGAAGGCAATTTTGCAGTCTGACAGGGCTACATATCCACAAGATCGTTATATGATGAATACCCTGGTATTATCTCATGTTCCTAGTTGAAATTAGTCGGTCCGATAGCACCCAAAAATCCAATCCATACCTATTCACTCGTGACTTGAAGACTCCTAAATTGTATTTATCAGGAAACGTAGACTCAGGCAAAGAGTTCCACGCCTTAGCTTTAGCGTTTAAATCAGTTACAATTCTTTCAAAATAGTCCATCATTTGGTTGGTAATGGCTACGTTAAGGGACAATAATTATATCCAACATAGTATCTCGCAGTAGGTAGATAGATAATCATAATTTCTTCCACTAGTTGACGGCTGCTTCAACTTCTTTGCTATTTCTATATATTTTAGGTTTAGAAGTTAAATACTTCTTTTGGCGCGTTTGGGAAAAATTATGAGTGAATCATTACGATGCGCGCGCACACCGACACCGAAAAGCGACAGGATGAAGTTGGCCACTAATTGTTTAAAGTTTTCGTGAGAACTGATAACTATAGTCAAGATAGTAACTCAAATATTTATGAATCTATCTATAACACGAGTTTTATATCAATGGAGATATAATCTATATTTCATAGGTAAATAATCTTGTGTGATTGCGTGCGTGTTTGTGTGTGAGTGTGTGTGTGTGTGTGATTTTAAATTATATATGGTGGGTAACAATAGCTTATAAAATATAATGAGAACAATTTTACATTATACAATAATATTATGATAATTGTGATTTTTATTTTATAAACTTTGTGTAAATACTTTAAGTTTGACCCTTGTCAGCACTGTTGACATATATAAAATTTGGAACATAGGGTGCCAAAGGGGTTGAAAACGTACTCCATTTGTTAATCCTCTTACATACAATATTGATATATTGAAATATATTATTTCTTGTTTTGTGGCTCAAAAGAAAGTAGAATGGCGGAAGCCCATGTATTTGAAAATTGTATAAAAGCTCACAGTTTCACGAAGTAAATGTTAAGATTTATAAGAATTTTAGGAAAATGC
Source organism: Calamotropha paludella (assembly GCA_927399485.1). Lineage (NCBI taxonomy): Eukaryota > Metazoa > Arthropoda > Insecta > Lepidoptera > Crambidae > Calamotropha > Calamotropha paludella. The sequence goes on from OV656804.1 coordinate 30,051,177, forward strand.
TATAATAAAACTTAATATAATAGATTTGAAATCATAAACTCAAAACAACACAACATAAATGCGATTTTGAGTTTTATAATAAGGAATTTTTTAAGAATTCCCAACTTATAAAAGAACCTTGAAACCAGAAAAGTAACTACAGAAATGTAACCTTTACATTTAACGAAGCCACATTTTGGAACGTTAAGAATTTTCTTAATTAGATGACCTGGTTTCCGATCCAATCCGCCAATTCCACCAATCTTCGCCAGTGTCGAATGTTAGTGTCAAGGGCATATAGAAATCATGATGGATCTGTATTCACCTGGATAAACGGATACTTGATTGCACAATTTTCTTTCCAGTAGGATATTTTTCATACGTTCAGTCAAATAGAACGTGTACACTCTCGAATACAGTGTGAATAGATATTTATTTTTAATAATATGGGTTTTTCTTTTTGCATCGATACCATTAAAAATAAACCAAAAAAAAACATAACCAAAGCCTACTTATTTGAGCGTACACTAGCTATTAACTATTATTACTTAACTATTAGAGCGATCACTAAATATTACTCTTCTAATTTTTTCATACCTAATCAATCCTTAAAGCGTAAACTCCAAAAACTTATTTAAACTTTTCGCCGACAATACATACATTTGTAAGATCTTTCAATCTATTAATGTTAATATGACAGCTGTCAATATTTATCTCACTGTTCACGTGACAATGACTCGATATAATTAATAAAGGAATTGTAATGCATCACATTTTCATTACAATTTTTTTTATTCCGGACAACTCTCACAAAAAACTAATCAATAAAATTATTTAGTTCCAAACTAATCAAAGTTTATAATATGAGTACCACATAAGACGTATAGACTACATAAATAATAATATAGACGACCACGGCTCAAGAACCAATGCTTATATGCTTCCGATACTCGAATCCGGGATTTTTGGCGCAGTAGGTATCGTACCGTTGCACCAAGTGGCCATTAAATTGCTGGCATACTCCAACATTTATTTATAGTTCTATCGTCAGTTGGTTTAGCATTTAGCGATGGAGACTGCAAAAAATAAGGGCCCGGGTTTAAAATTCACAAATTAAAGTATTCTATGGCGATGATACTCATATCATCGTCCGACTGTAAACGGCCCCATTGCTAAGGCATGGGCCTTACCCAGAAGTATAGCTAGGTAACTAAAGGCAAAAACTGGGAGGCTGATAAAACCGAAATTCCGAAACTACTCAATCGATTTTGATTTTATTTTTTTCTTTTGCTGGTTTTGTTCCCACACACAGCAACGCGTGGTCGGGTCAGCTAGTAATAAATAAATATTAGAGAACATCACATACGTTGTTAAACATTTAAACATTAACTTCTTACATAATGTGATAGTTTCGCAATTAAACTACTTAGGTAAAGTCGAAAAATCAATTGGTTGGATATAACAACTTGAGGATAACACTAGATGGCGCTGTAGCGCGTAGAAACACGCTATCGTATTGTTTTTGCGAGAGTTCGTAAGAGCAAGTTTAGCAGCGTTGCCAACTTAACGGATTTCCCGTCATATCTAGCGGATTTGGGCTATGAAGGTACGGAAGAAATAGTGTTTTGACGGCTAACGGATTGTTTAGCGGAAATGGAAAAAGGTTATTATTCAAATAAAGATAGATCTATTCTTATATTTCAAATTACAACAATTTTATTTCTAAAATCAAAGCGAAATTTTTGTTTCTACTATGTCCACTCTATCATCGTAAATACCTCACATGTACCATAGACACTCTACCTACGACATACATGTACGAGAATTTCCCCTGACATAGACAAGGTAGCTTGAGGCAAAATAATAATGCGAACTCTGTCACACTTTAAACATATTTGTATTGTTCTTTCTTTGTTTCATATAGAGAGTGCAATAATTTGGTGTAGGGTTGAGAGACACAAATTTAAGGTTCTTACGTTTTTGTGTTAAATGATTTAGTGGTTTAATGGATGTTGTTTAGTGAAAATGCCGAAATCGAGCTATAAACAAAAGTTTCGTAGCGAGTGGCTTATGGATAAATTGTTTAAAGACTGAGACCCCAAATAGTGATAATGATTTAGAATTAAATAACATAGATTTAGATTTTTTGTAAAGATTGTTGAACTTAATTTTTAATAAATAGAGTTATTATTTTATTTCACTTTTTATTTACTTAAATTTTACTCCTGGTAATTCGACGGATTTTACTGACGAGAAAATTGGGAGATTTAACGGATTTCTAACGGAATTTCGTAATGAAATCAACGGAATTTCAAAATTATTATTGGCAACACTGAAGTTTAGTTTTACAGTGTTAGGATAGCGAGACAATATGGTAACAAACACACACACACACACACACACACACGCTCAAACTACTGTCATAATATAATATTTGATAAAAGATGATCTTTTGACTGTACAATGTGTAATAAAAAAACGTTGTCCAAAAGTATATTGTTTTTTGAAGCAAATTTCGTTGAATTAAAATTGTATGCATATTGCTAAACAGGGAATAGATGCTCGTTACGTAACGAATATATCGGCTCGTAACTGACATTTCATTAAGAAAAAAATCTCATGCGATTGTTTCACTTGAATATTTATCGAAATTAAGTATTTACGTTATTTATTTTTACGTCGTTAATAAATGAGTCTTTAGTGTTTTGACAAGTTAATAAAAAAATAGGACTTTTTAGCTCGAAGCGTCACTTTAATGGTTTTGGTTTTCTTGTTAAATTTTGTGTTGTGGTTCATATTAGTGTGTTATAATGGTGGGTTATTAACCACTGACTATGCAAAAAAAAACGGTATCTGAATATGCATAAGTGTTGGCAAGTGAAACAAAACAGTGGTAGGTGTCTTTTCGCACTCTCCACGGCCACAAGGAGGTTTCAATAAAACCCCACATCTTTACTGAAACCTAGGAAATTACTCAAGAACTGGCAACTATACTTTGCTTGACACTGGCTAAATGCACAAATCGTGCAAGCCACAAATAAATGAATAAAAAATAGACAATACATTGTTCTGATCCCAAGTACCAAAAGCACTTATGTTATGCGATTCAGAAACAACGATGGTACCACAACACCCAGACCCGAGCTGATGAGGAAAAGTTTATTGTGTACATTGCCCAGTCCCGAACTCGGGGTGATGTTACCACGGAAACCGATATACTCAACCACAAAATAAACAAGATTTAAATCAGAATAATAACTAATATCTTAAAAAATAAAGGAATAAATTTTATATGATTTTAAAACAACCAATAAAAAATTTTTTAATTTATTCTGTATATCTTAGAATAATTCTAAGTTATATATTTATTATGCCATAAAAATATCTCCAGGTTACGTGCAAATAAACACGAAGTTCAAAAGATAACAATCTCAAAAACATAAACACACCTTGAACTAAGAAAGAGGAGTGATAAGGTTCAATTACGTTCGGCCTACGCAAAATGTTGATAAACAATTTACTGTTTACCGCGAAAGTTACGCCGAGAACGGTATTTCTAAGAAAACCTTGGAACGTAACCAGATTTGATCACGAAAACATGAGTATTAGTAAATGAAAAAAGACAATAGTGTATTTTATTACAATGGAAATAAAGATCAAATTGTTGTTAACTATTAGTCTACATTTTTTAAACCAATTCTGTGTGTCCTGTGAAGAGTGATATAAGTCGACTTATATCAAATTTGATATTAGTCATGCACCTTCATCACAAAAATATCCTCTATTTTTCTGTCTAATCAACATTTTGATACATCTCTTACCTGCCGAGATCGTATGTTACATCTAAGGCAGATAAACCTGTTTTGAAAAATAGATTTGTGGAAATAAATACATGTTGACATGTATCGTCTACAATAATCAAGTCATACATCAAAATATTGTGTATAAAGATGTATCTCAAGTAATTTCTAATACCTTCTAATAAAGTGTCATCTGACACATGTTTAGTTCAGTAACCTGATAACAAATTCTTTCACCACTGCTTCACATAAAGTGTAATATAATACAACTAATTAAGAATCACTATATGCGATAACTCATTTGGTGTGTTTTGATACAATAAATAGTTTTTTTAAATATCTTTTATTCCATAGAACGATTTTAAGTAGGAACTTAATAGTTTATAAACAACAATACAAAATTAATACAAACTGTGTTACTATTTTTGTATAATGATTATGCTAACAAATTTCATAATTTTTTAAACACAAAAACTACTCTACTGTAAAGTTCACAATTTTGAGATGTATCTGTTTCCACAGGACGCACAGAATTTAGTCAGCATATAATAAAAAGTTATATAATTATTATAAGATTAGTAAAATAATTAAAATTTCATGTTGGACCACGTGATTCAAAATGAACGGAACGGGTTTAATGACGGAATGACGTCACTTGCTTGTTTGCAGAAAATGTTACGTTTCACGTATGTATTACGATTCGACAGCTAAAAATATGTTTACAAACAGGGTGGCGTCATCACTTCAACAAACATGCGAGTATCTTTGGCGTTATGTCGCGATTTTCATTCATTCAAACTTAGATGGTTATTTTTAAAGAAAATAGTTATATTAACAAAAAATTAAACACATTGCATATGTTTTATGCTATGACGAACTATTTGAGATATTTTTGTAAAATCTGTTTTTACCCTATTTTTTATTTATCTATTAAGTACTACCGCATGACTTACATTATCACAAATATATAGATTTAACAAAGGTTGCAAGAATTCATTCGCCATTATTGCAAGTACATAACATTCGCCAAAATTATATTAAATTAGCAAAAAAAGAAAAAAAGAAAAGATGATAACAAAATCAAACCAAACAAATTTAAATTGATCTAAAGATTTTGAAAAAAATTTAACTTTTAATTTAATTACATACGATAACATTAATATTATTATTTACGATAATAATATTATTACATTGGGGTACACAAGATTGTCAAAGTTATTAGTGAAAACAATATTCATTCAATAAAATAGAAAAAGGTAAGAAAATTATAATTTATTCACATAAAGCTTATGTCTTAGAAAGCTTTACGCTTCCCCCTATATTTTAAGTAGTATGTAACTTTTCTCTGAGTTCAATAGCGACATTATTGAGCCCGGCAAATAAGTTGAACATGATTTTGAAGTCACGTGACATGCGCAGTAGTGAATAATGTACCTAAACTTGCTACTGCGCATGTCACGTGATTTCAAAATCATGTTCAACTTATTTGCCGGAGTCTATATATTTCGTTCGTTTCTACATTGATCCAGCAGGATATCGATCCCGTGACCTCGGAGTGGAGTAACCTTAAAACGCGATGTGGACCACTCGAATACAGAGGTCGTCTAAAAAGCCTTCTAATTTATTTCACAACCCTTAAAAATAATTTCCATTAAAAATGGTACGAGGATAATTAAATAACCATGTCATATACAACGCGTTTAAACTACGACCCTGGTTTATAAATAGGTTTCGTCAGTGGGAAGAAAACAGTGGACACACAGATAAAAGAAACAGTCAGATCAACATTATAAAGAAGTTAAACAAAACCACACTTGACGACTATTTTGTGCAACGGTAGCGATCCTACCCAGGGATTTTAGCGGTATCCGAATAGAGTGTTCTGAACACTGTTTTCCATTTCTGTTTTAAAAGTTAAACAGAAAGAAACTGTAACACTTTGAATCTGTTTTACAAAATACCGGTCCATAAGTGTTAATATGTGTTACAGTCAATAAGGTTTACATTGGCATAACTATGCGACAGCTCACAAATGATTTGGGTACTTTGAAATGCCTATGATGGTTTGATGGTGTACTGTGTATACACATAGATAGTTAAACGTAAAACAGTTTCTAACAGAATGGTAACAGAAAACATATCTGTTACACTTTTATAAGTGTTCAACGCAAAACAGGTTCAAAACCCCAATTAAGTGATACTGGAATAATTCTGTAACAGATTCAATGTGTAACCCTTATGAAAGTGTATCCTTATAAAGGTGATTTTGAATCCCTGATCCTACCTTTCGCACCGACGGTCCTGGATTCGAGTCCCGGAAAAGGCAGATGTTCGTGTCGTGTGTCTTATATGTATGTTTATAAGTTACTCTTGTATAACACAAGCCTTACAGTGCTTACTTAAGGAATGGGTTATTGGTATAAATATAAGTAATATTACTATCACATACCTAAGTAAACGATTATATGTAACAATATACAAAAATAACTTAGCTTCAACTACAATGATATATGTAAACATAACAGTTTTTCACAGGCCAAAATAAAACGTATAATTTCTTCTAATCTATGCTAAAATTATAACGAGAGATATGGCAGATAGTATAAGCTTATCCACGTGTGAATGAATAACAATAGCAAAATTTCATAAGCCATTTTAAAGATATATTATTCGAGATAAATATAGGTCACATTATTACTTTAAACAATATACTTTTTCGACGCCAGCAAGATAATTATAAGTATAAATTGATTTCAAACGACTGGTTTGCGATCTCCTTTTAAATACTCTTTTAAATAATAAGGTGTATTCATATTGGTTTAGTGTATCGATGTTTAAGTAGTTTATTATTTTATATATGTTTATTAGTTTATCAGTATGTATATAAATGTATGTTATAGTAATATAAGTTATTTACTGGATTGTTACCATGCACCTTGTTATTGAGTTTCCGATATTTCGGCACTGTTGCAAGTGCCATGATCACGGAGCGACTGAAATCCCGTAAATAACTTATATTACTATAATGTTAGTGACCATGAAAGTTTAAAACAATATATTAAATGTATGTTTATGTAGTCTATAGCATTTTCTATTTACCTTTTCAATACACCTCCAATACGCTACCAGTTTCTAACTCTCCAGTTGACAGGTAGGGCCTAATGGCATTAAGTCCGCCATTCGTACATATTTTTGGGTGTGCAACAAAATTTAAATAAATAAATATAAAACAATGGCTTAAGAAGAAATTCAAATGTATATGTATTGCTCATCCTATACACATGTCTGGTGTTAAAACTGAATCGGACAGTCCAGTTAGTTTAGCCGGACATTCGAGAAAAATGCCAAAAAAAATAATAGTAATATTTCTTACATTCACACAAATTAGCCTAGCCCAAAGTAAGCACTATAAGACTTGTTTTATGGATACTAGGGTAACGGATCCGAATTAAACCCGCAACCTTTGGAAGTCCGGATCCAATGATCTCCTAATTGAGCTATCGAGCCTTGTGAACACCCGTCGAAATTATCTAGTACCTTTCCAATTTTACGCTGTAGGCCAGCGTTGTCTCATCAATGAGAGAATCATCTCTAGTATTCCAAAGAAACATTTTTAGAAATGTTTGGGCAATCGATTAAGATGATGAATTTTACTGTGTCTAACGTGCAAACAGCTTTGGTACTTCAGCCAATATAAACAAAGATTGAAATGGTATGACAAGAAATAGCGTTGCCACAGATAAATATACCCACAGGCTTTGAACAACAATATTAGTTTAAGAATTAGTGCTAAATCGTGAACACGACGGATATAAACATAATTCTAAACGGCAACGTAGATAAACGGTGATCAAATAATAGCTCCAATTTTCATAGTAATAAACACACGATTGACACCAATAGATCACTTTAGTGATGTACATAAAACGAAGTAGATACATTTTCGTACTCGAATCATGGCATAACATGGACATGCTCTCCGGAAATTGATAGGAATAAAGTTATTATTACAAATATTGGTTGATTTATTGACAACTACAGTTGAATAAAAAGGAAACGATAGCGAAGAGTTTTGAGTTCCATTAATGCAAAGTCTTGTCCCAACAATTGTCAATATAACGCCAACAAAATGCAGATGTCTTCAACGCAAAGAGGAATCCCTTCACCTTGACTCCCTCTTTACGTGGTACTACTGTATCGATTACCGACAATTTAGATCTTGGCAGTGGATTTCCGACCTCAACCTTAACTTTATGATAAGAGAGTTTAATTTTTAACCTTTCACATAATTTTACTACACTGATTAGAATAATATTGATGTCCAAAGTACAATCTACAAGTACTAGATGATAGACAATCTAGATATTATGTTTTATAAATCACTCTTTTCCTGAAAATGTATCGAATCCGTATTCGCAGTTTTATCACACTATGTTTTAAAAAGGGGCACACCCCTTTTTAGAGACGACTCTCCAAGCTTTTTTATTAACAAATGTTATAGAACTTTTTTAAGCAGATCAGTAAGTATTTTCTTGTTCTTTAAATCTTTGACCCCCAACGAGAAAGCAAAACATAAGTGACATTTCGAAAAATTTACCAATAACAAAGTCAGTCAGCCTTTTAATGCACAATCAACTCTCAGAAAGAAACAAGACCGCCACACGACACAATATGCCGCTACAAATTAGGGGTGCCAAAAGTGATTTATGATTAAAATATTGTAATTAATTTGAGACAAACACTCTAGACTACATCTGATAAATGAACTCACTTTATCCAAACTATTGACAGTTCTGTGATCGAATCCCAGACGCGTTAAAAAATTCATACTGAGATCCAAATGGTTAAAAAGTCATTTCAAAAAAACTATACTAGTGAATTTATTTATTTATTATAATAATAAAGAATAGCTTGTTGCCACAACATCAATAAAACACATGAAGTGTAAATAAATACTTGAAATACTTAATTTACTTAAATATTTAATGGAAGCAACCACATGAGATTATTTTCCTGACGAAAGTTCAGATATGGGCCGAAATATTCGTTACATAATGAGTATATTGTAGTATGTGTACCATGTATCTACAATACATTCACTTTTTTAATAATTGTTTATAATTTTTAATCCATTAGAAATACCTTTAGAAAAAAACTTTTTACATATTGTAGAGTCAATAGCACATCTTTTATCTTATCAAAAGTCCCCCATAAATTGTCAAATCCTAGCAATCGATTTTCAACTTTAAACAAAGTATATTAATTTCGAAAACATTAGTGAGAATTATTTTTTGCCATTAGAACACTAAATATATTTTACATGCTCAAGAATGTGACAACCCTAGCTACGGTAGACCACGATTGTTTTGTTCAGAGAATCGATTGGATACCTTCATAGGCGTAGTTAATTCCCCAGTTAAGACGATTCTTGGACTTTTAATTACATATATCTGCAAATTATTTTTACCTATCTACTTTCCTATGATTTCCACCTTTTATAACTAATATCTTAATGGTTCTAATTCTGTACCTTTTGTAAAAACAGAACTCGAGTTAAATTTCTATTTTGTTACAACGTTGAAACCATTACTATTTTTCCATGTAATCTATGTTTATGTCACGAAACATTGGAGATAGTTTATGGGCATTAATAATATGGGCAGTAATAAAACTTAAAGAAAAACATGCTTGAAACAACACGGTGTGACGGTATAAAATAATGTGTTATTATATCAATAAACACAATTATGAAAACTTAATAAATTGACTAACAAACAAACTTCATAAATATCACCATAAAAACAACAATATCATTCTTAATAATAGGGGTTAAAGTATGAAATTGCCGTTTTATTGCAATAGGTTCTTTGAATTGACATAGAATCTTCATGGTTTGAGGTTTTCGAATGAAACTTTTTTTAAATGGTTTCTATGATGTTCTTTTTTTAAAAAATGTAAAACATTTGAATATCGACTTTCAATTGTTTTTGTTATTCAATTTAGACAAGAAAGATGGATACTGCGAAAATTCGAGTTATTTTTGAATACGAGTTCCGACGCGGAACTAACGCGGCAGAAACAGCCCGCAATATCAATGCTGCGTTTGGAGAGGGGTCTACTAATGAACGCACCGTGCGATTTTGGTTTAAACGCTTTCGTGATGGAAATTTCGACTTAAAGAACGAGCCACGAGGAAGACCGCCCACACAGGTAAATAACGATGAATTAAGAGAGATAGTGGAAGCCGATCCTAGTCAAAGTACCCAGGAATTAGCGGCATGGTTTAACGTTACCTTACCCACAATATTGACTCACTTGCGTCAAATCAATAAAATAAAAAAATACGAAAAATGGGTGCCTCATGATTTGACTGATCTGCAGAAAGAAACGCGTGTTGAAACTTGTGTTGCCTTGTTGAACCGGTACAGAAATGAAGGAATATTGGATCGAATTGTAACATGTGATGAAAAGTGGATTCTTTATGATAACCGGAAAAGAAAAATGCAATGGCTGACCCCAGGTCAAATGCCACAACAGTGTCCTAAAGCAAAACTTACCAATAAAAAGGTAATGGTAACTGTTTGGTGGTCTCAGCATGGTGTTATTCACTATAGTTTTCTCCGATCTGGTCAAGCAATAACGGCAGATGTCTATTGTGCCGAACTCCGAACCATGTTGACAAAACTAGCAGTAAAACAGCCCCGACTCATGAATCGATCTTCACCATTATTGCTCCACGACAACGCGAGACCTCACACAGCACGAGAAACCATTTTGACCCTTCAGGAACTGCAGTTAGAAACCATTCGTCATCCTCCGTATTCACCAGACCTTGCTCCAACGGACTACCATTTTTTTCGTGATTTGGACAATTATCTACGTGACAAGAAGTTTTCTTCCCAGGAGGCAGTACAAAATGCTTTCACACAGTTTGTGCAGTCTAGATCGTCGGAATTCTATCGCAAAGGCATTAATGACCTTCCCATTAGATGGCAGCAATGTATAGATAATAATGGCAACTATTTTGATTAAATAAATTTGTTAAAAATTTAAAAAATAAACAATATAGATTTTCAGTACAAATCGGCAATTTCATACTTTAACCCCTAATAAAAATATTAAGGACAACTCAGAACAATTATTTAGACCTAAACTAAGCTGATCTTAGCAACCATGACTCAGGAACAAGATGCTTATGTTCATGACATAAACATATGCTCCTACCGGGATACGAACCCGGGACCTTTGACGCAGAATGTAGGATCGCTACCGTTGCACAAAGTTGCCGTCAACAAATTACAACTTATTTAAAAAAATTTAAAATATTAAAATTTTAATAAAAAAGACTCACCCTGTAGAGTCCTCTGATGCCCTCAGTCCTGTAGATCTTTGTGAGGCCATCGATCATGCCCTTATACCGCTTGTGCTCAGCTACATGCTGCTCTTCACTGTACTGCAGACACAGGCGAGTCTTCACCACCCAAATCGGATTGGTCATCACCAACGACAGAATTCCAGCTTCAGCCGCTGCCAGCATATGCAGACCAGGCCCGAGTGGCGTTCGCGCGTTCCCTCCTTGTATCCATGTCTTTATTGCGTTGTAGCTGAACAAATAATATTTGAAAACTAAATTAAAAAGCTACACAATTACTTAGGATATATACAATACTACACGGCCACGCTTTGCTGTGGCTGTTTTTATAATTTGCAATATTTTTTTTTATTTTAAATTAAAATAACTCTGTGTTTCCTGAAACCTATCACTTAGGGGTCTTTGAGACACGAGTAAATAGGAGTCTTGTCTGTAAAGTCAGTTTTCCGACGATAATTTTACGTGATGGCGTCGTCATAAGAAAACATAGATGAAAAATTGCATACTTTTATGAATTGAATTGAATTATTATCACTGAATTATCATTATTTTGTACAACACAAAGAAGGAGTAAATTGAAAACCATTTTTTTTTCGATAAATTAACATTAGGTTGTTGTAATAAACAATGGAAACCACATTCACTTTTCACTTCATGAAGTGGAAGAGAGATAGATACGCCACAAGTCGAACGCTTAGGTCGATCGTGCCTCTCTATCGCTTGTTCCTCGCTTGCACGCGGAACGTTACACTTTTTCGTGCATGCAGCCGGTGTTCATCGATTTATAAGACGTCATCACTAAGTACTTTTGAAGTTCATCCTGGTCAAACACTGTGACATATAGATAAGATAAAATAATTTTCATTCATTATAAGCATTAACAATGCGTATATTAAACGTCATACGTTCGTACGTATGACGTAGGAGTTATGAAGCTACGCCATAACTTCATAAGTCTTACGTCGGGAGACCTTGTACCAAGAAACCGCATGAAACTTGGCAAGAGCTATTTTCTCCCTTTTATTATTACATTGTTATACATTTGAGTAAACTTTTCTTGTACTACAAAGGCATATAAGAAATAATTCTTATTATAATGACCCGATTTCATAGTTACCATCTTTCATTACAAAAGAAATAAATAAATAAATAAAAACTAGGCTAATAACTCCATGCACTCTTGTCTTTAAAATAACTAGCTGACCCGGCCACGCGTTGCTATGGTAACGTTAATTGATTTTAAAAACTGTTATTCTTAGGCTCATGGTAACTATATATGGTAACAAACATACAAAGTATTGTCATAATATAATAATAATATCATATATAATCTACTGATCATGGTAAAATATATGTTTTGACAACCCTAATTGAACTCAAGAACCTTATTCAAGACTATGTAATAAAATAATGACTAGCTGCAGTGTTTATAATATGGAAAAAGAATTAAATAGAATCCAGTTGAAAGGAAGTAATCATTGGACAAGACAACAGAACATCCAGTTGGGGAATGGGGGACAACTAATTATGTTTGGAACTGGGGGGTTTCAAACATCAGAATTCACCTCTGACATATCTCAAATTTACCTTTTTATTTGATGATTATGAAAACTAAAAGTGTGCCTTATCAATCTTATCATAGACGAAAAAAGTTTTGGTAACTAATACACCCAAATTCAAGTTCCCATATCAAAATTTAAATAAATATATGACCATATGCACTTGTTTGTGATGAATTATCGAAGCAAATTCTTTATCTGGTAACAGAAATAAAACATATTTACATAATCCAGTTTATCTTTACATATCGGCTGTATAAAATCCGTTCGTCATAAGTGATTTGTTTCCTTATACATAACATAATTTAAATCAAAATGGTTTATCTTAAGTTTAACAACATCTGTTTTTTTATATAAAAATAATAATATTTCGTACATTTACACCAATTACCCTAGCCTAAAGCATTCTAAGGCCTGCGTTATGGATACTAAGGTAACGGACAGACAAATAATATAATACACAGATATAAATACTTAAAGAAATATATATAAAAACCTGTAACACAGGTACAAATGCTCGTATTGACACAAACATCTGCCCCTTCTGGGATTCAAATCCAGGATCGTTGGTAAGAAAAGCAGTATCGCTACAGTTGCACCAGACAGTTCATCAACAAGGCGACTACTTCAAACTAACATTTAACACTGGCACAGGAGTTAAAATTTTCTATAAATTTATTGCAGATAAATAATTGTTAGACATTTGGGTATGGCAAAGCAGAATAGCACTAGCCCTTTACATTTAAAGCCGTTGTAAAAGACATTTTTGTAAAGCTCCTCATTTTTGGGGAAGATTTTTTACAGCAGAGGATATTTTTTGCTTGACATGATTTTGATCAAGTAAGTTACAATTAGAACATGCCATAATCAGATAGGTATCTAACTAATTTAAATATCTTGTGAAGATATATTAATATGTTTGGTCTTAGGATCATGTATTTTAGATATAATTTTTCAGTGCAATGTTAACAATATTAGGACAATAATTAAGGTAATAATGTAAATATACGAAGGAATGCATTTCTATTACACAACAAATAAAATTTTAATATTAAATGTTTACTACAAGGAAGTATGGAAAAAAATTATATCCTTTATAAGTTTGACTGTATCCCATAAAAGTGATTGCCACTACGCTACACCGTAAACAGTTGATAGCTATATGGTACATCAATAGAAATTGTCTCTTCTGTACCAAAGGTACCAGTCTCAAATCCCTTTGGGGGCATATGTTTCTGTTATAAACATAAGTATTTATTCCCGAGTCAAGGTTATCTATATACTTACTTATGTCATGGTTTACAAAATAAAATGGTTGATTTCAAATTAATAATAGAATAAAGTTTACTTACAACAAAAAATAAAACCCCCATGCTGATCCAGAGCCCCACACGTTAGGGGTCACGCCTCTATAAAGGCCTTTAACACCCTCTTTCTTGACTATTGTAACAAAAGCACTCCCAAGTCCATCATATCTAGGTACTGTAGCGGTCCTGCCGTCATTTACTGAAAAATTTTAGAGCATTTTAATTGTCAGTATTATAAATTTATTTAGATAATATAGTCGGTTGAAAACAGTAATGGCATGTTTCAAAATGAGTTGTTCTGAGAAAATGCAATAATTCTCTGTACTGAACAGTACAGTATGTGCGCAGAGTAGTCGTGAAACCAACTATAATGGTGTAGTAATTGCATTGTGACACACTCAAAGGTGAAAACATAAAATTCGGAGACATTACTCTTTTTACGGTTACAGTTTCTAGACTGACGATCATGTGTAATAATAATAACACAGGCCAAGGCTGAAAAAACTTTTTCAATAATTTTAGCTAAACTTAATGTAGGTAATTCGATGTACAGATTCCGAAAAAAAATAACAAACCCCCACCGATTGCCAACATTTCAATATAAGATAACAATTTATTTTATTATGAAAAATATAAGATATCTAATTTTAATCTCATATATAAGTTCAAATCATTTAAATCCATTATGTTAGAAATATATCTTAGTGTTATAAGGTTGGCAATAAAATCGAATGTTATTTAATGGGTAGTTCTGATACTGCACAACTGTTTGTTTTCTTTAGGTTGATATAAAGCATTGCAGTGTTTAACCTAGATGTTTTTATTCATACTGTAATATGGCTAATTGTGGTCACAAAAATTCTCTCAATGCTTTTTATTACGTATGTGGTGACTAGTTAAAAAACATCAACATTACTGATTATGCAATAAAAATACATTTTGCATCATCAAAATATTGATGTTGAAATCATTACCCAGACCAATTTTGGGTTCCTCACAAAGTTGTTTTAAATATTTATGTGATAATTTCTTCATTTATCAGATGCTAAACTGAAAGAAGGGATTTTTGTTGGGCCTGATATTTGTAAATTAATGTTTGATTCTAATTTTGAAGCATCTATGACTACAAAGGAAAAAGAGGCTTGGATATCATTTAATGAAGTAGTGCCTAAGATTTTAGACAATGTGAGAGCACATAAATATGACTTTATGGTAACTAATAAGATTGACAAGTTCAAAACTCTCAGTTGTCTGATGAACCTTAAAATTCACTTCTTGCATAACCATCTCCACTTTTTTCCTGAAATCTTAGGCAATATGAGTGAAGAGCGAGAGAATGGCTTCACCAGGACATAAAAGAGATGGAGATGGATGATTATTATTGATCTGGTGGTTGGTCATCACTTAGGAGAAAGCAGTTATACAAGAAAATTTACAGAAAAAAGGAAGAGAAAATCCAAAAAATAGGCACTTAATGTTCGCATTATAATAATTCAATATTCTCTTTGTAAACACTGTAAATCAATAAAGCTTCATTACAAATTTTTATATATTGATTTTCCCCTTATTTTTGAAATTACAATGAATGTCATATTGTGCGAGAATAGTGGGTGATAAAAAAACTAATATCAAATACGGTTTCAGCACCCAAAAATACATGGGATTTAGGTAAATTGATTTAAAATGTTTTTTCAAACATTTTTTTCATTGGCCTGTGTAATTCTTTCATTCACACAAATTAACCTGGTCCCAGGTATGCACTGTAAGGCTAGCGTTATCAAAATTATTATTCAAAATTATTATTCAAATCATATCCTGAGTATTTTGGTATTTATAACTTCCATATTGTTTACATCTGAAATGTTTACTAATCAATCATAGATAATTCTTATACAATGGCTTAAGACATTGAAAACAATACTCAATCATTAATCATATGTGAAAGTTACAAAACAACATATAGTTGATATAGTGTGATAATATTTACTGGTAATAATAAACATAAGTATAATATGTGACATGACTAGGTAGTTATTATATTAAACAGTCTGTGTTGCTACCAAAATTCTGTTGATTATATCAGTTTTCAAAGTTCCCCAAAATTTTAATATGATCATACTTGAATGATGTGTAGAAAAATTCTTTAAATGTCATTTAATCACCAACAAGCCAATGTAAACAATGAATCAGAATTAAAACCACTTTCACTGGCTGAAGTTCAAGGTCTAAAGAGCAACCCACCTGGTTTATCGATTATCCTACCGAGTACCAACGATCGATGATAACCTTTTGGTCACGGGACATATCTCACATGGCAATCGGTATAATACGAAATATGACAAAGAGACTTACCAGCAAATCTTATTTTAATGAGGTCCAAGGGATGCAAAATTAACGTAGAAGTCACTCCACCTGATATACCAGCTACCAGGTGTTCGTATTTGATGTGGCTGAGCAATGCTACCTTATTAGACGTCGAATTTGGATTCTTCATTGTAGTCATGTCGAATAAACTAGATCACAGACAAAAATTCAAATAGCATCTTGTGTGGAACTAAGAGTGGATTATTATCTACCGGCGGCCACTTTCCCAAAAGTCTTTAACAAAATTTAACTTAAATAACTCGCCACTACACATATTTGCTCCCGTAATATTACCACAAAGTTACGTACGACGACAGAACGAAATGAAAGAAAGAAAGTGATTTTCTTTCTTCGAATTTACATTCCGTTTTATGGTTTCGTTACGAAATATCGAGAGAATAAATTAAATTTGTTTTGTTTAACCAATGAATTTTCTTAAAAATGTATAACTCGTAATTTGTATAATACTTTATTTTATCTTTTTATTTAATAAGATATATTATTTGTCCGAACAATTATACATTTTATACTTTTCATATTTTAACAACTGCGTAAATTGAAACGTAGAAGATGATGCAATATCAGTCCGAATTTCTGCTGCACATAAATCAGCAACATTGTTCTTCTCTTCACGTAACATTTATAAAACCACTGAAACATTAATTTAATAATAAATATCACCGAATACAGATGTTTGAGATGATTCAGAATTGATTAAGTGATAACATATTTTTTATTGAATACTTTTAGATTTAAAACGACTTTATGTACTTTGGATTCGGACTTTCTTAACAACAATTGCCAGCATGAAAAATCAGATCAATAAAGTGGTAGCAAACTAAGTGGATAGAAAAACCGAAACATTTACTCAATTTATTCACTCAGATAATGGGATCGATTGCCACCCGAAATAGACGTTTTTCTTAAACTTTCACGATCCGTTAAACCAAACTCCTCTACTTTTACCCTTGATCTCCCGCAAACATTCGTACTTGAAAACTTACACCGTTTTTATAACGTCACACGACGCTCGTCTTTTGTTTTTGTTATACCTTAGGACCTTGAAAGTTGTACTTCTGAGAAAGTAATGAAACAAACGCGCTCTAGAGCATTCTGGATTGCTGTCGGGATTTAACGCGAATGTATCAGATATCATGCTTTCGGGACTTATTAAATTCACTTATATAAAACTGTTATATTTGACTTTATAAAAAGAGAAGAATTTTAAAGAGTTTATTGTTAAAATAAGTAAAACACATTAATGTTTTGTGTTCTTTATCAATTGTGGCGGAAGGCCAAAATAATGGCCGATAGCTGCCAACAGCTGAAATGTATTCAATGTCAAAGCAGTCACATCACAGTTTCTCCAAAGTAATGTATAAATTGCAAAATTACTCGCCCGGATAGCGAGGGGATGTGGATTCGCGTCTCCCCTGGCACAAGTTGAATATTTTCTAGTAAAGATTTTATGGGATGTATTAATCTATTTGTATAGATAATTTCAGAAATTGCCCTGAAACTTGATCAATCCATAATAATTGACAAAATTCAATTTTACGATCTCGCTGTTTTATTGCTTAATTTTAAATATTTAAAGTAAAGTTATCTATTGTTATTGTTTTACTTATTGATCTATTCTTTTGATTCCTTAATATAAGGAATCAAGCGGCAGCTTGTGGCCTGGATATACAAAGGTTTCGGGTTCAAGTCGCACCTTAAAATAACTTGTGAGCCGAGTCAATTTTTCTAGTATTTCTGTATTAAAATTATTTATAAGTATTCTCACGAGTCTATTTTTTAGGTAGATTCACTTTTTGACGTGACAACGTCTTATAAATTGGTTTGCCGGGTGACACTTCAAGAAACTGCGTTACGCTCCGCTCACGTTATGCGCTTACAATGAGAGCGAGTGAGAGGCACGCGTCCCTTCCACTCGGGCATGGTTAGCCCGCCTAAGAGCGAGAGAGACAGACATAAAAAGTGGAAGGGACGCGTGCCTATAAATTAATGTTTTAAATATAATTCTTTGTATAAATAAATGTTTTAAATTGTTACTATTATTTCATCCTTCTTCCTACTATACGAATGAATATTCACATTAAAATTATTTTACCACTCAAAGTCGTTGTCACGTAAAACTTTCGCCCGTATACCGACTTTACAGGCAACCAACCAGTTTTTTCCTTGTATCATTCAGAGAAACATTACTTTGACATGAAGATTCTGATCATTCTTTTTAATTTTTATAACATAAATTAACACATGTCTTTCTGCCCAATGGTCCCATTTTTAAAATATACTACATACAATAAAAACAAAGCATAATAAACTGCATAACCATATTTAAATTATTTACTGTTTCAACCACTATGAAATGTTAAATGACGTTTAGTTTAATTGAAAAGTAGATTTCGACTTGTATAAATACTGTCATGATTACACCTGAATATGATTAGACACTACTAGAACTCTCAAGCTTTGTACTACGCATGCGCACACAAACACGTATCAACACACATACAACGCTGAGGTCCAAGCAAACTCCCACTATGCCTTGGTAAACACGAGTGGAGGGGGTACGAAGTAGAGCACAAAGAGAACCACGAACATAAGAGACACTGTATAATGCTTCCTATCTCATTTTCTCTTACGTTAAATCTTATGAATTTATGTCTGTCTCTTTTTTCTGTCACTTTTTCGTTTCATCGACTTTCAAATCACAACGATGCTATAGAAGATTTCACTTCAAAAATGCAATAATGTTAAGTAAATTTTAAAATTCTACAGGAATGATAACTTTAAAAAATCGAAAAATACTCCTATAGAGCCAATGTTGTTTGGTTATAACTTTTTTATTTTAGCGAATTTTAAAATTCTGGCTACGTCACGATATACTAATGTGTTGATTCGATTTCACACAAATATTATTAAAATCTATTAATAACTCGGAAAGTTGTGGCGTAACAGACATTGCATCATTGAAGTAAATCTATGGGAGCTCCGCTCCAATAATCACAAATATATATATATGCTGTAGGAGCTTTAGAGAGCGCAGATGTGGCAACATTTGAGCCTACTCTACTATTTTTTGACAGCTCAAAACTATTGCCCGAATATTACGTAAAGCAGCGAGTAAAATTTTACAATTAGTGTCAGGAAACACAAAAATGTTGAAAGTAGCGACAAGATTGAGGTTAGTTTCTAAACAGGGCAATCAAATAAGATGCTTGGCGACGGCTGCCGCGTACAAACAAGCTTTAGTCAATGTTCCTCCGACTCGGCTGACAGTGCTCGATAATGGTATCCGCGTCGCATCTGAAGACTCGGGCGCTGCCACCGCGACCGTAGGCCTGTGGATTGACGCCGGGTCCAGGTACGAAACGACCAAGAACAATGGTGTCGCACATTTCCTTGAACACATGGCTTTCAAAGGCACCAGCAAAAGGTCTCAAACAGATTTGGAGCTCCTTGTTGAAAACATGGGAGCTCATTTAAACGCCTACACCTCTCGGGAGCAGACCGTCTTCTACGCCAAGTGCATTGCCAACGATGTTCCCGTCGCTGTCGAAATCCTCGCCGACATCATCCAAAACTCATCACTCGCTGAACCCGAAATCGAACGAGAACGAGGAGTGATTCTCCGCGAAATGCAGGATGTCGAGAGTAACCTCCAAGAAGTTGTGTTTGATCACCTACATGCTACTGCTTTCCAGGGCACACCTCTAGGCCAGACTATTCTCGGACCCACTAAAAATATAAAGAAAATCTCAAAAGCTGACCTTCAATCATACATCAAGACTCACTATCAACCTGGCCGAATCGTCCTTTCTGGAGCTGGTGGCGTAGAACATGAAAAACTTGTAGAACTTGCAAACAAACACTTCAGTGGTCTTAAAAACACTGCTTCAGATATAGACTTATCGCCATGTCGCTATACTGGTTCCGAGATACGTGTACGGGATGATTCAATGCCTCTAGCACACATTGCTATTGCCGTTGAAGGTGCTGGCTGGACTGATGCCGACAACATTCCTCTTATGGTGGCGAATACACTTGTTGGTGCCTGGGATCGTTCACAGGGCGGTGGTGGCAACAATGCTTCCTATTTGGCCCGTGCTGCATCTATCGAGAGTTTGTGCCACAGTTTCCAGTCATTCAACACTTGTTATAAAGATACTGGTCTTTGGGGCATTTACTTTGTATCGGAGCCCTTGCAAATAGAAGATATGGTCTACAACATCCAAAAGGAATGGATGAAGCTTTGCACTTCGGTCACTGAGGGTGAGGTTGACCGTGCGAAGAACCTTTTGAAGACCAATATGCTCTTACAACTTGATGGCACCACACCAATCTGTGAAGACATTGGACGCCAGATGCTGTGCTACAACCGCCGCATTCCCATTCATGAGCTGGACGCTCGCATTGACTCTGTCACTGCCCAAAATGTCCGTGATGTTTGCTACAAGTACTTGTTTGACCGTTGCCCTGTTATAGCTGCAGTAGGACCTTGTGAAGGTCTCCCAGACTACACTAGGATCCGTGGTGGCATGTACTGGCTTAGAGTGTAAACAAAACTATTAGTAATTTTTAGAAAATATTTAAATCAGTTAAGATCGAAAACATTAAACTGTTTAACCAATTTCTGTAGTTTTATTGTAATAAAACACATGGTATTTGGTGGGATTGTATTTATGATAAGATGTAAGTCAACAAAGTTGTGTAAATAAATCATCAATAAAATAATATTGTTTTAAATGCAACACTTTGAAACCTATTCCACAATATAATACCAAATAACGAAGTATAAAAATATTATTACATTGGTTATGCATGACTACTAAATGATTAACAAAATTCTAACTATGTGCCTATTTTTATCTATTATTTTGTAATAATATTATTTAGGGTTCTGTACCCAAAGGGTAAAAACGAGACCCTATTACTAAGACTTCGCTGTCTGTCACCAGGCTGTATCTCAAGAACCACAATTGCTAAATTATTTATCACAAATTATTTATCTCTGTTGCCGCTATAACAAGAAATGCTAAAAACAAAAAAAAAAGATATTTAAGTGGGGCTCCCATACAACGCGATTTTTTTTGCTCAATATCAGTAATGGCTAAAGGAAAGCACTTGAAATATTCACAAAATTCTCAGTTGTAACAAACATAATTTTTTTTAGTTTGTATGGAACCCTTCGTGCGCTAATCCGACTCGCACTTTGCCGGTTTTATATTTACACCAACTCATCTAGCCCAAAGAATGCACTTTAAGGCTTGCATTATGGATACTAGGTTAAGGATACCCTTTTGGGACTAGGAATCTGTTTGGCTTCGAAAACACAGATCTACTTCGCCAAACTGGTTGTCATTCATTACTTTCCAAATATGGAAAAATGAAGCTTATTTAATGTGGAACCTTAGACAGGTTCAATTTTTTAATTTCGTCTCAGAAAAGTGAAAAGGTCTTTTAGCATTGTCATCTTTTCTCTCCGACTGAAGCAAATGAAAAAACTAATTTTGCCTTAAGATTTTCAAATGAAAAAAATATAAAAATGTAATAACACAACAAAAATATGAGTAACTTACATTTTATTGTATCTTTTAAATTAACCAATAAAAACAGGGTGTTCAAAATTAAATATTGCCATTTACAATGTCCATACGAATTTTATACAGATATGTCTATCTAAGCATAAAAGAAACATACATAATTGAATTAATCCAACTAAAAACCAATATACCTTAAATGGCTATAACATAAAGATACATTATATGTATAATGTCTAAACATTCATTAAGAATATTACTAAAATCCCTATAACACAAACATTTCAATATATCATAACCAAAAAGTCAGTTGCCCTATACTTTGTCCAATATAGGATGATACTTTTGACAGTTGACACCTATATAGAGGGTATAAATTTGCTATTGCAATGTCAAGCCGAACATAAGAAAACAAACGCAACCTTAGTACGTAGCAATAAGAAAGTGACACCTGTCAAAAGTATCATCCTACATTGGACAAAGTATAATCGAAAGTACTTTAAGTCACACTGAATAAAAAATTGGTAAATAATTAACTTGAGGTAACGGAAGTAAGCAGTAAGTAAGAATAAATGCAAGTTATGGAAAAACATACGTAATTAACTATTTGCCATATATATTAAATATTCTATTATACTAAATGTTAACAATTTCAGTAGTGGCACTAGTAACACTATCACATGGGGTATTTTCATTTTCCTGTACACTGGTAACACTGGGCTTTTGAACCGAGCTAGTTTTCCTCTTTTTACCGTATGGCAACACTGGCTCGCTATGACTGATGAGGCTCGCTGATGATATGAAGACGGAAACTTGCTCAGGAGTTGGGCAAGCCACGATTAGCGTGTCTTCGTACGAATAGCCCGCTGATGTGAGCAACTGCCCGATTTGCACGAAGTAACCGACTACGTTGTTCTGGAAACAATAATTTAAATAATCAATCCCTAGTTCTTACACTTCCGCGCATATCACAAATTAAAAAAAAACTACTTTCTATCGGATAACTAACTTTATAAGAATCCTGACGTTTCGGCTATTTTTTTGGAGGCTTTGATCACAGAATGACTGGTCACAGAATGGTCGTCATACAGGTGCTACTACCTTCTAAATATTTTGATCGGGCATGTTTCTAATTGCAAATTATTTACAATTTATTTGCATTTTAACATGCACGATTAAAATATTGTGAAGGATAAGTATAAGCCTTTCTTCACTAAACACCACAAAGTATATTTACGTAAGCAGAGAAACATATATAGATTTGTGTTTTAAAAAACCCAAATTCTTAAAAATATAACAGGAGTTGTATATACATGTGTGTTCGGCTATACAATAAATTTCCGAAAGATATTAAATTTTAAATTATTTAAGATGAAGTTATATAATTGACTCTCCAATCACAATTTAAAGTGTAAACTAATTTATGGATTTTTACTATCTATCCGAAATAAAAAATATGATCGATAAAGTGTGGAATTAGCTAATAGAATAAGTAGCAAAAATTTATGTATCTTTATAGTGTTAAAATATTACGATAAAATTAATATCAATATGACATCAAAAATATAATTATTTAAATGTGGTATTATCTAATAGAATGAGCATTAATAAAATTAAGATAAATGTACTTTCAATCATTTGCATGGCTTAATTATAATGGCGAAATATATAGTACCTTAAAATATTTTCAACTGCAAATAAATAAATAAATAAAATAAAACAATGTGCATAGGCCCTTATAAAGTTAAAAGTAAGCAATCAGCTCACCCTGATGGGTCGGAAGAGTATGAACTCCGTCTCCTTGTTGGCGAGGTAGAGCTGCATGGAGCGTTGCAATGGAGCCAGCTGAGTTCGGACCAACCGCTGCGCATCTCGGACTGCAGAGCCCAGAACAGCAGGGGCTGCCCACGCCTGCGACCTCAGCTGATCCCTAGGGGTGAACGCCAACGCCTGGCACACGGAAGGGAAGGTCAAAGTTTAAGTGGCTTTGTTGCTCACATGAGATCAGTAAACTAAAGTCAAAGTGGCTTTGTTGCTCCCATAAAAGTTAGCACAAAAAGTCAAAGTGACTTTGCTGTTTCAGTGAAAGTCGGCTCAAAAAGACAAAGTGACTTTGCTGTTCCAGTGAAAGTCGGCACAAAAAGTCAAAGTGACTTTGCTGTTCCCATGTTTCCCACAAAAAGTCACAGTCATAGTAGCTTTGTTGCTCCCATTAGGGCTGGCACGCGGAAGAAAACGTTATTTTTTTTGTTTTTATTCTATGTTTAAATTATTAATTTAATAGTAAAGAAGCCATCTCAACATAAGTTATTTTCTATATTTATACTTTTCCATATTTTGATTACAATGGACACAAAGTATTTCATTTTGGACAATTTTATAAGTAAAAATTGGAGTAAGATGAATATCTATGTCGGAAACTATAACAGACGAAAATCTTTTATAAAGGATCATGTCATAGCTTTCACAGCTAATAAAAAAAATAAAACTAATAATAAAATTTATTACAATCACCTCAACAGATTTACTGAAAGTAAGCACTGTAGGACTTATATTATGGATACTACTGTAGCAGATAGATATACATATACGATACAAAATAATATATATTTATACTTATATATAAAGAATATGCACCTGAATCACGGGTATACATATATATTTCCATCAATGTTACATATCTATGTATCTATCCGTTACCCTAGTATCAGTGTTGGCCTAAAGTTAATCTAACTAACGATTAAAAATTAATGACAAAAAATCATATTAAACAATTGTTATTTTGATTAATTAATCATAGTTATGAATCCCTTATTTAATTAACTGTCTTAAAAGAAATCATAATTAAACAATTAACCTTTCTTATGCCCATTTCACAGACACTATTTTACTTTTTTTACATTGCGTTAGTTTAGTTTCTCTCTCTCTCTCTCCCTCTATAGCACTACATTACTATAAGATCAGTAAAAGTTAATTGATTAAAAATATAAAAAAATTGTGTATTTTATTGTTAAAATTTTTTGTTTTTTTTAATAATTGAATAATTCATAAAAATGTCGTAATACAGCTGTGTCATGATTTTCAATTTTTTTATGTAAAATAGACAATTTTAGTAGACGTATGAATTTAATCATATATCAAGTTAATTAATTAATGATTAATGACTAAACGCCAATAATCATTAATTGATTTATGCCAACATTACCTAGTATCCATAACACAAATCTTATAGTGCTCACTTTAGAGTAAGCTGTGAATGTAAGCAAAATTATTATGAGTAATAAAATATGAAAATTTAAAGCGTTTTCGGTATTAATTTATATAGTTTTTAATAACAATGATTGTAAGAAAATATATTGACCTTATCGAGAAACGCTATCAGGGGCCCAGCTAGAATTTCCGTAGCGTTTTTAATAAAGGTTTCGCAGCAACTCTTGAGCTGCCTGTCCACCTCCTTCCTAGAGTCCAAGAGATGTTCTCTAACCATCGGCGTACCTTCCAAAAGGAACTCCAGCAAAGCATTATTGCTATTCAACGAGAAAATCTGCCTCGGTTTCTGTATTAGACCGTATGCGGCATTTTTAACGTTGCTGAAATCTAGAGTGGTTTCTTTGACGACGAAGTCAACTTGGAATGGCGCGATTTGCTCACGAAGGATGAGGAGGTGCTTGATTTGGAATAGCTCGCCGTCTATGCTTGTTTGATTAACTGTTATCTGTTTGGCAGCGCTATCTACGCTTTGCACGCAAAGCGATATTGCTTCTTGTGCAAGGCCTTGGAATACTTTTTTCTCTAAACACCTGTAAAAAAGTGTTAATTAATTTCAATTAAAAATTTTCAATAAATAATCAATCTTGTTTAACGTAAACCTGCTATATATTTTCGTCAAATAGAAAAAAAATCTTAAACTTGATTACAGCGCCACCTACAAATTCAAGCAGTATTTATTTATTTACAATTACATAACATGCGACAAAGATAGGCGTTTTAATACATTTCTTAGCATACTTATGGTACAAAATAATTACATTTACCTTGAAAGGCACAAAAAAAAGAAGAAGAACAGAAAATTAATTTCAAATTTATCTTCAAAATATCGAATGTATTGGCGAATTTAATTATATAGTCTCAGTTTTAAAAATGCAGTTAATTTATTATAAATTTATATAAAGTTAATTGTTTTAAATCCGAAACTATAGAGGTAAGGTAACTTGCAAAAGATTATTTTTGGGGCATCTCCTACCTTCACATATAAGTATATTTGCTTATTTATTTACATATCTCTAATATGTAACTACCAGCAGCAAACTAGCTATATATATGCAGAAATGACGACATATTGAGTGACTAACTATTTATTTAAGTTCCATATACAAATAAACATTCCTAAAAAAAGAAATTTTAGTAAATAAATTGCACTTTAATTATTTATTATACACACATTGGGGCTTGACTGATCAGCAACATTCACTGATTGACTGACATAACTATTATTTGCATGCAATATATAAGTTGAACAACTGTTTTCAACTTAAGTAAACTCATTTAATTTCCACAGAAATCATAACACGTTTGATAGCATATAATATATGTGTGTGTACACAACAATTATAAACAATTTTCAAATGATTAGCTTAAGTAAATTTAGAGCATTTTTAAGCTGTCTCTTAGTCCATAACAAACACTGTGACACGAGATTTTTGTTTATTTTTATGCATAAAATTCTACTAGAAAGAAATAAACTTTTTTTAGATATCGTATGTTTCTATACAATAAAATATAACCGTTTATGATGTCTTTAAAATCTGAAGACTTAAAAATTGGCATGTCGGATTACCGGGGGTCCACTGTAAACAAAATAAAATAGCCAAAAACTTACCTGTATAACCTTGAGAGGGCAGCTAAAGTCCTCCTGACCCCAGGGTACCACATGCCGTGGAGGTCGGCGGGCGAGGCCTGAGGCCTCCTCTGGGCTTCCACGTTGATGTTGGCCACTTCTTGGGAAGAAGCTGAAATGTCTGACGTCATCGAGTTCCGAGAATCGCTCCGTTTGAGACTTTGCTCTTGTAAAGACAAAGCTATTTGCTGGAAAGGTGATATAATTTTGTTTAGGTTAAGCATTTTTTGGTTAGTTTTAATTTTCGTAATGGGTCCAACTGAAAATCAGCCAGCGTTGCAAGACATACGAGAAATCTCGTACCGGTACAAGATTTACAGTCTACATACGAGATACAAGAATAATAAAAATCTCGTACACTTTTGTACGATATGATATATTGCCTATCATTTGCTCAACTTCATGTTCTTACCAAATACCAAATTTCATCTTTATCGGTCAATTCATTCTTGACTTATAGAAAGATATACAGACAAAAAAAATTAAGAATAGAAAATAAATGTAAATAAAAGTAAATAGACTGAACCATGAATTTTATGTTTTTTTTTTAATTAATACTTGTACGAGATTTTGTACTGAAAGTACGATATTGTTGGTATCTCTGGTACGAAAAAAAATTTTCAGCATCTGGCAACCCTGAAATCAGCGTTGTGGTTACAACACTAGCTGAGCTGGTCAGCCCTTTTGGTTGTTTCTGTATTTAGTTTGATAAACTTTATTGTAATTGTTGGCATTGTATAATGGACACACTGAATAAATAATTCATTTTAGTTTAATTAATATGCTCTAACCAGAGGCCTTTACATTAC
Organism: Calamotropha paludella; assembly: GCA_927399485.1. NCBI lineage: Eukaryota > Metazoa > Arthropoda > Insecta > Lepidoptera > Crambidae > Calamotropha > Calamotropha paludella. The sequence continues at coordinate 30,078,813 of OV656804.1, forward strand.
CTCTTATTGCGATTCAGGTTCCGCTGTTGAAGAGAGACGTGACTATAGACCATATAGCGGTGTCTCACTTTGACAATCGAACTTGCATCGCGTTAAGAGTTCATGATAAGGCCTCAGGTATTTTTATGTGGAATTTAAATTCTGTGGCCTTATATGTGATAAAAGGGCTGCAGTGTACGTAACTATTACTAAGTAAAAACGTACTTCAGCCCTTTTAGCACTAGGCCACAGAATTGATGGTTGCAGCATATTTCTAATAAATATCTATATAAATAAAAATCAATGATTGTATATTAGTTCAATATGCATTCCTAAAACATTAATCAGATTGTCTTGAAACTTTATAAAGTTGTTGTATGCCACAGAAGGTTTATATGTATAATTAGCAAAAAACTGTATTGTATAGCATGCCGGCTGCAGGTAGTTAATAATAATAATAAATTATGCTTTATTGCAAATAAACAACATCATTGTACTGAGGAAGTCAAACATTTTCTCTCAGAAATCTTCTTTCTCCTACCGAGTCAAACCCACGGCGAATGGAAACCATAAAAGGTTTCTAGAATATTTTAAATAAGCTTACAAAAAACAACCACATTTCCGTGCCTTCGAGTATCAGTTTTCTAGGTGTAATATAACTCATAGAATTATGGCACTGTGAATGCTAAAAAAAAATATAAATAAAAATAACTTTCTAATGTACTTTCTAATAAAAGAAAAGTTGCTTTAATAAAAAATGTGAGACAAATCAAAGCGAGAAAAAAAAACCCTTTTCGTTTCTTGCGACTTCTTTTAGGTACAAGGTTGTCTGTCGTAGGATTTACGAGTGCAAAAAAATACACTATAAAAGATTTTTAAGTGGATCAAAAGAAACAGGTGTGAGGGTACCTCCATCATCTGCAGCTTGTCTGGGTAGGCGAGGTCTCCAGGTGCAGGCCTGTATAGTAGAACATCAGCCCGCAGGTGAACGTGAGCACGAAACACCAACCGCTCCTGAGCATCCTGGAGAAGAGCGCGGGCGCATTCACCTAACGCATTCAAACTAGCTGCAAACACAGAGTTAATACCTATAGTTTTTTTTATAAGAATATATATATATAGTTCTTACACTTCCGCGCATATTACACATTTAAATAAAACATCTAATTTTCGGTTTTGCGAATAATTATATTTATTCCTGATGTTTCGACTCCTTTACAGGATCCGTGATCACATTATGATTAAGGCAATGGCTGTCATATATTTTCTACTACTTTCACGATATTTCGGACACGTTCCTTACTGTTAAAATTTATATCAACAAATGTGCCCGATTAAAATATTGTGAAGGTAGAAAATATAAGACGACCATTGTCTTAATCATCCTGTGATCACGGCTCCTGTTAAGGAGTCGAAACGTCAGAATTAAATATAAATTAGGCGCAAAACAGTAAACTAGTTGTTTTATTCAAATGTCCCAACTAGCATACTATAGGAAACAGCAGCCTATTTTGCAACTTCTAGCTGTACAGTAAGTTAAGTTGTTTTACTTCAAAGAATATATATTTTTAGGATCAAAAGCCGAGACTATTAAAAATATTACAAACTCATAGGCACAATTTATTAATTATGAACAAATCAACCTTTAATTTAAAAATACACAATAATTTCGAATCTCACATAAGATAACTAGTTTGGGAAATATCAAGACTTATATCAAATTGCGGCGATCGCCAGACAACCGCTACCAGAAGTGACCAATGTGTTCTTTAATATTTAATTATTGCAGCTAGTACTTGCTTTAGCTAGCTAGTAGTGTTTATTTAAAGAAACAAAAATTATTTTCATATATATGGAATGACGAAATGAAGAAAAATCACATCATTAAGTAGGTAGCAGGAGTATCACCTATTATTAAAAGCACAATTAATATAAAATAGAAAAGCTTTTGTACAAAGCGATAAAAACCTAGCAATCTCCCCAGGTTTGATTTATATGTAGATCATTTATTTGGTTACAGATCAACTGTACAGTATTGGTCCTTCGAGCCGGATTTATGTTAAACATATAAAACAGATGAAAAGCGAAATATATGCAAACTCACGGTCGTTCTTGACTTGTTCCTCGATGACTTCAACCCTGAGAATGACGCAGAGCTCAGCCAACGTCTCCAAGTGATTTATGTGAATGATGTGCGGACGCAGGGTCTCGTACAAGCCATTGCAAAGGGATTGAAGATATTCTCTAAATCAGAAAAAGCTCATCAAATTCAGAAAAGCCTTCAATTTCTTTTTAAAATTTCATTTACAAGTTATTTAATTTTCTATGACATTTTTGGTAGTTTATATATGACTACAAAGAAATAAATATTATAAACTGCTGAAAGACAGAAATATTCTGTCTTTGAGCTGTTTTTTTTTTTCTCTTTATTTATGGCTTGCACGATTTGTGCATTTAGCCAGTGTCAAGTAAGTATAATTGTTAGTTATATATTTTTGCTATATTTTTGGCTAGGTTGCAGTAAATGTGTGGGGTTTTACTGAAACCTCCCCGTGGACTTCTTGAGAGAGACAACTTCCGCTGCTTTGTTACACTTGCCAACACTCTTGTATGTTCACAAACACTTAGTGGATAATAATCCACTATTATTACGCACTAATATCTACCACAACACAAATTTTAACAAGAGAAACAAAACCACCAACGTGTCGCCTCCCGCTCCCGCCAAAAAGTCCTTTCAGCAGTTTATAATATTTATTTCTATAATAACAGGATAATGTATAGAATAAAATATATAGGATATAATCATAGGATTTGTACTATTTTATTGAACTAAAGAGAAATTTTATATTAAAGAAGTAATTACAAGAAAAATTTAACTTGACTTAAATGACAGGCGGGACTGGAATCCACATCCACAGTCGTCTTCGAATTTAGCTACCCAGATCTTGAGAGACCTGTTGATTTTTCTAAATATTTCTTAAGTTGAAGCTAGCGCCCATTCGAGTCTCGCCTGACGTTTGAGGCAAGTAGATTTTTTTCCTTAGAATAATTTCTATGTCATAATAATATTTACATAACAAAAAATATGTTATAGAGAAAATATAGAAGTAAAAAAAAGGTTGGAAAATTTTTTGTTGCGTGTACTTATGTACGAGCGTCAGAAGTTATACTTCTTTGGCTAAGAAAAAAAAATCAAAGTAGCAAAAATAATAAAATAATCGAAGAAAAATATAAAAAAAAAACAATTAATAATACAAGATTATGGGGAGACTGGTATCTGAACTAAGCAGCAGCCTGTATGTCAGAATCACTCAGGTGAGGTGCTTGGATTATCTTTGCATTTGTAAAGTCATATTTCTTTAAGATAAAAAATATTTCTGTAAAACACAACGTATTTTATATCAACGTTGTTATGTTTAATATTTCATTTTAACTTATAAAAATAAATATTCTTTTAATGTATGAATGTTCTTCAATCAAAGCTTAATTCTTTTTTCCATATTTTATTTGATTATATTTGCTACTTAAAATGTTTTTATGTACACCGTAAATTAAAAAAAAAAAAAATAATTTAGGAGTAGTGGTAGTAATGAACTCACTCTAGGGCCGGTGAGGAACGCGCGAACAGATGCGAGTACAACGCACACTCGTCTCGGCAGGCGTGGGCCAACAGGGAACAAGCTGCGCGGGCGAGCGTGCAGTGGTCGCGGGGGTGCGCACGCGCAGCGGCCGCCAACGCAGAAACGGTGGGACCGCCCGCCACTCGGGCGCGCCTACTTGCGTACTCGCGTTGCACGTCGGCCAACAGGGACGCGTACCTACGTTGCGCACATTGACTTTAACAAACTTACAAATAACCACACGACTTACGCGTTAAATGAAAAAAATAAAAGTAATCGCGTTACACGTCGGCCAAAAAGGATGTATACCTGCGGATACGCAACTCTACCACGGCTACGGCACATACTTTACCACGGCTTTACGAGTAACCTGCGTACGCGTTAAAATGAAAAAATAATTAAAATAATCGCGTTGCACGTCGGCTAAGAGGGAGGAACCTGCGCATACGCACATTGACTTTAACACGGCGGTCACACACTTTAAGTGGCTAGTGGCCCCCGGTAATCCGACAGAAGTTTTAAAGGGCAGTGTCGGACAATCGAATTTGTTGAAATATAGAGTTGGCAGATCCCCTATAGTCCGGAACTTTTTAAGCGTACCTTCTATACGGACTTTCGGGCCGCTCGCATAAGCGCTCGCCGCGCTGCCACTCTATCTGTGCTAAGCGTCAGATTTAGTACCGTTACACAAGAGCGTCAGATTTACTACCGTTACTGGCGTGGCTTTCTATCTCATTTTCACTTTATACTACATATAAAATTTTGCTTCTTTCATGCGTCCCTAGGCAGCTCTGTTATTTTTTTTTTTTTTGAAACGGTAATGTTTATAATCCGACAAATTACAGATCAATATGATAAGATTCTATCTAAACTAGTAAATAATTAATGCACGCTAGGACGCTCCGCTTCGCTGATGTAAGCAAATTTAATTTTCCATTCACTATATACTGCTGTTAAAATCTACTACAAGATCCCAGAAGAATTCAAACAAATGATTGTGCTCGGGCTGCCCCGAAAAAACTTTATACAAATGCACTTAAATCAAGTTGTTTTGAATCGTCCAACATTTTCACCTACCACCCATTCTGGACGACTTTTAACTGACAAGAGGAACCTACACAAGAAACTGGTCAGCTTTAACAGAAGTAACGACATTCACAACATTATACGTCGTCACCATACCATTAGATTAATAATCATTTGAATAATTTATATATCATTATACACCATTTTTACCATAATTCTCATCTTATCATTTATCGGGGCAGCCTGAACACAATTACTTGTTTGAATTCTTCTACGGACACCATGGAACGCGTTTTATACTCTAAGTTATTCAAATAATCAATTCTCTGAATCAAATTATCTGTTTGATTGGACAATTTGTACTTGCTCTGTATTACTGTCTGCTCTCTTTTCTATTTCACTTATGACCATCCGCAATTTAGGTGCGGCAGCTTGAAATTTTCCGAAGTACACAGCATACGCAGTGTCCATAGCTTCCTGATCCGAAGAGTCGTCTTCGCTTGGTGTCAACACCTGTTCCGTTGCGTGGTCTAGTACATGGTTCACATAGGATCGTATAAGCGATATCGCTCTGCCTTGTAAATGCCGATACTTCACTGAATATGTATGGGACTCCTTGAAATTATTCTGAAAATCAAAGATTACAATAATTAAAATAACTTTTAGTTAGTAAGAAGAATATTAGTAACCCCTATGCCATCAAATTTAGACTGCGATGGTGGAAGTTCATATCATTTGGTTCTTTTTTATTAAACCGCTCACAATTTGAGCAGGAAGTAGCATTATACACCTAATTAATGGTTGCCGATAACAAAAACCAAAGTCCAAAATGATGTTTGTATAATTTTTGTCTTGGTTATTCTTAAAAAAAATTATTGCGTTTAAACCAAGCTTCTTCATAGAAAAATATAATGTAGGAGAAGGAATTAAAGTTTAAAGTAGTTTGGGCGCGTGCGAACGCCGGCGTTCTATTGAGCATTGACTACAGTTTCGGTAAAATATAAAAGAGAGCGTGCTTACAGGCCTCTGCCAGAAAAGCATTTAAGTGCTACATCGATTTTAGGATTTGAAGAAATTATTACAAAAAATATCCAACTTGTGTCGGATGTCCGTCGGGACTCGAACCCACATCTCATCGTTATCTGGGCGAGTACTCTTCCAATCAAGCTACTGAGACCTTAAACCCGTAAAATTTTTCCAAGTATTTCTTAAGTAGACGCCAGCGCCATCTTCTAATGTTCTTGGAACTATATACAAAATCGCATGTAATACTAATATAAAGAAGCAACAGCTATGTGATTATTATATTATTTAATTAAACCATTTAACTGCATAACTATAACTAATTTTTAACCTAAATCTGATCCGAAGATATTTTTTTTTTATATTTTCTTCGCATAATCATTGTTCAATTTTATATGAGATGACAAATGAGAATATCAATAGTACAGGATTATCGCGTTTAGCCTGCGATTATGGTTATTAGGCACATTTTTCAAAAAATGGTTTTCTGTGCTCCAGAAGCGCTCTTATTACAGAATTATGTTCAAACATTTAAGATATGTAAATAGAAGCTTTAATGATGGAATATTTTTGTAATGCAATAAAATATTAAATTTTTTATAATAAATAACTTGTCCACAAATAAAAAATAAACACAAAATGTTGAATGATGTTTTTGATTGGGCCTTGTGTTATAAGAAAATATATATATATATATATATATATATTTCTTTGTCACAGTGTTTGAAACTACTCAACGGATTTTGATATTTTTTCATTTTGCAGGATTCGTTCCGACTTAGGACATAGGATAGGTTTCATTCTAATTTATAACACAGCAACTCGTGACCGGGTCAGCTAGTATATATAAAAATTCCCCGTCACAATGTTTGACCGTGATGAACTCCGGAAACAATTCAACTGATTTTGATATTTTTTTTTCATTATGCTGGATTTGTCCCGACTTCAGAAATAGGATAGGTTTAATTTTTATTTATAACAGAGCAACATATGGCCAGTTCAGCTAGTTCATAATGCAGTTTTTATTTATTGTGGTGTTGTTGGTATTGGTTTGGACATGTTAATCAACCATTACTTACGTTAGTTTTCATGTACTCTAAACACTCGTCAATTTTAGCCAGAACTGTGAAGAATGTTTCACTGTTCACAGACATTGTTGGACTGTTTAATCTCTGAGAAAGATGTTCCACTTGTGTGAAGTAGTGCAGCTTCTGTTTAATGTCTTCCCCTAGAAGAGGTGTAAGTGTAATTATAAGTGATTACATTTTTAGTTTGGATTGTTTCATAAAATCTATTTATCAGACGGGTAATCCAAAAATTTATGAATAAAAAATTATAATAGCACTAGTAATGATCTGAAGTAACTTAATATTAATAAAGGGTTTATTAATATTTAGTGACTTCTAATAACTAATACTAAAAACGCTGCTGCCTTTTTTAAAATCTACATGAGGTGTTATGAAACCTTAAGTATGAAGGGACAATGTTATTCTACTTTACTGTGAAGAACATGGCATAATGACACAGTCATACTAAATGGGATGATCTCAAATTTTTAGTACCATATTCTATAGTTAACCGATTCGTTGCTACATACAATTACAGAAACCAAGGCTACAAGCTTGATTTACGTGAAAAATGAAGTTAGTTTTATTCTGGGTTGATTTCCCTAAAACTTGATTTGAAGGAGTTATCATCGATTTAAAAATGACACGGCTTCAGTGGGTAACGCCACGCGCAAAAAAAAAAATTAGCATCATCAACGAATCGTTTAAGAAATAGTTGTCTCAGAGGTGCTTCCGATCTGGTGAAAGTTGCGCTTCACCAGATCGTCGGTCCACCAAATGGGAGGCCTGCCTAGGTTTCGTCTTCCGGTCCGTGGTAAAACTATTCTATAAGCTTTTGTTCCGAGCTATGTGCCTACTGCCATTTAAGTTTGGCATTTCTGTGGGCTATGTTGGTTACTTTGGTTCTCCTATGAATGTTCTCATTTGTGATTCGGCCATGTAGGGAAACTCCGAGCATAGCACACTACATCACTATTTGGGTGATTTTGAGCCTTCTTATTAGGCCTATAGTAGAAGTCCATATAGAAATAAAACATTTAAATTTCGAAGGTTAAGCTGATGTATTACTAACTTTTCCATAAACCAATTGTACCCTTACATTTGACAATTGCCAGTAAAGTAAAAAAATCTAAAGGATTTACCTATGCTAGACAGTTTGTTCTGATCAGCCAGTAGCTGCTCACTCATAGTGTGAAGTGCATTTGTTTTATTTGAAACAAGATCATATTGTTCAGACAGTATATTTAGGTCTTTCATTGTTACGCCAATCTGAAATGTTAAGTGTTGTATTTACATATGATTATCTAACATGTTGATGTAATAGATAACCAAATAATAAAAAATATAACCCAATTCACACTAATTCTTTAAATAAACCAATCACAGTACATACATTATGGATACTAAATAATAGAATATAACACAAACAATTATGACTCAGGAAGGTATAAATCCTAATGCTCTTCCTATAGTCATAATTATGTTCTTGCCAAGATTTGAACCTGGATCTTTTACAAAAGCAGTATCTTTACCATTGCACCAACCGGGTAACAAAAAACAAAAAACTCTTAAACATATTTAGGTAATCAAACTTATTAGATAAATTTTTATAATAGAAAAATACTAGAAAAAATCGACTCGGGTCACAAGTGAATTCTCAGGCGGGAATCGAACCCGCAACCTTTGGAAATCTAGTATTTTTCTATTATAAAAATTTATCTTATAAGATCGCATTAAAAATGCATAAAATATATAAAAATTATAAAACTTATTAGATTTTAAATTTGCTTAGGAAGAAAACACATATTTGTTACACATATTTCCTTATTAAAAACACACAGGAAATATATTAAATATTGTATTAATATTGTGTATCTGTTTTTGACAAGATCATGTTATCTTCTTAAGGTATTGTTTTTAAATTATCAATATATAATTTGTGAATAAATGTAGCTATATTTTGCTATATTTTTATAGATATAAAAATATAGCAATATGCAAGCCACTACAAAATAATACCCAGTACAATCAAGGGAGGAATATAGTGTGGTAGCCTTTTATCCTCCATCCATAATGAAGATATCTAAATAATACTTTTTCAGTGAAAATTTCTTTGAATAACAGTAAAATATAAAATGCACTTTAATTAATTTGATCATTTAAGTCCATTAACTGCTGTTACCATAGTCTTGTTTTATATTTTAGGATTATTTAAAAAAAACCTGATTCTATGACAATATATTTCAGATTTCCATTTTTTTATATAAAGTGAACATATAGTTCTGCATATCTTAAAGCAATATTTAAATTTTACAAGATAAATGTAATAACTGGATATATCTATACATCATATTGGATCCAAATAGTGTAATTAAAGTATAAAACAAATAATATCAACAAATATATCTACAAGTAATTTATTTGGAAACTCAAATAACTGGTTTAATTCTATAGAGGAGACAAAACTTATAAAATGAATATATTGGATTCCAGAACTTTGAGCAGTATATTTTTTATATTAAAAACGTTTGAAATCCAACTAATCTTTAAAATTTTACAAATTTACCTTATCATTTAAGGCATCACACTCATTCCTTCTATCTTCGAGCTGCTTATAATATGCTGCATAAGGAGAGTCATCAGCTTTTAAATTCTTTTCACATAAGCTCTCATGCCAAGCCAAGAAGTCATATGTTGAATCAACTACAGGTATATCCATTTCTGCGGTAGATTCATCGGAATGTTTAACCTAAAATGAAAAGTATAATGATTTCGAAAGTTTTTTTTTTTCGAAAGTCACTAATATTGATTTGGAAAGTTCTTTTTAAAGAAGATCCATGGAACTAGTTTAATGTTATGAAGGACTTTGATATGGTTCTAATTAAAACTTATTAGAAATAGCTACGCTTATTAATAAGAACTTTGTAAAAAATTACAAACTTTGTCTATATCATCAGAATCACCAAAAATAAGAGTTTCCAAATCGAGAATTGCTTCGCGTTGTTCAGCTGTAAGTGGAGCTAAAGGGTTTTCAGATGATTCCCAAAGCAGTAGCTTGCTCTGTATTTCTTTTAAACTCATATCGTCTGTTCAAATTAATATTTTTGGACGTAATTCTGAATAATTTTATGTAAATTCTAAATAGATCCAGTCTCTGTGCCAACCGACAACAACAACGATAACGTCAAAATGACATTAGATGACTTTTGTTGTTTTCCGATAACTGAAGGCAAAGGGTACAAAGTTCACACAACCTCGTCTTCAGTATTTCTTTCTTTGTTTTTTTTTAGATGACGATGAATGATGCCTGAGTGCTGGCTTATTTATAAATGATGATGAGCTGTGAATATCGAAATGACCCTTTCCCTAGGCTACTGTAAAGGTGCGATGTTTAATGAGTTAATTATTAGTATTGTTATAAAGCATTTACCAACAACGTTATGCAATATCAATTTTATATAGCTTAATATTTTAGTGCTATAGTGTGATAGATGGCGCTGTGCCCAACCACATTTCACCAAGGTTTGGTTGTACTGAGTGCCCTTGTTTATACTTTGTAACGTGGAAGTTTAAAGCAGTGTTATACAGTTGAGTGAATAAAGTTAAAATGCTTCAATAAATAGTGTTTATCTATGTGGCAATTTACGGAAACCGCCTTGGATTTACTGGTAACACCGTGGAAAGCCACCTCAGCTATTTAGTTTCACTTGCTAATACTCATACATATTCACGATCACTTTATGATTAAAATTCATTAATATCCACTACTTCTTAGTTTTTACAATATTTTTTTAAAATAATTTTTACAAAACCTACTAAAGTCACGTTTCTCGCTCCCACTATAATGTCCTCCATTTTTCGTTAACAAAATTTTTACGGCTTTGATGCCAAAAAATTCTTCGTTTCTTTTGTTGCCAGCTTTATAGGTACCGACAACAGCATATAAATTAATTAACTAATGTTTATTGTTACTTAGTGTGACCGATTTACACTATAGTTCAATTAGTTGTGGGAGTTATGTGCATCTTTTTTACTTTATTGATTTGTGTTACATACATAAAATGACTTTATCTTAGAATAAAATTAGACCAAATGTAACACATATATAGGTCAATACTGCATGCGGTAATTGTAGGTTGATGTAATGTTAACTGTTTTAATAAATAATAAAACTAGGATTAATAGAAGTTTAATGCCATCTACCGAGTAGTAGCTAATAATCAGCAGAGATTCTAACAATAGCGCAAGGTGGTGGTCCTGCCCTCTATGAAAAAGCGTTATATATACCAATCAGCCTTATGCTTTTATTGCCAAAGTATTGTACTTGTATATTAGCTGTCTTACGATAGATGGCGCTTATTTCATATAGATTACAAAATGGGCAGGAAATTCTACGACTTGCATTTCAGGTATGAAGATTATGGCAAAATTCCTCTATTATATGGAGAGGCTTCTGTCCAGCAATCAATGTCTTTCGGCTGAGACGATAATAATGCGAATATTAATTAAAAAAAATTTTAGCTTTTGTATTTATAGAAAAAAAAAGTTTACCCTGCAAATAAGGTATAAGTATTGTGTCTTTGTTCTCTCGTACATGAGCGACACCATTATCCTATAAATTAAAGAGCTTGATGGCAAACAGCCTGGTATTGCTAAGATTAAGTGCGAAGTTGTCACCCACCGATGGTCATGCCTTAAGGCACATTAAACCATTTGTCCCAGACATACTGCCGTCCTTTAGCTAAAAGATCACTAAGCATCTGGGGATAGATTTTAACTTTTAAATGCCAGCTAATGTGAAAAAATCTTTTCAATCAAATATTTCTCTAACTTGTAGTTTTAGAAATGGTCCTAGCAAATCAATAAATTTAAATATTTTGCATGTTTTTCGCTCATATCTCAAAAAATGCCACATAACTCCCACCGATAACGCAGTGGGACCACTTTTTGACTTTGTCTTATCATCCCTACAGTATTTTCATTCGAAGGGAAGGCAAAGCCGTAGCAATTTGACGTCAATATGATATTCTACAAGAATTTGATAACTTCACTAATCTTTAATCGTTCATTGAACTGTCTACTAAAGGGTATTGGTTCTGTGCTTTGTTGCAATCGAATTTATTGCAATATGAGTTTCAATAGTTTGATAACTGGTACTGAGGGTATTTGACGGGAGCTTGGTGTTAAAATTCCCATTTTGCTAAATATTGATATGCTATTATGCTATAACAGACTGATAACCCATTAAAGCACATATCCCATCAGTAAGGGTTTACTTAGGTTTTTGCTAGCCAACCTCTATTTCCTGCCATTAGATAAAACTATAGCAAAACAGCTCTATTGATTACTAGAGATAGCTTATTGTTAATACAATTGACATTCGTATTATATCTCATAGTATTTGACATAATCTTCTGCATTGGTTTCCTATTAATTCTTTTTTTACTGTTCTCAAGTTCTTGTTCTTTAACAAATATGTAAATACTGTATCAGTACTTGACAATTTTATTTATTGTATAAATTCTGCGATCATATAATTATTTGTAATAATAATTTATATTAATATTATTTCATGACTATGTAAATTTGGGTAAACTGCAAACCAGCAAGTACATTGTGTTCATAAATAAATAATGAGAACTGTTGATGTGTATTGGACAGTAAAACGAAGCAAGCGGTGTCTCGTTTAAGTAAAGTTAAGGAGCTGGAACATTAAATTATCAATTCATCATCCATAATGCATAGATCATCTCACATCACCATTAATTATCATCACATTATGATAATAAATAACCAAAGACGAGGCTGTAACCTTTGCCTTCCCTTGAAAACTCGGTCCAGTGGCGTCCTCATTCAATAAACTAAGATTTATATTTAAATATAACTTAAAGAAAGAACAACACTGCATTGTTATCGAAAAGCATATCAGCTAATTTTATATGACCCCTAAAAGACTTTGAAACGAACAATTTAAGAGTAAATAATTTAAAATGAAAACGGTCACCTTTAATTAAAGTGATAAATATTCAAAACACGCGCTAACATTTATTACTTCAAATTTATTTAAGTTTAATCTGAACTGAAATCTCAATAAACTACCGTGAGGGCGACACTGGACTGGATGCTCGCCCTCTTAAGGCAAGACTGACTTATAGTAAGTAATAAGTTTATAGGGATAAATAATAAAACAAAGTACACAAATTGAGTAGTTTTTGCATTTATTGGGTATGAGGAACCTTTATGGTCAACATAAGCTACATTGGACATTCTCTGTTTACAGTATATTTACAATTTCAGTATCTATTATATAATATAATCCATACTAGGTCTAGTGTAATGTTCGTACTAGTAAATTACTGTATATTCACAATAATTAAGAAGACCTAACGAAAATCATCTAATACACATAGTAGTGTTGTACAAATACTACTCTATACGAAAATACCTAGTCACACTCGAGTCGCTGGGACAAACTCCTGACCAGCTTTGAGCTGTCTTTGTCTCATTCTGTTCATCCTGTACATCAGTCACCAGCCACTTTGTTCGGTTGTTCAATCCATAATAAACATTGGAGCTAGTTTTAAATACAGCGAATATTTTACTTATATACTTTAGATATAGCGCCCCGCCAGGATTAGATCCTCGGGGGCGGACTAAGGAATAGGTTGCCTTCATTACATTCTTCCATATGTACATAATGCGACTCACAATTCTATTACAACTTGTACTATATACAAACAATTTAATTATTTAAAAAAATACATTGTTAAATCGCTATTACCTCTATTATCGATATAGGGTTGGAATAAAAATAGTTTTTTTATTTTTACGCTCTTAAGTGCAAAATTTACTAAAGCCAGCATCGTACGAGTTCACATTCTCGCAACGATTCTAAATCTATACGATTTTTTCAGTAACGTAAACATCGACTGTAAATAACGTACATTCAAACATTTAAAGTTAAACGTAATAACATAATAAGGTTTAAACTAAACGAAAACCGCACACAACACTTTCAGAACTCGAGTAACGACAGATCATTACATTAGTCTCAGGGCGACGAGGAACGAACACTATAGATTTAATGTAACACAGATGTAAAAAAAAACTTGATAAATAACTTAAATTACATATGCATACAAAAATATAGAAAATAAATTAACACAGTCATCTTTCAATGCGCAGAGAAATATTTAACTATTTCGTAAAGTTAATTATAAACACACGTCTTACGAGTTACCTTAAATGGAATAATATTGGATAGCGATACCTAACGTTTAAACCGAATAAAATTATAGACGAGGCACATGGAAACTCTAAGAGTCGTCGTCGAGATGCGTAGCAAAAGCATGGCAGTTAGCGCGTAGTTTTGCACCGTAACGTAACAGAAGTGTATACTCCCTCGCCCCTCGGCGCTCGACCGGTGTACACACACTCCTCGTTAGCCTACGAATTAACATAGCACAGCCATAGTGACTCCCGGGTCCGCGGGGTCGCGCGCCGAGGGCGGGCCGTGAGGCCGGCTTGTCGATCAGCGGTCTCCGCCAGTCGACCTATGAGACCGGCGGCTGCGGCCCCTGCGGCTGCGGTGGTGGCTTAACGCCCGCCGCCGGCAGCTGCGCCAGCGTGTCCTGGCTCGCGTGCGAGCGCAGGTACGTGTTCTCCACCTCCAACTGGTTTATCCTCTCCATGAGTTCGGCGATGCGCTCCTTCAGGACTTCCACCTCCTCACGCACCGCGAACATCAGGTGGCTCTTAACCAGATCCTGCGAACCAAAGAAAAGCATCGCGTTAATAACTAGTTGGATCGTTATCAACAAAACATAATCTATCCGCGCTGTGAATAAACCCGTACGGTATCAAGGTTTGATAAAAACTCGAGCTCAAACGATAAACAAGTTTTCGAATGCCAAAACCGGTTAATCTTTGGATAAGATTGAGACGTATTAAATTTTTCACTAGATATTTAAATATGTGATTTTCAAATATGTTAAGACGTACTTTTGTATTAGGCACGACCACGTAACAGGGATCTCTTTGTCCCTTTTGTCTGATCTCGTATAGGCAGCCATCTCTGGGTTGTTGCACAACGTCGATCATGTTAGAGCGGTGCACTAGTTTTTCAGGGTCACCGGTAGGTAATGGTACGGTAGTGGCACACCAGCCGGCGGGCGACGGAGACGAATGACACACGACTGTCTCCGAGGGTAAGTGGCGCGGAGTATCGCGGAGAAGTTTCGTTCGCAAAACCGACCGGGCGACTGATGGTCTGTGCTCGCGCGCGTCCTATATAAAATGGCGGCACACACGACATCGCGTCATCGCCACGCGGGCGAAACGTGCGCCCAGCTAAACAACAACCTACATTGATAGCGGCGGACTCTTGTTTTCTCGAATTTGTTTGCCCTTACTGATCTAAACTAATGCCAATTGATTAACTGCTCCTTTGTTTTGCTGTTGGCTTATAGTAAATGCCTCGTTACTAATTAAAACTAATTGATTTGATTCGTCATTTTATTTTTAAAAGGTGTTTATATTGCAGTAGTTACGTACAGCCTAGCCTTTAATAAGAGTAAAAAATTTACTTAAGTCATATAATTAGGTAACGAGCAAATTACTGTCAATTTTGTAACTTTAGACGCGATGTTATTAAGTAGGCAAGTTCTTTTCGTAATTATTGCAAATTTACAAGTCATGTATAATAATTTAGCGTAATTGTACAAATGCCTACCTTTCTGTAGCAATACACTACAAAGCAAATGGAGAAAAGCATGAGGTCATCTAAATAAAGATGTTACGTGTTGGGCATTAAAGATCTTACAGTTTTCCAATAAGGCAATGCATATAATAGATTAAATTGGGAAGATCAATAGAGGGAATGGCATCATTTTCAACATTGACAAAATTTGTCGACTTGATTTTCAGCTCGAATTCCAACAAATAGAGTTTAATATAAATTAAGATAATTTGACAGTCGGTGTTGATTTTTAACTAATATTTATTCTGTACATTATCTAATATTAACATGAGAGGCAAATTGATATAAAACAGTAGCCACCGTATTCGGAATTGGACATGCTAATAACATGATAGATCTATGGACGAGCGTCGTTTATAACGCGAACGATCACTTGCTGGAGCCAATTAAATTTCATTCGAGTCTATTTTGGTCTTCAATAAAAGCACATCCCACAGTATTGCAGCCGTCCAAAATAAAAGTTTCTCTGTCGCTTCTATTCCTCGATACCAGTATAATTTAAATTGAGTATTTTAAAAATTAAAAATAAATGAAAAATAACTTTGTTCAAATGCACTTAAAATTAGTTGTTTTTAATCATCCAACATTTTCACCTACCACCCATTCAGGACGTCTTTTAAGTGACAACAAGAATGGACGCAAGAAACTCGTCATCTTTGAAAGAAGTAACGAAATATTTTACAAAATTATTCGTCGTCACCATACATAATCCACAAAAAAAAATCTTTATCACAATAATAATAGTGTTATGGTTTCATTACATCGTTGATTACAAGTCAACAAATATCTGTTATAAGTAAACAATTATGAAACCTTTGATTTGATATATTAGAATTATCTACATTTGTTTGTAAGAATGCGGATATCGTATAAAA
The DNA here is from genome assembly GCA_927399485.1 of Calamotropha paludella. NCBI lineage: Eukaryota > Metazoa > Arthropoda > Insecta > Lepidoptera > Crambidae > Calamotropha > Calamotropha paludella. The sequence goes on from OV656804.1 coordinate 30,095,164, forward strand.
TAGAACCCAGGGTTAATCTATCTAAATTAAACTAAGATAATTAAATTTTAAAGATAGATTTATCATTCTGTTATTGCTACAACATTAGGTTTCTTGGATACTCAATTTATAATATTAGCCTATTGGCATTACGGCAATTTTGGCTTGACGCCCGCAATAATTTTTCAAACCAGTGTAAGCAATTTACGTATATACAAAAAAGCTGCATCTTCAAGGAGGAGATCTTCTTAGACGTATTTGCGTATTTTTACGCTCCGCCTCCAGTTTTCGGATTTTTTAAGTCATTTAATATTTAGCTGGCCTGGTGACTCAGGTTGTGCGCACTTGAGCACTAAAGTGGCTAAAAACGGTTGCTCCTGTGCCGTGTTATAATTAAACCAGGCTATAAATAGGTTCTTAACGAGATTTTATGATTGGTACGTGTGGGAAGTCCTGACCTTCAATCAAGAGAATTGTTTTAATTCACACCGGTACGAGCTGGAACTCATTAGGGATGTCTGTCGCCTGCTTGCGTCACACTTGCAGATTGACAACTCATTGAGAAGCAATTGAGTCTGCAGCAACATGAGATTCATTGGACAGATTAAATGGTTTAATTGAGAGGTGTATCTTTCACGTGGTATAAATACTAAAAGAAAAGAGGTCGTGATAAGATGTAACACTTGGAGAGATAGAAATAGCGCTGCGGCGTTAGAGTGACCGATATCCTAATATGAGTACAGTGAACCAAACGGCGCACATGTCGACTCGAAAACATTATTGATTAACTTATATAACGCGTTCAAGGTCTCGAGATAAATTTGATTGTATTGTTTACGCAGATAAACAAATAACAGGGTACCTATCTAGTAAATAAAATAACATTGATAAAGTTTTACGTTACATTAGTATAAAGAGGTTTTTGATGTTTCGAATGGAGTAGATACGTATAAGGAAAAAAAAACTTGTGGATCAGGTAAAACGGTTTTAAGAGTGCAAACATCTAACGATTTGATGGTAAAATACAAGTACCAAGCATTGACAAATTTTGCTTCAATAATTATATTATTGAAAATATAAAAATCTAGATCCCAAGAATTTGAAGGCCAGTTATGACAGACCTTTTGAATCTCGTTTGGGAGTGTATAGGCCAAATAAAACATATCTTTACGATCTAAACCTTGTCTTAAATCTTCTTTTGCGTATAGAAATTCATTGCAGTAATAAACCATAATCAATTCATCACACATTATTACTGTTTAAAACCGTTGGTCTTATAGTGGCCGGCAGAAAAGAAAAGCACCAACCCATAACATCACTCAAGGGTGTCTTAAAAAACGATCATTGATACTGAAGAAAACCACCATAAACCTACGGTGGATCACAGAAAGGGCAGCAGTAATTTTGGTCTTTGATTGCAATCTCCAACCCGCCTGCCAATGGTAGAGATTATGAAGAAATCTCCTATTATTGGGGGAAGTTTCTGTCCAGCAATTGACATCTTTCGGCTTAGATGATGGTAACCAACCGTCATCCAATTGGAATAGAAACTCGGCAATAAAGCCGCTGCCTCTATTATGTTTATCGTTCAAACTAGGTCTTACTCTCTGAAATAGCCACCTTGGTCAGTTTGGTTGGTTAGTTTGATTCATGGATTTAATGACTCGAAAATGCTATTTCAAGGAGTAAATTTAGCAAAACATTTGGTTTACATGTCGTAGAGTCATATATGCGTTTTAATCCCGGTGGGACTTCTTTGTTAATAGAATTGGTTCCATAAGGAATCAGAAAAAAATGCAGTATTGGAAACATCTGGAATATAGTGAAATGAAAATAATTAAAGCCAAGGTATAAATCAGGTTTTAAATATAGTTATCAAAGTTCCTTTTACGTAGAAAAATGAGACAATCAAAATTGATAATCAGGTAAGATTACCTGTTTGCTTATTTATAAAAGCGACACAACATTTGACGTTGTTAATGTGTATAAAGATTTAGATAAAAAGAACAAAAATAAGAGCTTCGTTTTTACACACAAGTCACGTGTTGTTTGGGAACCTGTTCTGTTATTTAGGCAGCATCGAAAATGTTTTATTTAAATAAAATGAACCTTTACGACACCGGAACAAGAAGAGAAGTTGATTGATAAAAAATACAAATCGAGGCGTGACATCATCAAGCAAAGCACTTTATTTGTAAATAATGCTATTTTAAAAATAGCGTATTACAATAAATCACTCATTAATTTGCAATGAAACCACCAATGACGACATCGACATATATAGAAATACAGTGAGGTAAATTACATTCTGGATTGCTTTTATAGCTAGTTTATTACTGAATTATGTATAAGTCTTCTGTTTATAGAATAAAAAATGCAAAAACTCTTATATAGAAAAAAATGTTTTGTAAAAATATTCTAAGATTCTCAAACCCACGTCTTTCACGTCACGTCTGCTTATGATTGCGAATGAAGCCGGGACCAGTCGATTTGCGTGATTTCCGAAGGCTGAGGAAACCAAAGAAAATGACAACAGATATTTTGACACAAAGAAAAGTTTTGCACGTACAACAAAGTAATATAATTTTTTATCTATCATCAATTCAAGAATTAAGTTTGTCTTCCCATATGTACCTTTCCTTTAATGTAGCATGAAACATGCCAGTTTCTGCAATCGAGTGTGGTAGTCGATTAGCATGTCTGTATGGTCAGCGAGATCGTTTTCCCAAATGCGTTGATGTAAAAGTTGCACGGCCAGCTTGTGATAATCGCGATGCTTGCGATGACAAGCGCACAAATTTTCCCATTCCTCTTAGATAGACTTTTGGAAGAAATTAATAGGTCACATGGTTGTGGCTTGATTTGCTCAGGACCTCTAGTGACCTTCATATTTTGTAACAATACCTAACTATCACAATGAACAGACACACACAGCCATATAATCAACATATACACGATTACCAAGAATAAAAAAAGCGAAATTTGCAGTTACCTAAGCGGCTGCAGCTGTTCACCAAATGATGATCACATTTCGAAAATATGTAGCGTTAACAACAAACATTATGGTCAAATCGAACATAGCAAACACAACAAATTGCGCATCGGGAACTACCACATGTTCAAACAGTAACAGCTGAACTTCGTACATACTTACGAATAACTTTATGTATAATCAAGTGTTACGATCCAAAACAATGGAATTCTATTAATATTCGTGACACTTATTGCAAAGTAATTATATCTAAGTTTTGAATACACAACCGTATTGGTTAATGGCACATTATTTAAATGTGTGAGAGGAAGTTTAAGAACTAAATAGCACTATTGATGTTAACGAGGACTTTTAAAAACAGGTAATTAATACAATTCCGAACAATTTTAACGATTTAAAATAAATAATTGACATTTTGACATTGGCCGTGGCAATTACAGATGGAGTATAATTACAACTATTGCCTATAATTGCTACAATGATGAAATCATCACATAATTAAAAATCCCCGATTGTTTGTTCTGTTGTCCTGTCTACCAGCCTCTTTAATAATCTTCAGGACACAACTAGGGACTCCTTCTCCCTCTCTTTCCAGGCGATTTAACTGCGGATTGACGAGTATTACTAATATATTTAAGATAAACAGCTAAGCAGTACTGAAGTGATTGCAGAATCATAAAAGCTTCGGAGATTCTTACATTGTTGTCACTTTGTCTGTTAAATTATCGAGCTTTCATCTTTCTTTATCTAAAAAGGTGAGTATATTAAAAATTTCATTTATTATTCATATGACTTAATGTTAGAAACCTTGTAAGTTTTCTGAATTAAAGCTTTCATTTTTCAAAGATATAGAATTAAATAAACCCAAGTTAAATAGCTAAATCACTTAAGGTAAAGAAAATAACGTAGAAGTCTTGTATGCAAAATAATTTGAAAAAATAAATGACAAGTTAGACGAAATCTCCATTACAGATTCGATGAACCAAGCAAAGGTTTCAATTCAAAACTATTTCATTTACAATATGAGGAATATTTGAAGGTGGGACGATTTCTGTTCACAAACACCAATCGCATTAATAAATTAGTGGCGTTTGCCAAATACCGTGGACTAAATATGTGTCCGTTTCAGCACTAGCATCGGTCACCATCTCAACTCCTACGTACCTGTTTGTTTTTAGATCTTTAACAAACGTTTTCTTTGTAAAGGATTGCCAAATAGTCTGGTAAGAAATGAATATTAACATTTCGCATTTTAACACAAATTGAGTATTTAAAATATTTATTGCTGATCACGATTAAAAAACAAAATCGTGTTTCCCATTTAGGTGTAGCATAAAAATTATTATATATGAACGTGTAGCGGATATTACAACGAATAATAAAGTAATGACATCGCCTTAACTCTAAGCTAATGTTAATATTAAACTATTATATTAATATATCATTAACAAATTAGAATCTTCTATTATTTGAGCATTAAACTGATAAAATTTTATATTTAAAGAAATAAATACAAGAAAAATTCAACTGGTCTTAGGCGTGATGCGGGATTTGAACCTACATATCCCCTCGCTATCCGGTCGAGTATTCTTTAAACTGAGCTACCGAAACCTAGACAGAACCGTCAAATATTTCTTAGGCGCAGATGGTGCTGGCGTCTTCTTAACAAATACTTGGAAATTTCCGGATTTTTCCTGAATTGAGAAATTTCAAAAATGTATAAAATGTTAGTTGTTTTATTTCCGCACACATTATACATTTAAATAAAACCTTTACTTTTTTCACCTTTTTAATCATTATGAATTTGGAATATAACTATATAAAAATGCATTTTTATTTGTAACAGAACTTATGGCCGGTCTAGGTATATTTATCCTGACGTTTCGACTCCTTTGCAGGAGCGGTGATTACAGGATGACTAAGGCAATGGTTGTCATAGATTTTTCTACAATCTTCACAATATTCAAGATTAAATAAAAATGATGCGCATGTTGTTGTTTTGTTTGAATATGTGTAAGTAAAGACATTTGTCTCATTATTATCATTTAGGTAAAAAGAGGTTTGCTTGTCTCCATGGCTCCTATTTTACTATTCTTCGTATCCCGTTCGCACAGGAAATTCGCCTCTCTTCTTTTTTTGGTCTTTGTGTTGCGAGAAAGAGACGGAGTGCGCTCTTCCCATAAAAACAGGACTAGAGTGATTTAAAAATAGAGTCCCACATTGCATAAGTTCATGATTATTCTCAAACATTTCTTTTGCAGAATAAATAAATACTCGATTATAAATAGGTTTTCATTACCCTTTTTTATAACGATATTGTGTCTTCTGTTGAAGAGTTCATTTTTCATAGTCATTGCAGTATCATAAATGTTTTACAATTTATTTGGGAAGGACTATTTGCTTGTTCCTTTATAATAGTTTAACACATTGAAAAAATATTTTATCGCGAAATCCGTGACCTGACATTGGAGTCAGACTGTGTTATCTTCTTCCTGAAGGCGTTACGTCTACGTTGAGATTAAATAAAAAAAAACACACGGGCTCAAAGTAAACAAGAATTGACGTAAGCAGTTCCGTCATTGAGGATGATAATGGGGTTCAAAAGTATAAACTATAGGAGACAGTGAAAGGTCACTTTTTAATATTGTAGATTTGCAATATGTAAATAAAGGTATTACTTCATTTTTTCTTGAAACCAGTTCGCATTTAGCTTTTGCTAGATTAATAGCACAGGGGTTAGTTTCCTCGGAATTCTATTAAGCAGGTTAAGCTACTTTCTCATGTGTGACGACAAATATTTTATCTAGAGGAACTTAAGTGGTTATTAAGAGTTCATATTGAACATTCACTAATCGGTCGGAGGTTGGTCACCTTTCCAAGTTTCTTTGGCCAGCGCCTTTCCACCTCCCAATTTCTGATCTGGTGGGATTGTCCCCGGCCAATAAGTTGAACATGATTTTGAAATCACGTGGCATGCGCAGTAGTGAATAATGTACCTAAACTTGCTACTGCGCATGTCACGTGATTTCAAAATCATGTTCAACTTATTTGCCGGAGACTATAGTAATCGTCATGTCAGCCGAACCTGCGATCTGGTGAAGGTCACGGGTTACACCTGAATGCGGGAAGAGCAGGACCGATCGCTGTAGAGATCCTTAGGGGACGCCTATGACCATTAGTGGAGGACGTTTGGCAGTTATCGTGGATATAACAAAACAACTAAAGGAAATGTAGAGTAAAATAAATTTATATGTACAATTTTAATAGTCTGGAACGTGCCCAATTAAAATATTGGACCTTTTTCTTAGTCATTCCGTGATCACGGATCCTGTAAAGGAGTCGAAACGTCAGGTTAATCCTGGCGATAAATAAACAAGAATAAACGCGTCGCTTTTTCGGTAAAAGATGCGTGAAAGTGTAAGAACTTAATGAATATTTATTAATCCATATTGTTGGACAATAATCAAAACATAGGTTCCTGGTCTTTCTTTCAGAAGGCTCTGTGTGTCAGCATCAACGAAATGATGACTATAAGAACGAAACTGTTAAATTCAGAGTATATATATATCACAAATAGTAAGTTATTTAATAAACCTTGTCCATTACAAAATATTTTTTTCCTCGTATCACATAAGAATTATTGATTGTATCTATCTGTTTTGAAAGTTTACGCAACGTATACGTAAAGTGTAAACAATATTAAGGTCGTAGAACGAAATATTACGTTGTCTTCGGTGATTTTGATATGTCCAACTGTACAATTAGGTCCTTAGATTAGGAACGTGTGTCTCGTTGTTTTTTTACATCCTAAATCGAACCACCCCAGCATCTACCAGTGACGAGTAGTAACAATTCTTTTCTTCAACTTTTTCCATCGACCTCTAAGATATTTGCTTATTTTATTGACATTGTAACGTGTTAAGGCTATTTTTAAAAACAACTTGTTTACACGTTAACGGCATCACGAGATTTTTATTCGTTCGTCGTAAGTCGATATCGTAATCTCAGATATAAGTACTTAACGCAAAAACGGTATAATTCCAATTGAAATAGGCAGTAATTTTCCACAACAATGTTTACAAGGGAATTATAAATATGACAATTGTACAAATAAAATATATGAAAAGATAATGCCCTTCAGATAACAGTTATGGAATCGTTAGATATTAACCTGTTATCTGTTTACATTAATTTGTTTATTTGGTTTGCGGTATATAACTGGAATTATCCGGTTCGTTTGGACATTCAACATAAACAAGTTTTAAGTTGACAATGAATATATATATATTTAACGTTACATCTTTAGTAGGAAGAAGAAAAATATTTCCAAATCCATTTCCTTAGGAACCAAAACCGTGGGAAACCTTGTATTTACAAGTCGGTTTTCTGCTTTTCTTTACATAAAAAGGTGATCGTGATGAACTGGTTTCACGGGACAGCCGCTATCCACGGCAAACGTGACGGTTTCATTAAACGACCATAAGAATATTTTCCGAGAAAACTCTAGCATTTCCTGGCTCGGAACGGCTTCGTGCCGCGATTTCGATCTGGCGCGTGCGCACCGAGTCGCAGCGCTGTCGGTTGCAAATTGCACCGCTCGACCGATTCGTGTGACCTCATCCGATATTCGAGTCTTTACTCGGACCTGCACGGCTTGCCCGCATAATCAGGGAACACGTGTTTCCACGAGCCGGCTTTCTTTCCGTGTCTATTCCCAGCAGGGCGAACTCCGCGGGTCACGCTTGCCTCATGGAAATAATGTACACAAATCAATGAGCTATCAGAACAGCAGACGCGCTAAAGCGAATAAAAATGCGTAAACGTAGTAAAACAAACCTTGCTAATCACAAAGCGAAAATAAACCATCTTTTGTGTTGAAGAAGAAAATTAAAAGGTTTTTACGAACATCTTCACTCGCGCGTAATGGGTCATCAAAGAAGTTTAAAAAAAGCCGAATCTCTGAACAAACTAACGTTTGAACAGATGCGTGAAATGGGGTCAGTGGTGTGGAGCTATGGTTTTCTATACACCAATTGGACACGGATAAACATATCTGCGGTGACGTAACGCGAGGAGAGCAGAGGCGGGATCTTACGAAATATACAACTGTATCTCCATTCTAAAGCAATTTACGATCTGCAAGTTATGGTGCGCGATATATTATAAATCCAGCATCGAACAAAATCGTGTGCGTCAAGGTAGACCGGTTCTGTGTACCGATCACGTGACTTGTTTTCTTGATGCTTTGGACATTAAAGCAACTAAAGTATAGAGGTTGAAACTGTGTTGGATTGATGGATTTTTAAAGTAAAATCAATCTGTGGGAATGTAAACTTACTTGTTAAAAAGTGACCACGTAATGTAGATAAAGAAAAAAGTAACTGCAATTATTGGCCGTATTTATTTACCAACAGTGCATGTCTTACCTCAAACAATGACAATGATATAAATAAAACTACTATTCTTATTGCATCTATGAATGTATTAGGAAATAATATTTTATATTATCTACACATATAATATTTATATCATACAAGTTATGTTATCGATAACATCGAATAGCTCAAATCAAAGTACGCCGCCGATCAAGATAAAGCCAAAAATAGTTTCCCAATTATCGATATCGATAAATGTTACTAAACAATGATATCGGCGCGTTGTGATTACTATCGATATTGAACTTGTGCAAATTAATATTGTAAGTTATTTTATAAAAGGGCCGATATGATCGCACTAGCGTGTTGTTGTTGAGAGAGATAAAAATATAAGATCGGGGTCGGTCGGTGGAGGCCATCTGCAACGGTTAATTATAGATTCTCTAAGCCATCGGACTTTATACACGGGATACAATTGCAATCAAGAGTTTATCAGACATGCAAAGGTGAAAACTCATATGCATATGCACTCTCTCCGCTTGTTGAGAAACTAATCGTCAAACAAATCGTCAAGCGACTTGGATAGCAATTTCACATTAGCTTGAAATTTAAATACAGTGGATTTTGAGCATTTGAAAAATTAATAGAATATACAATGTTTGACGACAGTAATAATAGTTAATGTAATATCATCCACACATTATAATAATGCGCTGCTGGGCAAAACGGGACGTGTTTCCTGGCTATTAAAAGAAGGAAGTCGTTAGAGATTCTATAGCGACTCCGGTCTAAATAACGGTGTTATATGTGAGTCCATTGCTATTATAAACACGGCTAATAATCTCCGGAGATTAAGTCCTTACGCAATGCTCGAATGGGACTCGGTTTAAGTCATCGGGGATTATTGAGAAATTAAATACCTTTTTACTGTTATGCCAGTTTATTTGAAACCTGTTTGATTTGATGACCGTTTTTGGGAAACAAAGTTTAATGTTCTATTTGCTGTTTATATCTATTTTATTTTTATTAGTGTTTGTTTGCTATTATCGTATGGGTTATGTGACCTGACAACATCCCGACATAGGTTCAAATTGAATAAAATAATTGCTCGGAATATGGCGGGCAGTTACGAGAAACTACTTTGAGCGAATGCCGAGAGAGACTTGTGAATGTTCCTCGAATCCTGCATTGAGTGCAAGCGGAACCAACACGGCCGACTGACACGACTCACAATGATGGGAGACCCACATACGCTAATGGTGCTTTCTGTTGTATACTATCAGACCTTTACGGTTTAAATGAAAAGGATCAGATGAAACGCACTGTTCATCAAAGATTTACCCGAAGATAACTTGTCGGGTTCTCAAGAGACATGAAGTAAATTGGCAACGATACAAGTGAAGCATTAAATGAAAACAAAAACTATAGACGATTTTGTCTCTGACCGAGCGATTATCATAGCTTACAATGGAAAGGCTTTTGAGAAAGCAGAACGAATGAAAATAATGAAAAAGATAAATAATCTTAATGACACGATTTGCTTAATGCTTTTACAGCGCTAAGCTGTTGTATTAAATAAAGTCTTGAGGTATTTAATTTACGTTTATTACATTCTATTTCCTCTATTTAAGTCCAATTATCATAATTACTGGCGGCGATTACAAAGGATCATTCAGTTCAATAGTCACGTCCACCATGACGTACGTTGAAGACAAAGTATCTGATCGAAATTCTACTATTTTGAGGAACGCGACAAAAGCCTTATAAGGTAAGCAATGCTTTTGTATTGGAATGGAATTAGTTTCCATTTCATTATATATCAATATGAATGCAATGTCAGCATTGCTTGTATAAGCTCGCAACAAATAACACATCGTATTTTTATTAAGCAAGAATATATTCAAGGACATTTCAGTCGATAGTAAACAATGCCACTATTCAACTTACCCAATACGATAGTTAAATTAAGTATGACTTTCACCAACAGTCCATAAATATTATTAGTGCTAAAAAAAGATAAAATGACGTTGCCTCTCCGTCAATTTCTTGTAGTTGAAAGGGACAGAACGATGTTTGAAATACTTTTATCGCTAATCGTATTCAATGAGTGTTGGTGAAAGTTGCCCTAAATGAATTATACTTCAATTAAAAGCTATGGGGCTTTATCATATGATGATGATAACGAAATATTTAATTTATAATAAATAGAAAAATATACACTTACCATGGCTTGCTCGATCTTATTGTCGATGGCCACCGCGCTTGTGCCCGATGCGCTGCAACAAAGAAATATATAAAATTAATTATCAATATTATGACATTATGTTTAACTTCCTGATCAGTTAAATCAAATTTAATGTTAATTATATCACGATCTCAAGCAATAATAGATTTGTGATATCCGGCAAAGTAGAATCAACCCTTTACAAAAAAGATCGGTAAAGGCGGATAATGATAGTGTAGATCATCATCAGCTTCCATAGATCACAAAATGGGTTGCATCATTGTCCAGGAAGATTCTTGAAATGTAATAGTGAGGTTTTTGAACTGGTTATATATTAACCGTCTCAATGGTCTTCAAACCGCCTCCTGGGAGATGGGATCCTGGCCATGGGAGAACCTCCCATTATTGATCGAGCCTCCCGTCTACTCGACTTCTTTTGGAGGAGATGATGGCAACCAATCGGAACCGAAAGTCATCAATTAAGCCGTTCCACAATTAAGTTTATCGTTTAAACTAGAGGTTTTAACTCTCTGAAATAGACTCCTTAGTCATGTTTGTTTGGTGATTCCTAGATTGATAGTTAATGTCTCGTGAATAAATATGAGTTCATGGACGCTTTTGTTCTGCAGTAGAAATCTTTCTTAGAGGAAGCAAAACTAGATAAAAAAATTAATTACAAATATAATGTAAACAAAAGGTAAAATATACAAACTGAACAAAAGAATACAGGTAACTAAGTCAGTTCAGAGGTGAGTATATTGAATAAATTTAAATTGTTTTTCATTAAAGAAAAACAATGGTTTTATAAGATTTACAGCGACAATTACGTAACGTAAGATTGGTTTGACCATGAACACGAGTATCCTTTGGAAAAATAATGTAACCATCATATAATAGGCTATATTAAAGCGAAAAACTTTACTTGGTCTAATAATAAAGAATATATGTAGTTCTTACATTACAGAACCTATCGTACCATTAAATAAAATCGCTATTACCGGATATACGACGCGTTCATTCTTGTTTTATATTTTTAGGATAACCAGTTAATCTCTGATCGTCAGGATCGTCGTCGATCGTAGATTTTATATTTAAAAAAACAAGAATAGACGCGTATAAAATTTGTACTGTTCCGACTTAATATTGGTTACGTAAAAGTGTAAATGAAATTCTTTATCGCAACAATGGAATGCGTGAATGACTCAATCAAAACTTTACCTGAAAAGTTATGTAAACTGGCAATTGACATTTAAAATAACATGGAATTTTAGGGCACATAATGAAAAGGAAATGGTAGTTGTGGATCGCTCAAATGCAGGATATTTGAGGCTGTGGCATAAGAATACTAGAAAAAATCGTGTTGTAATAAGCATACCAATACTTTTAAAACATAAATAAAAAAATCAAGAATGTGTTGTAATAGGGTTAATTGTAAATTGTTGATCGATCAATCCGATAGACAGGTATATAATTATTAGCAGCAATAAATAAGTACAGGCAGACAATTACAGGAGGGCTTCCGTTGTGGTCCGGATGATTACGTTATAATGGAGTATGGTGGATAAATATTGCAAAGGCTTTGTCCTATAAACTAGCACGTGCATTTACAACATTTGGGGACAATAGACGGCGTGATATGGATGAGTCAAAGGTAGGTATGAAAACTTGAAGACTTTAATTACTAGTAGTGTTTCCTGATAAATACAATTTAGGGGTCTTCAAGTCACGAGTGAATCATTGGGGGGGGGATAGGGGTCAAGCGCTTACCAATTCACGATTTAAAAAAAGGCGTAGTTAAGACATTATGTTTTTAATATGCAACGTTCTCTCTGTGGCCTTTCTATTAATAAAAGCAGTTGCTACTCATCATGTATGTTGACGTAAATACATATTTCAACTATAGTCAATAAGTATTACTTAAGCTTTTATTTTTTTTCTGTCGTCCCATAATATAATATCACATCATTTAGAACCTGCGTACGTACTTTTGTCATCGTGACTATTTCGTTACTCTATGAAGATCTATATAAAAGCATCAAGTTGTCAAGCCTCTAAACTGCATACATCTCCATGACCCAGACTTCACGTGACTTTTGTCACTTCCACAAAAGTCACCTCCGCATGTACATTCTAACAATGTACTTAGATAGTGTGTCTTACTGTTTATGTATTTCAAACACTTTTCAATGAACTAGAAGATATGTATCTCATACAGTCTAATAAGACAAAGTTATTATAAGGAGATATTTAGCCATACTTCTGATTTGTGTTTAAGTAGCATGCATTAATAATTATTTTTTGGACAATATTGTCCTTACATAAATAATAATGAATTATTAGTAATAACATTACAAATTATATTCTGAAAAGGACTGATTATACCTATATACCTAACAGTAGACACGATAACTCGAAGTTGATCAAAAAAATTACATATTACACTAAACTCATGCATACTTCCTCGACTCATACAAAACATTAATCCTGCAACCAGTTTCAGCTACACTGGTGATAACTTATCCAATTGCATTTATGATTATAAAGGGTGACGCCGTAATTGTCACATGAGTTGATTATTTAAGATCCAGTCCGCAGTAACTTAGTAAGTAGTGCGTATGTGCGGAGCCGCAGACGCTAGGCTCTTGGCTTTCCCCGGCGTCAGATTCCATGCCGGCCACCGGGTGAACAACACGCGGATGGAATCGTTGAAGCGTCAAAAATGAGCCAGTTGGGAGTCCATTCATTCAGGCCTGTTGATGGTCTGTTGCAACGTCAACGTCGAAATAATTCTGTTTACGTTTTCGGCAGCAAATATACATTTGGTATTAATAAACAAACTTGACGCCTCAAAAGTTTGGGTGAAATAACGTAATGGTTAATACTAACATAAGTGACAATGAAAGTTTAAAACAATATAATATTTGAAGCGTTAAACAAAAAATAATTGTATTTATTTTTGCGTTCACGATGCCATTTATATATATATAAAAATTCCCTGTCACACACAGTGTTTACCCGCAATATTATTTTAGTAAAAGAAATATACACTCAGATTAAACGTTGTTAACGATGTATAGGAAAGAACAAAGCTAAGAGGATTGTATAATTTTATTGTGGCATCCCAACACAATGATTGAAACCTGCCTGCCTACACAAACGCATTACGGCAAAGACAAAAATTGGCTTTCTCTAAGCGGAACTGGACAAAACAACTTTAGTATTCTGCGGGCGATTACGTAAGTTTGGCAGTTGACAAAATTGCACGCGGTGACAAGCCACATGAAAAAGTTGAAACATAAGAAGCGAAACTCGACAACCGGAGAAAGTATTGCGGAGGCGAACATTTTGCGGTTGTATCCACAACTAAGCAGTGATAATTAAGAAATCAACAGAACGATATCAATTCTTTACCTTTCTTTCTAAATTAAATTTGTAAATGTGAAGAACACGACTTTCACGAATATTTTTAGGTTTAATTAGGTAATTTAGGATGACAGCAATGTTGACTGTTATAAGTCGACACATAATATTGTATTTAAGAAAATTAGAACACAAAGGCTTCCTTTATATTAAGAGAAAAGTGAAAAGATGACACACAATACAACAGCGACTGCACATTAAATACGTTAGGTAAATAAGAACTAAAGAAACCTCAAACAAAGGAGAGATAACCATTTTATTTACCACGCACGTGCGTGCTTGCTTCGGGCACACTTGTAAATAGACCTTCTAGAACAAAGACAACAAGTTCAACACCGTTTTAGAAGGAACATAAGGGTGTTCAGAGAATGTGAATATAGACGGGTTTTGCTTTTATTACTGACCATCGTTATTCATGTCCGAAACAGCATCTGCTGAATATGACGGCGGGCAGATTACACTGGGGAATTTCCAAAACCGGTTGGGCAATGAAAAAATAACTCAAAAGACTTCGCAATGATTGGGCATCAGTCTCAAGTGTTCAACGCAAGCACTTTGTGTTGCTCAAAAATCTCTTATTATCGCTTATTTCATAATAAATTTAATTAGCGCGATAACTTAAGTCAAAAGTTACAATGCATTATCTGACATGAGGATATGAGCAGTGCAATAATAGTAATCGAAGATAAAAGAGAAATAGCAAGAAATGCATTGTAAATAAAGTGAATAGATTTCTTTACAAAGGGTTTCATGAATCACGTTCACCAATTGCGTTGTAATTGTTATACAATGCCTCATAGGAGACAAAGGTCGCGGTGAAATTGAACGACTTGCATGAAAAATTAATGCATTAGTCATAGCTTGAAACTTATTATTGAAACGACGAGTTCTGCCGTTAGGCGAATTCTACTCTCGGCGTTATAACAAGGAACATTCTATGAGTTTCCAAGCGGTTGCATCAGTTGAATTGTTAAACGCGCCGGAGTCTATTAAGATGTCATCTTCATTGAGAGTGTTGCCAACGATTCAATTAAGCCCGACTTTAATGATAAACATGCGGCGCCTGTTGTTGTAGTTTGTAATGCAGGGTTTAGAAGCTTTATCGCGCCGGTGCACCGCAACCGTGTATTGTTATCGTGTAGTGAGTGGCAGTGTACGCGCAAGGTCATCGAAGGGAAATCGACGGGTGTCATGTCGACATGGCGCCACTGGTTACATCTCGCGTCTACATTTCATAACAATTTTGCGGTGATTTCAATTGTTCAAAGTGATGGAAAAATTTATGGAGTCCGTAACCCAGCGCAGCCAAGTTACTGTTTATTGACATGTCGATGCAATGATGAAGTCGGTTAATGATATGTAAATTAACAATAAAGAAATTTGGAAATTGAGTTATAAATTCAAGTCACGCGTTATGGAGTTTTATGGTTCGCTTCACGTGTGTTGTTCGTAAAGCAGCTATCGGCGCAAAGGGAGATATGAACAATAAAATGAATTGGACACATAGGACATTAGTAGGACACTGGCAGTGTGGTATGGCAGCACCATAGTCGTTGTCACGCGAAACGGTCACGCAATGGTGGTTTCCCTAGGATTTCATAAAACTCTATTCGCTTTGTAAATGGATGTTAATTATGAATATGAGAGAAATGATTGCATTACCAAAATATACTACAGAACCGGAACTATCACTTTAACTAACCCATTTCGATTATTATACAATCAGTGGTCAAAAAGACCATTTTTTTTGTTTTGTAATTATTTTATTGTATGCTATAAATACATTATGTATTTTAAAAAAACGTTCTCCAATAATTGTAATAAAATAAGTTATCGAAATATATTTTAAAGTATTTTAATTGGGACTGAACGTAAACATTTGAAGTTTGTAAATAGAGCCATAATGAGCAGTGGAGGCCAGCCATACCGTGGCCGGCAACAAGGTCAGCATCGATTTTGAACTAAGCTAGGAGAGTTATGTTATTTAGTTGCAGCGGATCGATACAGCAGTCAGACGACAGAGACATGTAGGTTCAATAGGCGGCGCTGACGTCAGCCAATCGCAGTGGCATGTCTGGTTGCAGCGGCCACGTTGCCGACGAACCTTCACCGACTTACCGGCTCAGTAATTAGCTGACAACTGTGAGAACCTTCACACCAGCACCGAGCACCCCTCGAGGTCGACACTAACTACGCTAGCGTAGCTTGTAGATGCAACACGACAAACGATGACAAAAATAACAGTACTTACACTGGGTAGAAGTAGTCGATGTACTTTACGACCACTTCCCTGAGCAAATCTTGCTTGTTCATGATGGACGAATAGCTTGCACTTATAAGTTTAGTTTGCATGGCTCCCACTTCGCTTAACGTATGCACAGAATGGGACTTGCGTGTCCCAACAGGAGGATTTAGTGGAGCCGTTTTTAAAGTTTTACGTTTTGGAGCGTTTGTGCGTGTTTGATTTGTAAAAAGAGTAAAAAAAAAGTTTGTAGAGGCGCGCGAGCAACCGAACCGACGCGTTGCGGCAAACTGGGACCGGGTCCGGTCGCAGCGCGACGCAGGGGGGGGCGACGGATTGGAGCAAGTGGCGCGCGCACTGTTCTGCCGACTCTACCTACTACGGGCTACGATGGCGCTTCGAAACACCTAGGCAACGCTTTTGCGACACACCCGTCGCTCTTCACAATCAGAATTACTCTAACAGACGCCGCATTTAGCATCTAGCTTTGGGCAGTTGTTAAAGCGATCCGCTCGTTTAGGTTCAAGGTTGACTAGATTCGATCGCCATTTTTTTGCAGGTGCCCCAATTGTATCAATACTAAAAATAGACAAAGAAAACGGACTAGAATGGCCATTTGTTAAATTATTTTTAAATCTGTCGATAAGATTATAAAAGAGCTTGCCCTAATTGTGGAACCACAAATAGTATTGTCATTATTTCCTTCTTAAATTGAGTTAAAATAAAAGAGTAAAGGCAATTTTAGCAAAGGTTTTTTATGGCTGCAAGTTAAGACAACGAAAGTTAATCCCGGCATTATCAGTGACGGCTAGACGAGTGTCATCAAGCAATTGCCGGCATTACTACACACTTCCTCATATTGTTATGCAAGGACAGAGTTTTTCAATACGTGATTAAAATTATAAAATGTTCATAGCAGTAAATAAAGTATTGTAAGACAAAAGGATATCAATTAGTGTCTTTAAGCAAACCGTATGTTGTCATATGGAGATGACGTATCAATAAACTGCTATTTGAGCATAAATCTGCCGTAGTGTCACTTTGCATAAGCACAGTGGTCGCTACAACCTGCGCTTCCATTACGAGTGGTACTTGGCGACAATTCAAACGGAGTCAAAATCTTGCTCACCAGTTACAATATATCTACAATGTAACAAGATGTACTTCTTGTTAAATACAAAACGTAAACAAAATGGTTTAGTATTGAGACTTCATCATAATTAATAAAAGACTATTACGTTTGGAAGAGAGAAGTGTTTTGTTTACGTCACTTCAACGATATTCCTAGTTCTACCTTTGTTAATTTATAAGTACAAATCTTGCAAACTACTTAGTACTTAGTTTATATGGCTATAGGATGATGGCTTCCTATTTTTAAACAGTAAAAGGCAATAAAACAGACCAATTACTTAATTCCAGATATTGCCGTATAAATATTTAATAGAAATATTTGAATACGAAACGTAAAATAATGGCGTTTTGTTCATAAGTTTTATATTATTTTGAATTTGAACAAAAAAAAGAAATGACTGACTGATGGACGAAACAAAATTGAAAGGGGGGAGATAGTTGCCATAATTTCCACGCGGTTTTCCAATGGAGTCACGAGGTCGCAGTGAAAGACCAAAATTAGATCCAAAACCAATTTGTGGTCTGCAAGAACTGTATGGTGAAAGACTCAAGTATCATTAGTCGCCTTTTACGGCACCCACAATACACAAGTGTGTAAGGTTGGTGTTATTCTACACTACCGGACACAATACACCTAATAGAGTCCTTATCCACAGATTATTTGGAAGGCAATAAATAAGTTATACAAGCTTACATCCAGTCTTTTTATAAGCTACTTATTGTCTAACATAATGATACCCAATGTGATATTCTATTTTGGCCCCTATGTCCGACGTTTTAAGGTTTTTTGCTTCTAAATGTGAGTGCTTAGCGGATTAGGATTAGTGAAAAAGCAACGTTCGTAAAGAGACTACATTATTTTTTCAACCTTCTCCTTGCTTAGGAAGTTAAGCCCTTGGTTGTTTGGTCCCTGATGTAAATACAGACCGGAAGTAAGTAAAATGCTTTGAGCCCACCTGTTCTTTTAGAACTGGGTTTCTGTATGGTCCCAGAATAGGAAACATTAACAGATTGATGATGATTTAATGACCTTTTAAATGTCGATATTTTGTAAGTTCTAACATCTCAACCTTCAAAAGTCCTGTGTTCCAAACTCGACAAGGGCATACATTTCGATACGTATAGCAAACACTACCCGAACGGTTGGTTAGTACAACGGTGGCCATAAGTATATTCGTTAAAGATCCCAGCTCTGAATGCGTCAAACTTTTAAGCTTCTTTAGTGAGCTTAAACTGTGCACTGATTTGATTAAGATTTTGCATCTATGGATGAACGTTTTATTTTCTTAGTCGATCAAAATAAAAGAACTTTGATCTTGGTTACGTTTTCTTAATAGGAAGTTGTGAATTGATGAGTAAATAATATAACAGGAAAACCCTTCTAATTGATCAAAATTACGCTTTGTTTCAGACGCCATTAGTGGTCACGGCAATTATAACAAACATTTTTTTTAATATAAGTGAACTGAAGAAATAGCAACCAATGTTTTTCCGGAATGCAGAGGATTGGCACCTTACCGGGCAAGACAGCGGCTCACCGGACAGCCTCCGGAGAAGTCGTCACCAAAGTAACGGCACTTGGAGCGTTCCTGGCAGAGATGAGGTGGCTAGAGCAGAACAAGCCCAACCCTTCAGACGTATAATAGGCGCAAAAGACGTCGAGTCGCGGAAATCGACCATATAGAAGAACAAGAAGAAGACCTCTCCAGTTATAATAAGTAGGTAGTATTATTAGTGTCAACAAGGTGACCCCTGTGCTGGTATAGTTCAAGTTTTCCTACAAGCAACTACGAGCTTTGCTAACTTTGGGTTTAAATAACAGGTTTCGATTGGGCGGTTTATCTGTTATCATTAAGCTATTTATTTACACATGACCAAGCTACGTAATGAATTTCTAAACAACATTTAAAGATTTTACCTAATTTGAACAAAAAAACAGCTACGTACGCAGTGACAACCAAAGAGCGTACGTGTGTCGAGAGATAACAATAAGGATAGTGATAAGTCGTGACCCTTCAATTCAGGTGTCAGCTTTGCACCGAGTGGACTAGGTTAAAAACTCGTCGATGCATCGCGTTGTACTATGGACGTGAATTTACTCGCAAGCGTTTAGCTTACCACAAGGGATTTTTTTTAAGAATAGCTGGCTCGTGCGTCATGCTCATGAACGGGCTGCCTTGGAAAATGGGTCTGTTTTTAACTGCTAATACGAGTTTTATCGACAATTCCCAATACTTATGACATAGTCATAACGATGTATGAGTATACTTTTTAAAACGAATATTGTTAACTTTGTTGTGATCAACGGTGTAATCCATTATATAGCATAACACTGCAATTATTGTGATATTTGTGATAATGGAATAACATTGCTTTGTTTATGTATGGTAACGGATGTACAATGTTTTAAGTGTCGTTACTTCTGTTAAAATTGTCGAGTTTTTTTCGCCTATTTTCCTTGTCGTTAAAAATATTTGACTATTGAAAAAAACATTTCTTAAGTGCATTTAAATAAAATTTCATCGACGGGTAGCGATCCTGCCCATTGCATCAACGGTCTTGGGTTCAAATCCCGGTCATATGTTTGTGTGGTAAACATAACGATTGGTTGTTATATACTTGTAAATGTAATATATTCAGTATTTATAGTACAAACTTTGCTAAGTTTGGGACTAGATTTGTGTGACATGTTTCAAATATTACAATTATTTTCATTTTTACTAGACATAACAAATAGATGGTAACAATGATTACCTCGTGCCACAATAAACATAGTATAAAAACTGTATTTATTACGAACAATGACATAAATTGTGATACTCATTAACCTTGACGATGTAATTAAAAACGGTATAATTTTACAGTCGCTGGTTAACGCGAAAACGTGTGTTTACATATGAATATTCATAAAAATAATCGGTCCATGCGATGACCACATAGTATTTCTTATGCGTCTTGGCATAGACAATGAGAACGGCGTTCATATATGCGTTATATAGCGATATGAACGAAACTCTTATGTAAAAAAAATATGCGAATATTAAAAAAATATATGTAATAATATTTCCTCCTTTCACATCAATAAGCTTAGCCCATAGAAAGCATTGTAAGGCTCATGTTATGAATACTAGGGTAACGGATTAAATAATTTATTTATTTACTGCAATCACTGTAATAATTATGTAATAAATAGTTAATCATGTTTGGCCCATTCTTAATTATCGCACTAAGCACTACTAAGCAAAGGAGTGGAACTCCCTCCCTGCATCTGATTTCCGAGTGCATATAAACGGACGGGTTATAGTCTTCAGATCCAGGGTGAATAGGCATCGTCTCGGTTAGCTCGCTCTCTGTCTTGGCACCCGGGCTGGAATGGGATCAGGAGCAAATCCATTCAAATTAAAAAAAGCATGAAAATTCAGTCTTGTTAAATTTCCATCAAGCAAGATTATTAAACGTATGATGTAAGAATGACAACTTAAAATACATTAGTGGATAGATAGATATGAGACATAGATGTTACATTAATAGAAATATATAAAAATACTCATGATTTAGTTAGAAATGCTCGTATTCATCACACAAACATCTGTCCCTTCCGGAACACGAATCCAAGGTCTCACTATTCGTCACCATCATCGAGCCTAAGAATGTACTCGTAACACCGTTTGCAGAATGGACCACAACCCACCATATTAACCCAGTGCGGAATGATACGTACTTATGTTAATTAATGTTAAGAAATTGATAAAGATTTTATTTCAAATAATAAAGAGGACATTTTTGTGAGGAACAATTTTCTTATCCCTGTTAGTAGCATTTTTTTTAATATTAAAAAACTGTCTATAGATAGTTAAAGTACTGATATATATTTAATCTGCAAATAAATAAATAAAACGTAAAATTTTGGTGACCTATCTAGTGATCGGCGCTTGTGAAATGCGCTTATTCTTCGCAAACATAGGTCGGACGCTGAAGCCAGAATCACTATAAAGTTTGGTTAATGGTTACGACCGTTTGGTGAAACCGTAACGATTGTCATTTCGCACCGACAGTCTTAGGTTCTAGTCTCGAAAGGGGCAAATGTTTGTGCAATTAATACTAGTATCCATAGTATTGGGCTAGGCTAATTGGTGTGAATGTAAAAAATATTTTTATATATTTTTTTTTACATCATAAATTCCATATTTGAGTTCTTACAATTCCGTACCTATGGCACATTTGAATTAATCTACCACAACAGATCCCTGGTGCGTTTATTCTTGTCAAAGATGACATCTTGTGATCATGGCTCTTGCAAAACGAGAATAAAGTCGTAGAACGTTGAACCTATAACTTTTGTACTACTTCAATATTGTATTTTTTTTAATTGACTATTTTAAATTATTAAAACTTATTACGGTCATTAATAACAAGTAAGGAATAAGTCTGATTAGGAAAATATTCACACAATTTAAAATCACACTACGCAGATAAATCATCATTCTCATGTTGACCTTTAGACGGTACCATCATTGCAACGGCAAAATCATCTACATAGTCGTTTAAGCGGGTTTTTGTAATCTATTGCAATCATAGACAAATTATCTTCATTATAAACTTGCTGAGTACCTAAGGATATAACGAGATGCTCATTAAATCTGATTATTTTTTGTAACTATGTTATTAAATGATGATAAACTTCAAGTCATTGCGATATCCAATTAGTCTTTCAGCGAAGGAAACGAAGAGTGCAACTGTAGCGATCAGAGATCCTGGGTACGTCCCGGAAGGGGCCGAAGTGTGTGTGACAAATATATTAATATTAAATATCCAATACACAAGCCTTACAGTACTTTGGGCTAGGCTAATTGGTATGAAAGTAACAAATACTGAAAAAAGAAAAAATCGTCAAAAGGAGTTCACAATACTAGACGAAGTTTTGAATTGTCCATCCCATCGGAAAGCAGTCAACACATTTCCCCGACACAAATTTTAAACTCTCTCAAGTGACTAGATCCTGATTTACTTCGTTATTGCCTTAATAGGGCTTAAGTTGAAGAGATTGGTATTTCCGTTGGTTTCAACTTCGTCGTGTTGCAGTTGAAGCAGGTATGTTACTGCAACGCAAAGTAAAAACACATTTTTTTTGAGAAAATTGCTCTTTACCTACTACGTTTGCACACTTAAATGTTAAAAATTCTAAGTAATAAAATAAAAAATAGCAATTTATATCGTTCTCGTGGCAAATTACTTTTTTGTACAAGAACGTTGAATAAGTATCAAGTTGTTTTCATTCATGATAATGAGCAATCGTTGTTAGTAGTCAATGTATAGTCAAGGTTACAATGATCAATGGTAGAAACGAATCAAGAGGTTTTTAATGCGAAATTTAACATTTGAAATATTCAACCGTAATTATTTGTCAAGGAACAATAATTTGTCAATGAAATGTAGAAACACTCAAAGAAAGTATCAAGGTTATGATAACAAAAAATATCAACAGGTGACAGCCGATACGATAAAGTCAAGCAAACCAGATATCAAACTAAGTGTATCATAAATTGTGCACAATGTCGACAGTGGATCGGTTCGATCGGCTGAAGTGTTTTCAAAACGAGAAGAAGTAGTAAACAAAGTGTCGTCGAGAGGGTTTTCAATGTCAATTCGTGTAAACTTACGAGCACCACGTGTTTCTGCGCGCGTACAGCGATCGGCTTTGTTCAGTGGCGACGAAAGGTTTCGGTTGGACATCCTGATTGAGGTTCAATTTTAAACCGGCAATGGACTTCCGCCTTTTGGCGGCAAGGGCGCGTGCGGCGAGCTCGTTGTCATGTTCGGGGGAGGAGCCGGAGTGCGAGCAGCTCTTCATGTGCGCTTGCGCGATCGCCACCTGCAGCAACTTGGTAGACAGGCTGCGCCGCCCTAGGGCGTCGCAAGTGGCGCACCGACCTTCCTCCATGTCACCTCGTGCGCCCTGCCCGGCCACGCCGCGGACACTGAGCGCGTATTGTTTCCAACGGACGCCGTACCGACGGCGGCTTAACTGATGTCATCCGACGAGTGTTGCACGCGCGTCCGTTCTCGTTCGCCGCACGAGAATTTCAAAGCGTTGAAACGACTGAAGGCGAGGCGATATGCGATCGATACAGCGACGAAATAGGTTTACTGCGATAATGTGAGCGCGATAAGGTGTACACGCGAATAAGTGTGTTGACCTAGACGGTGGGCATCAGCACGGCTTCGCAGTGGCCTCGGGGCGGGCGTTGCGCGGGCGGCGCGACGCATGCGACTGCGGTCACCGGGCCCGGCGCCCCGCCGCCCGCCGTAATCCGAACATCATCCGAGATATCGATGTTTGTGGTAAACAATGCGGAATACCAATGTGTGGACATCGTACGACTGCCGGGGATCGGCACTCGCCCCTGTATATAAAATCGAACGAAGTGCCACTAGAGCATTCCGCTGGAAACGATCCAGGTGGTGATCATTATATAAACAAAGGAAAATGAATGATCCAATATTTAGAATCGTCCGTACCTCTTTTATATCAAAATCAAAAAATAAAAATTAACAATGTAGTAGGTATGCAGAGAATAATCACAGATATGTGTTTTAAAAATGTGCTCTATTATTAGTGTGATAGATATTATTTGGTTCAAACAATTCAGCGCAAGGCCTAGAATCTTTATTTTCGGACTCTATTTGTAGAGCTACACATGGAGAGTAAATGTTCCACTGTCGAAATAATTATAAGTCGTAGGTGACATAACTTTTATTTGGCACATTTAAATTAAAGTAGGCCAAGAAACGACTGCGTCCTACATACAAGTTTCATAGACACTAGACGAACAGTGCTTGGCTAACAATTACGCCCTAAATTCATATATAATCGGAAACAGTACCTGATCTACGTTGTCATATGAAATAGTATTCTAGAAACTATTATTGATTAGGTTTTAATGTCTTCGAAAAACGCCACAGACAATTCTGGCACATAGCAGCTCTGATTTTCGAACGACATCCATCAAATTCGGCTAATGTCGAACCGCACTCAAGAATTTCAGGAAGCGACTAGATGAGATTCGGGGGAGGTGTCACGCTGTCGAATTTGATTGACCATGAAGACAGGTAGCCGAACGTCAACACAACACTGTGCCAAATGGCTATCGATCGTTTCGACATCTCCACTGTAAATAAACTGTAATACTAACAGCGTAATACTTTTTATGGGAAACATTTGGACTGTAAGATGTCCTCTGAGAATTAACAAACAGCAAAATATGAAAATTTCGTTAATGTATTTACACGTCGTGTCACATTAACGACTGGTCTTTTTAATTGAGCGCAATTCTCTTGATGTCACTGATAAGAAGTTTTCTGTACATATGTAACAATTACTTAACATTTTATTTCCGCAAATTAATGATGATGCAACCCCTAATGCAGTTTCACGATTATTTCTTTGTTTAAAGGACCACTTGCAAAAAGTTTATCTGTATTGGTTTTGTTGAACTGCCGGTCAGTAGTAGAAGCTTTAATATTGATTTTAATAAAACCTTCGATCGAATAATGTATGCAGCAACCTAGGCACAAAGTCACGGTATTATATTACGTGGATTGAATACTTAATAAGTTATGGCCGTTGATGTTGTTTGCTTTCAATAAAATGTCAAATACTTCATAACAGCCCTCAGACAGACTAACCTATAGGATTATAATTCAGAACATTACCCAATCTTCTGTCAAAACTGCAGTGTACATTAGGTGTAAGCTTCTTAACAATATCTGTCTTATTTATAATAATTGTAAAGGCATGCCACTTTTTCATATTTTGCACGAGAATTTTGACTGACACGTCAAACCATGTACCATGTACCAGGTAATAACCTCATTTTAAAATACTTTGAGCCAGTTATATTTTTAGAGTTTGAAAGTTCTTAAATAAATATATTAATTTATTGATAGTTCGTTTCATTTGTTATTTTCTCTAATGAAATAAGAAAATAAATCGTTATAAAATATTTGGAAGAATGTTTTTACACTACAATTTTCTGAAGAATATCTTTTAAGTAAAGTGTAAATTATATAATTCATGACGATTCTATTATATCAATTGTAAAACATTCTTCAAATATAACGACTATAAATCTAATGGTTATATATTTTTTTTATTTTCTTACATTCACACTGTAAGGCCTGTGGTATGGATCCCAAGGTATCGCATAGCCAATATGTATGACTATCTGATGTCAAATAAATAAATAATTATTGATATAAATATATAATAAATACTCATGTCACAGGGACAGCTTGTCATCTAAGTTAGATGTCACTTCTGCTTAGCCAAACTACCCGTTATTAAGATCGCAATAATCATTCAAAAATATATTAGGACACTAGCTGACCCGGCCACGCGTCGCTGGTATTATAATTTGAATAAAAAAAATTTTGTGGGTATGGATTATCATGAAACCTATGTCCTAAGTTGGAACAAAACCAGCATAATAAATAAAAAAACGTCAAAAATGATTGAGTAGTTTTAAATTTCATCGCGGTCACAATCTGAATCTGAAAATTCCGCGAATTTTTATATAAATAGATTTATACTTTTATCTGATTGATTTAAATAGCGTACCAATCAGCAGAAGCCGTTGTCTCTTGACACGCCTTTTACTCGTGCAAAATTTTGATTGGCTCACTTGACCTATGATTTGGAAACAAACATCTTATCTGTGACAATTGGAAATCAAAACTAATGATAATACTGTAGAGATTTTTTGTCATATAACATTTGCTGATATCAATAACAACTTTTGTAGATGATAAAACAAAGTAGATACTATTTGAAACGTTGTAGATAATAACGTGGCAGTTGCCGTTGCTTTAAATCGTACAGTTATGGAAAGTACTCAGTTATGGATATGACTGAACGAAACTGTTCCGCTTACTTTTCATTACACAACGATAAACGAATGCATCATTGATAAATGATATTTTTCCCTTGATAAGCGCTATCGTACATAATTAACTGAAATTTCGAAATTGTGAACAATCAAATTCTTATGTCCACGTAAATAACGATTTACGTAAAGTTATGTTTTGTAACGAAATGTTGAAACATGAATGTTTTGCTAATTATGCCGCGCGTATATGGTTTTATAAAGCTAATGTAGCAACGACCTTGGATGTGAACATAACCGTTAGTGAAAGTAACGAAATAAAAATAGTTACAATTGTAAGAACAGTATGAATGTTACTTAATGCATGCTCAGCTCACACGGTACTGAGTGTTACAATATAAACTTTTAACCCGTAATACTTCATAGCTAGACTTGCCCAATTACAGCCCTGACATTCACGACTGAAATTGATTGCCTATTTGTTATGTTCATAGAGCTGTATTATTTATCGTTTCGTTTTTTGTTCCATGAACTTACGCAATGTGAATATCTTCTCGGTACATTAGTTGTTTTTTTTTTCTGGAATCGAAAGTTCACTGGTAAAGATATCGCTGTTACGCCTCGTTTTGTTTTAAGTAGACGTTGCAGATAACGCGCAAAATGTAAACAATAAATACGCAGTCGATACTTTTAGATTTTTCTTCTACCTACTGACCTGTCTAGAACGATACTCATGTGTCGGTGGAGGTTCGCTTTGAGGTCTCTCCGGGAGTACTGGGGGTGCTGATGGGGCGCGGGGGCCGGGGCCGTTGCACCGGCCGGCGGCCGCTTCCCGATCAGCACCCGCAACTCGGCCATCAACGTTTGCACCATGCGGACACGACCGGAGTTTGCCGCACCACTCGCACTTGTGACCAGTCCTCAATCAAACGCCAATATGCCAAAACCCATTGGCTCGGGTGTTGCATCGACTGTCAACGTCACCGATGCACGTGATGTCTAATGCAACATCGATATCGGCACGGGCGTCATCGCGGGGCGCGTGCGGGAGCCGCACCTCGTATGTAAACTACGACGGTGTGATATTTTGAATTAACGTTTGGGACTCTGACGATTTATGATTTTTTGATATTTTTGATACGGATGATGCAGAGAATTTCATGGACAAGGACAAACTTTAACCTGTTTCTCTCATATTACGTTGTGTCGATTTAGAACAATAACAGCAGAGTAGGTCGACTTTAGTTGAACACTGCGAGAGAATGGGGTCATGAGAGTATTGTTCTGGATATCTCATCTGAAAATGGGTCACTGTTGTTCTTCCGACGTCGAATTAGTACAAGGACTCGGGATGCGTTTTTGTTTATACGAGTATGATTCAGAAAGCGTGAGTTGCATGAAAACGTATAAATCTGAATTAAATCCGTGGGTAGTAGGCCTTCGGGTGTTGTTTTTAGCTATTACAATCGACGACTTTGAACGTGAACTTGAAACAAAAGTTCACGGAGTGATGGATATAGCACCTGACATGGAAAACTTGTTGGTGCTGAGCGCGACGCGACTGAACTAACACGACCACATTCAACACTGTCCCAGCATGATCTAAAAACTAGAACTAGTAGTTTGATTCTCTGTTACCGATAACAGTAACGCGATGTGATAGACCAGATGACGACAATAATATTTTACAATTTTTGTCAACTTCGTCTATAGAAAAAGAAAGAATGACATATAAATGATAAAAAGGAAAATTAAAAATATAATTGCAATGTATTTCGACATCAACATAGCGAATCTGGTTTTAGGCAATAAAATTTGTCCTTGTTTCATACAAGAAAAACTACCTCTTGCCGGTTTTTAATGCGAGTTAAAAATAAACTCACACTCGTAAATGAGCTTTGTTTGGTTGTGTAGGTTACTCATATAGCTATCAGAAAATGCCGTTTTCGTAACTTGTCGGTAACGCACATTATGTAGCAGTGTTAGCCTTTGGAAACAAAGATGCGATACGTTATACGCAATCAGAAATAGAAATGTTGTATAATTATGTACATTGTTGGATCTAGTTGAAGTTGCACCGCGGGCGATGATCGAGCCGGAGCTTCTGATTAAGCACTTTCTCTCCGAGAAGAGGAATCAGATAAGATCGAAATTATCAGAGGTTAATCAAACAGACGCATCGACTAATGCTTCCGACTTTAACACAATTGCTAAGGAAATGTCAGAGGCTTACTTCCCGAGTATACTTTAATAGCAGTTACTGTAACACATCACGTTATACAGTACTACTTTTATCATATCATGTACCAGAACTATGATTTCCAACTTTACTTTTGATTTTTAAATTTTTCTTTTTAGCATTACAACAAATTTTAACAAAAATAATAAAATTATTATGATTAAGTTAATTTACTTGTTATTAAAAATAATAGCGAATAGAAACACGAATATGCTCTTTGTACAGTTCTGATAAACACAATAGACAATGATTAAATATTCAAACATAAATAGGTCGCTGGCCACCCCTTGCATTACCTTGCACAATTCATTAGTTACTTATGGAAAAATCAATAGTTCAAGACTTTACTATCAAACAGATACACAAAGGAAGTGGAATCTAGGAGAATAATTATTGTTGGCACTCAGTACTTCACGTACTAACACAATAACAAATTTCATAAAAAGACTCAAGAGAATTATTTCTGGAGAAGCTGAACTGGTGCAGAAAAACAACACCCGTACAGAAACAACATTTCCAGTAGAGGACGCGGAAGTGTGACCTAGTTTAGACAGTAAAGTGTAGAAAACATTTGCAGGCATTGCTACTCACAGATGATGCTTCAAATTGGCCTCCAGTGCTTCTGGTGATAGATTTTGATTCACTAAAAACTTTTTTGGATCAAATCCCCGCGAATTTTGTGTGCGTTATCGTTACGAAGAGCGCCCTTTCCGCGCGGTGGTATTGTACACACTGAGTATTCGGTAGTGAGTATGCGCGCGTCCCTATTCCCGGCGTCCTTGCGTGAAAGGGGAGGTTCAGAGGGTGGCGCCATGGAAGCTCGTCAAAGTGACGTCAATCAATATGCGAGAAGAGATCCCTACTAGTTAATCGCTCGCTTATGATGCGTGATCTCTATATTCAGTGACAGTTTTTGGTTTTTATACGATTGTGTCGAGATATACTACTGAAGGTAGCATTTGTGGAGCAGTCACAAAGTGCAACAAGTCACACGCAACAGGTTTAAATATGTACACCGCAAAGTAAGATCATTGCGTAACCGAGGCGGTCAATGTTTCTGTACACATCTGGCACTCTTTTACGTTGGCTTGGTTGGTCGGTGATTTTGTTTTTAACTAATGTTAACATTTCATATTGCATTATGTGTGAAGGATAAGAACACTGATCTATACTGGCATTTGCGTGTCGTAGAGTCGTCAAATGGCACAATGTTTAATTATAATTCAAATTTAACAGATAACGTACACATATGACTAAAACTATATTGTCCCTACCGCCTACATGTTTTTTTACATTTAATAAGTTTCAACTTTTATATAAAATAGCATTTATTTTTTTATTTTTAGAGGTAAAGACGAAATAACAATCAAATGTTATAATAGAGTTTCTCTCTAACAGATGTCTATAGCTCAAAGCTTGGTTTTTGCTTTTCAATTGATATTTCTAACTCAATCAGGTTTTTTGTCTTTTTATTATTAAGGTTTATTTCACTATATAATGTCCATTATTATAGTATTAATTTCACTTAATGATTACTCTAGCAACTGGCACCAATGTTCAAAGACCGCCTTATTTACATTATTGATATAATACTTGGGATAGAAGCTATGGAGTAATAGGCTTACTTCAATATCTTCGAAAATCACCCTTTTTCTTCTACAGTCGGATAATAATATGTCAATAGGTAGTATTATAAAATGAGTTTCACTGTGCGATAAGACCGTGATACCTACAGTCAACCAATTACTCCTAGGTTACTACCTTATCAAAATAAATCCGTCAATAGTGACATCTAATTTGTCATTCCATTTGAACGAAGTAATTTTCTTGCATATTTATCAAAGTGATGTGGTTCTGAAGTGGCAGAGGAAACAAATTGTTTCACTGTACGCTCCAAAATCTCAATATGTCAAATAATTCAATTGAAAATGAATTCTATGAGTTGGGTTTTAAGTTACTTTTTTTCTGTATAATACTCGACTTTATTGACGTATAAAATACATATCATTCCAGGCAGAAATCTTAACCACGCATATCCAATGTCCAATGACAAACTTATTTTTTAGTTTACTTACTTAGAACATGTGCATTTCATGATAACCCTTTTGCCACTAACCTTACTAACTAAAATATGTATAATAAACAAGATTATGAACAATGTATGATCAGCAAACACAATAACCTCGTAGAGTAAGGAAATTGTCAGAAATCGCAAAAAAAACTTTTAAGTAACCCGTAATAGAAGATGTTCTATCATTCCGCTCCCAAAAAAAACCACTGATTTATAGCCAACCAGAAATGCTGCATCTATTACTCTTAAAATTAAAGAAATTAAGGTTTTTAAATTCTCTTTTAAAATTTTACCCATCGCATTTTAACCCAACCCAATATAGCGAACAAGTATAATGTAACACGTACGAATATATACATAATTCGTTGTCAAAAAAGCGTAACGAGGGCGCGATAACCGTATCGTACAAAACCAGCTGCGTTATCGAATCTAATGATACTAATATAATGATATAACATAGTGCATTCGGTGAATAAAATCTGAATACAGTACTTGCCGTTAATGTGGATTACGCAAGTTGTTACGTACAAGTTGGTACGAAACAGCACGAGCCGTGTCATATCATATCGGAATGCATCGGTGCGTCGGCGACAGAGGATCGTCACAAACCATTTTGGAATACACGATTAGTGTAATATGCAGCTTATCATCTAAACTAAACCATGAGATTTAGAATAGAAACAGGTACAGTTAAACAGTTAAACGATGATACGTTAGAGTAAGAACTGCATACCGGTGAATACAACTCAAATACAAGACTGAAAAACTAAATATTGGTGAATAGAAGTTTAATACATAATAAAGAATAATAAAAGAGAATGAATAAGGAAATAAATATGAACTCAAATAAGGCCGTTAAGCAAGGAGGTTGAACTGCTTAACAAGGATTGATCAACTAAGCAGATTCGATAAATTTCCACTGGAATTAAAAGGCTTAGTAACAATATCAAAAGAAGTCTCCGCTATAGCGTTACAGTTACAGGATGAAGACATGACAAGTGTGTACGCCTCATGAATTCCCAAAGGAGATTGATATCGTGATAAGCGTGGCGATGTTATCTATATTTGTTACATAAACGACCGCACAGGCTAACGATACGAATGTTGCGTAATTGTGAAATTTTGTATTCTACGAAAAGAAAATCAGGGGAAGGCAAAGGGAGGGTCGTGTATCATATAAAATCTGTTTGGTGTGAGGTCACTTGTAAGAAATAGAATAAACAAGAAGAATTAGAAGTGCCCGATGGTCCGATACTAGCTGGCCGCAAGGGAACGGACCGGGGACTATAGACTTTCCCTTTTCTTTGTGAAAGTGATGATGCCCGGTGCAACAAAGTAATATCTTGCATTTATAATTAAATGCTTAATCATCTGCATTCAACTGAGTCAGATAGGAAACGTTTTGGACTAATAACCATTTCCTTTAATAAAGAAAAGACGGCAGGCAGTTAATATTATTTCTGTTACAAATCCCTGTTGTGATTTGGTTACAAAATGGAAACGATGCAAACATATTTTATAGTGACTACGAATACTTTTCATTGCACTCGTTTTGCTTGTAAATAGAGCGTCAATCTGCTTACATATGCAAAACGGATACTTACTGTTAATTGCAAAGGCATTTGTAAAGAAAAGTTGGCAAGTAATGCATTAGACTGCTATTATTTGCGATTTGATTTAAAATATCGTTTTTAACATCGTCAGTCTAAGTAAAACAAAAAACACATTTATCTGGAAGGTATGTTGACAAAATTTCATTCATTAAAATAGTGCGAAAAGTAAAGAATTCTTTATTTTTGTTCTTATTTTTGAAGGAAACTAAAGTTGAAATTTACTGTAATATGGACAATATTTTATTATTATATAAGCATTAGCTGTCTCATCGACGCATTGCTGTGTTATAAATTATAACTAAACCTATCCTATGTCAACGGAAGAAATCTAGCAAGATGAAAAAAGGTCATCGAAATCGGTTGAGTAGTTTCGGAATTCATCTTGGTCAAACATTGTGACAGGGATTTTGTATATAAATATATTGGATACTTGGATTAAAAGGCGATCGAAATGGTAACAAGTAGAAGTATGCCACCAAAATTGAGACTCCTATTGTTATGACTAATGGTTTGTCCGAGCGGAAGTGATCCTAACTTTGAAACCAAACGGAGACACTTTGCGCATAAGCTTTACTACGCCTACTTTTTGGGCTAGGTGAACTGGTGTGAATGTAAGATGTATTATTTTTATTCTTATCATTTATGGTTGCTAATCCGTTTACGATATTAAAGCATCGATGGTTGTATGTTGCTGATTGCTCCACGCTGGCGGTGAGTCATATCAGCTAGTATATCAAATGGGCAGGGCGCTTATCTAGCAAGCGCCAAGGACCACAACAGCTGAGCACGAAATCAAAACAAAGCTTACTTTCTAAACGAAGACTTTCTCTTAACGAACTTCGGCTCGCGTAACGCTTCGCCCTTTATTCTTGCAATTTGTAACTGCATTAATTACTACGACATTTTATATCTAACGTAGAGAACGTTTCAGATAAGTCAAATACACAGGGCTAGTTGATTTTACTACTACATTTTAATAAAATAAAGGAAATTTTGTTGATTTTAATATTCATAAATTGAAGCGTCCATATAGTTGTTGTATTGTTTCATTAACACATTTTGTTTTTTTCCAGTCATGTTCACTGATTACAACATTGTTGAATGAAGACAGATCATGAAGCGTAATTGTATCGAACGCTTAGTATGAAAATATCAAAATGTTTCGTTACATTTACTAGTTTTTAGTACTGACCGTAGAACCAGATAGCAAGCAGTCTCAAAAACTCTCAATACGTCAGCACCGGGTAAATAAAGATATAAATGCAAAGTTTAAATAATCTCGACATTTGTAACCTCGTATAATTTTTACGAATATTCCTAAGCTTTTGGAATTGGGTAAAATATAGTTATTATTAATATATATGAGGTGAAACTTCTCATGTATAAAAACACTGACTTATAAGCGTCCCAAATACTTTTCCTAATCTAGGGAATGGGCTAAAATCTAACACGCGGTCCTAGTACGGATTGGTGAAACAATATCGACTGAAAAAAGCAAGAAGGATT
Source organism: Calamotropha paludella (assembly GCA_927399485.1). NCBI lineage: Eukaryota > Metazoa > Arthropoda > Insecta > Lepidoptera > Crambidae > Calamotropha > Calamotropha paludella. The sequence continues at coordinate 30,128,838 of OV656804.1, forward strand.
TTCATATAATTTTTTATTGACACCGTTGCGATGACAGATCCTTGTCTAAAAAATACGAGAACGTAGCTTAGTCTTCCCAATGATATTCCGACCCAGCTAATCACTTTGTCATCGAGCAAATTCTTATCGAGATTTTAACATCAAGCAAAAAATGTTATTAATAAAAAAAACATCCACATAAATTTCTTCGCGTGGGCTACCCCAGTGTTTTCCAACTGAAAGTATTTTTAACACAAAACTGTACACAGAATATCCTAGTCAGTTTACATTCAGTCAAATTTATGGCCCAAGTTGAAGAATATTTTTGTTGTGTTTTGTGTGTTTTGGCGTGGGGTTATTTATCAGTTTCTTCCAATTCTGTAGCGATAAAAATGGTAAACATAGGTGTGGACGAAGGTGTTCTTTTGTTCAAGGTTAACATGTTACTTGGTATCGCTAATGTTATATGCTTGTAGACCAAACCCTTGAGGTTTAACTTCAATGACAAATAAAGCATACAAAAACGCTTTGCAATTTGATTTAATCAGGTTATTATTAGGATACCTAATAAGAAGAGAAGAAGATAATTGTACAAAAGAAAAAACTTTATAACATCATCCTCTTAATATCGTATATGAAGAGTATGACAAGATTGACTGTAATGTATTAAGATAGCCAGATTTAATTATAATGAACTAATGAGTGTTCTGATAACGCATGTATTTACCACTTTGTTTACCAACAATTATAACCAACAGCCGACTATGTTGTCTATCATAAATTCAAGGTTACAGAGACTGGATAATATGCAAAGAATCATGTAACAGCTGGCGCAACTTCCGAATAAATGCTCGGTGACTTCGTAAATATTCAAATTTATTGTGTATTGGAGACTGTGACTGATGGTTATTTAATAGTTTATTCTGTTCGATTTTTCAATTCTTATGATTAGTACGAATTCTAATAGTAGTAATGCAAAAAATGTATAATGTGTTACACAGTCGATACTAGTCTCAATAAGAGAGTTTACATTTTGAAATAAAAAATGTAGCGAGAAAAAGAATCGATTCTGTTGGATTGCATATCTTAAACCGCAACCTCTTATATAATCAATCATTTCGATTAACTTGTTATTATGGCGAGCTAAGCAGTCCGCCATATTAAGTATCGAGTTGGTATAACATACAGATATTATTTCAAAACAAAACTGGTTAAAAATCAATGTTCTTTCGCCAGTGAATGATCAGTCGAACTCGACGTGCTATACCAGCGTCCTCTGGCAAACCCTGCAATGCGTCTTAAAAGTTACCCTATGAAATTTTTAATAAAGCAGTAGATAGCAAAGAGGTTCGAGTCGTTGAGGCCGACCCTGTAATGCGTCGGGAGGGCTTACCCGATAAAATTCTTAATGAAGCAGTAGACAGCAAATAGGGTAGAGTCGTTGAGGCCGAGGTCCGGCTTGATCCTCGGCAGCGCGACGGCGGGCGAGCCGTCCGCCGGCGGAGCCCGCACCTCCGGCGTGGCCGCGCTCATCGCGCCGCGCGGCCGCGTGCTGGACGCGTGCGGAGCGATCGTGACGGCCTACAACACCCAGCGGCCGCAACCGCCCCGCATTACACCACCGGCGCTTCCGGCACCCGGCACGCGGCACCGCGCGCCAACACCACCCGCGTGTTTGCTAGCGCCGACAACGCCGGACGCGAAGTATCGATCGCGACGCCGCGTCTGCGCTCTACCGGCCAACCCAACACCGCCGTTCCGAGTACAACAGACGCACTACACACCGGTCCCGTTCACACGTCCAACATCAAAAAAGCTAGGTATACCACGAGAAAGAACCACGGGCACACGAGGTACATGCAAACAGACATTGTTTATCTTATGGAATGACGATTGTAATGTGGCCAGAGGCAAAGTTCAGTGATGAAAATGTTAGAAAACGGCGTCGGCTGCACGTGCAAGCAGCGCGTGCGTCTGGTGGCGCGGCGACACTCTGACTGGGCGCGCTCGCCGCGTGTACGCCGCCCGCCCGATACCCACTCAACGTACTATCTATAACATAATACAGCTAACACGCAGAGCCTGAACACCTTGATTTACATACTATAGCAACGGTTGCCGTTGCAATCACTCATAGAGGAAGTTCTAATTGGAAGAAAAACTACAGTAAACATTTAGGGAGGGAGCATTAAACTAATGTTTACAGTCACTATAACAATAAAACTAATAAAAAAACTCGACAAAGTACTTCTAGTCATAAATCTACTTTCCAAAGTCGTTGATTCCACAATATAGATATGTGAAAACTTTCGTAAAAGCTAGATGGTTAAAAAAATTTTGGCACGCACAAAGTTGGACGAAAGCTTTTAAACTTCGCAATGAATGCGGTTTTCTTGACAGTCTATTTATCACTCTTTATTATTACACATCCAAGGAAGGTAGCTGTCTTCTAAATTCAATGCTAATACAAAAGTCGTTTAAAACGAAAAACCGAACAGTTAACTTTGCAAATCTTCAGCCGTGTGGTTAAAATTGTTCGCGTAGTAACCGAACACCCTAAATAGTGGAGCCACGGTCAATGTCCGCGTGACGGACGGACGGACAAGCGTTCCGACAAGTGATCGTGAAAAAAGCTCTCCCACCAATCGTCTATCCGAGTGGCGAAATGACGCAAAACACTTTTTGCAGCCACGAGTGGTGGCCGGAATTCGCCTAATGAACAGCATCTGACCTGCTTAGCACAGCACATTTAGGAGATTTGGCCAACATCAGCGTGGTATCCGATTTCTCGTGTTAAGCTAGAGGGCGTCGACCCGCCGACGTGGATACAGTTCGATGATCTATTGCGATTGCGAAGTTCTGTACATGAGACAATTACGGAGCTGTTTATGTTAATTCTACCTAATTACGAGTACATAGATCTTTGTGTTTGAGTGGTGACTCGAAAGCAATTTATTACACAGCACGTCGTAAAGCTAACCACCGGCTGTCATCGTGGCTCGCGATGATCTTTTTGTCGAACGTGAAGGACGAAAGCAAGTCGTTACAGTTCTAAGAAAATGATTCCCGACTTCCCGGCGTGGTCCTGGTCGATTTCCAAGAAGCTTGCCGACAGATACAAATACATTACAAAATTAGTCACCACAGTTAGATGCATACAATCTTGTAAATCGCTTCGATAACCTTTCGCATGATATTCCAGTATTCGCATAAGAAAATGTGGAACCAATAAAGATTTATTAAACACTAAAAGATACATAATTCCTATATATGTAGTTATACACAGTAAGAATTTCAAAGTTCAAAAGCATTTTTTTATTCAATTACAATGTTATTGCAAGTCTAAATACAATTTATTGTACGCGAACAGGAAACTGAAGTCAGGATAAGCTAAGCAATTGTGTAAACAAACAAACTAATGCATAATTATTACTGCTCATAAATACAAAGCCACTTAATAGAACATGCAATGGGCAACTTATGCAAGATTTCGATGATTTATTAATTGTAGTTCCTTCCACATAATTACATACAGATGTGGATGAGCTGACGGATTATACGATTGATAAGCATTCCTCCTTTGATAGGAAATAAGTAATTATAAATACAGTCATGAGTTTCTATAAACGCCTTTGTGATTACATGTGCAGAAAATTGGGAGGAATTTCAACAGTATCCTCTCGATGTGTTTTGAGTTGGAATACGTGTTTTGCGTTTGCATTCGTGACACGAGCAAATTACAAAGTTGCATTCGTAATCAACGAGCCATGGTGTCTTTAGTGTTCGCGTGCATCGTTCTATTGATGCAATATGACCCAGTTGATATTCTATGAAATATTTATCTTTCTCTACGACGCATGCCGGCGTTTGTGTCTGCATGTTTTGTGACGTTTACTACTTTATAAAATAATACCTCTATGTTGTTATCATACATGAATTTTGTATCTTTTTTTATTTTTTATCATGAATTGAGTGCTTGACCGCTATTTCGCTTGATGGTAAGCGACGATGCGATCTAGGATGTGACGCGCCTAGAAGATACATTATCACTCGTGATTTGAAACCCCTAAATTATATTTATCAGGAAACACAGACTCATGCAAAGAGTTCCACTCTTGAACGGTACGGATTAAAAAATTGGAACCAAAACTCTTTGGTGTCAGAGCGATTCGTTGGTTTGGTATATTAACCATATAACGGCGTATCTACACTAATATTATAAAGAGGAAAGATTTGTATTATTGTATGTTTGCAATTAATATACTCAAAAACTACTAAGCCGATTTCAAAAATTCTTTCGCCATTGGAAAGCTACATTCACGCTGAGTAACATAGGCTGTATTTAATGCTAGAAAAAATTTAAAGAATTTTGTCCACCCGTGCTTAACCGGGACGGGCCGCTATATTATTATAATTTCAAAAGAACGCAGTCTTGTCTTTTATCTCTTGACGGAGTCGAATCATAGTCCTTTCAGACGGATGTTCTTAATGCATGGATATACTACATCGCATTATGTCTAGACTAAACGCATAGATTAGTGTGAAGTGGCCTAGTGAGACATAATCATATCTTATAGGTTTCAGACATTAACGTCGTTCCTTGTTTATGGATGTTTTAAAGGATCATAGTTACGGTAGACTGATGATGATAAAAAACTTAATAAAAATTTACATGGATGACTTTAGCACGATTAAAATAATTTAATTATAAGAGCGTTGTCGCCGCATCACGTTGCATACAAACTTTTAACTCCAAATACTTTAAAATAAAGAAAATGATGTTATGATTTTTTTTCACTTAGTGTCGATACACTTATCAAAATAGTCGATAGAAAACATTTTACTTTAATTTGTAGTAGTTTTAAGATTTCCATAGTAACAGACGAAGGCGGTAGTAGCCCATCGGTTAAGATGTTAGCTTTACTCAAGTTCCGTTCGAAGTTCGATTCTCGACAATGTACTGCGGACGTGGACCCACTCGTAACACAAACATTTAGCTTACCACGAGAGGTTAACGGTAATATTAATAATGTATATAGCATCGTTAATATTTCTTACAAAAAAATAAAAGATGAATATTATTTAGTTTAATATAAAGTATTTTAAAATGGTTTTTGAATATTTAGTTTTTAGACTTCTGCTCACATCACAAATATTAAAATAAAACTTCATAATTTATATTTAAACTTGACGCTCCGACCACAATCACAGGATGACTAAGGTAATGGTCATCATATATGTGTTACTACCATCACAATATTTTAAACAGGCGCGTTCCTGTTTAATTTATACAAATCCTGTAATGGAGTCGAAATGTCAGGATTAAATATAAATTTAAATATTGAATTTTTAAATATTTTGTTTAAATAGTTTTTAAGGTTTATAAAAGTTAATATTTTTAACTATTCCGACTTGAAAGTTTGTACGAAATAAGGTGCACTTACACTCTCTAGATTCAAAAACAAGTGGCTACTATAACGACAATCGAGTCACAGTTATTATGAAAACAGCTTCCTTATTACTAACATAGAAATATTAACACAGAACTGAGTAAATTACGAGTACTAAGCTAGTTTCTGAACGTTCGAATCTAATCTGGTGAGCGCCGCGGCTGCCGTATTTACGCAAGTACCGTCGATTTCCCGCCATCGACAGGCTGCGCACGCGTTTCTTGATCTATGGCGCAAGCTTCCATCATTATTCTCATTACAGCGAGCGTGTTCTCAATTGCAGCACACCCGACCGCGCGAAATGGTCACTTGTACAATTTTACGACTACTTTGCAAATTTAAAAAATCTTGTGTGATTTTGTTAGCAAAATAGTTTGCCAATTGATAAAAAGCATATTTATCCTCTACTTTATTTATTAGGGTTCCGTTCCTCGAAAGGAAAAAACGGAACCCTTATAGGATCACTTTGTTGTCTATCCGTCCGTCCATCCGTCTGTCTGTTTGTCTGTCAAGACACTTTTTCTCAAGAACGCGTGGAGGTACGAAGCTAGAATTAATGTCATATACTCAGGTCTACTGTCCCTTGGTGCTGTGAAAAAATCAAACTTCTAAGCCAACGCAATCAAAAGATACAGCCGTTTATGCCGCAAATTTTCGACACTCGCAAGGGAATCAAATCCTACAGGGAACTTCCCGTGAACTCAGAGTCTTAAAATTTGATACGAAGTAACGTCTTGTAGCACAGATAAAGGAAAAATTGCGAAAACCATTAGTTACATCATATAATAAATTTTTTACGGAACCCTCGGTGCGCGAGTCCGACTCGCACTTGGCCGGTATTTTAAAATACAAAATACATTATTCAATACATTTTTATGTCTTTGTTTATCCCCATAAAAATAACACAAGAAGAAATTTTTTCAAAGATAAAGTTTTTGTCATTTTTCTTTGATAGGTACTTTTATCACATAAGAGAATTTAAAACAACGATGATATGCGATGTTTAACTTGCCATGTGAAGTCATTGCTGGTATAGGTTTAGTTTATAAATTTTATTTAATTATAATAGCTAACCCCGCCACGTGTTGCTGTGTAATAAGATAAAACGAAACCCCTATCCTATGTAAAAAATCGCAACAAATTCAGCAAACTGAAAAAAAACACTCGAAATGATTTCATTAAAGTAATAATATAAAGTAAGTATTAATAAATAATATCGAAGAAAATATGACTTTCAAGAACAGTTTTATATAGCATAGGGTGGATTTTTAAATAAAAAAAAACATTTAAATGAGGCATATATAATCTAACATTATATTTGTTACTTGTAAGCCAAAATTTGACGTTTCATATTTCATATTTTTTTATAATCAAATAAAAGACGACGCATCAGAACATTACAGTAGGTACGTGTACTACGATTTTATGAGTGGCTGATGGGAAAGAATGTGATAAGGAATAGTTTGCCGCTATCAGTCACCGCGGACAGGGTCTGATTACAAGATAAGACCACTCAGGTGCATTTGAATAACAACACATCACAATTCTGACAGAAACGGACTTTAAACATCATAAGACTTTTATTACGTACTAGCTGACCCAGCCACGCGTTGCTGTGGCACAGTAATTTTAAAGAATTTTTATGAAATAAAAGTAGCCTAAGTTACTCCTTATTACATCAGCTAACTGCCAATAAAAATCCCGTCAAAATCGGTCCAGCCATTTCAGAGATTAGTCAGAACAAACAGACAGACAGACAGAAAGACAGAAATTGTGGAAAATGTTATTTTGGTGTATGTATCATATATATATTCATATGCATGTAGTAAAAAACGGTAATTTCAATATTACAAACAGACACTCCAATTTTATATATATGTATAGATAAAAAGTTATGTCCAAAAAAATTTTTTTTTATGGTAAAGCGTTTCTTTTTCACGTATGAGTGCAGAGTAGTTAAATTTATATCAGTTTTACGGTGGTAATAAAATTAATAAAGACTCTTGATTGACTAGAATCAATAAGGAATAAATTAAGACTAGTTAACATTTTAAACTGTACTATAAAATGTAAAAATAAATAAATAAAATGCATCGAAGGGAACCCATACAGTCATGAGAAATAACATAACATATACCGTACAACCATGTCATCCTCACATTTGAAAAAAAACATCTTGAAAAAATGCAAAAAATATATAAAAGTAAAAAAAAATTACATATGTTTGACTACCATTTTATTTATGATTTTTAATGCTAACTTATATAATGAATTTTAATAGTAAAATACAAGAAAAATAAAATCCAGAACTGATTTACCGTTTCTCGTTTAGAAGTAAATCTATGCAGTTTTTAAAGTCTACCGTAGACAGTTGTTTATTAACTGGATAAACTTGCTTCATAAACGAGAAACGGTAAAATATAATGAATCAAATGAGACAAATCTCAAAATTTCAATTGCTCTTTTATTTATTTTTCTCTAAAATTTATCAATGTATGATTTTGGCTATTATTTACATTTATGTAGTAATACTACAAGTGGCACTTAAGTGGGGGAATCGCCCGTGTGAACCCTTCTATTGGCGGTGGATGCATTTCTCACGCTACTGTTTACATAGCAGAGGTCATTAGAAAAACAATGCGCCGCGTCTGCGTTCTCCAAACTATTGCGTTTCTGCGTAGCACCACCGCGCTCAAACCATATCAGATAACAGCTTTACAAGTAGCCGATAGTAAATAACATCATATATATCAAATATCATAAAAACAACATTATCTTATTTTATACTAGCTGTCCCGGCCACGCGTTGCTGTGCCGACTGCAGTGCCATCTGCCGGACTGATTTGTGAATCTAAACCATTCTCAGATCCCCTTGAACACACACAAAAAAATTCATTCAAATCGGTCCAGCCGTTTAGGAGGAGTTCAGTGACATACACACTCACAGAAGAATTATATATATAAAGATAGAAAACGTCCAGTAAGTCGAGTTTTTGGGCAAATTGACTGACATACAATTTACGTACAAATGTATGTACAAATATAATATAATACATAAAATTCCGCTCCATTTTATCTGTCGTACAATAAAATATACAAGTCAATAGCTACTAAAGTTACGATGATACACAAAAAAAACAAAAATCTTTAATCGCAATTATTTCGAAAGTAGCTGAAACTACTTATTGCACTTTTCATGAGAACGGCAGTTTAAATCTCGCCAAATTTAATATATTTAAATTTTCCTTTTTGATTAGTCTGAAAGTGTCTTAATTTTATTCTTTAAGTTTTAAAAATATCTCACCAAGCATTGTCAATATTTTCTGGCACTATAGGTCCATAGTTATATAAATTTAGTGTATTACAATTATTTCCATATGCTATTGTTGGCATAAATAAAAAGGGAAAAAATATTAACAATTTAAGGACTTTGACAACCGTTTGGTGCTATGGTAACTATCCTGGCTTTCGAATCGACGGTCCTGGATTCGAGTCCCGGAAGGAGCAGATGTTTATGGGATGAATACGAGCACGCACTTGAGTCATGGGTGTTTATATATATATTTCTATAATGTTACATGTCTATGTATCATATATGTGTCTCTCTGTTTCCTGGTATCCATAACACAAGCCTTATAGTTAAAAATATAATGTCAATTAAGTATAATACGTTCAGACGTATTCTTACTTGCAAAAGAGCTGAGTCGCTCTCAACTAACTTTAACAAAATAAATAGCCAGAATTATAGACTGGAATATTAAGTTCGTCAACAATTAATCATAAAACAGCAGTACACTGCAACAGAGACAGTACGACCGTCAGTTACAATTCGCAACAGTTGCTCGGCTATTTAAAACAAACGACCAGGTTTGACCCTTGTCATAGATTAATGCACTGGTAAAGTGTCTCTTTAATTTGTACCTTCGAACATCACATGTCGTTTCTCGGGGGCTGGTACCATTTCGAACACGTACCAATTATAAACAGCGAGCAATGTGCCAAAGGGAAAACATCTGATGGCAAGTCACCGTTGTTTTAAGACGTGAAAAATGAATTCCTCTGGGAATAACCCGGAGACTAATTAAGCTGTGCGATGGTGGGAATGATTACTGGGAAAGATGTGTTATTGTGATACGAGACAGATAAGGAAAACTAAACGGTTACAGACTCGCTAGAGTATTCAGATTCTTTGCTGGGCATATAAATCAGTGTCATAAAGAAATTAACAAATTATTATTTTTTTATATTTTTTACATTCACACCAATTAACCAAGCCCAAAGTAATCATTGTAAGGCTTGTGTTATAGATACCAGGGTAACGGATAGACATACATATGTGTTACATAAATATGTAATATTCATAGAAATATAAAAACACGTATAACTCAGGTACTAATGCTTGTATTCATTATATAAACAACTGCCCCTTCTGGTATTCGAACCCAGGACGGTTGGTGCGAAAAGCAGGATCGCTGCCGTTGCAACAAACGGTCGCCAAGATTAAAAATTACAATTCAAATCATATATAGAATATGTACTACACTTCCGGCTTCCATATTACTTGCGCCCCCATCAGCCAAGGTGATGGAATATCGGTGCTTCATCTCGTTGGCTCAAATGAATGTGGTTTTTAGGAAGGAATTTTAAAGTTTCTTTTAGGATTTCCGTTGAACCTATATAGGTGTATATTTGAAGGCTACACGTTTAACAACACTTTTGAATGCTTATTATTTTTTGTTCAGTTAAGTAGTTTAAAAAAAATATGTATGTAAAATCAACCACTGTGACATTTAAATCAGGTTTATCTCGGGTAAACATTTTTGCAGCGAGGCTTTACCCTATTCTTGCTGCTGCACACAGAACATTACACCATTACTCAGATTTTATTTATTTTTTTATCTAAGTATAGCATCACTAAAATTGTATTAAGTATAAAAAGTGTCAGATATTAAACACAGATTTTTAACCCGGAAATTGATGAGATAGATCATTTTTACTCTAGTCAAATCAAACATTTTGTTTTCCTTCCTCATGCATTCGTGTGTACAAATGAAAGGCCCTATCTTGAATTGAATCGGTCTCCGCGAAATCGGAAACGTCCGATTTGTCACGGTGTACAATTTGCGACAACCGTGCGACACCACGACTGCGACAAACAAAAGCGCCCTCTGAAATCCGACCAATTAGTAAAACCGTCTCGTCGAGAATCAGTTGCGTACGCACGCTTTGATCAAAGAGTGACGTGCAAAATGAGCACCATCTTCGTGGCTATAATTATACAGCAGGTTAATAACACTGAATGAAACAAAATCACTTGTGAATGTGTCTAAAGTATTTTTAGCTTGTGTCAAATAATATGAAGGCTATGTAGCTCGAAAGACGGACGCGACAGGAACCTGCGATTAAAATATATTTTAATTTATTTATTTGCATTAAACAGGGTGTTTGTGTGTTATATGCTCATACATCTTAACTTATTTTACAAATAGCAGGCAGAATTATATTTAAAAAATTATTTAATTTTTACTGACTTACTGACATACTGTATCATTGGTCAAATACGCCTTAATTTCAATTTACTCAAATGTATATTTAATTATTATTTCCTAATGTTATTCCATAGTAATGTCAAGTAACTAATACTAAAACCCATGTAAAAAAATTAATTAATATAAAAAATATTAATAAATAAATTCGTCAATGCTTTAAAAAGAATTTTCCATTAACCACCACGAATGCTTGTTGCTAATAAATCCCGATTTCGTTAACAAGAAGCAGCGTGTTTCGTGAACCAATCTGTCTATTTTAATAAAAACACTTTTCCGTATTCTCGACGCGTTTATTCGTGTTTTTTATATATTTCTTTTGACGTTTCGACTCCTTTACAAGAGCCGTGATCACAGGGATGAATGTGTGTGGAAATGTAAAAACCAATCTGTCTATGCTCTCTAGTTCTATAACAAGAGTTTGTAACGTATTCACTTCAAAGGGGGCTGGTAAGTTACAATAATATTTCTATTAAAAAAATATTTTTATTAGTAAAATAATTAAGATAGATATGCGTAATATTTCTCATAATATTGTCTACAGTTTGGCGTTGGAATCACATTCCTAGCTCTATTAGTTTTAGAGAAAAAAATTTGCTTTAATCAGGTCATTTTTCAATGTCACTCAATGAAAGAAAGAGATAGACAGCCAAATACTACTAACGTACTTAACAATATGATATTCACTACATTTGGCTCTAGGGGCACATTCTCAATACTTAACCTCTACCCTTTAAAATTCATTCCAATCTCTAATAAAAGAATTGCGTAGGGAATTAAAAGTGTAAAGTAAAACAGATCGAAATCGGAAGAGAGCATTTTAAGAATAATAATACTATGTTAAGTATGTTTTCTGCATTTGTGAAATAGGAGAAATAAACTCAAACAGTATAGAATTCGTAAACAAAATAGAGACGTTTCACGTTACATTTTGTTTGTAACACTTACACGAATAAAGCGATTGTATTGTACACATTATTGCGCGTTAATATATCAATAATAATAAATTCGACTACGTCTGCGGCTGTTTCCGTTGTATGTTACATTGTCAGCATTGTTTATGGTACACTTTAGTCTACTATTTAATTCGAATTTCACATGAACGCTTGCGCTACAGTTGCATAAACATAAATATGAAAATCAAGCAAATGTAGGGAAATACAAAGTCGTTATACAATGTGTCCCGTCACCAGTGTAGGAGCCTTTAATGATGAGAAATATGGCATTTTTTATCGACAAATTGCCCCTCAAATTTTGTTTTTCTCTTACTGTTATAAAATGGCTACCATTTTGTTTTCTTGGTAACCAAGACCTGGGCTCTCATACTAATTCGACCACCACCACTCATGTAAATGTCCTATCAACATTAAAAAGAAGTCATTTGATAGCTAAACATGTAGACAACAGATACACAGCCATCATGTTTCAATTGTCATGGAATAAAAAATAGAAAAAAAAATTAAAGAAAAACAAATAGATTCTTTTTTGTGTATTTTTTAATTATTGGCTTTTTAAGAAAAACCAAATTCGTCGATAAAAAATGCCATATTTCACAACATTAAAGGCTCCGACACTGGTGACGGGACACATTGTATAAAAGATGTCTGATCGATGATTACATTTTTATCGGATATTTGAGCACACTTCATATTTTAATCCTGACGTTTCGACTCCTTTACAGCTGCGATCACAGGATAACTATAAGACTAGTGACTGAGTTATTTAAATGTCAAACTGAAGAATAATAACATTTTCGTACCACTTGCTCAAAAAAGTGACATTCTATGCCACAAAAAGCGAACATAACAATAGTCATTTTTAATCTGTTAAAAACAGGAAAAGAAAGTTGTACTGAATTTCATTCATCCTCTAGGGGGAGAATGTGAATTAAATTTGGAATACTTACCGAAATTTAAACTGAACTACATCTGTGTTTACACCATTGAGTTTGTATACCTATAAAGCATTACACATCTTTTTGAAAAAGGAATACGCATTTATTATGCAGTTATGATTATTAAATCAAACCAACTCATCAACAATAAATGTACCAAACAAAAATGTAACTCTCTCTATCAATAATTGGACCAATGTTTCGAATGTTAACTTTTACTTTTGATTGTCATTATTTTTAATAAATGCTTATCTCATATTATTATTGTGTTAATTTTTTCGCCAATGGTACGAAAAGTAGAGTATTTTCCTAGGGGATAAAGCTGTCTTAATCTTGGGTGAACTTAAATCCATCGCTATATACTCTCTCTATATATATTCTATAAGTCTAATTGTCGTTTATAAAATACGGCTATGCCAAAAGCCACGATGTTAATACAGTACCGAAAGAAAATGTCCGAATGCATACCGTTAAGCGTTGTTGGCAACCACTGGTGGTGATCAAGGTCTCAGCACAGTTCTATAGGTCAACTGCTAATGTAACCAAACTGGCTACTTATAATACAACACTGTTTTAACTGCAGTACATAAAAATAAATGTTGCGGGGTTTGTGTTATGGACAATAGAATAACGTATAGACGAAAATATGCTGTACATAAATAAAGGATATTTATATACGTATATACACACTCATGAGTGTTGATTTTTGTTATATTATGCCTATTTAAATGGTTAATTATATAAACTTTAGTAAAGAGTTCAATAAATTAATTATTTTATTCAATAATTGCTTATCCCAGTAATATGAATAATCAAATTAAAACTCATATAATTAAGGTGTTATGTTGTGTGTTATTTTTAATGTAAGCTATATTTCCACATTATTTATATATTGCCTTATATAATCTACACACGCAATAATTTAAGGAAAAATAAAATTTAAACTCAAATGCAATTGGTGAGTATTATCCATTCGAAACACACATAAGTGTACCCCTAATTTAATTTAGTTAATTTACAAGTGTTTCTTAATGAAGTAGTACAATGCTCTCTAGTTCTATGACAAGAGTTTGTAACGTATTCACTTCAAAGCAGGCTGGTTAGTGACAATAATATTTCTATTAAAAAATATATTTTTATTAGTAAAATAATTATCATAGATATGCGTAATATTTGCCATAATACAGTCTTTTTGTCTACAGTTTGTTGTACTAGTAATGTTATCATAACTTTGGGAGATATGTAACTTTCAGGTTTAAGCTTTACATAAAGTTCCGAGTATTATTCTAAGTTTAACGCCTCGCTGACTACTATAAACATTCTAGTATCTCAAACAGAATCGTGAGCGGCACCTCACGCAGTTCACTACCAGCAATTTCGTGTAACATTAGGGCTGTCCACTTAAAATTAGTCCTTGTAAAAAAAATAACACATCAAGAATATTTGAAGAAAAATTGCACAGCCTTGTTCCACCGTCCCCATTTTTTCATCGGACACCTACTAACAAATAAGTCCCACTATTATATGGTTAATATACCAAAGAATCGCACTAAGCGTTTTGTTCCAATTTTATAATCCTTAATGCTAAAGAGTGGCACTCTTTGCCTGAGTCTGTTTTCTGATACATACACTTTAGTGGTCTTAAAGTCACGAGTGAATAGGTATCTTCTGGGCAGTCACGTCACATCCTAGATGGCATAGTCGCTTACCATCAGGCGAGATAGCGGTCAAGCGCTTAAATATTCACGATAAAAAAAATCGTAATAGGATTTATTACGAGTCAATAGACTGTTCCCGATTGCACTAACAGCAGTCGTGGATCCGTACTTGGTCGCTCCTTGTGGATATTTTTTTATATAACCCGTTCGTTTTCAAAGCCAGTGTTCACAGGGTTTGTTATCGAACTCCTTAGAAACAGCTAGACTGATTTTTATAATATTTTTGTGTACATTTGTTAGGTCTTAGAGTAAGTCGTAAGCTATTTTTTATACCTTTAGTATACATACTCGTAAGTTATGCTTAACGTTACAATATACTGAATGTTAATTTAAGTATTAGTTCTTTAAGAGATAAATTTGAAATGGTTTGGAAATTCAGTTTTTATAATCTCTAATATGAAGCTAGGAGTCCTATGTCTTGGTCGCGGGAAGAAGCCGTAAGGGACCACGCGACTGTGTTGCGGGACGCCGCAGGTTTTTATTGGGTAGGCCTCCAAACCTTTACCGGGCACTAGGCCGGGTAGGGGCATGGAGGAGAGTCCCATATATCGTCTCGTGCTCTCCCGGCACGAGCGAATGCGTAACGTATTTACTGCGAAAACAAAAAAAAGGAGTCCTTTGTCTTCATTCAAGAGCTTTTTTGTTTAACAGAATTAACTATATGCTTTAAATTAAAAATTATAATTAATTATAACAAAACAAAAAAAAAAACGAAATGAAAATTATATTAGCTAATGATTACTTATTTAAGACTAAGATGGCTTCTGTTTTTTATGTTTTTTTTAAGCTTACTTTGGTTGTTCTAAAAAATAAATAAAAAAAATTGCACGCGATAATGACCAGCCCTACTGGCTTGCGATTATTGTACAGTGTAATTACTATTCAATTTGAACAGCGTTGTTCACTATTGTTGTCTTTTCGAGTGGTATGTTGGTACTACTTGGCAGTAGAATCCTGTAGTACTAAATCGGCTTTAGATTGATTGTACCTTCATTGTTTTTAAATACATAGATTACTTTCAGTTAAGAGTACATTTCAGTGGCCTAGTGCTAAAAAAAAATAAAATGAGATGGTAATGTCTAAGTACACTGCAGGCCTTTTATCACATATATTTACTAAACTGTATAAAAGCGCAGACCAATGTAGCCTTTTTTACATAGTAACTATTGAAAGATTGTTGATAAATTATGGCCTTTTTAACACAAAAAATATCATATTTTTTCAATAAACTGGCATTACAATCTCATTGTATACAAAAACGTACTTTGGCCTTTTTAGCACTAGGCCACAGATTTAACTGTTGGCCTTTTAAACAAATTCAGAATAATGTGTTGACTTTATTTGTTAGCATTCACTATACTATATTTCTATAAGATTTATAAACCACAATAAGAATTTCGACGCGTCTACCAGCGTCTCTGTAGGTCAGCGTTCAGAGCATTCGCCCTGATAGTGAAAGTTCGAGGGTTCGAATCCAACCTGAGGGCTACGAGATGTAGTTTTTTATAAGTTTTTTTTTTTTAAATCTTATAAGCTCAGACCCAGTGTGCTATGAAGAGAGCTGTATTCGGTGTTTCCTTGCGTTGGCCACAAAATGGTCAACACTATACTACCAGTTCTTGAGTAATTTCTTGTCTTAATTAGATGTTGATGAATGATGATCCATGTATAATGCATGAACAGTAAAATATCCCTTTCCCTAGGTTTCAGTAAAGGTGAGGGGTTTTATTGAAACCTCCCCGTGGACTTCTTGAGAGAGCAGGAAAGACAACTTCTGCTGTTTCACTTGCCAACACTCTTGCATGTTAACAAACCCTTAGCGGTTGATAATCCACCATTATTACGCACTAATATCCACCACAACACAAATTTTAACCACTAAACACTTCCCGCTCTCGCCAAAAAGGACATTAGGCTGAGAAGAAATATATAACTATAAACTCCAGCTTAAAGCTGAGACTGTGTATAGCAGTGTGCTGCTAACACTAATGTGAGGTGGTTTAGCAGACTCGCTTTAAATAATGAAAGAAGCAAATCAGTGAATGCCCGAAATAACTGCAGCAAAAAAGGGCGAAGGAACGCACTAAAAGAAAACAAATCGGTCTTATTCGAATATATTATAAGCAGGGTTTCATTATAATATACGGGTTCATTTCATTTAAATTCAAAGTGTATTTATAATTATTAGATTCATCGATATATATTGATATTTATTATAAAACAGCTGACACTCAGCTACGCGCGGCTGTGTTACAAATGAAACCTATCCTATGTCGTAAGTCGGAAAAATCCAGAAAAAGGGAAAAAAGATACACGAAAATCGGTTGAGTTGTTTCGGAGTTTATTCCGGTCAAAAACTGAAATTTTGACAGGGAATTTTTATATGTACCAAATTGAACTTATAATCGGCTGACGATTGAAAATCGATTATAGGATTACTTTGTATTAAATTAACACAAAGAAACATCCGTCAAAATGTTTATAATGTGTTAAGCACATCGTAAAAACAAATCTTCGTTTGAGCGTCATCATGTCGTTTTTGCTAGCTTGTTATTTATTTAATGATTAATCATTATAACACGTAAATATAATAATATAATTTAAATATCATTTTCAGGTAAAAAGTCTGCCTAACAGCCCCAGATATACAGTCAGAAAAACAACAATTAGACTGAAATAAAAACACCATTACCGTGTTAAGAACTTGTCTGATCTAAGAACTCTTTGATCGAGTAAAAACCCTGTTCTGCAAGTCAGGAAAGCAAATATTTCTTAAAAATATTATTTTCTTAAATTCTAGAAAATTATTATCTCGAGATTAGAGCTTCGGTAGGTACGTTAAGTCGCGAGAATCTGTTGCTTCATGGAATGGCCCTCTTAATCTACGGTGTTTTCGTTCGTATGGAAGAGCCTTGGCATTAATAAGCTGGTGATAGTGTTCATAAAAAAATAATAATATTTATTACATTCACACCAATTAGCCTAGCCCAGGGTAAGTATTGTAAGGCTCGTGTTATGAATACTAAGGGAACGGATAGACATACATATATGATATATAGATATGTCATATTTATAGAAATATATATGTACAAATGCTCGTATTCATCACACAAAAATCTGCCACTTCCGGGAATCGAAGCCAGGACCATCGATGAGAAAGGCAGGATCGCTACCATTGCACCAAACGGTCGTCAAAATTGATAAAACTGAGGTTTATCTCAGTTTCCGATTCAAAAAATAAAGTTTTTAATGTTCTCCTCCAAATTTAGCACTTCAGCACAACGATGCTACAGAAGTTTTCACTTCAAAATTGGGAAATTAGGTTCGATAGGAAAAAGTAACGAACATATCGAAGGACCTGTCGCATTACTTTGAAGAAATTTATATATTATCATTACGTTCAACTAATTACTAATCTGAACTTATCTTAAATATATAATTAATTTTAATTTCTGAAAACTGTACAAGGTTTCTATTTATAACACCTTTTTATGAATATTAATATCTGATTGTAACACTTACTCAGCAAATAAATGTTCGTAGTTTATATCTAGAGACTAAGAATTACTGAAAAGCCTTAGTAATGTTCTTAAAACGCTTCGTATTGAACAAATTTAATATACAAATATCAATATAATATTTACTTGGTTTGATACTTTTCTAAGAAAACGAAAATCATTTGATAACGCTCTCTAAAACTGTTTTGCGTCTCAATTCAAAACAGCTCCATCAACTTATACAACCTGATTAACATCGAACTTTAAGTAAAAGCGTGCGTTAAGCAAATTTATTCACTGAATCACCGTCTAAGTTTAAAATATTTTAAACCAGCAAAGTCAAGAGAAATTACAATCATTTCTTAGCGTACGTTCTGCAACTTGTGTCTGCTAATAAAAGGTTTCGGAAACAGAAGGTCAAAACGAATCGCATATGTGAGGCGCGTGTAAAAATGCATTACGACCGGTCCTGTTCCACTCTCATCGAATATTTTCGTTCATTATGCTAACCTACATCTGTATACAATGATACTAGTTACAATAAAAAAAGCATGTCTGCAATTCACACGTGGTAGAAGTGAAACCTTTAAAAATAATACGTACACGTATACAAAATACCACGGTTGTTGTGATGCCTTCTCTCAAGCTTTGTATAGTCTTCGGCAAATAAGTTGAACATGATTTTGAAATCACGTGACATGCGCAGTAGCAAGTTTAGGTACATTATTCACTACTGCGCATGTCAAGTGATTTCAAAATCATGTTCAACTTATTTGCCGGGGACAATACTACACACACAAACACGTATTAACACACGTACATAATCTCATTTTCTCCTACGTTAAATCTTATGAATTTATGTGTCTGTCTCTTTTTACTGTCGCTTTTCGTTTCATCGACTTTCAAATCACAACGATGCTAAAGAATTATCAATAACATCACTAACATTTGGCTAAATGTTACCGATACTTATAGATTAACTCAACATGTACATCAGAAATTTATTTTTTTACAAACTTAAATACGACAAACTTGAAAAAAAAAAGTAAACAAATCAGTAACACTTCACAATAGGAATTTAGTTAATTTAAAACAGTTTTGTAGAATTTGGTATATTCATTATTAGGGTCAACCAGATCACTACAAGAGTTTAAACCTAATACTTTTCTTCGTTAAAGGGTGTTCTTAAAGGGTGTTTTGGGACTGCAAAGCATCTAAAAGGGACACGAAACTTAAATACTTAATAAACTAGCACTGTCAAATTTACCTCTCATTAGTTAATAGAGATAAAAGTAATCTATGAGATCTCTGCGCAGTGTCAATTGATCCCAAAATATTGCAGTCAAGACTGATTTTCCTAAGTAATCGTTTAAATAACGCATTTATTGCATAAGAGGAAATCGCACACGAGAAACTCCTAGACTTATACAATTTACGATTCCTTAGAACACGAGTTACGAACGCAATAATAATTGCTTGGAAAAAACTGTGTGTTGTTTACGCTCGAGAAATGCCCCCGGCGATCATTAAAGGAGAGCTGACATCATCGCCGAAGTTAGAGGCGGCCATTGTTGTAATGCCAGTCGGCGAAAGGAGCAAGATGGCTTATCAGCTATCGCGGACCGTCGCGAATATTAAAATATTTATATTGTAATAGGAAACACACTGTTTCGTACCGTTTTGAATTTCGAAGGTCAATGCTACGGGCGTCGGATAACATGCAACAATTTGCCGGTACATTGATTACATCGCCAGTGAATTTGCACGCACTGTGTTAAATGACCCATTCAAAGAACTTTAGACGGTTGTTATAGGCGAAGCAGTAGTCCACATATTAATTATATTAAGGAACATCTTAAAACTGCCGTAGGAACAATAAAACGTCTTGGTCATATTGTATTTTTTGTTATATCAGAAAAAAATATATTTACATATAATTATATATATTCCTTGTCACAGTGTTTAACCGCGATGAACTCCGAAACTACTCTACCGATTTTGATTTTTTTTTTTATTTTGCTGGATTTGTTCCAACTTAGGACAAAGAATAGGTTTAATTTTAATTACACAGCAACGCGTGGCCGGATCAGCTAGTTTATTTATATATTTAACTTTTTTGCTTTATCTGTGCTAAGACGTTGCTTGGTAACAATTTTCAAGATTCTGAGTTCACGGGAAGTACCCTGTTGGTTTTCATTCCCTTGCGAGTGTCGAAAATTTGCGGCATAAACGGCTGTATCTTTTGATTGCGTTGGCTTAGAAGTTTGATTTTTTCACAGCTCCAAGGGACAGTAGACCTGAGTATTTGATATAAATTCCAGCTTGATACCTCCACGCGTACCTCAGAAAAACGACAACAAAGGTATCATATAAGGGTTCCGTTTTTTCACTCCGAGGTATGGAACCCTAAAATGTGTTAATGTGAAGAATATATCAATATTATACTACGAAGCAATCTCATAATTATCTATTACAAAGAAGTTATATAGAAATTAGTATATTGTGAGGGAAAGCTAAGAAACATTTCGAATTAAAAATGCAAGAGCAAGGGATGGCTAACATAAGAGGACCTTAAAACTCCCGAGCCGAGAGGGAATTTTAAAGCAAGTGCCCATTCTATATGCAAATTGACGGTAATGAACCCCGAGTACACAACCAGGGTCCCGCTCAACAACAGCAAATTATGTGTGCCTGTCTCAAAATATAAAGTGTGTATGGAGATGCCTAAAACTACCATATTAAAATATGAAAAAAAAAATTGTTTAAAATGTTTTAGTAAGTATATTTTGACTAGTTTTGGTTTTCTTATAATTTTTATAATATTTAAAATCTCTTCATTATAATTCTTTAATCTACCAATAATATCTCTATTCTCAATAATTTCTTTTTAATTTCTAAAATTAATTTTACAAACTAAGCTTAGATAGATAACATAGGATTACATATAAGAAATAAATAAAAGTCTTGCTAGTTTAAGTTTAGTCATGAAATATTTTCGAATACTTTACTTTCAAAGTAAAAGTATATTAACTAAAATTTTGTACGATTTACGTTATCATAAGTTCTTGGTGTTTAAAAGTAATACCCGTTTCAAAATAAGTAAAATTACTATTTGAGTAATTAAAAAATAATGTAGTTTTTCAGTTAATAAAACAGTGATTTCTTTATTAATACCTTGTTCCGAACACGAGTAGCTAAAGCACTAGTTTTATAGCAAACAACGAATCTAGAAAAGTTAATTCTCTCCATTGAGCCCGCCGGGGTTCGAACATGGGACCTTGGAGTAGCTATACCATGAAAAGCTTTATGCGAGCCACCAAGTTAACAAATGCTGCAAGTATCCTTTAGAAGTTGGATGTATTGTCGACCGTTTGATACAACGCTAGTGATCCTGCCTTTAGCACCGACGGTCCTGGGTTCGAGTCCCAGAAAGGGCAAATATTTGTGTGATGAGTACGAGCATTCATTTGTACCTGAGTCATGGATATTTATGTATATTTCTAATAATATTACTTATATGTATGTATGTATATCCGTTACCCTAGTATCCATAACACAAACCTTACACTTCTTACTTTGGGATGGGCTAACCTTACAGTGCTTACTTTGGGCTAGGCTAATTGGTGTGAGTGTAAGAAAAATATTATATTATTATTATTATAGCTGCATTACGAAAGGGGGGCAATCAAATAATTTACAATGCAAAATCCGTGCTCGGGTCACCATTAATAACAACCTCAACCGTAGGCTGTAATTTAAAACGCTTCCATCAATCCGTGACGTAGAATTAAAGCCGAAACTTCACCATGAAAAATCACTTACAGTAAAAAAACCAGACCTGTTTATTCTCTTTCGTTCCACCGTTGTTTGTTCGCATTGTAAAGCGAAAAAAAAAAAACTCGCAAAAAGTACACGAGACGAACGCGAGTTGGCGGATTCGTGAGAGTTGATGTGGTCAGGTATTTCGATGATGTTTCGACCACAACAAGAATTATAATAATATTTCTTACATTCACATCAGTTAGCCTAACCCAATGTAAGCATTGTAAGGCTTTTGTTACGAATACTAAGGTCACCGATAGACAAATATATGATAGACTAGCGACCCGTCCCGGCTTCGCACGGATGGACAAAATTCTTTAAATTTTTTCTAGCATTAAATACTTAGTAGGTAGTTTTTGAGTTTATTCATTGCAAACATACAAAAATACAAACACAAAAATACAAATCTTTCCTCTTTGTAATATTAGATAGGTATGTTATATTCATAGAACTATATATCACACACCAACCACTTCTAAACCCAAAACGCAGGATCGCTACCGTCGCATTAAACGGTTTTAAAATGACTATTCAAAGAAAATTTTAAGTTTGGCTTCAAGAAACAATGCGTAAAAATATATTCCACTTCCAGGATACTATATTAACTGTATAATTTCCTTATGAATTAAATTAAAAAAAGATCAAGGCCTTAGCTGTTTATAATTTCGTAGAAGGAATTACTTTCACAAACTATAAGAATATGTCCATCTGTCAACATTAAATATTTGTAAGTACCTACCCTTTGTATTTGTTTAATTAATAAAAATACGTAAAAATATAAAAAGCTCATAGTTTTAAATGGTTTTTGTATTAATACTCTTAAAATTAAAAGGCAGTCAAGTAGTCACTCTTCTGAAGAAAGATCAAGTGAATCTTGTAAAAGCAACTTTTAAGTCCATAGGGTACATTTTAACGAACTTCTTTAAAAAACATTATATAATCATGTCTGACGTAATCAAATTAAATTATTTATGTATTTTAGAACCAGACTGCAGAACCGTTTTGGCATTTGGAAAGACTGATTATATTTTTAATCTGTTCTTACTAAAACGTAAGTCAGACTCCTCTCAAACGAGGTGATACTTCAGGATCAAATAAAAATATTGCCATGCCTGTTCTATGGTGGAAATATACGATAAACACAATACGATTGAAAGCCAAACAAACAAACAGACAAACAGAATTGAACAATTTTAACATGATAAATATAAAAAATGCGAAATATAGAAACGGAAAAAATGTTTAATAAGTTTTGTGTGTGCGCGCGCGCGTGTGTGTGTATGCATGCGTGCGTGTTTGTGTATGTGTACTAGTGCAAAAGAGACTTAGACATATGATCCTTAACAAGTTTTCTGTTAAGGAAATATGTACGCGTTTCGTATTCTAAAAAACGATAATTTAAAAATGAAAAACTATTCCCTTCCAATGAGTGTACGCGATAACGTACCAACTATTAGTTGCTCTTGTATTATGTTTCGCATTCCATCGATTTGATTTATTGCTCAGCATTATAGTAGCGTAAGTCGTTCAAATCGCTCATTGTCTCAAACATTAACGAAAATTGATCCACACGGGCCCCTGACATTAATATCCGCTGTGTAATGTGATTGATACCATTTTTGTTGTATACTGAAACAGCTAAATAATAGTGATTGTGAATACGACGTAACTAAATTCATCTAAGTTGTTCAGAATGTTACTTTTGATTTTTCATTTTACACGATTTAAAATAGCAGTTTAACATAACTAGTTAAAATTAATAATAAAAGAAAAAAACAAACCACAGAACATTCGAACGCAAAAATAATTTAAAAATTTCAGGCTAAGGTACCAGCCAATATAGCCCTAGAATTTATCGTTACAAGTAAAATTTTGCAAGGTTACTTTTTCTACTAAAATTGTTACATTTTGAGCTGTTTCATGTTGCTTACGACTATCGGTTCCTGGCAACACTGTTACCGTATTTTAAATTTATAAAAATGGTTCGCTTCGCTTGCTTCATAACCGGTATGAAGAAGAAGTATGATGAAGAATGATGTCATTATTTTTGCGAACCCAACGCGATGCTAATGCGCGATGAGTTTGCTTTTTGTTTGAGCTCGACAGATGGTCCCTAATTGTACATGCTAAGCTTGATTTTAAATATGCGATTATTTGTATACTTACATCTTTACGTGGCTTTTTAAACAGCTATTATATTTCAATTTTCATAAGCTAAGGTAACAAAAAAGGTGAAAAGGATGACCTAAGTAATTATCGTCCAATAACTTTGGTACCTGTATTATCCAAAGTGTTTGAAAGATGCATGTACAAAAGACTAGTGAGTTTCTTTGACAAATTTCATATTATTGACCCCAATCAATTCGGATTTCAAAAGAAAAAATCTACGACATTGGCAATTTTTACCCTTTTACGCACTGTGCTAACATCTTTAAATAATAAAGAATATACTACTGGGTTATTTTTTGACTTATCAAGGGCGTTCGATCTAATAAATCATAAACTCTTACTGGAAAAGTTAGAATTCATAGGGATAAGAGGTTTAGCTCAACAATGGATATCATCTTACTTGTCGAATCGTCGCCAGTGTGTTGTCATCAATAAGGTGATAAAAAATGAAGTGATGCCTTATACATCAAGACTTTTAGAAAATGGTATTGGCGTCCCTCAGGGAAGCGTTCTTGGACCAATACTGTTTATTATTTATATAAATGATATTTGTAAAACAATTAACCATAAATGTATTTTATTCGCAGATGATATTTCAGTTATAGTATCATCAAAAAAAAATGATACAATAGAATACCATGAAACCTCTATTAATGATACAATTGACAAAATTATAAAATGGCTACTATCTAATAAATTAAAAATTAATTTAGACAAATCATGTTACATTCAATTTAATCAATCTTATAAGTCAAATTACAATCTTAAAATTAATGTTAATAAAATTAAGGAAATGACATACATTAAATTTCTAGGGATATTCATTGACAAAGATTTAAATTGGAAAGTCCATGTTGAAAATATAAGTAATAGGGTCAACAGATTTGTATATGCCATTAAAAAGTTAAGAAATGTCACCAATAGGAAAACTGTTATTGCCACATACCGTGCGTATGTAGAATCAATATTACGCTACGGAATTATGATATGGGGCAATGGAACAGACAGAAATCGGGCATTCATAGCACAAAAAAAGTGTATCAGAGCTATTTGCGGTGTTGCACCGGATGAACCCTGTAAACTATTATTTAGAAACCTTGAACTGCTAACGGTACCGTCTCTGTACATTTATGAGATTTGCTGTTTTGTAAACAAACAAAAAGACTTGTTTGTAAAAGCTAGTGACATAAACTCCAGACTAAAAAGGGACCCTGACAAACTTGTTTTAGAGAATATACCGAAATCGGCCAAATACGATAAAAGTTGTCTGTGTATGTGTATAAGTATTTATAATAAAATTCCGTCTGAATTTAAAATATTAAGTGGCCATCGATTTCAAAGTAAACTGTATGACTGGCTCTGTAATAAAGCTTTCTACGATGTAAGAGAGCTTTTTAATAATTATATGTAATTAGTATAGATCAATTAATATGTTATTTTATTAAAGTCTTTGATATGGATGTAATAAATTTGCATGCCACAAAATTTGGCGAAACATGTGTAACTTAAAAATACATGTAAGAACTTTAATACCATGTTTTAAGCAAATAAACAGTATTCTATTCTATTCTAAGATTTTATGTTAAAATAATGGCAAAACGTTTTTAGGATCTACATCTTTAGTACCATATGTCTGTATTCTTCAGTATTTTTGATCGTTACTTTCTTATTTGATTCGATTTGAATATAATAGAATTAAAAAAAACCCCTTATAAGCAAAGTCTATTACAGAATCGATTTTATTTGAAGGACAGAAGTACGTGGGGTTAATGACCTTTGCCATAAGAACTATTACTTCTAATTTTTCTAATGCATTTTACAAGCGCTAGAAAAGCTTTCTTAATAAAAAAAATCTAACACATTAAAGGGAGCAAAAAAAACCCTTTCCGAGTTTCTTGCGGCTTCTTCACGGTACAAGATCTCCCGTCTTAGGACTTAGAAGCCATGGCATAGTTGACTTTCAATAAATGAATTGCAAATGCTGATATTGAATAAAAAGCATTGTATCTTATCTTTATATAAGACTAGATGGCGCTGTAGCGCGTAGAAACACGCTATCGTATTGTTTTTGCGGGAGTACGTAAGGGTAAGTTTAGTTTTGCAATGTTACGATGGCGAGACAATATGGTAACAAACACACACAAAGTATAGTCATAATATAATTGGGATGACAAGCAAATTTGGACCAAACGATACATTATTTTATTTAAAAAATATATATATTTCCCTTACATTATAATTCTGTTTAAGAATCAGCTATATCGCCAAAGACAAGTGGAGAAAATGAATAAATTACTTTTTAATTTGATTCTTAAACAAGCTTTGTAAACACTCTGAATGAGTAACAGAGTAAAAAAAAATTGTAAAGACAACTATCATTGTAAATGCTCCGGTCATGTCATTAAAACATACCGTTCCCTCACGATCGATATGGAAAAAACCTATGAACTGATACGTTATTTCTATCATGAACATTTTTATTAACATTTAATTTAAAAAATATATTTTGACGATGCAATGGTAGCGGTCCTGCTTTTCGTACCGACGGTCCTAGATTCCCGGAACGAATGTATACTTGACTCACGGGTGTATATTTATTGAAATTTTTTTTCAGAGTTACAAATCTATGTATGTATGTCTATCAGTTAACCTAGTATCAATAACACGAGCATAACTTACTTACTTTGCTTACTTTGGGCCAGGCTAATAAGTGTGAAAGTAGGAAATATTATTTATTATACTGTGGAACAGTACAGTAAAATATATAAGTAGGCAATGGCTATTAGTTATATACGGATATAATCGTTATTAAATAGTATATAAACGGACTGAAAACCTTAGAAAGTATACAATAAACATGTAAAATATAGCTTTTATTGACGTCAGCCATAAAGAATTGTGTTTTATGTAACGATCGATAAAATAATAATTAAACTTATTGGTTAGTTCAATATCCGCTTAGAGTATATTTAATTCTGTGAATTCGCTTTTCGTACTCGTGCGCGAGTGAATGTAATGTTTTTCACCGCGATGAACTCCGAAACTACTCAACCTATTTTGATGGTTTTTCTTTTCATTTTGTTGGATTCGTTAGGACTTAGGACATGGGATAGGTTTCATTTTAATTTAGAATAAACAATTGCCAAATATAATAACCGTCAGCCTGGTCAGCTAGTAATACTATGTATTTAACCTTGCTGTAATGTTCGATTAAGTACAAGGCAGAAATAAATTAAAAAAAAAATTAGAACCCTCATACAGAACGATGTATGGATCGTCTTTGTAATTAACCGTGGTTTGGAATAACCTGTGTTTGTCTTCCCGACAGACTGTTATTATTGTATCCTAGGAAAAAGAGCATTTTGTTGCTCTGCTTATAATTTAAGTCAGGTAAATTATAATTGGGCTTTTACATACATTGTATTACTATCTGACCAGGCTGACGCTTATTATAATTGGCAATTATTGTTTATATGTGTAAGTCATAACGAGATTACAAGATTTTTCTAATTATGCCATTGCTCACATTCAGTCAATTTTCAGTCCTGTAACACATGAACCCAAGTTTGTATGGAAATTATGGAAAAATCATTTTTTTATTATAAATCTTCATAAATAACAATTATATAAATTCACATTATAACTAAATGGCTAACCTACTGCTAATGTATAGAATTAAACAAGGTTTAAATACATTTTACGAAAAAAAGGTGAACTGCCAAGAGAACAAAGTCCAAATTTGCAAATCCCTAATTTCCTTATGCCTGGCACAATTGTTGTCGCATGCGTGAAACATTCAACAGTTAATTAAGACATTTTCAGTGTCGATGATCGTTCTGAGGGACGCCTACGCCTTGAGAGAAATCGTCCATAGACGTAAGGCTCACATTGGGGAGATTTCGTTAAAAATTACAAGACAGGAAGGCGTCCATCATTCATCGGAGCTATTGTTGACGCTCGAGCACGTTCCATGAATGATGAGAGGGCACGTGCTCCTTATTTTTTAGTAGATGATGCAGGCGATGATGAAATAGAGTGTTTTCAGAGTACTGAAAATATAAAAACTTATCAGTAAAACGAAGCTGACAAAAAGGTACTTTTATTAGGAATTAAAAGATTTCACCGGCTAAACAAAGGCAGCCATTGAAATTTCACTATAAATGTCAATCAATCAAAATGATATACGGCAACAAGGGATTGCCGTAAAAATGGACGCTCGTAAAGCATGGCTGGTCGCTGTTTAAGGAAACCCATAAAAACTGTAGCAAAACAAACAATAAAAAACCACCACAATGAATAATTGCCGTTTGAAAGTCCACGCGTTGTCCAAACATTAAAAATAGCTTTACGCAGTACGAATGGAAGTAACACCATTTTACAAAGTAGTGCGGTGTTTATAGATCACACACACACACACACACACACAGATCTACACTTCATTATTCGATTGTTAGTTCATAAGCTATAGGTATTGCTGTAAGTTTTCAAAGCAAATATACCGACTGCATTACTAATATTGAATATTCTGCAAGATTTTCCTTATATCATGTAAGACTAAACATAAATCTTGAAGTGGATACATAATAAATGGCAACTTATAGAAGTGTAGTTGTCTCATTCGTAAAACCCGTTTCTTCTAATCGTTTGGATGCTGTGAAATACTAACATTTATTCCATGGCGATTGGGGTCGATACCAACAGTGAGATGGTCATTCCCGATTTGTAAAATCTACGGTAGTTACTACATTCCATTTATCGCTCCTCCCCATGGCTTGGCATGATGCTATTGTCAGTGCGATGCTAATGTATGAGTTGGCACGTTCACCCGTCAAGAGTTTGGCGTATCAGATGTCTTTTATTATAAACGTTGACTAACGACGAACCAAAAGGAACAATGAATGACCTTAACTCTCCACGGTATCCTTACTTTTTTGAAAAGCGGGTGTAAAATTTGGTGACCAACAACCATGACTATTTTGGCAACATAGATTAAAACTGTAAATACATTGGATTCCAAAGAAATTGTGTTAAGAGATGTGAGCGAGGAAAATACAAGGTTCGTAAGTGATTTGGATCGGAGGTTCCGCCTGATGGTCACGTAGCTGTATACGGATTGGATCTACTCGTTACTATTAAACTAGTGGCATTGAAGGAAAATATGTCCAGCGCCCATGACCGAGGGTTTTGTTTTGCGACGCGGAGGCCGTCCGAAAACGCCAGACGGCTTGTCGCCGCCAGAAAAGAACGAGACGGTCATACGAGACAGTAGCGCGAGTGAGCAAGAGCAGTGTACTGTGCGCAGATATAAAAACTTGCTAGCGGTGACGTGTACCGTGAACATAAAACGCTGTTTTATTATCGTCAATGACAAATTCATTACATTGGATTACTGAACACATGTATACTGATAATTTAACAGTAATGGAACAGTTTGCTAATGACCTGTTCTCTTTGATAAAAAATATAGTAGCGAAGTGTCAGCAATCTTCGATGATACGACCAATATTTTAAGAAATCTTTTGACCTCATCATTTATTATATTATTTTTCACTGTGAAGATGCAATAAAGTAAAGAATATGGTAAATGGTTATTTGATATCACTTACATAGAAATAAAGAATATGAATCATGTAACTGGATAACGACTTATTTGTCTCCTTTTGTTTCATTTTCTGCTTTCCCGACAGTTTGGCCGTCAGCGACACCATCACAATTGTTTACGACAGACGTAACTACCGATAAATAATTACAGATTGTTTACGCACACGTGGTTCAATGTCGTCGTGTTGCCAATTTTTTTTCGATTCTCGATAAACGCTCGTTATTCGAAACCTGTTTACTAAAATAACATTTCAGAAACCATGCATGCCTTGACAAAGACAAGTTAAGTCTTGACGATGTAGATCGTAAACAGTTCGCTTACAGTCGCCGTTGGTATTCCTATAAAAGCGTAAGCGACAATTTATTAAATAAATGTGATTAGGTTTATCAGATAATCTTTGGCATCATAGCCGCGTCGCGTGAAGTGAAATCGTTTAAGTGCACGCACTGCACTGCAAGTGACGTCACAACCAAGGTAGACACAGTGGCAAACCAAGCTCGAATGGTACTGCTACCTGGAGGCTTTCTGTACCTGTATGCAGTCTTCAAAAACGGCAAACAAAGTCCTTTAAAAAACAATATCAGGAAATTACACGCAATTTTATATCCAACTTGCAAGAAAAGCTCACTGGGTGACATCACGTAGTTAATATTGACCTTATTCAAACTAGAGAAAATTGCATGTGACCAGTTATGACGAAACCTATACCTACAAAATAGCGTAAAGAGCGACATTAATCATTTTACCTTTTAAACTATTTAGCTTACTGCTACCGAGGTCACATAACGTCACCGACCAAAAGTTGCTAAGAAAATCGTGAATCAGTGACATCATAGAAGTGAATCAGTGCAATGATGTAACATCCTCGTAAGATCAGTGACGTTCCTAACCAGATATCGAAGACTAAAAGAACTTCTTTTGAATTCGGAATTTCAAAAGATGCCATGGTCTTCATTGTAAAGATGTTGAGAAATTTTAAAATAAGCTCTTTACAGAATATTTCAATTCACTGTCAAATTATATAATTAATAATTTAAAGTATATATTGTCATTACAATACATTCGACTACCAAGTGAACGACATTAATAATGTTCCAAAATAACTACTGACATTAAGCATGACATCAGATCCAATGACATCATCTGAAACATTTGCAGGAGTGTTTTTTAATGCGAGTATATCCTTATATACTTATAAGGATACAGTTTTACAAAAACGATAAAATGGACTCGATGCACGAATCCATAAATACTTTAATTATTGCTTTTATAATTAAATGCACAATAAGAATCAATTAGGTGCACTCAAGGAAAGGCACAGAAACCTTACATTATAGTGAAAGTTATCTCTAAGACGGCTAAGCATAATTCGATCTCAATGCCTAATTGGATGTAAAATAAAACTAGTGTATTAAGTTATATGGATAGTTTTTCTTTTAAAGTTAAATAATGTATTACCTACACATATTGAATTAATAACGAACAAAAAATCTTATACAAAAACAAATCGAAACCAGTTCATAAAATGACACCAGCCCACGCCCTCGTTTTTAGAGCACTTACATAAAGCATCGGGTTGTTTTTATCGCGTCTACAATAAAAACTGATATGAATTTATTTGCACGTTAATTTATCAAAAGAAACAGTGCTAAAAATGTGGCTGAAATATTTCGCGAGGAATCTGGGTCGTGGAGAGACAGCCGTCAAGGGGTGATCGCAGCACTTTCAACGGGCAGTAATCGCATTTATCTCAAAATTAGGTAGGCATTCTGGTCCACTTCAAGAAATTACGCAATGCAGTAGCTACGTTAAGATAGCATATAAGCTTTAGGAAGTCACATATTTACCAATGAGTCAGACAGTGTGCTGAAGTGTGAAGCATTATTAGCGGAGAGATAATTCTGCAAACACGTGAAACACTACAGCATTAAAAACAAGTTTAAAACACACTAAATAAACTGAGATGAAAAGCAATTGATACATGATTTCAAAATATCACATATTAGGTCGAGCTAATAACAATCTTTAGTTTATCAACCAGTTATGCAACGCAACGGTATTGGTAAACAGAATAGTAAATACAAAGGGCGTGCAAAGAAACATGATCGAGAAGTTCGAATGAAACAGTTACCAATATCCTTCATCGAGGGACCGATAAGTATCAAGCTAATCGACTTGCAAAATAGATATAACTGAGGAGAGTAGATAAATTGAGCAATCCAAGTTCTTGCATATTGCCTGCGAGCAATCGTGAACGGACAATGGATCTGATGTGGGCAGAGTAGTTACGTAACCATATTTGGACAATTAATACCGATGGAGTAAACAAGTCGTGGCCAGATGTAGGTTACCGGTACACGTCGACAAAAAGCGATAGTCTCATTAGGCAGTAGAAGGGCACATTTTGTTTGCAAGTAAGTATTATGAGAAGAGCAACGAATGCCATCAAGCAATGCTGAGATAACCTCAGCTGGTTTAGCGTATATCCTGTCCAACAAAGATTTTATTAGATGTGCGTGACATACGTAATAAGTGTTTGCAATAAAGATATTATCGAGTAAGAAATATTTATAAAAATATATGGTTTGACGTAAGTAAATAAAAATAAAGGCCGACTAGTGTTTACCGTAAATTAACTTGAGGAATCTAAAGTTGACGTCAATAAAACGTGTGCTGTTAGATAACCTAGGACCTGTTTTAAGACAAGCTTTACAACCGGTCTGGCATAAACAGAGTCATGTGATAAACATATGAATTTCTAATTAACCTTTGACAGATATTCCTTTTATTACAGTAGTTCAGACGACCAATGATATCATACAAGACATGATTATTATTGATAATATAGAGGAAGAAACAAAGTAAGATGTATTGAATGTAGCATGTTATGTTATAAATCAATTTAATTGTAATTATAATGGCAAATAATAAAGTAGCGAAAAATTTAATTTATGTAATCGGGAAACCAAGGTCACAATTGACAAATCTTTGAGGACACTAAAGTTCAACAACCGCTAGGAATCTGCAAACTGTGATCTATAGTTTGTGTGCTATCAGCGGAACAATCGTAGGGTGACCGCCATATTGTCTTAACATACAAAATTGATCAAAAGTGAAAAGTAAAGAACACCTTATATTAAGAAAAACATAAAGAAAATGTCAAGTATGTTAATTCAAAATTAATCATAGGCAGATTCTTTCGTAAATAGGACGCATGTTGTAATAGAAAAAAATTAAAATTATTAATGCGGTGACGTCAAAACCCATATGTTTTGAATTTTTGTGACTATGATATAATAGCATGATTTTATCAGTTTATACCAACTGAACTAATGTTTGCAGATAAACATGTAAACCGGAATGAGGAATCACTACGGCGAACTGAATCATCGGATTGTTTGCTATGTCAAATTTGAGGAGATGCATTGACGTCACAGTTTGTAGCATTATTGATAGCAGTTGAAAAGCCGTCAGTAAACATAGATAAAGCATGTTATTCTTTGACGAGTGGTTCTTAACCCTTTTACACAACGTACGTACGGTACATGTAAATTTTTCACGACAAGGGTAGTTTAAACGCCGGGCATCATTCAAATTTTGGGTTACATCAGAATTTAATAAATTATAGGACTTCAATAAAATAACTGAACTAGTAGATTCCCTGCAGTACTTAAGGAGGAATGTCTCCGTATGGAAATGATATGCATAACCACAATTTTTATTATTAAACAAATGATTTGAAAACTTTTGTTTTAAGAATTGACTGTATCTCACTCAACAACACATGCCTTAGACAATATCTTCAGTTTCTTGAAACCGTTATTAAATAGTAAATACCTAACGCGTTTTATAAAAAAATCTGATATTTGTGAATTGCTTTAATAGATTTAGAGATATTAAAGTTTCGTATCAATTAGGTGACGAAAATTCTAAGGAATCTTTACTAAAGAGCTGAAAAATGTCATAACCTAAAACACTGACGTTTTAAATAGTAAACGTTTAATCGTTTAACGTTTTTAACGTTTAATCATGAAACCGTTATTAAATAGTAAATACCTAACGCGTTTTATAAAAAAATCTGATATTTGTGAATTGCTTTAATAGATTTAGAGATATTAAAGTTTCGTATCAATTAGGTGACGAAAATTCTAAGGAATCTTTACTAACGAGCTGAAAAATGTCATAACTTAAAACACTGACGTTTTGTAAATGATAAATGATTATAATTAAAGGTCAAATAACAGCGATGTCATTATCTACAAATACCTAGTGTTTCTAACGATATGGCTTTGTCCTGTTGATATGACTACATAAGTCAATGTCACAGTGAACATTATATAGCTGTTTACAAGACCTGAATAAAATATTACGTTTTTTGAATTGTTTGGTCTTAAGTTATTAGTATTATTATACAGACATTTTATGGCAGAGCTAAAACAATTACCATTGTTATTAATAAACGTAATTTACTACAGGCTATTTCACTATTAATGGAAATTTACGTTCATTACCTTTAGCTTTATTGTCCACCATAAAATAATTTCATATCCTCAAGAAAGGGTTTCACAGAAAACGACGGGCGTTTGCCAAGAGAAAATGAGTCAAGCCACGTTGATAAAAATTTAATTATGTGCCAAAACATTATAGTACGGGTTCGGGCGAGTGCTGGCACAACGCCAGGACATGGCGTAAACAATCTATTTCAGATCTGAAAGTTGACTCGTTGTTTGGTACACCATCGGCCACTTCTCTCTGTCACCTGTATGACGAACCGCATGACCAAATACGGATACAGTAAAAAAATATAACGAGTTTGATTCCACCACGTAATTCATTACAAATAACTAACATAATGATTATACCGAAAATTAATTGGATGGCGTGGAAGTAATTGAGAAAACTACCATTATACCTATATGCAATACTTATTTCAAGATGCTGAGCGGCAACTACGCTGCCTATTTTAGAAGTAACGATAGGCAGCGGTCAATGACGCAATCCGTGTCAACTTTCCATGACTAATTCGCTGGATAAGTTCAATGTTGTTTAAGTAATGATTGTACAAAGTAAACTGTTGATTCTGCCAACTGAATCGCATCATAGGTAGATTTGAACAAATATTTGTGTAGGCATGTCAATGTGACTGTTTCGTTGGGCATTAAGTGGCGAGGTGGATGACCGGATATGTTTTGTCCAAGATCGAATGGCCAATACTCAGGGGCATGTTGGCATATTTGAACAATGTGCGGAGACAACGCGCGGACTGATGTGACAATCGATACTAATCGGCATTGATGAAGCTCTTCCATAATTTAGACTAATGCCCGCGGCGACCTCTGGTATTTATGATAGATGGCTTTTACCTACCTTCGCTTCTGAAAGGAAGTCACCCGTTTAGAAGACATTGTCTTACCTGAAACAGAAATAGACATTCGTAAGTAAAACCATCTTGGCAACTCGTGTAGATAATGGCGAAAAATAACTTGTATACAATGTATTTGTCGGTTTTGTAATGAAATAAAGGCACTCAATGCAGATAGTGAGGCGATATTATACTCAAAGATTAGATAGCACGTAATGTACTGAATTTATGTGTATTGTTTGTGCAAAACTTAAATTTTATAGTAGTATTATCAACATTGAGTCAGTTTGTTTGTGCTTGTCTTTTCATTGCAATTTGTAAGCTATTGAAAATTAAGAAAATACAAACACAAATCTCGTGTATAGCAACGAACTTATCAACTATCTATTTCTAATAAACTACATACTTCACATTGTCCTGACTAATTATGGTTTGAGCTCAAACTATAACTTAATCAAGCCACAAAAAGTTACATGGTAGGTACTTGAACAGAAATATTTCAAGTAACTTTTTGTGAGTTCAATGTTTACTATATATTTTTTGTAATACGACCGCGTGGAACACGTGTTATTCGAACTGAACATGGAAATTTTCCAACGACAAACGAGCTCATATTATTGAATCACAATTAGCAGCCAGCAAGCGTAGTAACACAGCTGATCAGAACGAGGCTTGTGACTCGACAAAAATCATTATTGTTCAATGCTGTGTACACCCTTGAGCATTCTCGTGTAATGACTTGGTTCAGATTGGAGCATAATATAAGTGAATACATTCAGGCGAGCATTACACCGTACATATTGCATATCATTATAATTTTAAGTATTCACTGCAATACAACCGTTTCGTCTGGCATTGTCAAAACGAATAATTGTATGTTAAGCATTTGAATGTTAATAGCTCGTAACGTTTGCAGTTTCTGTAATTATTACAAGCGTCTTTTCTCAAGCAAGAAAGTTAACTGTGCTAATAATATTAAGCTCAAAATAGAATTTTTCAATGTAAAATTACAGACTTATACTGTACTTCATTCAAATGCCGAAATCTACATATGTAAGTAGCGAACATTAGTAATCAGATGTGTTATTCAAAAACAAGAAAACATCTTAGTATTGATCTAAGAATTATTTATGAGTTATCAATAACAGAACACTTCATTTCAATGGAAACGATCCTCAGCCAATACAAATCGCAAAGAAAAAAAACAATTACCACTAATCTTGGCTCGAGTTTCATGTTGATTTTAGCCGATTCATATACAATTTACAAAGAAGTCGAGTTATAATTATCAGAACTAACATTGATATAGCACTTCAGACCGAAAATATAAGGTCTTACGACCACACAAAATGTCGTGTTTTTAAGCTATTCCTCTCGCCAGCGAGTCCGCTGCAATAATCAACATACTAGAATGGTACAATAAATGCAACATTGAAAATAAAAAACGAATTCCTAATTATAAAAAAACCCAAAGGTCAATACGCGCAACTGTTGCACATAACTATCTCGATGGTAAACAAACGTTACATAATGACAATGTGGTAACGAACAGATGACAGCAGCCACAAGTCACTTGTCGACAAAGCATTGTGTAAACTCAGTACATTGCAAGGGAGAGGTATAGTTCTGTGCGATAGATATTACACACCAACACAGTGATTATTGCCTAGAGCGTTATACAACGGCGTGGCCTGCGCATGTGCGATTAGAAGTGCACAAATCACGTTTTCCACCATGCGCTCGCGCACCACTCGCTGCAATCACAATGTTGAGTTACGATACACATCGAGAATTTGCATAGCCATTATAGCGGCGAGCGACAACGTGAGACCTACATAGATACTGCTGTTTGTTCAAATTTAATGCTTATTTAATTACACATCCGATAGAATTGATCCTTCCAACGACACGTGATTTGGATGTTTCAAATTCTTGTTCATCATACCATAATAACCGCCTACTCATCAAATCAATCACTAGTTTGTATAAGTGCCATCATAAGAAATAATGATCGATTGCATTTATTATATTATCCGTTATGCCATTTCTGTTTTTTTTTTATCATCAAGCAATTGTATTTAATTGATAAGACGATTTTATTAAATGAAATTTCGTTTCACATATTATATAATAGAAACAAAGCTGATGTTCCCTTTTAAGTTTGACAATTGACAATACCTGTGCTATGAAACATCGCTCTTCAATAACACACGGTGTTATATTAACATGAAATAAAATACATACATTTATTCTCTTATATGTCATATGTTATAGGTAGTTTACAAATATAAATGTGCAATAAAACGTAAGGCAATTATAATACCTTGAGTATAAACTTCAATAAAAGACCATGGTAAAAACAACACATCATGGGCAGCTGGTGTGTGTGTGTGTTACTATTATGTTATATTACTATTTTTTATTTATTTTTACTTGTGTAAATTTTTAGTAGTGCTTCATTATGCTTCTTTTATTTAATAATATGAACAATATTAACTTGCTTACGTTTTGGACAAACTGTAAGTCAACAAGTAAATTGTTTTAATAAATAAATAACTTCTTATTATTTTTTATTTAGTTAACAATTATTCGTCTACTAGCTTTTGCCCGCGGCTTCGCTCGCGTTAGTTCGGGGTAGCACTGTTCCCCTTTCCTGAACACAGAAGAGAACAGAATTTTACACGTTATTTATTTTATTTCAACACTGCCATCTGTTATTAATTTTTGAACTAAACAATTAAACCTATCGTGAACATAATATACAATAAACATATCAGCGCCATCTATCGGAATCCATGAGTTACACTTATTTATGTACATAATGTTTATTTTCTCAAAAGCTGATTGATTTATGGTAAGATTTATTGATTTTAATATTGTTATATTTAATTCGTTTTAATTAAATTATTTTATTATTCGTTTGTCTTAAAGAACCTGTTCTAATTTTGCGGAGTCTCACACACATTTCCATCCCCTATTTTAGGGGCTGGGGGAGGATTTCTAAATAATGGCAGGTATTTTCGTTAGTAACAAAGAGTCTGTGTGCCGATTTTAGCTTCCTGCCTTGAAAACTGCGAAAGGTCTCATATAAAATTTCACCCACTCTTTTAAGGGGTTGGGTGCAGATTTAAAAAAAAAATGATGGGCGATTTTTTTGGTAGTCATAAATAGTCAGCATACCAATTTTTAGCTTTCTGCTTTGAAAATTGCGGAATGCTCCATACAAACTACCACCCCCTATTTTTGGGAAGTGGGGGGTTAGAAAGGGGCAAACAGTAGCCTATGTTACTCTCCATCCCTTCAACTATCTCCACTTAAAAAATCACGTCAATTCGTCGCTCTGTTTTGCCGTGAAAGAAAGACAAACAAACAGACACACTTTCCCATTTATAATATTAGTATGGATATCAGTTATACCTCAAGAGGTGTATAAGAATTTTTCAAGAAATAGATTGCTCAGATCTCCGTCATGAGATTTTCAAAATAGTTTCTGGGCAATGTCCTCGAGGACACATTGTCATGTTAAGTATCCTACATAGGTTAGAATTCCATTTACTTTGTACTGTGGTATGTAAATTGTTATTTGCATTTACCTTATCAATAATTGAATACTCTACAGTAGGCCAAACGTTTCCTGCGGATCTGTTATTTGCACTTGTATCTGTGTACAAAAGCGAAAAGCGTGACCTAAATGAACGAATTGGGCGACATATATGTATAATTAAATATACCTATTTATATAAAAATTCCCTGTCACAGTGTTTGACCGCGATAAACTCCGAAACTACTTAACCGATTTTGATGGTTTTTTTTCCTTTTGCTGGTATTGTTCCAACTTAGAACATAGGATAGGTTTCGTTTTAATTTATTATACAGCAACGCGTGGCCGGGTCAGCTAGTTATTTAATACAAAATTTGAAACAAAATACCACAGTTTCATTATTTAAATGTGCTGAAACTAGGCATGGAGTGAGTGACCTACCACTAGCATTTTATTATCTTTCGATTATCAGAATGGTAGGTCCAAAAATAAGATAGAAGAAAAATTTAATAGTATTGTATTACACTTTTGGTCAAACAAAAAATATGTACACATTCCTTTACTTTTCGTATAATTAATTTCAGGATTGTTACGTCTTCTTTTAATCGTGAATAGATAAGCGCTAGATCGCTGATGGTTAACGACGATACGATCTAGGATGTGATGTGACTCGCCTGCCTAGAAGATACCTAGCCCTCGTGACTTGAAGACACTTGAAGAGACTTAGGCAAAGAGTTCCATTCTTTAGTCTTTACTAAATAATTATTTGCTTTGATAAGTTTAAGTTCATTCTTAAGTTAAACTAATAATTAACATACCCCATTATAGCCAGTATTACTTAAAACGGGATTAATACCGTGTATTATTTCATTACGTAAGAATTTTATTCCTAGTGAAAAAGAAGAATAAAAATCATGGTTATAATCCGTTTAAAACAACCCGTGTAATTTTTAATCAATTAATAAATTTCGAATCCATTAAATATAGGTAATGATACAAATATGTTACAAAGTTGTTATATTTAAATTTATTACGATGCATACATTGCATTCTAAAATTTGATACCTACAAACTTTAAACGTTGTCAGATACACTCTCCTTCTATTGCTTTATTATAAAATATATCTAATTATACGCATACGTGTACCTACTGTTCATTGACACTTTTATTACATAGCAACACCGTCTCCAATGTTGAATTTTAAAGTAGACCCACCACCGCCTCTCTGTGGTTATATAGCCGCCCCAATTCGGATTCTAACTGTACCACCCTTGGGCAGCATTGTGTGCCCAGACCGTTACCACGTCAATCAATCAGATATAAAGCCTACTGACATATCCTAACGGTACTAGACATATTAACGCTTCGCCTACGAAGGCAGAACCATCGAATAAATCGGGCACAAGTATTATGTTTTTGCACATGTCGACCAAATAAGGCATGTCTTGTAGCCGATGTAATTGCTTGTTTTAACTTCTTTTTCTATATAATATAACTAGCGGCCCGTCCCGG
Organism: Calamotropha paludella; assembly: GCA_927399485.1. NCBI lineage: Eukaryota > Metazoa > Arthropoda > Insecta > Lepidoptera > Crambidae > Calamotropha > Calamotropha paludella. Next base: position 30,168,931 of record OV656804.1, read on the forward strand.
CTTCACACGGGTGGACAAAATTCTTTAATTTTTTTTTTAGCATTCAATATAGCCTATGACACTCAGCAATAATGTGTCTTTCTATCGGTGAAATAATTTTTAAAATCGGTTCAGTAGATCCCGAGATTTTCCTTTACAATTTAACAAATATACAAACACACAAACTTTACTTCTTTATAATATTAGTATAGATATATAAAGTACACCTTAAAGACTTAGTATAGATATAATGTAGGCTAAGTATCACAAATAATGAACTGTAGTAGTACATTACGAGTTATTCAAGTCACATACCTAACATAATTAATACGGTATTTTTTCTTATATAATAAATATTTCCTATATCAACTGCAGATCAATTCCATATGTCGAATCATATCAACATAATGTTATCTCATTATATTAAAGTCTTTTTCCATTCCTTATATATATTTTTTATTTTAAATGGGTTCACTCTCGATCCCAATCAAGCCCGGAGACCACGACTGGATCCACGATGGAACGCGCTAGCCCAGAAAGTGCCTATTCACCCTGGCTTTAAAAATAGACGGGTTTTAAGTACTTGAAAATATAGAGAGCGAGGGAGTTCCACTCCTTTGCTGTGCACGTTGTGAAAGATATTGAGAAGCGCTTGATGCGACAGGTATGGATAGAAACCAAGAAAGGGTGGTAGTCCTCAGTGCGTCTGGATGTTCGATGAAAGAAAGGTAAATGCAGCCCCTGAGCATTTATGCCATTGTTAGCTTAATAAGACCAAAATAGAGATGGTTGACTTCAACTGATAGTAAACAGGCTGCTCCCAGATTCAGAAATATTCATAAATCTATTCGGCGATTTAAAGACACGTCATTAATTGCTGTCCAAGACGCTGAATGAAATAATTTGGCTAGTACTAGCATATAGCACGTGCAAAATAATGCTATTTTTAAAGTCGTTAGCTTCAACATTTACGAAGATTATATAGGCTTTGCTGTCTGTAAAGATATATGTAATTCCACCTCTATTTACAAGCGGCGTTCAACGTTAACGTCGGTTTAATTAAAACACTTGTATAATGACCATACGTCAATCTCAATCGTAGAGTAGGCAATTACTGGGCTGTACTTTTCCGAAACGAGCTGCAGTGACACAGTTCAATGCAGGGAAATAAAAACCGGCTAAGTGCGAGGCGGACTCGCGCACCGAGGGTTTCGTATAAACTGTAAGTATAATTCATCAAGGGAATAAAAAATCAAGGTTGTTGTTTATCCCCCTTAAATATGAATTTTATTATTTATTTTTAAAGTGAATAATATAACTCAATATTCTGTGAATATTTCAAGCGTCTACCACTTGACGTTATCAATATCGAAAAAAATCACGTTTCTTGAATGGGAGCCCCCTTAAATATTTATTTTATTCTGATTTTAGTATTTGTTGTTATAACGACAACAGAAATACCTCATCTGTGAAAATTTCAACTGTCTAACTATCACGGTTCATGAGATACAGCCTGGAGACAGACGGACGGACTGGAGGGACAGACAGCGGAGTCTTTAGTAATAGGTCCCGCTTTACCCTTTGGGCACGGAATAGTCTTGACATTCGGAACAAAAATGGCTTCTTTGGTTTTAAGTAAAAAGAATATAGTGCTTTTGCTGAACACGGCGAAGTAGCAAATTTCCACGTTGCCAGCCAACTTCACAACGATCGTTGCAAGCAAAAGAATCAGCATAAATGGAGGTATCCATTATTTACCATTGGATTATATTACGAAGTAGATATGTTTTCATTTAAATAACGTTCTATTCTTTGATGGTTGTATTACACTTTGTGGTTCAAAGTCTATAATTATTACCACACGAGTTTCTTAGAAAACTAGGACCGAAGTCTATAAGGTGCATTATGTTGGCATTATGATAAGGTAGTATGTCATGTTAGTTACGTTTTTCCTCCAATGATTTTGCACTTTTATGCAATTATATTACGGTATTGGTAGATAATTTGTTTACGACTTTACTTCCGAGAATTCGTAGAACCAATTTCTACCTACGGAACTTGTTATGATTTTTATTTAAAGAATTGATTGATCTTCATTTCAAGGTTGGAAATCTTTTTCAATCATTATTTGTGAATCGCACCTGAGTAATTCAACCGTTTTTATCTCTTATACATAAAAAAGTGAGGCAAATTGTCACACTTCCAATCATAAAAAGATACAAAAAAAAAATAAGGTTTTTTAATGGGTGAGGCATACGTTTATTGAATTGTAGTAATAATGCGATATTTTTTACGTTTGGACTCACTATACCCATAATCAATCAAACAAATCAATTTGATCAGACAAATATATTTATTTAAATTTTGTTGCACGTGTACAAACGGCAGACTTAATGCCAATACGCATTCTCTATCAATTAGGAACAAAGTTAGAAACTGATAGCGTATTGGAGGTGCATTGAAAGGGAAATGAGGATTATATACAACGTGAAACATAAAATGTCATAAACGACAGCGATAGCGATCCTGTCTTTCGCACTGACAATCCTGGGTTCGAGTCCCGGAAGGGATAGATGGTTGTGCGATGAATACGAGCATTTGTACCGAGTCATAGCCATTTATATATATTTCTATATATATATTAAATACATATGTATGTCTATCCGTTACCCTAGTATCCATAACACAATCCTTACAGTGCTGACTTTAGACTGATGTATAATTGATGTGTAAAAAAAGATTATACTGTAAAATTAAGACTTAGACATTAAGACAATAACGCTAACTATTTATTTTACCTACATCAGATATTAATGTAAATGAGAACATATTTGATCGTAAAAGTACAAGATTGCTTCGTTTGTGGGCGTTGTAACAATCAACTTAGTGATAAAACGGCGTCTTCCGTGCGTATCATTGTGAGGGTTGATTCTTGCGTGACATGACATTTGCCTGCTATGAATGAAGAATAAGATTGACAATGAACGCGTCGCGTGATAGACGCAATCGAATCACAGTACTTGGCTCCAACTACTGTTATAGAATTAAGCTATAAATATGGAGTGTTTGGATGAACAAATATTGATATTATGCAAAAAATTTATTGAAAACATTTTATTTAGTTTTTGAACTATCGCATTTAGTAATTGAAATGAAACATCTTTTATTGGATACCATAACATGTTTTAAGGAGACCATCCATCATATTACATTTATATTACTATAATTACAATAAGCGAAAAATATTAAACAGAGTTTCAAAGGTTGGCTTTTCCTTTGATTTGATGCACCTTTGCCACAAAAATCACTCTTCCTTAACAAAGTACAGATTTAATTTTTTCAATTTTGTTTTTAAATTTTAAATCTTTTTTTATTTTATTTAAACATTTGCATTCCTACATTAAAAAGGCAAATACAGTAGACATTATCAAAAGTAAAAAATAACTTATATACTCAGTATTTGCACATAAATGATACAATATTATTATATTGTAACTTTTGAAAGACTCCAAGTTTTTCCAGATTTGTAGCAACTGATTTTTTATTTTTAGTTCGCTTTCGCGTTTGATCCCAATCAAACGCGAAAGCGAACAGACAGAACCCATGATGGAACAGAAGGTGCCGACAAACAAAATATGTTATCAAGTGTATGTTTAAATTTAAATCCTTGCGAGCCAAATCTCATATGTCAGTTGTGAAGAAAGTTTTCGTCGATGACAAATTTCCGTGGCGATTTCAACGCGCCGTACCACCGCAGGGCCAGCGTCTCGAATTCCTACGTCCATCAAACAGCGCGAATACTTGGCAATTGCTAGCCAGCACTTGGCACGGTAAGCAAAGTCGCGCCCCCATTTATCCATAACGGACTTCAGATGGTGCTAGAACTGTTTAAAAATATATAAATAAGGAGGTTATACGCGTACAGTTTCAAAGAGTAATGACAACATTTCACTGTGGTAAACACTTGTTTTCAAAACAAAATACTTGTGTTACTTACGTTTAAATTTTAATTTGATTGCTTTGAAATTAAAACTTGACAATTTTATTTTAATTATTTGCCATTGTTAATTTGATTTGGTTTGATTTTAATTGTATTTTGATTATTTATTGGTTTATTATTATTATGTAAAATGATCCGCAGATGATAAATAATTGAGATATTGGTAGACACAAATATTTTCATACTGACGACTATTTACAGCATATAACATGTTATCTTTGTGACGATCGTTTGGTGTAACGGTAGCGATTTGCCTTTTGTACCGATGGTCCTGGATTCGAAATGTTTATGTGACGAATTCGAGCGTTTGTAGCTGATTACTGGGTATTATATATATTTCTAAACAAATTACATACATCTGTATGTCTATCCGCTAACTTAGTATCGATAACAGAATCCTGACAGTGTTTAACTCTGGGATAGGTTAATTAGTGTGAATGTAAGAAATATTATTATTTTTGTTATTAAAAATTGATAATAATTACGGAATTAATCTGAATAACAATTCAGTCTAAGTCTACCTTTGCTTTATTCAATGCTAGCTTTTACCCGCATTTTTTTTAATTTTTTTTTTTAATAAAAAGTTTGCTATGTTACTACTCCAAGAATATATGTACGAAGTTTCTTGATGATCGGTTTAGTACTTTTTTGCGTGAAAGCATAACAAACAAACTTACATTAACATTTATAATATTAGTAGGGATTAATATTGGAGGAATTAAGAGAAGTATGATGAAGTTATATAAATATTTTTTGTTATAAGTTTCCAAAGCGATTTTAATAGTATATGTATTCATAAGTTATATCCTAAACTTTTACTAACAAAAAAGCTCAATCGTCTGTCCCAGTTTCGTAAATCCTTGAAACACTGTGTTATGTATGTATGTCACATGAGCAATGGTGCAAAGTGACTATTATTTTATTATTTACATAATACTTTGTTATAGAGTACCTCTCCATTATATAGCAAGCAAGATAGTAGCAGTTTCCACTAACTCTATTTTAACTTCTCATCATTACTACGGTTTTTATTCCCAGTATCAACTGTACCGAGTGAATGTGTAGCTATTTTATCAGACAGAAGACCTTTGAGGCCAAAATAAAATCAAGGCTACGGCCGAGAGAAAACCGGAAACTGAGATAATACGGGTCAAGTTTGAATCGAGTTTTAAACCACAAAATGATACCTACGATTTGATAGGATATTTTTTTATAACTTTAATATTTTTTTCATTTCAATACTTCGAAGTTCGAATGACTACAAATAGTACCTATGATGATTAAATATGCCTCTTTTTCTAGATTTCTAATTATATGTTATATTCGTACAGAGCTAGTCGCTGCTTGAAATAAGGCAGAAATAATTTTTTGCCATTAGATAAATAAAATTAAGGATAAATCTAGAAAACCACTTAATGCAATGTAAATGGCATCAAAGTAACTTTTAACGTATATATAAGCATATGCAATGCATTTATTGAAAGTCAACTATGCCATAGCTTCTAAGTCCTACAACGGGAGACGTTGTACTGAGAAGTCACAAGAAACTCGGCAAGGGCTGATATTTTTCTTCTTTTATTAAGCGTAAAAAAGAAAATCTTACTGAAACCGGTTTTTTCACTAAGTTATTCTGATGTAAATTTATAAATTCATGGCGTTGGATACGTTATTGAATAACCTATTTTAAATTATAAGGAGTTTTCAGTGAAAATTGAAGTCGGTAAAGAGGGTCGTAGTTCATTATCGTTTCTTTTTCGCCCTTGGCAATTTGGGCACTCTCCGGACGCGGGGGAGGAAGGTGGCGAATCCTGTATGGACACTGACTTAACACCATCTAGAAAGTGCCATAGCCTAGCTGTATAGGCGAGTTCATCATCAGTTCTGATGTCTGTTTTATATCTAAGTAGACCAAGTAAAAAGGATTGCGTTTAGCTTCATTCAGTTCCAATTTTGTGATTGCTAAGGAATGGAACTCTTTGTCTGAATTTGTGTTACCTGACCAATACAATTTTGGCGTCTTCAAGTCAGGAGTGAATAGGTATCTTCTAGGCAAGCGCGTCACATCCTAGATCGCATCGTCGCTTACCATCAGGCGAGATCGTGGTCAAGCGTCTGCCAATAGTGTACTACGGGAGGCCAATGAAAAAACCCTCTTATACTACGTTCTCTACCAGGTACAATATTCGAATTCAGATTTTGAGAGAACTTTATTCCAATCATAAAGAGGTTATCAGTCGGTAAAGAACTCCTCGGTTAGTTACATTATGTAAATACAATTATGTAAGTAAACAGTGCGCTTGTTGTGTAACAACACGTGGGCAGGAGAGCGATCGTGTCGGCTGTCGCGGTGATATCATCGCATTTTTCTATTTTTAGACTGTTTCGAAGTTGAAGGTTTCCCGTGATGGTAAACAAAAATACATAAACTTTGTTATTAGGACGCTATATTTTCAGAATGAAGATTGCCCACAAGAAAAATAGGGAACATTAAGATATTGACAAAAAATTGGGCATACGGTATTAAGAATCTTCAAGATTATTAACTGTAGTTGATATCCTCATCCTCTTTCTTACGTGGCGGGTAAGGGGATAAACAATATGATGTGAAATTTTTTAGTCAACGTTTTAATTAATGACCTATAATTCTTATAAAAAGCAGATCGATTATTATTACCACAAAAAGGCAAACATTTCAGAGATGTTTCCATGATCGAAAACCGGTAGCTTGACTAACCACCATCCATACTCCAACCAATTCCTTTTCAAATTAAATATATAACTTCCCAGATATCGATCTGTATGAGTCTGGAGTACCTCTAAAACAATAACAGGCGATAGATGAGGATGGAATAACGGATACTTGTAGTTCTCCAGAGGCTGTCTGATGTCGTTATTCTCCAGGGTACTCCTGCAGAAGTATGGCAAGAGTATAACGGTGCTCTTCGTCAAGAAAAGCGATAAAGCCTTACTGAAGAATCACAGGCCCATCTCGCTCTTGAGTCACATATATAAGTTTGTGTCCAGGCAGGCCGGAAAACGTAAAGACTTCTGTACGAACCATCATGTCCACACGCTCCGGTAAATTATAGAAAAGACAGAGAAGGACATTTGTGGACTATGAGAAAGCTCGAACGAGACATTCACACCAATTACCCTAGCCCAAACAAAGTACTGTAAGGTTTGTGTAATGGGTACTAGGGTTACGGATGGACATCCACATATGATACAAATATATGTAATATTTATAGAAATATACACAAATACCCACGACTCAGATGCAAATTTTTGTATTCTTCAACAAACATCTAACGCAGGACCGTCGATGCGAAAGCCAGGATCGCTTTCGTTGCACCAGTCATCAATAAAGTCCTTGCATGGCTGCCAGATTGATTCTTGATATATCGAAGTTTGGAATTTTTTCGATAAACAAGACACGCATACGGGACCAGTGTAAGAAACGAATTCCATTGCAACCTGGCGTGAGTAAAGGAGACCTAATTCCTCCGAAACTGTTCACTAATGTTCTGGAAGATGTTTTCAAGCTTTTACCTACTTGGCATCAACATCAATGACGAATAAATCAATTTCAACAAGTGATGATAATACGGGTTGGTCTTAAGTGCGAGTGTAGAAGCACAAAGCAAAAAGAGATTTTGTATGTGCTCTTGATAAGAAACCTTTTTAACTATTTGAATAAAATATCTTTTTAGTAAAAATATATGACGACCATTGCCTTATCATCCTGTGATCACGGCTCCTATAAACGAGTCGAAACTTCAGGATTAAATATAAAATAAATTATGCGCAAAATCGGTAAATAAGTTATTTTATACAAATGTGTAATGTGCGCGAAAGTGTAAGAACTAAATACACTTACTATGATACTATCAACTGAATTTACTCTTAAAACCCATACTTCAAAACTTGAAATGTGTAAAGACAGGTTCTGAGGTGTACTTACAAATACTGATCAAACATTCTCGTTTTACCACTTAAATCGTTTTACATTTTACTCTATTTACTCTATGATGACAGTTTCAATCATCTCTAAGTTAGAAATGACGATAATGCAAACTGACAGAACATAGCAACAAAGTAGACCGCGCACGCACGAATCGACGGTTCCAGAGAGTAACTACATCGGCGGTGAGGCAATTTGGTTGTAATTGTTCGGGGCAAAAGGTATATTATTGTTTGGAGATGAAGATGACGTCATAGCGAGTCCTTGCACGGATGGGTGCGTGGACGCATCCCGTGGCTGAGGTTACAACCACTCGGGATAGGTTTCAATGTCGTGCGGTGACGCTTGTGCGTTGTTGCTAAGGGCAAGGATAAACGCACTAGAGTGTAACCTCATGTTGAAATAAACATTTTCCTCCATTCAGCGAAGACATTTTCAGGAAAAAGATTCTACTAACCTTTTACATATTAATAATTGTTGAAACTAGTCTTCAAGTTAGTAAATAGTGAAGCAATGAAGGCAATTTTGAAACTAGGAGAAATCCAGAGCTACTTTTATACTCATGAGAGTATAAAAATACATATACACCCATCAAAAATTGTTTGCTTCAACTTTGAAAGCTTAAAATATATATTTTTTTAATTTAAAAAGATTTATAAAAATTATATCCATAGTTTGAATACATACCATTTAATCTAAAAAAAAATTTAAGCTCTATAGTATTTTTAAATAAAATTATGTCAAATAATCCTATGAAATATTGACAAAAGATTGACTAGCAGAAAGGCGAAGTTCCTATTAGTTTTCTACTCTAAATCGAATTCGGAATAAATCTCACGATTAGCAGTCGACTATTCGTAATGATGAATTGCAAATCCGTCGGGTTGGATGTAGACCGATGCTTTCGCCGGGCATCGAACCCGCACGTGGTTGGTCGCTAGTCGCCGATCATAACGGGTCACATAGAGCCTCTTTACGGGGCACATGCGGCATATTATCTAACTAGCAACCAATTAGAACACAAAACAAAGTTACTGCCAACGTTCATACATAATATGTCGCTAATTCCAACGCCACAGATAATAATTTAATTTCAACATAAAAACTGAAGATAGTATGATGATGGATGATGCGACGTGTCACCGGTAAACAAAAAGTAATTTATATAACCGTCCTTATTAGCCTCACCTTTTTTGCCCTCATTTCATTGCCTTCTGGAAAGTAAGCAACCATAATTGTTACCATAACCATAATCTCGTCTAAACAATACTTAGAAGGTATATGAACTTTGACGTTGCAATGGTAAGAAATGTGTGTTTCAATGATTTTCCATCATTTTGATCGATACTTGTAGGAAATCCATTTATCTCTCTGATCTCATTTTAATTCATGTCTAAAATTCCTGTGTCAGTCAATTAGTATTAACTCAAACAAACGTTATTATTGCTAAAGAAATCAATTTTAAAAATAATGTTTTTGCTCTATAGTGTTCTATGTTTTTAAACGAAATACATGTTGGCGTTGAATAAAGCATGCAAAATAAATCAGACAAACGGGTGGATGTTCTGATAGACAAAAGCGGCGAACGCATGCCTCTTCATGGAGAGAGAAATTTTATTTGAAAGCTAGTTGAAGATAAGGATTTCTTGTAAATGGCAACACCGCAGGTGGTAACGGATCAAAGTTCGAAAGAAAGGCAACATGACATAATTTAGGAAAGAAATAATCAGCTTGTAAGTAAATGTATTTACTATTACATTTTATGTACTACTTTACACGCATTCAAAGTTCTGATTTGTCGGTAAAGCCGTGACCCTTTTTTTATTTAAAAAGGTAAGCGCTTGACCGCTATCTTGAAGAATGATGCGATCTAGAATGTGACACGCTTGCCTAGAAGATACCTATTCACTCGTGACTTGAGGACCCCTAAATTGTATGTGTCAATTGTAAACACAGACTTAGGCAAAGTGTTCCACTCTTTAGCGGTACAGATCACAAAATTGGAACAAAAACGCTCTTTGGTATATCAACCATATGGTGATGGAGTCTATTTATAAGTCTGGTTGTCCGATGAAAATATTGGGACAGCGGAACAAGGCTGTGCAGTTCTACTGCACACTCCGAAATGTATCCTAAAAAAAACAGATAGGCTAACTACCTTCCGTCTATGTTCAAGGCTTTTCAGCTTATTCTTAAATGATTTTATTATCAATAAGAGTTCCCTGCTCCAACACGTTAATAATTATTTTTCTTATCTACAGGTTCTACTTTGTCTCATTAGTTCGTTCCGCATGATTAGCTTGCATTTTTTACATTACTGACATCACGTATCATGTCATCAAAGACGGCTCCCGTTAATACATTTGGTGGACATAACGGACGAATCCTATCACTATGAAATTAATAAGCATCAATTTGTACTTCATTTGAAGAGACATTAGTAAATATCAGATGTCTGAGTAAAATATAAAGATGCTTGGATTGGAAACATGTCTAAAGATTGACATTTATGCTCTGGACTATCTATTTTATCTTGGTGAACGACTTCACTTGTATGTACGCTTATGATTAAAAGACATGTTGTTTATTAGCTAAATGCTTCAAACATTTTATTGGTTTTGCATGTTCTTCAACTTTCACTAGCGATTATGTGAAATGTTTAATGTATTGTGCTTCCCTTTTTTTATGATAATAGTATTTTTTTTCGAACAATGTCTTATTCTTTTTTAAATATATTCGTCTTATTTTATATTTCATTTCTGATGATGATTTTGCATAATTAATGTTATGTACACCTTAATTGTGGTTAGTGTTGCCCAAATGCAAGAACAAGACGAGACTTAGCCAGTCTTGGTCTTGGTCTTGCGCCAATACACCTGGTCTTGGTCTTGGTCTTGGTCTTGCGCTTGCAGTCTTGGTCTTGGTCTTGGTCTTGCAGCAAGAGTCTTGCAAGTCTTGCAATTACCTATTAGTCTATTGCTATTTATTAAAGTTTACTTTAAATCTTAGAAAAACGTATTAGAATTGGAACATTGTGAGCTTGAATTAACATAGCCATAGTAAAGATCAATCAGATTAATAAATAACTGAAGATTTGATAAGAAAGTCGAAAAATCAACTGACCTATATGTCGTTTTCCATGGAAGTAACTGTTTCTTAATAAACATTTATGATTTATAAGCTTACATTTGCTAAAACATGTAAAAAAACAAATTAATTACAATAACTTGACTGTATTTTAAATAACAATGTCTGTCTAGAAAGAGATTGAACCCTCAACTTGCATGAAATTTAATAAAAGAGTTTTATGATTTATCATTTATTTCAATCAAAAATAAAATACAACACAAATCAAACATAACAGTACACAACAGCTTTATCATTAGGTTATGTTACTTTATATCAATTCTTTTGACCAAGAATTAATACAAAGTAACCATCTGGCTGACTCATCACTTAACCTATTTCTATGTTTTCTAATTACTAATGATGCTTTAGAAAATAATCTCTCAGCAGGTACTGAAGTTGCAGGTATTGAGAGAAAATCACGGGCCATCTTCGATAAAGTCGGATACTCTGTCTCATGCGTCCTCCACCAATCTAAAATGTCTTCCGAGCTGGCAGTTCTTGGTTTTCTCAGGTACTCCTCCAACTCGTCTATCACTAAGCCTTGAAGACAAGATCCAGATGACGTCGAGGGACATTCATAGAGTTTATCAAAGTCTATAATGTCTTCATCTTCATCACATACTTTATTTTCTTTTCTTGGCAATTCCAGAGATTTGTTCAGTGAGTGTAGACTTTTATATTCTTCATATAGTTCATTGAACTTGCGCAGACTTTCTGTTTTAAGTTGCTTCCCCCACATTGTCAGGTCAAAAGTCTGAGCCTTATGCCTTGGGTCTAAAATTAAAGAAGTACAATAAATCCAGTTGCTCTTCTTATAATGTTTAAGCATTTTGTCTCGAGCTGCTTGGAAAGCTAGAATGAGCCTTTCATCCACTTCAGATCGATTAGGTTTCTCATCTAACTGTTTTACCATGGATTCAATTTTATCTAGCAAGAGATTGAATGATACAATGACTAGCGGTAATGTAACATATTTGTCTCCACCAAGTTTTGTACTTAAAAGTTTAAAGTTTATTAGAAATTTATGTAATTTTTCGAGTACCTGCCATTCACTAGCTGTGATTTGAAAATCATTCAATTCGGTGACAGAACTGCACAATATGTTAATGCCCGCTCTCACTTTTAAACCAAATCCAATCATATCATGTGTGGAATTCCATCTTGTTGGACAGTCAAGAATGGCATTTAGATTTGATGGCACGCCAGCTGCTTCACAAGCAGACTGAAACTTCTTCTTCACTATCTCACTTCTTTTTATTTTACTGGAAATACTGCGTAACTTTGTTACAGATGTACGCGAGTCAGCAATATTTGGTGCATATTCTTCATCTTCCTCAGTTTCGTCTGCATAGTCTTCATACTGCTGATCTTGCGCGTTAGTGTCAGACTCACAGTGTAATGCTAAGGTCTCTAATAAATCTTGTACACCAAGGTTTAAAATGTGAGCAAAGCACCGGAAATGTTGATTGTCTGAATCAAAGTGTGGCAACTGTTTGCCCAGTTCATACATAAATTTGGTATTTGCAGTTGCGTTGTCGACCGTGATACCTTGTATTTTATCAATTATGCCATATTCCAATAAACATTCATGGAAAATCGTTGCAATATCTTCCCCAGTATGTCGACCGCGTGATGGTATAAAATCAAGAACTACAGATCGATACTTCCATTCGTTGTCTATATAATGCATAGTAACCCCGTAGTAACTCCTACCAGCAATTGACGTCCACCCATCAATGGTAAATGACATTTTAGATGATAATTGTTGAAGTCGTTCCTTGAGATTAAATTGGAGCTCTTCAAATCGCTCTTTGACTTTCCTTCTAAGTGTAGACCTTTTAGGAAACTCCATATTAGGGCAAATACGTCGAAAATATACTTGTGTAGCTTCGTCATCGAAAAATGAGAAGGGAAGATATTTTTTCACTACCCAATCAACTGTAGCTGTCGTGATGTTGTCACTGCTGTTTTCCGACTGAAATAAAACAATAAATCTTGTGTTATTATTTAAAACATACTAGGTTTGAGCGTTTAGGAGGAGGAGGTTTGTTGTTGTTAAATCGAGAAAATCGTTAAATTGACATTTGTTATATTAAGGTTGCACTGTACTGTAATTTACCAAAATAAAGTACTTAGTTGTTACTGGCCGATTATGAAAACAAATGAAAATATAGGTGTTTATAAAAATATTTAAGACGATAATTACATACTTAATATGTCGCACCCCTAGATGAAAACACCACTAACTCAAAAATACTTACGTAAGTTAATGGCGTTTTTGAAAGTATCGCATGAACAGCTACGCGGAGTTAAAATTCCCGTAGCGACAATTTCGACCATTGTTAAAAATGACGCGAAATATGTACCTATGTATTACTATTTTATCAATATCTATAAAATATTCCGAAGTCAGTTTAAAGTCATTTGTTCAAAAAAGACTTTTTTGAGTTCCTGGAGTTTTCATATAAAAAAAATATATTCTTACCTGTCCACTTCTTCCAGCGGTTACTAAAAAGCTTGTGATATCTCCACTTAATTTTGGTTTAACAGGAAGAAATATTTGTGATTCCTTTTTGTGGAAAGATATTAGATGTTTCCTTAAGCCTGAAGTGTTTCTGTTTTTCATTTTTATTTCAGTCTTTTTATGTTGGCACAATTTACACAAGGCAGTTTGGGATGCATGAATTATTTCGAAAAACTCCTCAAATTTGCTTTTGGGTCTTTTAGATCTGTGACTCAAACTCTCGTTACTCGGACTAGAATAATTTGAATCTTCGTCACTCATATTAAATTGTACACGTGATACGTTTTTAGAAAACAACAAGAATTAGTAAAAACAATTATTAAGTTAGACTCGAAGCACAGCTCAATTGGAAATGACTGGAATTAAAATAATTCCTTTGTTTATAGTACGTTTCCTTGCTTTCTACCGCGCCGCCTCGCCACGTGCCGGCTCTATTAAAAGGATGCCGCCGCAAATCAAACGATGCCGCGTGCGGCGTACAAACACAGATTATTACCTACTTGTACAGACGCGACGCGTGAATAAAATATATGTAAAGAATTAGTGCCAATCACTATTCTTTACATATAAGTGAATGTTTTGGCGTACATCTATACTAATCTATACTAATATTATAAAGCTGAAGAGTTTGTTTGTATGTTTGATGACAGAAGTTTTAAAATAAATAAATAAATCCTGAACGTCACTATACCTCCAAAGTTACTATTCTTCGTGGGCGAAGTCGCGGGCACTGCTTGTAAATACTTTTTTTTTTTTTTTTATTTATTTTTTTTTATTTATTTATTTCATATACAAGAAAAAAAAATACAAAGATACAATTTAGTCCCACAAAACCGACTTGTCGGTTTGACTGAGGGATCTTTAGTCTCTTAGCTTATAATTATAATTATGTAGGTATATAATACAACTATAACTGTATCAGGTAAAGTTAAGTGCACAATAATTGGATTTAGACTGAATTACAACAAACTGAAGGAAAATTTAGCGGTGATAATAATAAGATACAATTGTTGTAAGATATAAAATACGTGTGTAAAAAACAACCACGCCTCCGAGCCCTCAGATGGGCTCGGAGGCGTGGTTGTTTTTTACACACGTATTTTATATCTTATAGAAATATTGCATTGTGAATGCAAAAAAATAAATAAAAACATACAATTGTTGTGTTAAATAGTAGTCATCAGATAATCTTTTAATATTTTTTTAAATTTATTTTTATCCGTTTCACATCTAATAGTTTCGGGCAACGAATTAAGAAGATATGGTATACGCTTCTGTAAAGTTCTGTCACCAAAATAATTTTGAACCCTAGGAATTACAAATTTCTTTTTTGAAGTGGCTCTAGTGATCTGGTTATGATTTATGTATTCAAAAGTGGAGACACACTCTCGGCTGCCGTGATTATTTACTAATAATAAATCGCAGGCTTTTTATTTTATTAGTAGGTAAGTACCTACGCTTTTTATATTATTTTATTAATTATGTAGAATTTTTTTACACGTTTCAAGTATATTTAAAAGTGGCTACAATATTTATCAAACGGGTGATATTTGAACACTTTTTTGCTATTTTTTCTTGTAAAAACTTAAGAAATATAATGACTAAATGTACAATAATAGTACCTAAGTAATTAGTTTAAAACCATATAATCAATATTATAATATATACTTACTAGAATAAATTATTATGACATCTACTACCTATCCTTACCATTTTATTCTAATCATAATACTACTTGCGTGATCAGTATAATGTATTCATTTTCATTATAAGCACTCTGAAACTTATTTATTCTTTGGAACACCTGTAGGTACTCTTAAAATTCGAAATTATTTTGCATGAGTATACCTACGCCTACGCCCTGTGGCGGCAATCAAATAGTGTCAAATGTTGTGATTTCGGCGCGGCGGCAACGATTGTTGTATATGATTTCAAAAGAAGCCGCCGGCGCGTGTATTATAACCATGTGCTTCCGAAAAGCAGCAAATTTCTTTGAGAAGTAAGTACAAAACCTTTGATGCCGCATTATCAAAGTGCCGATGGTTAAAACATAACTATGCATGCACTCAGTTTGATTTTAATGGATATTTTTTTATTCGCTATGTAGGTATGTTTATGGTATTAGTCGTAATGCGCATAGATCCAGTTTTTCATATTCTTTGATACAGTTTTTTGCGTCTCATAGAATTCCTAAGCGTACCTATACACCGAACTGTTACACCTAACTACTCCGTGAAATAGCGCTAAGTCCTAGCTGCAAGACGCAAGAGTCTTGCAGGCTTAGTCTTGTTCTTGCTCAAGTCTTGCACGGTCAGTCTTGGTCTTGGTCTTGCTAAAAATACGCGGTCTTGTTCTTGGTCTTGGTCTTGCAAAAACGCAAGAACAAGACCAAGACTGCAAGACCAAGACTGAATTTGGGCAACACTAATTGTGGTGCATATCAGAACAGAAAACAAAATGTATATATAATTTACAATTAATTAACATGTACCATGTGGAAAAACTGAATAAATAAATGAAAAAAAATTTACCTCTAACACTTGTCCACAGGTTTGGAAGTGTGGTAAGTATTATAATAATAATAATTCTCACATTCACACTAATCAATCTAGCCCAAAGTAAGCACTGTGAGGCTTGTGTTATGAATACTAGGGGGGAACGGATAATCAAACATATGATTCATAGATACGTAATATTCATGTTTTCATCAAACATCAGGCCTTTCCGAGACTCTAACCCAGGTTTGTCGGTGCAGAATCGCTAATGTTGCACCAAGCGGTCGTCAAAGTTAAGTATATATAACAATAAATCAGGTAGTAGTAAAGTATAATATTTAATATATAGCAAATTAAATGCCGGTATGATGTGAATGTACTATACGTCATTTTGGATCACTGAATGAAACTAGCTCTTCAAATCTTTTTTTAAATGCGACTCTAAAGTATGGCGGTTTAATTAGCTGTTGCTGTAGTGCATTGTTAAGCCAGCTATTTACCCACCCTTGGTTCATAAGAGCACACTTACGTACAACCCAACTCAGACAGGGTGCTTCAATCTGGAAGGGTGCTTGTGGCAGTGTGTTTCTAAATTTAAATTTAAAATTACAAGATGCGTCGTGAAAAACAATTTGGAAAAAAATAAGATTTTTTTTTGTTTTATTATGACCGTTATCACCTGATTGTAAGCGACGGTGCGATCTATGATGTGATGCGCCTGCCTAGAAGATACTTATTCAATTGTGACTTGAAGACCCCTAAATAGTATTTATCAGGAAACACGATCCAGCAAAGATAGCCATACGAATTACAATATTGGAACCAAAACGCTTAGTGCGACTTTTTGGAGCGATAAAAAAACAAGGCTGTGCAATTCTGCAGCTCTCCGAAATGTATCCAATAAAAAAGGGATAGGCTAGCTACCTTCCATCTATGTTTAAGCCTTTTCAGCTTATTATTAAAAAGATAGTCGTTTCATTCATCAATCGTCATTCAAGTCAGACAGTCATCATTGTAAAATGGCGTACTTCCAAACTTTGGATTGTTGACGTCAAAGTTTCCACGAGGTCAGAAACGCGCATTAGACAGTCTGGGAATTGCAAGCATTCATAGCTTACCGCGACATGTATATAAAATACCAAGTGTAAAGTGAAATGGTATACTGTTACGCAATGAATAACCTTACATATTGTTCCAAACATGTCTTAGAAGTAAAGCTGAAAGTTGAATTTTATCTAGTAATAAAAATCTACAATGTAATAATTTTTCCACACATTTAAAGCTTTTAACACTACTTCCGTGCTTTTAATAAGTCTGTAATTTTCGTTTCGCTTATGTGGAGAGAGACAATTTAGTAGGATTAACCATATTAAACATGGCTCTATCTAGTGACCAGAAGCTACATGGATCAAAGGAATTTGATAGATGATTTTTTATATTTCTTGTTACTGCATTGCAATACTAATAACTCATAGATCATGCATATCGCTGGATCTTTGCGCAATATAAAAATATGGCACACAAAATAATTGTAATGAACTACTTTTTTGTTAAATTTAATTATTATTAGATATCCTATACAGATGAATAGATTCTCTGATAGGGTGCCGGAAGTTCTTAATTTATTTTATACAATTAAAACCAGATAAATCAAAATTCAAAAAAGTTATTTCAACTACTATGTTTGACTAAATTCAATTCGAGAATTAAATGGAAATAAATTCTTTTATACTTTTTTTTCCGAGACTTTGAGAAACAGTTCATTGGCACTAATAAGCCAAGCATCGAGTTACATTTTTTATTTAATCTTTGCTGATGTGTGTCGTCCTATATTAACAAAATGTAAGTACTGTATCGAGTAAAAATATGATCTCAAAGTTATA
Source organism: Calamotropha paludella (assembly GCA_927399485.1). Taxonomy (NCBI): domain Eukaryota; kingdom Metazoa; phylum Arthropoda; class Insecta; order Lepidoptera; family Crambidae; genus Calamotropha; species Calamotropha paludella. The sequence goes on from OV656804.1 coordinate 30,186,902, forward strand.
TACCATAGCAAGTGTTTATTTTACAAAACGACTGAAAATTCTATGTCCACTAGCTGTAATATTTACAAATGTATTGTGCTCTGTTTTTTTTAAATTTATTTACATTAATAATAAATAAGTTATATACAAAACAGTGCCACAGAAATCTAGCAGATTTTTATGGGCACGACGTGTCGTCGAGACATAATTTAAAGATAACATTTCTCTGTTCAAATATGAACGGAAAAAGACTTCTTCGCTAAAATATTCCGTCATATGCATAAGTTTACGATAAAAGATCATTTGGAAGCCAAGCCAAAATGCAATATGTAAAACGATTTACATGCAGTAAACAAACAAGTCGTTAATTTAATTGCATCCTGTTCGTACACATCAATTCCTACAAATCTCTGGCTTTTATTTAAATGTTCATGAAACATTGCAAAAAAAAACAACAACAGAAATATCTCTTAGACACTTAAGTGTAAGATGCTGTTTTCTTAAACATAAGTTTTAATAGTGAGATGCCGTATTTCTAACAGGCTGTATTCGTAATTTCTATTAAAGACAATCCACTAATCCCACACTTTAGGCATCGAAATTAAAATAACTTTATTCAAATGCAATTAAAAATAAGTTGTTTTGAATCGTCCAACATTTTTACCTACCACCCATTCAGGACGTTTTTTGAATGACTAGAAGAATGGGCGCAAGAAACTCGTCAGCTTTAACAGAAGTAACGACATTTAAAATATTATACGGCGTCATCATACATAATCTACAAAAACAAACAAAATTATTCTGTTATCAAAATAATAGTAGTGTTATGGTTTCATTACATCGTTGAATACAACAAAGTCAACAAGTATTTGTTTAAAATACTCAAACCTCCTTCAGGAGCCTACATTTAAAACTAACAATAAAGTTATCAATATCATCATTATAAAATAGGTCAATCTGCAGGACCTTTGGATGCTACAAGGAGCGGCTCTGTTGTGTTTGTATCCTGATGGATACAAGCAGGAAGCCGATATTTCCTGCTACCTTTACAGGCCCTTCAGTTCCATCTCCACATGTAGCTGCTCTTTTGTTCATTTATTTGTTATTATTAAAAACAATTTATTTATTGGCTTATAGTTTGCCCAAAACACCAGGAAGTCAACCAGAACATGTCAACGAGACACAAATAGGCGCTACCGTCATATGGTTGACGTACCAAAAAGTCGCACAAAATGATTTGGTTCCAAACAATCCGTACCGCTAAAGAGTGGAACTTTTTGCCCGATTCTGTGTTTCCTGACACATACTATTTAGGGGTCTTCAAGTCACCTTCTAGGCAAGCGCGTCACATCCTAGATCGCATCATCGCTTACCATCATGCGAGATAGCGGTCAAGCGCTTACCTATCTACTATGAAAATAAGTATACTAAGATTAATCATTTTCATTTTCATTTTAATGGGATCGCAGAACTCATAAAAAAATAAAAATTCAAATATCATTAGGCTACCATATACATACTGCACGCTGTCAAGAACAGCATCGTCAAGCACAATAAATATTTAAGGGGGTAGTTCGAATCCATGCTAGGTCTGTTAGTTCGGGGTCTTCACACGTGAGCTTGGTTTCCCAAACGATTATCGATTCTGCGACCAATGCTATCTACCACCGTTTTGTATTTTAGCTTATCAATTCGAAGAGTTATGTCCATCATAGTAGCTCTTTTACAGATAATTATATTACAGACCCAATTACTCCAAGAAATGCGGAACGAAGCTTTGCCTACCTCCTTTCCTTAACTTTTCTTTACTTCGTTGGATAAGCCAAAAATCACATCTGTAGGCTTCATCCCAGGCAGACATGGCTAAAATATATTGTATTCAGGTTTTGTGGGTAATTTGGGACATGAAAAAATAGCATAGCTTCCAGAACGCGCCTCGACTGAGTTCGACACGTCGTAAACACTCAATAAAATGGGACGCCAATATTAGTTTGTACGGAAATAGTAACAGGGGTCACACCATTTTGTTATTTATCATTTTATTTATTGGTTTATCGACTTATATTTTGAAGAATAAAGACTACAGATCCAGATCTAAATCACGTCGCTTTCGTAGTCCCAGATCAATCGGTGACTTAAGATCCTTTTTTTTTATTTTGACCTAAATGGGACGGAATAATAAGTGATATTTAATAAAGTGATAAGGCATAGGCTTTTCCTTTGGATGAACACATCGCAGGAAGAAAGGGCCATAATTTATGGGGATAGTGCGAATCTGTGGGTTCTAAGGTCGTAGATGCAGTCGTTGCCAAATGCTTAAGTCGCCTTCTTTAGAACAGAGGAGTTTGAGATAGTGAATTTTTGGACACCCATCCAATGACCAGCCTTCGCGAAAGTCGCTTAACCTCCATAATCATAGGCCTAAAGGGATAACAACCCGTACAAAGATTATATCAGTTTTTTATTTTACGATCTATAATTACGTCATAAATCGCGGAAAAGGATGTGGTTTTACTCTTTTTTTATTTTTTTTATCGTGAATAGGTAAGTGCTTCATTGCTATCTCGCCTGATGGTAGGCGGCTATGCGATCTAGGATGTGAAATGCCTGCCTAGAAGACACCTATTCTATCGTGACTTGAAGACCCCTAAATTGTATTTATTAAGAAACACAGACTCAGGAAAAATAGTTCCATTCTTTAACGGTATGGATCACAAAATTGAACACTGACTACACATTTTTTCACATCACACAATTTATTTCAACGGGAAATTTACAACTTTTTGATTTTGAAATGAAACACTTTAAAGATTACTAAACGAGTTTCAAAAATACTACCGTAAAGGATTGGAAGCATTACGGTTAAATGAAATCAAGAAAATAAACAAGTTTTGTAATAAGATTTAGACTTATAAGAACAATCAATACCAGCATAAAAACTGAGATAAAAGAAATAATCATGCAAGTGTTATAGATATTAGGGTAACGGACAGACATAAATATACCATACAAAAATAAGATATATTTATATAAAATTATATAAATATGACCTCATTAATTTAATCAACATCTGTTTTTGAATATATGCCTATAATCAGCCTTTTTTATTTTCTCTTACCTTCTTTTTTATTTAATTACTAGCTTTACCCGCGCTTCGCCCGTATTTTTTTTTTCAATAAAAACTATCCTATGTTACTTCTAATACCTCCAAGAATATATGTATGAAGTTTCATGATTATCGGTTGAGTAGTTTTTGCGTGAAAGCATAACAAACAGACTTACATTCACATTTATAATATTAGTAGGGATTTGCATGCCTACATTATGAAGACAAATATTAGACCTGTCGAATATTATTAGTTTTTAATTTGTATTTTCATTATACGCAAACAAAAGTTTCTATATCTATTAGGTACTAATTATCAGAAAAACATCTGCCAATTCCGGGGCTCGAACCCAAGACAGGCAGAACGAAAAGCAAGATCGCTAACGTCGTATCGAACCGACAAAATACGGTCAAAAGTTTTTTTCAATACGTGGACAAAGTTTTTTAGCTCAACAAATCTGTGACTTTATAAATCACTATACGAAGTTTCAACTTGAATCAATGGCGTAGGTATAAATAAAGCCACATCTAATCTACCCAGCGAGGCTATACCCTTGCAGTGACATCCAAACACTGATGTCAATAACCCGCCGCAAAAAATCTACAAGACAGCGTTCTATTCCGAGCGGTGACGTAAGCTCAGGCGCACCATCAGCCCATGAGCGGCTTACGTGAACAAATTCTACATTTGATCTTAAAAAAAAATTCCGTACGATACAATGTTGGTAAACATTATATCTATTCACGGATATAACAATTATTTCACGGTTGCACTTTATAAATAAAAGAAGTGGAACGGTACCAATCCACCAGTGATGCATGTTGTACAAATAAGATTTTAGCGTCGAAATCTGTTTTACGTATCTCAGCACTTTCGAAAATTAGTTTTCCTATAAATTGTGTTTTCGCTTATTATGAAGAGAGCCAGTGGCCTAATTCCTTCGTGTCCTATATCATTTTTGCACTCTTCAACGAAACCAATTAACAAAGAAAGTTGAAATGTACTTTTTTATGGAATCTCTAGGGAGGCTGGCTTCAGTCCATCACTGAAGAGTTTCTAATAACAGCTATAACTGTCGTAGTATTTTTGGTAATATCGTTTATACGTTATGTGTGGTGATTATGTTAAAATACAATGAATATTGAAGCACCACCTCCATAGCAATTGTATTTGGCAAGACAAAGAGAACAGCTGCAAATCTCAGTTTTTTTGTACACGTCAATTGTCGTACTTTTGTTTGTAAAGCCACAATGTATTATTAACTTTATGTAGCCTTTACAGTTCGATCTCAATCAATTGATCTTAAAACAATAAGCTATTCTTTTATTATATCTAGTGATACTATTAATATAGGTACATAATACGACACATAATCGCAGGGAAGACAACCTTCATATTAACACCGAAAATAATCATCACAATTAAATCAATATGTTACAGAAACTGAACCAAAAAAAAACACTCACCAGGCAAGCATGCACACAAACTAGGAACGTATAAATGGCAATAAAAAGAAAAAAAAATATAATTCAAGTCAACTATCTTGAACTACACAAAATGATAAAATCCCAACACCTTTTTGATACAGAAGAAGCTAGCTTGATCTCATTGCTGAGCCGGTCATAAAGTATCAACGGTTCGTAAACTAATATCTCAAAGAGCCAAACGTTAAGTGAACGGAATATTCGATAAACACATCAAATTAAATCACAAGCTTGTAAAAGAAATTGACGTTGAAAGATCAACTGAATTTATAAAAAAACACCGCGTTTTTGTCACAAGACTTTTTTTTGTTGATCAACTGTTTGATATCTTTTTTAAGCGCTTTGGGTGGCAAACAAGCGTACAAGCCATCGGATGGTAGGCACCGTAACCAATGGACATTTGCTATACCAGACTTATATCCAAATAGTAATAAACGAATACTCCGAAGCGACACTTCAAACATTCGAAGCGGATGCTGTCGCGCTTGAAGTCTGTTTTGAGTATGTGATAATGATAACAGTTGATCGACCAAAATTGCCTTATGCCAACGTCGTTTTATGCCAACACAGTTAATTGAAGCTAGCGTCTTCACCAAAACCAAATGGGAAGCCAAACGTTCCGAGCGAGGAGCGCTACCTGGAGTGTTGTTGTGTCGGGGGTGGTGAGGGTGCACGAGACGACGTCGCAGTCTGGTGCTGATGCTCCGCTCCAGGACTGCCAGCGCCGCTGCCACCCAGCGCCATCGCCAGCCCGCTGATGCTGCACACACACCACCACGTCACCACAGCCCTAGCCAAGAGCGAGCGAGCGAACCTGCTCCAATTTCACCATAAGTCCATCCGCATTTTGGATACGTTTCTCGTTTAAAATTATTATGATAAAGAGCTTTCTATGCATGGTCCAGTCAGGAATGACGAAGAATTAGTGTAATTCTGCACAGGGCTATCAGTATTAAAAGGAAACCCATACGTACCTAGTACATTGAACTCGGCCCATCCAAAGTTCTGAAGACCTGACCCCGGACATGTATAGATAGCTCTCTATAAACCGTGCTTGCAGTCAGTCATATGTATTCAAAATATGGACCAAATAATTATACGCAATCGTATCCAATTTGCGGTAGGCTTAACAGGCATAATTGTATGAAAGCTTTGACTGGAGTAGATAAGCTAGTGTTCGAATTGATAACAATACATCGTATTTAGGTATCGTATTTTCCTCTGCCCAAATATATCCAGCCAAAATTAGTCTCTCTTTCAAGTGTTATAGGCTGACTTTTGTTAATTGAAGTTTAACAGCCGAGCGAAGCAGAGCATTCCCAGCGGGGTGAAAATCCATAGGTAAGCAGTAACGTTCAGTTAGTGGCAAGACGAGAAGTGTAGGTAAATGAAATTATAAAAAAGGAAACTGGTAAGCAAGCATAGACAAAACTTTCGTTTTTAAAGTACCCAATACGTTAGATTATAGACACAAATAAGACGGCAACCATTGAAAAATAAATCTTATAAGCCTGTCAAAGAAACAATACAGTCTGCCTGACAAAAATAAATTAGAAAATTATTATTTTTATATGCAAGTAACAATCTTTAAAGTGAGAGGAAACAACGCGAATCGGACGGATAGCCAACAGTGGGCGAGAGTGGGTAATTAGCCGCATTCACGTCAACGAACTAGGAATATACTCAGCAGCATATGGCTGGCGTATGAATGGGACGTACCGCAAGCTCAGACACTGCCAGCCGAGGCAGCCGACGCGTCGCCAGCTCCAAGGCTATTCTATAGTTGACTAAACAAAAAAGACCTGATCAGTGTATTGTAATGCTAAAGTATGTTAGATCGCATAGAATAATAGTAGCTTAGATTGAAATATTATCACTAAGTTTTTGTATAAGTTACGGCAAGGAAATTGAAGAAGTTAACTATGCGCCGTTTCGATACACAAAAACATCTTAACTCTTAACGAGTGAATTGCATGTTGTGAACAATAATTAAACGAAATGACGTGTTCTTTGCCCACAAACTGACTTTTGAAGTATTTAAACTGTAACCTTTTATTTTTGTTGCAAAATCACATTTCCTATTAAAATATTTAATTTTCATAAAATATTACATTCAATAACGAATGAATTACTGTATAAATTACTCACATAATGACTGTTGATGTCAACAAAATAAATTTGATTAAAATTTTCGCCACGGTAAAAATATCTTAATCCAGAATTCCTACATTTTTAAATAATTACCGAGAAGAGAGGTCAAATGATATTTCCGCGTCTGCGTCTGGTGTTAATGCGTATTATAATAAAATTGTGGGTTTCCGAGTTCACTTTTAATGTATGTTATATTTATTAAACTGCCAAAAAGCTAAGGTTAAAAACTGCATCATGGCGTGGTCAGGAAGTGGTAATATTCAGCAAAGGACAAACGAGCAATCGCTGGTAAAATATGGAATTGAAAATGTGTTCTTTTAGTTGTTGAACAAGCACTAATAAACAACATTTTTAAAAGGCTAGTTAAAAAGGCGTTTCCTGATTTTCATTATAATAAAGTAACAGTCGAGGTTAATCATATTGATTATATCCATACATATATGCTATTAAATTTATATATGTAGTCTCAATTTACATAAGTATATGCAGAACGCCATTGTTAAGAAAGCAAAACGAAATGTTAAGAGCTTAAGACACTAAAACAGTTGCAAGTGCAGTTATTCTTCTTAACATTGTTTACATATCTTGAATCTTGAAAATAAAGGTCCATGAACAAAGAAATTAACACTAAAAATATTGACGTCAAACTCTCGAGACTTGTTTATTTGTATGAACCGGTCAAAAACATAAACACCCAAGGATTATTATAAATGCCTGCTTCAAATTTTCTACTGTGTTTGTGCAATTCGCGATGTCAAAATCGTAGTCAATAAAGAAAATATCCTCGAAGATGCCATTGCGATATTAATCTATAGTAAAGATCTTTAAATCATGTTGGCAACAATGTCTAACCCTGAACACGCTACGATAATGCCAACGCATTGACCACAGAATGCATCCGACCTCGTTAACCCAAGCGTGCAATCATCAGAAATATAAAGAGGATCACATATGCATTGTAAATGCAGAACAGAATCTCGGCACAGAAAATTTGACGACATTTATCATAATTTTGTGTAAAAACACAACTTGTTTCTTGTAATGGCTTTTATAAAGGTTTAAAGACCTAAGCTTAGGTACTTAGATTGTAAATAATAATATTGCCTTACTAATTTGATAGTGCATTTCGCCGCCAGTTCTGATGAGGACAAGGTTATTAGTGACACGAAGGTTAGAGAGGTCTAGAGATAATATCGGTATCGGAAATTAATTATTGTTTAATTTCGATGCAAATTAACTAGTAATTGTAATGAAATACTAAGGGTGTTATTAAAAGTGAACGTCTATCAGATAGAAGAAGTGACTCAAAAAAGTGCATAATTGCATCACCTCGGTGTAAACAATCGTGACGCAGTTAAAACTCAGGATCCAAGTGTATCGTAAAATAAAAATAGCAATTAATGTCAAAGCAAATAGTGGAGTGCCTGGGGCGATAAAAACATGAAAACCTCGGATTTCCGTTACAGTGAATGAAATTTTATAATTTAAAGTGGAATGTTTAGCTTATAATATATACAAAAAAGTTTACCTATTAAAAAATTGTGATCTCGATTTAAAAAAAAATAATTAAATAATTATAAATTTGATAGTTTAAATGATACAACACCTCATAATATTAGGCTGTAGAACATTTTTTTTACACCAAAATTAAGTTAATCTAATATGCATACGGAGATGGTAATTAGAAAAAAGTAAATGAAGGAACATATAAGAAAAAAAAATTGTCAACAATTCATTTGTTTATTTAAACAATTTACATATTTGTCTATTTAAGTATTTTCTTCAACTTAACTTATTTCAATGATTGGTGAAGTATTAAAACAAGTATTTTCGCTGCACTGTGGACATGCTACACTGCAGTATAAGCCACTCTTTCGAAATTAGACAACACTTTTTGCAGCTACAAAACAACATTTGTAATAAATTATCTGGAGCTGGTGATTGATTCATTGTTACTGGGATAAACATTTTATTAAAATAATTCCAGACCCAATTTTCAAAGTTGACCTCTTATATCCCTCCTAATAATCTCACTAGCTGCTTTCAATATATGTAACTGCTGTTCTGCTTGACTATTATTTTGTGGTTTGTTCCAACTTTCTTTCAATACACTATGATTAGTTTTTTTAAAACATATAATAGTATTCGCTCCAAATTTACTTGATACAACAATAGCGGTCTATTAGTCGTTTTCTAATAGTTTTTTTATCCGGAGTATGCAGTGAGGTGATGGTATTTTTTAACTCTTGCATAGAAAATTGGCAGTCGTCATTCTCCTCTATATACTTGTATATTTGCTCCATTGCTGCATCTATCATCGAAATCCTAAAACCAACTTTCTTCTTAGCAGAGCTCAGATGAATGGAATTCTTAAGAGAATTATAACAATCAGCATGATATTTGCTTGGAGTGTTTGTAAATCTGCTATACCAGAAATTCGTTTATGAATTTCTCGATTATATTCATTTTTCTGTACAGCTATAAAGTTTACAATAGAGTCACTTAAAGTTGGAGTAATAATATAAGAGATTTGTCTTCGTCGCTTTTTATTTAATTTTGCTTCTTTTCCTTTATTAGCTTCTTGGCCACAGATGAAACAGTTTTTTTCCCACTCAAAGCTCGAAAAATCAGTGCTACTTCGAAGTTTCTTTTTCGGAGGCGAAAATGGAGTTTCACTGGGCCTCTTCTTATATGTTTCAATATATTTTTATGAATATATTTTTGGCGACAACCTGTATGAGCGTTAATGAAGTCGGTTTGAAGATAAGGCAACAAGCCATCCTTTCGTACGCTTGAAGCAGCTCGTAACGTTTTTTTTAAAAATTTTTTTTGATAACACCTACATCTGAATTGGTTTCGGAAGATGAACGCAATTTTTCACAGATAATGCAGCTGTACTCATTAGTATTAATATTGGTCCTTGATTCACCCATTGTTAGAAAACGATTGAAAACAATTGAATACATTAAATAATTTATTTATTACATTTTATTTCTTTTACTTGACTTAATCTTTAATTGTCTATGTACTTATTATTTAATTTATTATCTAATAATCATTATGGTCATATTATAACCATCATGATCATATAATAAACTGCAAATTTTTAATGAGATTACTTACCAAATGAACAAATAAAAAACAGAACGCCGTTCTCCCCTCTCCACGTTCTACTACATGTCCTAGGTCGTTATGACCGTTAAAACGCTCCAACATTTTAGAAAAATATTATTTTATGTCTATTTAGGTATTATTCAACGAATAGATACGAAAAAAAAAATATTTCAAATAAAATTACATGCTCAAGTAATGATTTTTGTTAGTTTTTGTTTAAAAAAAAAAAAAACAAAAAGCACCAAAAAAAATTGGGTAAACTTTACTCTTCATAGTATAAAAAAGAAAACCCCCCCTTGACCGTTTCAATTCATTCACTGTAACAAAAGTCTGAGGTCAAAAGCCCCAGAAACTCCACTAAAAGGTACAGAATCACAATAAGAAACTCATAACAGGATCCTCCACTATTTTGCACAACGCGATAACAAAACAAATACAGTGCCAATTAACATAGTTAGACCTACCACAAATAGTAGCTTTATAAATTAGCTACTTCTCTATTGTAAGGGTAAATAAAACTTCAATAATGAATATTTCCTAAACACATGTTGCTCTAAGTGTTCCATGTGTCTGTCTTGGCAGATCACCAAATTAGGTGAGACATTTCGCTATCTTACCGTGAACAAGATATGCATCTCTCAAAAAGCGTTTAATTGATTAACGCTAATTGGGATGACTAGTGCGGAAGCCAACTTATGCACAAAACCTATATATTATATGACCTAACATTTTCTGACGCACATGATTGGATTGAACAAATGGTGCTATAAATTTATCAAAGTAATTGAAACATTGAAAATGCTTGACAGAGGTGCTGTGTAAATGGGCGGACATTAGATTAACATAGGTCAAAATTTACAACAACAAAGGGAAACGTGAAATATCATGTTAAGATACTATACAAGAACAATGGACAGTAGTTAACTGGAGTGCGAGAAACTGAGTAAGATGACATTCTACAGACGTCAAAGGACCCGATTGTGCAATTGTCGATGCTGTTAAGCCAACAATGGCGCCCGTCAATAAGGCACGTTGTAAATCATACAAACGGTCGTTTGTGGCGCGTGCGAGACCGATACTGCAGATAAAGCCGCTGGAGCTTCGAAACATTGCCGATTTAAACTTTAACCTTGACGCGATAAGGGCGATAATGACTCAGATGGATTTCGAAGCAAACAGTAAAACGATAAATAGTAAGGGACAATTGTCCTTTGTTAAGGAATCTCATTTTCTATGACAATACTTGTAAAGGGTTGCATTGTCGACATTAAGTTATAATGAATATAAGAAATGAAATGAATGTTTCAACACTTAAACTAGTCTTTTATGACTCGAAAATAATAAGTAGAAGTGTTGAAACAGTCTAGACCATTATTAAAATTATAGTGTTCCTACGTGCCGGTGTAAGTGTAATGTCGAGTGTTGGCATTTACAATCACTTTAAGGATCTTGTAAATATGATATACGACGAAGCATTAAGTGTAAAGTTTTTTAATTAAATTGAGATCGATTTTAGAAAAAGTTGAAATATTGCTTTGTCTCTTTTGTTTTAATATTGTATAGAGTAATATAAATCAACAATTAAAACTGCACAAATAAGTGCCGTTGGCCGAAATTACCTACCACTGAAGTAAACAGTCCCAATAATAAATAAAGAAAAGAAAACCCAAACCACAAACAAAACCCTTCTAGAATACTAGGTATGAAACTTGGGTATAGAAAGTCACAGATTTCACAGCAGAGGTGAAAATTAAACTTATATTTTTTTTATTAAACAAACAAATCCTTTTTATTGAATCATTGAAGTAGTGTAATGCTAATAACAAAGAAAATGAGTTTATGTCTTGCACTGGTCTGCTGCAACGCGATGGAAGGCAGTTCCCAAAATTAACCAAATTATTCATTTCGCGATTGTTTATTTTCACCACGGCTCCAGTCAGGCGCCGAGCTCACCTTGACCGAAGTTTGCGAACGGTGCAACAAACCAATGAAGGCTGACCTTCCTGTACCTAACGCACATTCTCAACAATGGGCTAAAAACACAACACTCTACAGACGTTGCAGGCCAACATTTATTGGTTTTTAACTGAACGTGGGCATGTAATTTTCAAATATTATATCCGCAATATTTGGAAGCAGAGTGTTATTTCGAGGTATTTTTGCCTCAGTAAATATTTAAATGAAACCTGTTGTTGTAAGCTTTAAAATCAAAAAGTAGTTACGTGAACAGTCAAATTTTCTTTCTACTAATAAAAGTTGGTAAACTGTAACATCAAAGATGACTGGACAAACGCAAAGCGTAAAATTAGCGTTTTTATTTCACATTTCGAAGCGGTGGCAGGTCGTTAAATCTATTTCGATGCCATGTTATACCACGCCTCTATGGTGCCATAAAAGTTCTATCCGTGACTACTCAACTGTTATTCAAATCACTGAGGACCAATAAACTATCGCAAGACTTAAAGACTGTATATTAAATAACACGCCTAACTAGATAAAAGAAAAGGTAATTGTTAAAGGTCAACTTATAATTGAAGCTCGAATCTAGTCTAGACATAAGATAGTTTCACAGTGAACACGTATAATAATAATAAATCTGGTCAGTAAACATACTTATGTAGTACAGGACACAAATCGTAAAAGCAAATGGCGAAATTGCCTGACGCAAATTCGACACGACTAACTTGTATGGGAACAATTATGTTAATGACTACTGTAATTACAAGTCAATTTGTTAGGAAATTATTACACGCCCGTAATTGATGCCTAAGAGTTTTCTAGAAACATTTTTAAAACGATGACTCAAATAATACTGAAACTGACATTTCCGCCATTATAATGTACCACGCGCCAAGTTCCTGACATATTTGTTGCCAAAATATATAATCTTGTGTTCAAATACAATTTATATTATCAGGTGACATATAATGAAAAATAACGCTGTGTTATGCCAGATCAAATGTGTGAATATAAATTTCAACAGTTTCGATATGCGCCGAAATTCCAGATTCTATCAAATGAGCTGTCTAATGGTTTTACTACATCCAAAATAACTATGACCTTCATAATTCAGAGTCTGGGTGATATTTTGGAACACGTGAAGTACCTCGTATGTAGTTCACATCACAGTGGCAAATAACTTTTCAGTTTGATTAAGATGATTTTATTAGACTTTCAATTAATTTGACGTTAAAGACGTCAGAGAGACTTCTTTTATTCACTATTAAAATTGTTAAAGCCGAAGTTACAGAAGATAATTTGTCCAATCGAAATGAACACATTTCGGAATGTTGTACCTTCGCCACCCACAGCGAAATAAAATTAAACTATATGACGAATCCAGCAGGAGCGCGGGTAATAACAACTCAGCGGGATTGATGGATTACATACAATGTCGATGTGAAGATAAGTATTTGGTGTTAAAAATAAGAGAATTAGATAACAACTAACGATATTTCGAATGCCAAAATCACAGTAACAGATGTTAAACGCAACAAAAGAAAAACATAGTAGCTTTGCTAAAATTAAACACGGAAAGGGCAGCCATGCTTACTCGGTAACTAAACACTAATAACATTAGTGTACCAACGCGGTGAGGTCGTTTGTTGAACTTTGAGTGTTTTGGAGGGTGGCTTCGGGATCGATTTATTCGAAACACATTTCGAAGGACTTTGTAAAACATTATCACTTGTGCGATAATAGACATTTTTAACGTGTAAAAGTGATATATTATATACAAACAAATAAAAGATAGCCTGTTCATGACAACCTAGCGGTAAGATTGAATTAACATATAATTCAAACTTCAACTGATGAAATTCTTGAATCAATTTTAATAAGCACTCAGTTGAATCATTATTTAAGATATCAAATGGAATGGCAGCAATTCATTCAATGTAAAATAATGATTTTGATTGTAGCTGTTACATTAGAATCGTAAAGTTTTAATAAGCGATTGCGTGTTTCGTCAGTCGACACCGAGGTAAGTCGCAATAATACTGCTAATGAAAATAATATTAAATTAGATTAAATTACAGCAATATCATTGAGTTGACATCATAACACGTGGCTTGGAAATAGAAAGTTATGCTTCCACGCGAACCACCCCTTGTAATCAGACACCAAGGTCGTTGCGGAAGGTCGTCCGTCGAACTTCCGTAACTTCCGGGTGGGAAGCGATGACTTATAGATGTAATGACGGTTTGCCATTAAAGGTCAATGACCAGTGGAATAGGGTGACGGAACGAGGATTGGCGATCTAGATAGTCGTTTAGCTACAGATTCTGTTATCACGGTTTCAAACAAGCTAAAAATAATTTGCTTCATTAACTACTTTATATAAATTAATGTGTAAAAATGGATAAATCAATATTTTCTGATGACAAGACACTATTGTTTCCAGACGAAATTTTCTTTATTGCAACAATTGGTGCATTCATTTCTCACGTTATTATAAAATATGCATAAAACAAAGTATATAATGATAATGAGCAATTCATCAAGGCCGGAGAAAAATGTGTTGATGGTTAATTAATGAAGATCAGTGAACTTTTTTTAAAGCCTGTTTACAAGCAACACAAAAATAACTACGTGCAATGAACCATCAACAATCCCTTTGATCGAAGAAGCATCGATACGAACGAAGCCTTTTAAACCCATAACAATTTTTATGTAAAAATACTTCTTTTTAAATATTGCTAAGCCCACGGTGCTTATCACTGTGTAAACTGTGTAAGCTTTATCTTTAAATATTAAGGTAACAACACTTAAAATTGCAGACAAAACCTCCATTGTGAACTGTTTAGACAAAAGAATTGCTAAAATAGATAATCTTTTGTAAAATGCTTACCCAACTAAAATTTTAAAAGAATGTATTTTATCTAATCCTTTTCAAGGTCTTAAAAATAGTTTAAGTTTTTGTTGCGTTAAACGAAAACACAATGAGAGTAAAAAAAGGTCATTCCTTTAACGTGCCAAAGAAATCAGATTTGGCCAAATCATGTCTTAATCTTAGCTGAATATCCAGTAGTCAGTGATCCGTGGCAATAAAGATATAGTAGCAATTGTTCTTCCAAGTGCCGGTTTTAAGTGAGACATAACGAGTGGACGGGAATTGCCAATAAATGCTACGCTACCTCGTATTATTTATTGCTTACGCAGCTTCAAACGGCAGCGCTAACTTTATTGCCAGCGGCAACCACATTTGCCATTTTATGTAAAATTCTATCAATCGTATTTACACTCTGCTAAATGTTTACATTCTACCAGCAGATGTTTTTAATTTTTATTCTCGTCTTTATCCTTTTGCGGCAATCAACCGAAATATGTGTAATGACATTTTAAAGCAACGTTGGCGTATGGGTCGCAATGCGGAATTGAGAAGTGTTTATGCGACACTATTAGCAGTTGATCGCAAAACGATTGTCGGCTTCACAGTTAAGTTGCTTAGCGCTCAACTAATACTGTTATGTAAAAAAATTGTGTGAGACTTGCCCGTGTTAATCGTGGTTCATAACTAGGCTTTACATAAATTTTTTTTAGTTTGGAAAATGAATAATGTTTCGTCTCTGTGGTTTGTACATCACGTGAAAAAAATAAAGATTTATAATCTCGCAAAGATATTAATCTTCCTAATCCAACCAACTTAAGTAATGCATAATAAGATAGTGAAAAAAATGATGACAGCATTTGCATGATAAAAATTAAAGCTTACATTTGTTTACCCCTCGTGCTGACGTCACTTAACCAGGCTTGCCGATGAGATCATGTTATGCGCACATTAACACACCCTAATAGAGCATGTGGCTAAAAAAAGGTTTTAATAAGGTAGCAATTGTATACCAAACGTGTCAAAACAAGTGACGCGTTGGATCACTGAAATATTAGAACAAATCATTGTGTAAGATATGTCCAATACGTACCACAAACATCGATTTTGAATATTGATATTAAATCTAAATCAATATTTTCAATTATTAATGTTGCCAGTGAAATTGAAAACCAATCAAGCGAACAACAAAGTAGTTAAAATATGTCCGCAGACAATTCTAGATCGGGCCTGTTACGTAAATTGTCTAACTTAATTGAAACAGCCATTGATACTGTCATTTGGATTTAATTAATTATTTCTTTGCAAGAAAATTCAATATCCCATATTTTATTGTGAATGCTGAGGACAGGACCAGAAAGTCGTCCTAGGAAATCTCATTAGATGTAGTACAATTTATTGGTAACAATTATTGCTCCAAAAGTGGATGTTCCGGTATGCTGACCGAAATATCGTAATGGTATTCATACATAATACGTTTTTAGCCATATAGCGTTATGTAATAAATTAAATACAGTAATTATAACTTTACGCAATGAATTACCTTCCCCAAAAGCCTATTGTGATGAATTGGCGATTCATCATATCACGGATGTTTTTTTAGGTTAAACTATTTGGGGCAGCGTATGAGAGGCAGTGGTTCATATCTTTTTTATCTTTCTTGATATTTCGTCATGGCAAATATGTTTGTTACTTAACAAAGGTTTTCCTTATTATTTTTTAACTTGGCAAATTCTTCTGGTGTCTACTCTTATTAATATATTTTATCCGCTCCAACTAAAATAGGTTCTTTATTATAAAGCAAAGGTGACATTTCTTCATACCAACAACTGAAAAATGATTTTTAAAAAAAGTAATCACTTTGACGTCCGCTTTTTCGTTTCAAGCCATCCTTATCATTTATATGAACTTGGGACAATCATTACAGAAGATTTCGCAAACTACTTGCGTTACTTTTGTCCAAAGTATGATAGTAAAAATGGAGACATACAAGAATTATTATCATATTTTAAATCAAGGTTAAATTTTTGTAGGGTTCTGAATATTATATATTGAAGGTTAGACAATCCAATCGTCGAACTGTTTTTGCCTTATGATTATTTGAAGGACAAAAAGGCGTAGTTTGGTTTAATAACTATGTTCCTAAAAAATATTTTACAAAATTAATTTTTCTAATGCATTTGCAAGCGCTAAAAAGATTCCTTACTTTTAAAAATTTGTAAAATTAAAGGGAGTAAAAAGAGCTCTTGCCGAGTCTCTTACAGCTTCTTGTCGGTACAAGCTCTCCTGTCGTAGAACTTCGAAACCAATGGCATAGTTGTTGATTTTCAATAAATGCATTGTAAATGCACAAGAAAGTTTTGGCATAATTGATGTTGCTTGCTGGCTAGTGGACATAGTAGTATCTAACTTAACTATACCTGCAATGTATATATCACTATTAAATTGTAAATAACGTTAGATTATAATCTATCTCGTGATATTGTAAATTGTCGAAAGATTGTAAACCGTAACATACAGCTTACAATTTAGCGCATTATTTTTCGATAGATTATGATCTTTCGAAGTGAAACTGTTTAATCACAATCTATCGCACGTTAAATTGTCAACTGTCCGAAAGCTGGCCCTGATGGATCTTGCAAAAAGCCCTTCTGTGTCAATTGAGTTAGGTTACGATAGTTTATATTTTTATATTCGACAACAAACGAAATAATAAACCAAAAATCAGCGCGCGATGTGCGTTCCATCGCATGCCATTTCCCAATTTGGCGGATTCACTTCGATAGATTATAATCTACCGAAAAATGATATGTTAAATTGTAAGCACTATGTTACGGTTCACAATCTTTCGACAGTTTACAATTTCGCGAGATAGATTATAATCTAACAGTAATTACAATTATACGGTGACATATATAAGTGATTAAATGAGCTAAATTAAATCAGGATCAACGAACCTGAGTCATATATCGATGTCTATCCG
The DNA here is from genome assembly GCA_927399485.1 of Calamotropha paludella. Taxonomy (NCBI): domain Eukaryota; kingdom Metazoa; phylum Arthropoda; class Insecta; order Lepidoptera; family Crambidae; genus Calamotropha; species Calamotropha paludella. The sequence goes on from OV656804.1 coordinate 30,204,548, forward strand.
TTACCCTAGTAACCATTACACAAGCATTTCTTTGGGCTGGCTAGAGCAATTGTTGTGTGTGAATATAAGAAATACTATTATTATTAATGTCCTTTACAAAACGTTCGTACGACGTAATAGCTACATTATAAACTTCTTTTGATATTGAGCATTATTTAGTATTTTAGCTTGATTATTTAAGCTAAACCTAGATTAAACAGTTTACTTGGTTTACATTTATTACTCTTGACTCTATAATTATGATTGAGAGAGAAGACCGTTACTATCTTTAGTTATTAACTTTGCATCAAAGAAACATAATAATTGGATTTAGAAAAAACTGCAAAAAATTATTATGAATTGAGAGTTAATAATAATATATCTTACAATGACACTAATTAGCCTAGCCCAAAGTAAGCACTGTAAGGCTGGTATTATGGATACTAGGGTAACCGGTAGACGTACATATACATAATATTCATAGAAATATACATATATAAATACACATGACTCAGGTACAAATGCTCGTATTCGTCGCACAAACATCTGACCCCTTGTGGGACTTGAACCCAGGACGGTCAGCGCGACAGGCAGTTATTTCCTGACAAATACAATTTAGGGGTCTTCAAGTTACGGATAAATAGGTATCTTCTAAGCAGGCTCATCACATCCTAGATCGCATCGTCGTTTACCATCAACCGAGATAGCGGTCAAGCGCTTACCTATTCTCGGTAAAAAGGGGCAGGACCGCTACCGTTGCACCAAAAGGTCATAATAATTGGTGTGAATGTAAGAAATAGAATTATTATCAGAAATAAAACCTATCAATTATGAACACAATATCAGTCACAGGTTGATATATTCCCTTAAACCAATCGAAATTTGTATCTTGTGTGGTGTTGAAATGGAATACTTTTAAGTGTAAGGTAAAACTAGTGAATTAGATTGATAGGGCTGGTACAAATACTGTGCAATTACCCTAGAATGTTAATATTTTGCTGGTTTCGGAAGGACAACCAGTGGTATTTGCGCAACAGCCATCTTATACGGCATTGTTGGAGACCATTCGTTACAAAACGCCCTGTAGACAGAGCCGCTAGTGAAATGTTGCAAGGATTAAAAGATGTCATTTATCAGCATAATAAAGTGTTATTTGGGAAGAATTGACATTATTAAAAAGTCTTATGAACGTTACAGGCACAAATAACATATGAACCCTTTATAACAACATATATTTTCTTAAATACTTGTTATTATGGTAGGTAAAAATAAAAAAATAAAAAATTGTTTCGCTTTTTTTATTAGATATGTAGAAAATAAAAAAGGGTTATTACCAGTTATGTTACACTGTGCTATACTATTCCCCTAGGATGTATAAAATGCCTTGAAACAATTGTTCAACTTATTACAGCATAATGCTACGCCAAATTTTTAAGATGACTTGTGTGGTCTTTTCTATTTTTTATTTGTATTTTGTAAATTTTACCTACGAACGAATGTCACAAATTGGTGCGAAATGAATTCTGTACGAGTTTGACACAATTAAAGCCATCTAGTTCATGACTATTGCACTAAAATGCATAGACAGGTATGTTACCGTTACATTGACTTACAACGAGATAAAATGCGTGTAGGGGAAATTCTTAGGAATTATTTGGTTTGTTACAGTACAGTCACACAGGGTTAAGAATATGTTTTCTATGCGAAAATCCTATAAAAACGTTGTATTTTTGGATGGATGACAATTTATTTATTTAATTTAACATAATTAAACTGGGCTAACACAATTACATAATTATGAATAGCATAGTTACGTTTATTATCCATTCAAAGGCGTCTATCTGTGGTTGTCAACAAAGCATGCATGAGACAAAGCGATGATTGCTGACGATAAATTAGTTATGATTTTTATGATATACTAACTGTACCGTGGTTGTGTTCGAAGGTTTGGAGACAAGTGAATCGGTCGAGATGGGCCCACAGCATGGCCATCAAGTTTCCTCGACTTGCATTCAATAATAAATTTCTTTTGTTTTGTATGTGTTGGTTTTTATAACTTTGTTTTTTTCTTGTGGATTATGTATGGTGACGATGTATAGTATTGTAAATGTCGTTACTTCTGTTTAAGTCATTCTTCTTGTCAGTTAAAAGACGTCCGGAATGGGTGGTAGGTAAAAATTTTAAGTGCATTTGAATAAAGTTATTTTTGCATTTCATTCCAATCGATTTCTTCATTACTACAAGGAATTATTTTATCTCAAAGAAATAACAAATTATGAAACTAACGAAAGAAATTAAGACAATCCAAAGAAATAAAAAAAATTGGCAAAAACTGATGACTTACTTTTATAGAACCAACACTTACGTTTCTTATAACTATTAAAAAAAATCGAAGCATGGTTGCCATCACGTCCACTTTATCCAAAACAATCAATATATCAAAATTCACAATACCAGTTTCAGACAATCAAAACTTCGTAATAACAAAATCGATCAGTATGACAGATCTATGCATGTTTGCAATGATAAAGAAGAAAGTTATAGCATTAGATATGTTATCCAATTTCTATAACACCGCCTCAACATTTTTCTCAGACAACGAACATCAATCAAAGCAGAAAGAACAGTAATCAGAAGTGACAAGTACTTAGCAATGCATAGTGTATTATTTCGTAATTCGATCGGAATAATAGCACGATGTGCATAATTAAGTACAGGATCTATTCAATGCATTACAAGTTAAGACAACAATGTTACTAATTAATTATATTAGACGACCGTTTGGCCAAAGGTGCTGAGTTCGAGTCCCGGAAGAGGTAGATGTTTGTGTGATGAATATGAGCATTTGTACCAGAGTCATGGGTATTTATATGGATATCTATAAATATTTAAGTATCGTATTTGTATGTTTATCCGTCACCCTAGTATCCATAACACAAGCCTTAAATTGCTTACTTTGGGTTAGGTTATTTTGTGTTAATGTGAGAAATAAAATAATAAATCTATTTAAAGAGATTGTTTACAAAAACTATTGTTCTGCCGCTCATTATATTATGTGTACTGTAAAAATATGTTTATTAGTAAATATATGAAAATAACATTTTTACTAAAATTAAGTCTTGTATAGAAAAAGTTGGAAAAAACCTCCTTAGGTGGGAATAAAACCTCTTCCTGGCAAAACGCCAAACGACTCATGCCAAGGGTAACTCACTGAGGCTATTACCTACCTTGGATATCACCAACACCATCTAGTTTGTTTAAACAAATTTCCATAAATTCCTTATCTAATGATATAAGTTATTGCAGTGGGGATTTTATCAAATTTAAAGGTGAAATAAAAAGACCACAATATAAAATCAACTGAAAAAAATATAATTAAACTAAAATAACTTTTTACGGTTTTTGCTCATAATTTATATTTAATCCTGACGTTTCTACTCCTTTACAGGAGCCGTAATCACAGGATGACTAAGGCCTTAGTTAAAAACTATAACAAGTGGTTTTATTTAAATGTGTAATGTGCGCAGAAATGTAAGATCTAAATATTATAAATCACTAACAATATTATATAATAAATGTGAATGTAAGTTTGTTTGTTATGCTTTCACGCAAAAACTTCTAAACCGATCATCATGAAACTTCGTACATATATTCTTGGAGGTATTAGAAGTAACAGAGCATACTTTTTATTGAAAAAAATTAATTAAAAAAAATGCGGACGAAGCCGCGGGTAAAAGCTAGTAAAATATAAAAAATGCAAAAACTCTCCCCATTATATTTATTCGGAAAGAAAAACAAAAAATGTACAGCGTTTCAACATCTCAGCTGTAATACTTCCACCACTGCTGGACGGGAAGCCTCCCTCTCAAATGTAGGGAGAGGATGGGGTCCCCATAATCTCCGAGCTGTTGCCCATTTTATAGTCAACAGGAGGTAATATTACTAGAATAGAAAAATACTAGAAAAAATCGACTCGGGTCACAAGTGAATCTCAGGCGGGAATCGAACCCGCAACCTTTGGAAATCCGCCTGAGATTCACTTGTGACCCGAGTCGATTTTTTCTAGTATTTTTCTATTCTAGTAATTTATCTTATAAGATCGCATTGAAAATGCATAAAATATATAAAAATTATAAATCTAACATGGCTGTTTCATCTTAATCGATTGACCAAACATTTGTAAAAATGTTTCTTTCGAATACGAGAGGATGTTCCTCTCATTGATGAAACAACGCTGGCCTACAGCGTAAAATCAGGAAGGTACTAGAAAATTTCGTCGAGTGTTCGCAAGACTCGGTAGCTCAATTGGGAGAGCATTGGACCGGATTTCCAAAGGTTGCGGGTTCGATTCCCGCCTGAGATTCACTTGTGACCCGAGTCGATTTTTTCTAGTATTTTTATATTCTAGTAATTTATCTTATAAGATCGCATTGAAAATTCATAAAATATATAAAAATTTATAAATCTAAGGAGGTAATATGATAACCTTCAGTACTATTAGCCGCCTTTTACGATACTCTACATAGTGTTTACGTACATGACAACTACATTGAAGGCAGTTTGGTGAAACGGTAGCGATTCTGCCTTTCGCACCGACGGTTCTAGGTTTGAATCCGAGAAGGGGCAGATGTCTGTGTGATGAATGCGAGCATTTGTACCTGAGTCATTCGTATTTATATATATTCCTTTGAATATTACCTATCGCTATTGTTGTATCAAATATGTATGTCTATCCGTTACCCTAGTATCCATAACATAAGTCTTACAGAGCTTAATTTGGGCTAGGCTGATTGGCGTGATTATAACAAATATTATTATTATATTAACCGATTCGTTGCGACATACAATTACCAGAAGCGAAAGCTATAAGCTTGATTTACGTGAAAAATGAAGATAGTTTTATTCTGGGTAGATTTCTCTAAAATTTTATTTGAAGGAGTTGTCATCGATTTAAAAATGACACGACTCCCGTGCCTACCGCCACACGGAAAAAAAGTAATGGCACGGCAGACATGTCATCCGCAACGAATCGGTTAAATCCTCTAAAGTGGGTAGGAGTTTCTACAGCCCAGCGATTACTGGATAGTTAGAAAAACATGAATCCGAATCCACTTGCAAAGACTTTTTTATCAGGTTTTTTATTGTTTAAAATAGAAGAACAGAAAGAATACTTTTGACATGTCCTTAATCATTAGGTAATGTGTGTTGTTTGTATCAGACACAGGATATGTTCTGGATTAAGATACGGGTTGCTTTCATCCCCGTGAAGCACCATACCACAGTTAATACATATATAGCAAAAGCAAATAAATATTATTATAAAATAAATAAAAATAAATATGTACATTCCATTGGAGAATTAAAGACGTTTAGACTCCTGTACAAAAGCCGTGATTACAGGATGACTTACGCAATGATCGTCATACATTTTCTTCTACCACAATATTTTCATCGAACATGTTCCTACCGGTTAAAATTTATATAAATATATATTATGTAAAACGAAACATCAGGACTAAATATAAATTATGCGCAAAAAACCCAAAATAAGTTATTTTATTTAAATGTGCAATGTGCGCGGAAGTTAAGAACCAAATAAAATATTTGCAGTGCCCATTCGTATACACATTTGCATAAAGACGCAACGAATCAATGAATAAAACGTAGATTACTGGCTCAACATACAGAGTTGCGGTGTTACTACACGGTATAAATAACCGTGTCAAATGAGACTTCTTTGAAGTCCATTAATTCTTTCCACGAACGGAAACAGCATAGGAAGAGTTCAATTAGACTTGAAAGAAATGGCCGTTCAATCGTTCAGGAGAACACGGGCGATATTTCAATCGTGGATTTCTTTTGTAAATCCTTCGCCAACTTCGGGTCAAGTGTGTTTCCTGCAGTAAATGATCTTAGCTTTGGGAATTTATACTGATTTACAACTTTCTTTGGAAAAAGTCCCTCATCCGTCTTAATTTTTAACTAATATAATGTTATCACTATCAAAACTACCATAATCTTTTTATATATAATGAATTCTTTTATTTGTCACGCAATCACGTCAAAACTACTAAACTGAACCTATCAGTATGGGACCATAACCTATCGACGCGGGAAAATATGTAGATTTTAGGTTAACTATTTTTTGGTTTGACGGACCTTCTGCCTTTTTTTTTGGATTTACTTGTAGAAACGGTTTAAGTCACTATTTCTCTGTATTTAAGCTAAATAACTAATTCTTTAACGTCAAAATACAAACGTGAAAAGTTAAGAAAACTAGAGAGATGTCAGTCCAACAGTTAATTGTACTGCTGACTAACCGTCACCCGCCCGCAATGCTGAGTTAATAATTATTTCTTTTCATTGATATGTGTTTTGTTGAATAATTGATTTGATTGTCATTAATCAATCCATTTTTTTCAGAATTGTTTGCAATAATTTACGCCAAACGAAGGGGGCGGGCGACGACTAAAAATTAAATAGAATAATTTTATTTACAGGATAATTAACCAGCGAGAACAAGTGATTGTAGTTGGCTCTTTTTGTAAATAATGCCTCCCAATTTCCGAACTGGTTGTAGAGTCAGTACTTTACAGCTATCGTAGATAAAAAGGATAAAAAAAAAGCAAAATAAAACAATTTTATTTGTATAAATGTAACAGTTGGGAACATATCCGATTAAAATACTAGAAGGTGTAGCACATGTATGTCGACCATTGCCTTAGTCATCCTGTGATCATGGCTCTTCCAGAGCAGTCGAAACGTCAGGATTAAATTAAAAAAAAAATACGCATCTAATCCGGTAAAACTTTCATGTTCTTGTAAAAACAAAAAGTTCTTGTAAAAGTATACCTATTCAAAAAGTTGGGACTTTTTGGGAGCGGGATGCGTCACTTTGGTGGTTTAGTTTTTCTGGTTAAAATTTGTGTTGTGGTAGATATTAATGAGTAATAAGTGTCTGTGGCAAATGAAACAAAGGAGCGCAAGTTGTCTTTTCTGTTCTCTCAAGAAGTCCATAGGGAGATTTCAGTAAAACCTCACACATTTACTGAAACCTAGGTTAAGTAGTTAAATTAAGTTTCATATAATGAAGAAATATTATTGATGATAGGCCGTTTGGTTCAGTCCGAGAACTTAAAAATATTAATAATAAAAAAATTAAAACGGTTCTTATATCTAACGGTAGTATTAGTAGGAACTTATTGTTTAAGTAGCTGTTGCAAAGGAATCATGTAATCCCTTCATTTATATCGTAACCCGTCTTTGATATTATCAAATGCTATTCTTGTTAGCTTTTAACGTTAGCAGTTAACACAAATTTAACGTTAATTTCGTCTGTTATGACTCTGCATATGATTAGAATCTTAAAGCTAAGGACGCATATCTCAAGAATATTTATTACGACGTAAGCACATCTTATTCACGATTACATAAATAAAAAGCCTACATTTAATTTTAAACGCTTTGCTTTGTATCACTACAGTATTTTAGACATCATGTTTGTTTCAAATGACATAATTCCAATTCCAGTTAACAGTGTTCTACTATTTGTGAATTTTTATCGCGTTTTATCTAAATAGTCGCCACCATCATATGGTTGATACACCAAAGAGTCGTGCTAAGCATTAGGGTTCCAATTTTCTGATAAGTACCGCTAAGGAGTGGAACTCTTTGCCTGGATCTGTGCTTTCTGACAATTCATGTCTTCTAGGCATGCGCGTCACATCCTTACCAGCGCTTACAGGCGAGATGGTGGTCAAGCGCCTACCTATTTACGGTATAAAATATTAAGAGGTTATGATTCTCTAATTGAATGATTTTCATTTCATCAGCGATTTTTTCGAAATACCCGGCCAGCGTGCGGGCGTAGTCGACACGCTCCAATTGCGCACGCACAGTTTCGACGCCATTTTGTTTTAATCGCTCATCTATTTACCACATTATGCGTTACAAGTTGCGGGCTACTGTAACGCGGTGTTAATAATTGCTCACGCACATCGTATGATAAAGTTTAGAATACACGGATGTTGATTGAATAGGTAAGTCTTGACCGCTATCTCGCCTGATGGTAAGCGACAATGCAATCTAGGATGTGACGTGACTGCCCAGAAGATACCTATTCACTCGTGACTGGAAGACCCCTAAATTGTATTTTTCAGGAAAAACAGACTCAGGCAAAGAGTTCCACTCTGTAGGTGCGGCTACAGAGGATAACCAAATTGGAACCAAAACGCATGTCGTTTGCTCTGTGAAGGTTATTCCTGTTTACGACTACACATGTTGCGTTCTTCAATTTCTTGTGTTACAAAAAGGTGGACAGCTTGAAATCGTGTAAATATAGCTGTAATTTTGCCTACTCTTAGATACTAGCAAATTACTAGCAACATTAATAAAAACAAAAAAAAATAAAGCAATCACTTAAAAAACAAGGTTTGCTGCAGTTAAAAATTTGGGTGTAAAAGTAATGCCCAAAATAAAATCAATAAGAAACATGAGTATTGTTCAGATCCCACTTTTGCAAATCTAGCTAGAAGTGTACCAACCTTGCGAAGAACAGTATTTTATTTCATTTTATTCGGAATACCAACAGCGTGTTTCATAAAACTAATTGATTCAAAACTTTGTATAGAAATGTAATTTGATTATCATCGTCTCAGCCGAAAGATGCCCATTGAACAGAAGCCTCCCCCTCTTCCTAAGGTGGAAGTTTTAGCCAAATCCCACTTGGGTTCAAAAATATCTGATATTTATAATAAATATCAAAATATCCGATATTAATGAGAATATCAGAACGATCAATCTGACAAATTCATTTAGATACTTTGTAAATTTTATTTCAGTAGTCCTTAAAATTTTAATATTTATTTAGAGTTAGAAAAATTGTCTGTACTATGTTGGTCGCAGATGACTTCGACAAAGATACCGGGTTTTGGGACGGCGACATACTTAAATTGACCTCAAGCCGAGAGTAGCGAGCCACCGTAATGGTTTTCTATTTCTAGATGGCCAGCATCTCCCCTGTGGGAGTCTCAACACAAATTAATAATAAGTTATAAGTAATGTGTGGATGCGAAGAATTGGAGTTCCATTAATGTGTTTTCGTAGAGACAAAACGATAACGCGTTTAAAAATACCACTAGCGCTATCTAGCGTCAGCGTTTAGCAATATGAGTTAAAGCGAGATTTAAGAAATATTTTACGTATTTATTTTATTTTCTATATAATTTATAATACACCTGTAAAAAACAGCCAGGTACATCGTCAAGCCCTCAGGTAGTATTTGAACTTACGACCTTTCGCTAACCGGGCCGAGTGCTCTGACCGCTGAACTACCAACACGCTGGCAGACGCGTCGAAAACCACAAACGTATTTCAACGTCTATCATGAGCTAGTATCGTTCCATCCATGTTGAACGTTAACTACCTTTAACATTTAATGATCAAAATAAATTAAATTAAATAATTTATTCCGGACAACTTATTATTGTCTATTTAGTCCTAAACTAAGCTGAGCTTGTACTATATATACTAAATAACACATAGTATATAATCCCTACTAATATTATAAATGTGAATATAAGTTTGTATGTTATGCTTTCACACAAAAACTACTCAACCGATCATCATGAAACTTCGTACATATATTATTGGAGATATAAGAAGTAACATAGGATACTTTTTATTGAAAAAAGCCGCGGGTAAAAGCTAGTAATACATAAGTATATAAACGACCACGACTCTGGAACAAATGCATAAATTAATCTCACAAACATATGCTCCTACCGGGATTCGAACTTGGTTTGGCGCAGAAGGAAGGATCGCTACCAAAGCGGCACCAATTTAGTTTATTGCAACCCCATCCTCTTCCAACACCACAACCAGTGTTAAATATATAAACACCCCGCAATGCGGTTGAAATTTCTACGAAACAAAAATGTATTAGCTTTCAGACTTTATTGCTTCTACACGATGACTTAATTTCATCGCTTAAAAGCGTTTATAATAATTATTATATCCGTCAATTTCCTGGGATTATACTAATAGCATAGCAAAATAGAACTTATACATATTATAAATGCTAGTTATAAATATTGAATTTTGTTTCACAGAAAAATAGGTATTCAACAATTTTTATATGTATACTAGTGGACCCGACAGACGTTGTCCTGCCTGTTATTTTTGCAGTATAGATAAATAACCTAGATACCGTCTGCAGCGCCATCTGCCGGGCTGATTTGTGAATCTAAACCATTCTCAGATCCCCTTGAACACACACAAAAAAAATCATTCAAATCGGTCCAGCCGTTTAGGAGGAGTTCAGTGACATACACACTCACAGAAGAATTATTTTTTTTTTCATAGATTTTTTTTTTTTGTATGGGAATAATTCAAAATTATCTTTTATTGAATTCATATTTCATATCACTATTATTTTATCGATGAAACTGTTTATTAAAAAATTAATAAATACTAGCGGCCCGTCCCTGCTTCGCACGAATGGACAAAATTCTTTAATTTTTTTCTATTGTCAAACGTTTTTCCGTTAGCGCCATCTAGCGTCCGGTAGACGAACTACTTGCGGTTAACGCGTTGCTATGGTAACGCGTATACAATGGAAAAAGAGCGGACAGACAAACACACAAACAACTGTGATCTTAGATTATAGATTTATGGTTACACATTTTTTACAACTGTTTCGGCCTGCCTTTAGCACCGATGGTCCTGAGTGGAGTCCCTGAAGGGGCAGATGTTTGTGTGATGAATACGAGCATTCGTACCTGAGTCATATCATATATATGTATATCCGTTACCCTAGTATCCATAACACAAGCCTTACAGTGCTTACTTTTAGCAAGGCTAAAAGGTGGGGATTTAAGAAATATTATGATTATTTTAATATAACTCAAGTTTTAATCGACATAATAAATTGATGGATATAACGATTGATATGACGACGCTGCGATTTACTTACAAAAACAGATAGATCTATTAGGAATCTAGCGAATATGTTTGCGAACTAACTTATTTGTAAAGAAAATTATGAGAAACAAACATCCGAATGAGTTGTACAATATTGTTTCAAAATATCTAATAATAATTATAGTTATGGAAAATTAAAAACCTTGTAAGCACTTGCTATACAGTGGTTGATTCCAGTTTGTGTCTGTAACATTTTCGCGGCCTAAAGCTTGAACTGAAGCAGAGTCAAACAAACAAAGATTTTAAACCTTTTCATTGACATTTTTATGCTCTTATATAGGTTTTTTCTTAAATATCTTAAATGTACAGGTAATATGTTAAATGAGTATATTATTATAACCTATTCGATATATTGAAATTACTAGATTCTTATGTAACTTAGTTGACAACAGAACTCATACTTAACACATCGACAACTCGATTAAAAAAAACAATATAAAAAATATTAGAAATTAAAATAAAACCTATCCTATGTCCTAAGTCGGAATAAATCCAGCTTAATGAAAAAAGAATCATCAAAATCGGTAGAGTAGTTTCAAGTTCATCGCGGTCAAACACTATGACCGGAAATTTTATATGTACATATAGATAGTACAGATAATTTTAGGGAGATCTTAATTATACACACTGCATATTTACAACAAATAGAGATCTATCAACACTTCCTCGTCGTTCAACAACAAATCCGTCAGTTTTTTTATGTATTCATATACATATAATAATAAAATCTTTAATAAAAACACATTTACCGGATCCATGACGCGTTTGTTTTTAGTTTTTATGTGTTATCGTAACGTTGACTACGTTAGATAGACGCGAAGTGTGAGAACTAAAAAGGCATTTTACAAGGTAACAGAAATGCCATCCAAAACACTGCAAAAATAACCCTCCAACGGCTACTTGTGTCTGTGAGGCCGAGGTTTTCCAAAAATAAGAATATTTTTCTTATTTTAATGTTATTTGTGCTAAGATTCAGTGTAGCTGCCTAATTGGAGTTGCCCTTCAACAATTAGACGTATGAAAATATAGGTGCTTATATTCCGGAGTTTTAGTGATATCTGGTAGTTGATGACCGTGCGTCACCAATTATGTATTTTATAATTAGCCGTTCTTGTCTATAAATTTACTAATACTTAATTTTTTCTAATCGTTTTCTTGATGTGTTATTGTAAAGATATTTTTAATTACATGTATAAAAGAGAAGGTTTTTAATGACTTGCATATATTTTGTCTCTGCTAGTAATAAATATGTTGTAGTTTTAGATATATCTATGTCTTATTATTAAGAAAATGTATACTATTTTATTAAATCAGCAAAATGTAATAAATGGTTTGTTAGATTAAGATAAATTGGATTAAAAAATCCTGGTCTGTGAGACCGGGGTCACAAACTATGAAAGTGAATTTCACGTCACCACTGGCGGGTTAATTGATAATAAATAAATTTTCTAAAATTTAAATTGTGACAATATTAATTTATGCCATGTTGAAAGTCACGTATTTTCCTCATTTACTCCAACGGGTGGGATGAAAGCACCCTCATTAGCCATATTGTAAACAACCACATAACCCTATTATGCGCTTAGCTCCACTGCTGTCAGTGGTTAAATTAACCCCCATCTATTGTTAATTGACAATTAAAAAAGTTTGCTTTAATCACACGAGTGAAGTAAAACTTCTTTAACTCCATATTATAATAGATTTAAGAAAAATAAGTGGCTATGAGAGAAAGAAAATGTGTGCTCGCATCTCTTTCTCTTGCCCCTACAGTAACGTAACTCTCTCTCTTTCTATCTTCAATTACTCCCTCTCAACTTCCATTCGCCTCGCTCGATTACACTTTTCGTAACCCTCTCGTCACGGCTTCACCAGCTTACTCCCAAATTTTTACTTAAAAAACATAAATAACCCGAATGATGTGTGTCCTACAGTACACTGAACATAGACAAACATGGCTGCATAACATACAAAATTTATTCAAGTCTCGCTTAAAAAAAAAAAAGAAAACAAACCAGACGTGTGTAATTATTAGCATAATAAACACATAACATAACAATATACGACCAAAACTAGTTTACGGTGATACAGAAATAGACACCTAATGTGAATATAAAAAAGGTAGAGATTATGAGAAATCTTCGTGATTTTCTCAAAAGCGTAACTTTTTTTATAATTTATATGACACGTGTAAAATGTGTTCTGTTATGTATATATTATATTGAAAAACTTAGAACGAAATAAAATCTAGTTTGTTCCGGACCAATATAATTTATAATAAATTCTGCTTAAACTTCGTTACGCCATAAAACATTTTTTTTAAATATGAACGAAAAACTTCAAATTCACGTTTAAAAATGTAGTTTCTGCTATAACTTTTCCGCTAAGCCCTGCCACCTTGGGTGCGATCGCTCCTACTAACCCTGCATATCCTTCCCAGGCTAAGGCACCTTCTAGGTGGTGTTTAGTCAGTACAAATCTGATATAACTCCCGGGCCGGCCCGAAGTATCCATAGGGATTCACAACCCCCCCACTGAGTCCGGTGGGGGAAAATACTAGAACTTTTTCAAAAACTACAAGTAATAGAAATATGATTCCTAGATAGACGGAAAGAGATTTTTTTACATATTTCAAACAACTCAAAATCGACTCCGTGATGCTTAGTGACATTTTATCTAACAAACGATAGAATAACCTGAATATTTAAATCTGAGATTATTATAAATAAATTTACCAGTGAATTAAAAACAAATTAATTGCAAATGCTACTATTCAACTGAAGAAAATTTAAAAAGTAAAATAGAATGACCATCTCTCTCTTCTTGTTGCTGTGTCTATCATGTGATTGTTTAGTGCTATAAGTATATTGAGAAATGTATTTAGACGCATATCTATATCGCATATAATGCAATTATATAAACAAGTACAGGGTAAGGAAGTGTAATATTGATGTAGATGGCAAACCATGGTTTCATAATTATATAAGTCTCTAAATAAAACTTTTTTCCGGTTTCACAAGGCGTTTATTCTTGTTTTTAGGGTTCCGTACCTCGAAAGGAAAACACGGAACCCTATAGGATCACTTTGTTGTCCGTCCGTCTGTCTGTTTGTCAAGATCCTTTTTCTCAGGAACGCGTGGAGGTATCAAGCAAGAATTTATATCAAATACTCAGGTCTACTGCCACTTGGAGCTGTGAAAAAATCAAACTTCTAAGCCAACGAAATCAAAAGATACAGCCGTTTATGCCGCAAATTTTCGACACTCGCAAGGGAATCAAAACGTACAGAGTACTTCCCGTGAACTCAGAGTCTTGAAATTTGATACGAAGCAACGTCTTGTAGCACAGATAAAGGAAAAATTGCGAAAACCGTAAATTTTTAATTACATCATATAATAAAAATATTGAAGAAGTGTGACCACAGAAAGACGTCATCCTGAACCATGTGATCACATAAAAAACATGAAGAAACGCGTCACGAGTCCAGCAAAAGTGGTTTAATTTAAATAAGCGCGGAAGTGTAGAAACTAAAATGTGTATTCCCATATCCAAAGGTCAATTAAACATCTTGAGACAATGGTTGTCGCATTATTTATTTATTGTTTAACTAGCAACCCGCCCCGACTTCGCACGGATGCAATGATCTACTATATTATGCATGTATTATACATATAAACCTTCCTCTTGAAAACTCTATCTATTAATATTATTATTTTCACTATATGTTGACTCTTTTTTTGTACATACATACAATTTTCCCGTAAAAGTAGGCAAATTTCCACTTTCTACGATCCTGACATACATCTCTCGCTTCATCAACTCTCATCAGAGCTCGTCGGTTAACTGATTCGTTGCTGATGGCACGCCTGTCGTGTCATCACTTTTTTGCGTGTGGCGTTTGCCACTGAAAACGTGTCATTTTTAAATCGATGATAACTCCTTCAAATCAAGTTTTAGGGAAATCAACCCAGAATAAAACTATCTTTATTTTTCAAGTAAGCTTAGCCTTCGTTTCTGTAATTGTATGTAGCAACGAATCGGTTAAGAGTACTTTTGACGTGGCTTTTTTCAATACATCTCCTATTTGGTCAATGGAAGTTCGCCATGGGTTGCCTTTACCGACTTGCCCGTGCATATTTGCCCCACAAACTTGACTTGTCAATCTTCTTTCGTCCATCTTCTGTATATGTCCAAACCATCTAAGCATTCTTTTTTCTATCTTTATCCCAGTGGAACTTATGTATAAAATACTTCATGGATCCTATGCCGACTCCCTCAGTGGTAAATACTTTATGGACCCTGCTGCCTCCTTTCTTTAGCGTAAAAAGAATAGGCAGGGCATACCCAGGAGTTGAAAACCATTGGAAAAAACCACATTACCGCTAAGATCAGTGAGTCCGTGTTATCATGCGATTATATCGCAACCACCTACCTAACTTTGGTACCTTATACACGCTTGTGAGATTATGTTATAGTAAAAAAATTAATAAATATAAGAAAACAAAGCATATATTGTTCTGTACCCAAGTCAAGAGCTAAAGCACTTGTGTTATGGAATTTAATACCATCAATATAAAGTTTTTTTTCGACATTGACCCGGAGATCGCACCCGAGATCAAAGTGCATAGTCCGTATACCGATTCTGTAATTTAGTTAAGGGCCCACTGATACTTATAATAATTTTTTTTGTTCTCTTTTTTATCAGGAGCTGGATGACATAATAGTGGGGCAATTTCTAATTGTTACACGTCAGATTTACTCAAAACATAAGTTACTAAGATAAATATATAATCTTGATTATCTACAGGTCATATGCTATGAATTCTGACTTTTCAATCATTTACCTAACACAAAGTCATCTGTTTCGTGTACCTCATAAAATAATAAGAGTTTTATCTACTTGTTTATCTCTTTCGAATTGAAAACATTGATGAAATAAACCCAAAATTATTGAACAAAAAAAGCCGAGACCAAAGATCCAATGTTTTGATGAGGAATAACATAAAAAATGTTAGAAACAAAAAATTGACGGCGAACATCAGATGAGCGGTAGTAATAAGCGAGCACGGCCATTTTGCGTGTGCCAGTCTATTTTTAGCGGTGACACACCGTTTACGTTTTTATCAGAGAGCGGTGCCACTTCGTGCGCTAACAAACAACAATAGTGGTGGCAAAAGTGTATCAGTAAACAGATTGGAAGGTACAAAGTTCCGGATCAGTGATATGTTTCATTTGGAACATCGTTTCATCAAAATGGAAGTACCTATAATAGGGTTTCTTTCACGACGAAATTTGCATCAAACGTGATAATTGTCTGAGAGTTGTTTTATAACAAGATCGTTACAAAACTATAATTCGCAATAAATAGATATAAGAAAAGGTACCAGTTTTCCTTAAGCGTGAGATAGGTAGTATTATTTATAAAAAATATGTAGCTGGCGTATTAATAAATTTTATATACCTACATTGTCATATTATGTACAAGTATGTACACTCATTACTTACATATTAAAATAAAAAAAAAGGATTTCAGACACGTCTCTTAAAGTACCTAACTTCGCTCTCATTCACTCGCGTTGTTCCGTTCGTCGTCGCGTCGGTCGAGATGATAGAGTTCCGAATGATACATTTAACACCGGGCAACTGTTCCGAATCATTTGGATCACATTTGTGTTTCGGAACACTGAGTCGGATCTTAATAGAGCGACACAAGTGTAAACAACAATATAGTCCAGCCGCGTTCTGTTCAAAACATAATACGGATGCGAGATTAAGAATTGTATGGAAATTAATTATTTGCTTTCCAGACACGTCTAAATACAAATTTACTGAAGCTAACCGATACCGTAGTAGAGCATGTTTTTGGCACTGAATAAATCTTGTTATCTAACGAAGCAACGCTATTGAGTTTGTTCGGTTCTGTATGAAAATGAAATAGACATATTTTCTATTTAAAAAAAAGCATGTGTGCAATTCACACGTGAAGTGAAACCTTCACGTACACAAAATACCACGGTTGTTGTGATGCCTTCTCTCAAGCTTTGTACTACGCATGCGCACTCAAACACGTATTAACACACGTACATAATGCTTCCTATCTCATTTTCTCCTACGTTAAATCTTATGAACCTATGTGTCCGTCTCTTTTTACTGTCGCTTTTTCGTTTCATCGACTTTCAAATCACTACGATGCTAAAGAAGTTTTCACTTCAATAGTCTTTTGAATCATTTTAATCTGTAATATATGTATATTAAAATATGATTAATTATAATAATGATTTTTACTAATTAGCCCAGCGCAAAGTAAGCACTGCAAGGTTTGTGTAAGATACAAGGGTAACAGATAAACATACGTATACGATACATAGATAACAAAATTTATAGAAATATATATATATAAATACCCAATATAAAAGAACAAATGCTTGTGCTTAACACACAAAAACATCTGCTCACCCATCCGATTACAGACTTTTACGAATGTTGCTTTATCATTCCGCTATCCAGTTCATATTTATTCAGCAAAGGTATTAAAGGTTCTTATCATTTCGCCAAACGAGACTAAGCAAATATAAACTGACCCCCTTATTAAAAATAACATTAAATGTCTGTGGAACAGAGGAAAAACACAGACTAAGAACTGATTATTAATGTCAAATATATAATTTTCTACCATTTTTCGGTCAAAATAAAAATGATGTTTACATGATGATGAGTTAAAACACTGACGACCTGAAAAAACTGTTATTATAGACTGATCATCGTGGCGTATAAAAAAAATACAAGCTAAAATGATTATCAAAAATGCCTTAGGTAATTTTGTTTCGAAGACTATACCTACTACCTACCTAGACATAAGTTGAATCAAGGTTGGAATCCCCCCGATTCACTTAACGAAAGGGAGCGATAAATCGAGTTTAAGAGAAGAGAGCATAGAATTTGAAGTAGTAATCATTAATTTAGTGCTTTCCTTATAAAATGCCAACAATAATTAAAAAAACTTTTGAAAATTTAAATAATTTAAATAATATGCTTACAATTAATTAATTATTTAAATTGAAATTAAGCAATTAATTAATACAATACGCAATAAGATAAGAAAACAGTTTCAGCATAGCTAAAGCAAAATACGAAAAAAAACATTTTTTTTATAATTTTTTTTTTTTTTTTTATTGCATAAAGTTGGCAAACAAGCAAACTGCCCACCTGATGGTAAGTGGTAACAGTCACCTATAATACATGCGGCTCTTGTGAGATTCGCAGCAAAACTGCAACCCCCACAAGAACCACAGTGTACGTTGCCAACTTGTGACATAAGATGTAAAGTCACTGTACCCAGTAATTTCACTGCCATATCTTACCCTTCAAACCGGAACACAGCAATGCAAGCACTGCTGCTTTGCGGCAGAAATAGGTAAGACGGAGGTACCTAAGCAGACGACCCTGGTACAGAGTCTCCCTCCAGTGGAGACTCTGTACCACTTATATTATTATTAACAAACCAATAGTTTGTTAATAACTTTATTATTAACAAAATAATAAAAATAACTTTATTACCTACTCAATAAAGATTATATTGTATTGATCCGAAATATTAAAAAAACAAATTCACGGACACGTGTTATATCATTTACCTACGTAATAATAAAAAAATATTGAGTTGTAAAAACAAGCGATTATTTAGTTCGTTCGGTGTAAGTAAAAAATTGTACAAGTATCTCCGTCTCTCTGTTTAAGTTTTTAACTACCCAACTAATTCTGATATGGTTAACGTTATGATTTGAAGAATTACCTCTAGATCATTTTTATTACGACCGTTTGGTGCAACGGTAGCGACCCGCGCACCGATGATCCTGGGTTCAAGTACCGGAAGGGGCAATGTTTGTGTGATGCATACGAGCACTTGTACCAGAGTCATAGGTATTAATATATGTTAAATTAAATATTACACATTTATTTGATATATGTACGTCTATCCGTTACCCTAGTATCCGTTATAAAAGCTTACTTTGGGCAAGGCTAATTGGTGTGAATGTAAGAAATATTATTATTATTATTATTTTAATATAACTTACAATTTTTAATCGTGGTAAAATATGATTGTTATTATTCAACTTAAATTATTAAGTTTTTAAATTGTGACAATAATAAAATGATGGAAGCCAACGCTCGGAGGATGCTGCCACGGCACGCTCGCTTGGCCACGGTTCTAATACAAAATACAAAAACAGTTAGATTAGATCTATAGTGAATGATTTTGCAAACTAAACTTACTTTAAACTTAGATTATTGCTTAACTATAGAATTGACATGTTTACTGTAAATTATGATAATGTAAATATGACATGTTTGCTTTAAATTATTAATTTAATCTAATTAAATACTAACATAGATTGTAAATACCAAATTGTTACTAACGAATATGGATCGTTGTTATCTAAATAAGTAAATTTATATACAGAACGTTCATAACGGTTAATGTATCTGGGAACTCGATGGCGCAGAGGTTAGGACGTTATTTTTTGGTCACTCATCAAAGGCCGAACCTTTGATGGGTGACCAAAAGATATATTTGGAGTTTGGAGAGACGTCGGTCTCGCATGGTGAGTTTACGTGCCATTGTCTATTCCCCCTATGGTGTTTTTAAGGCCAGTAGTAATGTCCCAGTAGTGGGTTAATAAGAGGTTAATGATAAATGTATTTATGTCTTTGTCGTATGTTGCCACATTGGTGGAACGTTGTACACGTGTAAAGACGGGCCGGTCGCTAGTTTTGCACAATACGCTATGATATAAGTTGTGTAGTGCGAAGAAATTAATTTGTTGAATGAAATAGAATTGTTACGACACTACTAACGCCATCTATGTGTTAACGCATAAGTGACATATGCATTTTGTAAACTGATAAAATTAATAATCATTTTAGCAGTTTTTAAAATCAACAAAACTAGACTAGACAAAACTAAACTATTAATGACAGTAACGGTAATAAAAGCAAATAACTTTTTTGTGTTAGGGTAAATAACAAATAGGTAAGTACTTAAAATCATACGAATTTAGTACTATACTCCCACAAAAGCGCCATCTAGTGAAGGTTAAAAGTACCACTTTACATTGTTGCTTTTATAAAGCAATACAACAGCACAGGCGACAGCAGTAATTCACGTAACTAACTGTTTAACAGTAAAAACACAGAGGTCGCTTTCCTACCTTTTTTCTTAGACATAATGTAATAATATTTTCCTTCTGGTTAGATATTTAAGGTCAAACATGGTTAAAACTAAGAAATATAACCCGCCAACTACATTCATTTTTTAGAAACTGGTGATATGATAGTTAATATACTAAAAAGAAATAAAGTTAAATGTGCCATGAACCAACAAAATTGGGGGGGTCACCTCAGAATTTTATATACAAATAGCAGTTTTATTTTGTGGTTTGCGTAAAATGTTTTATTACATATTATTAAAAGTTATTGAATACCTTAATGGTACGCAATAAAATATTTTTTAAAACATAATAAACTTAAACCCAGTAATTACGTTTTTTTTAGGCAAATAAGATTAAAAAAAAGCTAATCAAACTATTCAAAAATTCTTCGTTAAGTACGAAAGACAAAAAATAAATATTAGTTTACTTACTATTATCTCGGAAAATTTAATACGTTTGTAGTAGGTTAGCGTGTTCATATTCTTATAGTTTTATAATACACATTAACTAGAAAACTTTGAAGAAAAATAAGGATAATCTATTTTAAAATATCAATTGAATTAAAAACAAAAAATAAAAATTAAAAAAGTGTGCCCGCCCGAACAGGGACTTGAACCCTGGACCCTTGGATTAAAAGTCCAATGCTCTACCGACTGAGCTATCCGGGCTCGTGACTAACGTGGCGTAACAGTGATATACATTGGGCATCGAAGTTACAATGTCGTACTATAAGTGCGGATTCTTTTCAGCAAAAGTCTATTATTTGAAACAAAATATTTATGTAGTCCTTATAAGTTTTATGTAAATGGTTTTTTTTTAATTTACATATAATTAGCGTAATATAATCAACAGTATAACGCCATCTACTGAAATTACGAGCAAACACACTATATCTTGACTACTTTTGCTACTCAACAACAGGTGGCGCTAGTTGTTCCTGCTACTAAACTATCAATGGGTACGCAATATAGAGGATCAAGAATGTAAAGAAAAATTGCTAATTTCATATAGAAACTAAAAATTATACGGTGAAAAAAGTAAAAAAAAATCTTTGCCAACAAACCATGGGTGGAACTTCAAACCCTGAGGACGATCTGCTCTCGTTGGCTGTTCTTGGCGGGAACTCAGGATAGATATTCGAGAAAGTACGCTAGAAGTAATTTGCAACAACTCCCGACAAATTTAGAAGTATGCCGAAAGTCCCTCTAAATTTATAATGAAGTAAGGAAAATTTTCTAAAAAAATTGTTCCTGTGTGCGTCCATTCCTTAAGCCATCCAACGAAAATATAGAGTGATCTCTAAAATTTACAAAACTAACTGCTGTGTAGTGTGTGTGTATGTAAAATCATTAACTTCCGAATCCCATAAATTCTCAGTGTATGCTGATCTTCACTAGGAATGTGAATATAGTTTTTTTACTAAATAATGTTGAAGTGCGTTTACTGCGGCCTAACCATAAGCTGATCTTGCGATGTAAAAGTGAAGCATTGAGCTCATTGCAGCGCTAAACGGTGTCTTTTCATACCACAGACTAAAAATTATCTTCTCTTTTTTTTTTCTTTTTTATTAACAGCTGATGGTCAAGCCTTAGAGTTCTTATTTTGAATTTAAATTGTAGAATGTTTTTGTATTCTTCCATTATCGCAACGTTCCAGTAAGTTTTTTTAATAGCTCAATTGTCTTTTGTCAGTCCTTTACTAGGTCACAGATTTGAATATAAAAACTGAGTAGTACATTGGCTGACAAAAACGGACAGGAAGTAGACCTTACCAGAACGATAACGTCACGCTGATGGAATGGCATTAGTTGACAAAAGCAGCTTAATGACAAATCACGTCTTAGAACTAATAAAATATAAACTTTCAGTTTTAAAATAGAAAATGGCATGATATGACATTAATAAAAATTAATGACAATTAGCCGTTTTCATTGTTTAAATGAACAATATAATGAAAAATAAGTATTTTAAGTATTATTTTAAAACATTAAAATGAAATATCATTTTTCTTACTTATCGGAACAATTAAACTTAAATTTTAAAGCTTAGATTTTTAAGCGCTATAAATTTATATCGATTTTTCGCAGGCTTACCCGCCTGTCATCTCTGTTGAAGATTTTTCAAATCTTTTCTCGATTTGTGAAACAAATCGGAAAAACGAGGTGGCAGGTGCCTAAACTTAAAAGTCTGGGACGATATAGATTTTTTGCACTTAATAATTTAAGCTTTAGAATTCTTTGAGTTTAATTTTTACTCTAAATAAGATTTCATTTTTGATGTTTAAAAATGTTACTTATAATAGTTATTTTTATTTTATTTTTCATTTAAACAATGAAAATAAAACTAATGAAAACTATCTTAGGTAACAAATATAGCTACAGTTTTTTAAGTTGCTTAGATAATTCTATTTATTGACAAAAAGTTGCCCAATTTTTGGACAAAGCAGTCCCATATCTTACTGTGTATATTTGATTGTCAAATGCCATAAGTGTAGGTAGTAGACAGGCTAAATTTGAATTGTGCCAGTTTGATTTGTCAGTAAGCCGGTACGTTATCTGAAGTGACTCACTGTGACGCGTCTGATTTGCCGTATGTACCTGAAACATGAAAGTAATTTAATTAGAACCGATAGCGTGGCTGATGGCTATTATTAAATTCATTATTGCACATAGATTAATAATACCGTTATACATAGAGACACATAGATTAATATACCGGTATGTATATACATTTCATCAAATATTATATATCTATGAAACATATTTATGTATGTATATCCGTTACCGTAGTATCCATAACACAAGCCTTATAGTGCTTACTTTGAGCTAGGCTTATTCTTGTGAATGTATGGAATATTATTATTATTGTTAAAAAGTTACAATGACAGGTAAAATTGTTCTCAGGGGTGGAATTATCTCTTCCAGTCAGTCAACCCAAAATATCAAAGGTCATATAAGTGGGTGTCAGAGGCAGACAAGCAGTCAAGTAAAACAAATGTTTAAATAATAGTTTATATACAGAAATAAACATAAAAATAAATCATAAATATATTCAAATATAATAAAAAAGCCCTATATGACCAAATATTACGGTGCTTGATCCTGTTCTCAGTAGGCATGTTATTGGTTATATGATTCACTGATGCCAGTTGTTCTATTTGTTTTAATTTTTGTCTGTCAGTCTGTCCTTCTATAAGTCGAGTGCGGTTTGACCGATTTCAACGAATATTGGCATATGGTAAGAACATGTGATTGCTCAAATGATAGGCTATATATTATATCGATAAAAACATAGCAGTCCTTACCAATATTATAAATAGGAAGTATATAGGTGGTAAAGTATATAGGGTACCTTTTATCTTGAAAACAATTACTGTTCCCGAGGGATAGAAATATATCTTTTAATCGGTAGTCTACATAAACGCTAGCGAAGCCGCGGGTAAAAGCTACGGTACATAATAGGGGTTAAAGTATGAAATTGCCGTTTTATTGCAATAGGTTCTTTGAATTGACATAGAATCTTCATGGTTTGAGGTTTTCGAATGAAACTTTTTTTAAATGGTTTCTATGATGTTCTTTTTTTAAAAAATGTAAAACATTTGAATATCGACTTTCAATTGTTTTTGTTATTCAATTTAGACAAGAAAGATGGATACTGCGAAAATTCGAGTTATTTTTGAATACGAGTTCCGACGCGGAACTAACGCGGCAGAAACAGCCCGCAATATCAATGCTGCGTTTGGAGAGGGGTCTACTAATGAACGCACCGTGCGATTTTGGTTTAAACGCTTTCGTGATGGAAATTTCGACTTAAAGAACGAGCCACGAGGAAGACCGCCCACACAGGTAAATAACGATGAATTAAGAGAGATAGTGGAAGCCGATCCTAGTCAAAGTACCCAGGAATTAGCGGCATGGTTTAACGTTACCTTACCCACAATATTGACTCACTTGCGTCAAATCAATAAAATAAAAAAATACGAAAAATGGGTGCCTCATGATTTGACTGATCTGCAGAAAGAAACGCGTGTTGAAACTTGTGTTGCCTTGTTGAACCGGTACAGAAATGAAGGAATATTGGATCGAATTGTAACATGTGATGAAAAGTGGATTCTTTATGATAACCGGAAAAGAAAAATGCAATGGCTGACCCCAGGTCAAATGCCACAACAGTGTCCTAAAGCAAAACTTACCAATAAAAAGGTAATGGTAACTGTTTGGTGGTCTCAGCATGGTGTTATTCACTATAGTTTTCTCCGATCTGGTCAAGCAATAACGGCAGATGTCTATTGTGCCGAACTCCGAACCATGTTGACAAAACTAGCAGTAAAACAGCCCCGACTCATGAATCGATCTTCACCATTATTGCTCCACGACAACGCGAGACCTCACACAGCACGAGAAACCATTTTGACCCTTCAGGAACTGCAGTTAGAAACCATTCGTCATCCTCCGTATTCACCAGACCTTGCTCCAACGGACTACCATTTTTTTCGTGATTTGGACAATTATCTACGTGACAAGAAGTTTTCTTCCCAGGAGGCAGTACAAAATGCTTTCACACAGTTTGTGCAGTCTAGATCGTCGGAATTCTATCGCAAAGGCATTAATGACCTTCCCATTAGATGGCAGCAATGTATAGATAATAATGGCAACTATTTTGATTAAATAAATTTGTTAAAAATTTAAAAAATAAACAATATAGATTTTCAGTACAAATCGGCAATTTCATACTTTAACCCCTAATATATATTTATGAATAACACATTTGTATATCCTATAATCTATCTATTACTCTGGTATCCTTAACAGTTTCACAGTGCTTACTTTGCTCAAGGTTGGCCAAAAGATCTTGGTTCGAATTCTGGTAGAGGTAAATGTTTGTAAGTATTTATTCATACTTGTTCCCTTATATAACATTCATCATTTCTAGTTTAGCATAAAAAGACTAATGCGCGGTATTCGTTATTTGTTATTTTACATATTTTAGCAGTTCATATAACAGTTTTTTTCTAATAACAACTGATTACAATATATAGATTAACTTTTAATTGCGTCATCAAAGCGGTAATCAATCAGTGAACACTAAAATTTCGTAGTTTCAGAGCTACCTTTTCCCGAAAACTATTATTGGCTCGCGTCTGGGTGTTGTAATACCGTTGTTGTTAGTGAATTTCATAACACAAGTGCTTTAGCAACTTAATTTAGGTTCAATGTAATATTTATATTTATTTGTTTTATTATTTGGAGGCAAATTGAACACATGGAAAATACATATCGGGGAAGTGATTAAAATTACACTTGAGCTCCTAAATAATAACACATTGCTTATCAAAAACACTACATTTTCAAGGCCAGGGTGAATAGGCACCTTCTGGGTTAGCTCGTGCCACCGTGGATTCTGTCTTGGCCCCTGGGCTTTATTGGGATCACGAGCGCACCCATTCTAAATAAATTTGGATGGTGTAAGTTAAGTAATTGTGATCGTAACTTAAATACAAGTTAGAGGTAAGCACAAGATTATTTTTGTATCGCGATTTATTGTGTTATTGCTTTTAATATACTTTATATTTATAGTTAAAATAAATAATATCAGCACTATGTCTGACGGTCAATCAATACAATTTTCTTATTTTGTTCTTATTCATAATATTCACAAAATTTGACGTTCTATTTCCAACCAAAGATTTCAAGTCTAAAGCAGTCAAACAATTATTTATCTGCACAATTGTTATAATTTCATTTTTGTATAAACATTATTATTACAAATTTTAAGATAAGCTTACTAGTATGAGTGTAAAGCGAGAGCAGATCCATTAACGACCTGCATAATATAATTTTTGTGTGAAGAATACTACCATGAATAAATATGTCATGTCAATTTCTATATATGTTACTAAAAATATTATTTGTTTATGTATCACATATGTATCCGTTCGCCTAGTATCTATAATACAAGTTTTACAATTGGTGTTACAATTTAGAAATTAAATTATTATTGCTACAATACAAAACACCTTATTGATAACACTTCATTGAGGAAATAACAGAACAAAAGAAAACTTCTTTATTTCTATATATCTAAAAGAGATTTACTTTAGATGGATAGTATTAGAAGGAACTGTATCAAACGACAAACATAATATTTTATTGCTTAAAATATGATGTACGCAAAAGATGTTGCATTACAATATTAGTATCAAATATTTTACTGTCATACAATAATTAAGTCTAATTTATTTATTACTTTAATTTTTTTAATTTAGAATATTTATCAAATGAGAATTATCAATTTAAATAACGTCCAATAGAATGTCAAGCATAAAACAATATAAGTTAGTATCTAATTAGTAAAATAATAAAAACGTATATTAAAAAGAATAATCAAATTAAATTAAATAACAATACGGAATATATTTTCGATAGATTAAGATAATTGCATAAACTTGTCAGTTTAAATCTTTACAACTCTATTACTGTAAAATGTGTCCTTTATCTCAAAATTATTGAATAGAATAAAAACATTTTTCTTCTAGCCATTTTTGCAAACGAGCCTTAAATAATCCAATGGGAAGTTATTTTATCTCTTCAGGTATATTGTTAAAAATTGTGTATAGTGTAGGCATAAGCTAGAAGGGTAAAATTAAATATATACATACATATAGGAATGTTATTTATTATTTTTTACATAACACCATCACCTAATGCTGAGTGAAGGGGCTTCTCTTATGTTTAAGGTTCGATTCCGCCAAAATTCAAAAACGCCTAAAATTTTGATATTCTTTTGCAGATCACTGTAAATTTAATCATTATAAGAAAGTGGTTTTATTTAAATGTGTGGATAGGTGCGTAAGTGTAAGAATTAAATAAAAAAAACAATGTCTGTAGGACTCGGTTGACGCCCCAGTCGCGCCTAGGCATTTCACGCCCCGGACTTGAATGGATGTTTAACAGGCAATAGCAATCAATACCTAGTCGGACGTCTACCCGGGGTAGCATTAATTACTTCGCTAAACCACCCACCCAATTGGCAGTTCGATCGAGACTTTTCGCCAAAACTTTTGCTATTATTTAATCGTCACTTAACCGGCTATTTTGCATTGCTCCTATCGATCGTAGGGTAATATTAAACAGCGGTTAACCTTCCTCAAGAATTTGGGTGTTAAATGTAAAAATATTTTCAAATGAAAACTTCTTTCTAAAACCATTGAACTGGCGACACTGTTACCGACACAGCTTCTGACAGTATAAAAAAAACATAAGTACTACAATCCAAAAAGTTTTTATTTCTAAATTCAAAGAAATTGTCCTCTAATTTTTTTCTACGTCGATTCTTAACATGTTCTAGATTTAAAAAGTACGAATTGCGTAAATTTTGTTGGTTGACTTTTTTTTCACTTATGTCGACACTCCCGGTTTCAGTTTTTTTTTAATACAACCAGTAGTACCAGAGTTCATACAAACATACTCTTTGACGTTGTTGTATTTAAAAATAGTTTACTGTGTAAGTTAATAGTTGGACACTGACCGTTTAACTAATAATAAATATATAAATGGCTAAAAAGGGTGGCTTTGCATCGCCATTTTAATGACGGATTAAGTGGAAGGGTTTCTTTACAGACCCGCAACCGCAATTGGGAATACCGTGACAGTCTCAGGTTCGGTTTTGAGTCAGACAATGTCATTCTGGATCGTCATGAGAATACATCTGGAAAATAATCCATAAGAAAAATGCGTTTTATGCACTTAGCCAAATTATGCGAACGTGGTCGTATTCAAGTTATGTTCTTTAATTCATATAAATATACAAAGGAAAAGACTCCGCTGGAGTTTGTTTTCTCTTTATATGAACGACACGATGACAGTCATCCTGTGACTTGTATTCGGTATAAGAAAAAACTGTTTCATTTCATTAAATAAATGCGAAAGATTAAAAAAAATTTTGATTATAATATTTTTTGTTAATTGAGCAACCAGCTGCTAGATTTTTATACCTGAATTATTATTATAGTAAACAGCAGTTAAGTATAACTTCATTGATAATTCAAAAGTAACAATCGCTAATACCACTTAAAAAATTGATAAATCTTATTGACAAACTATCAAATCGAAATAACTTTTTTCTATAGAAACTGACTATCTTATCAAAATATGAAATGAAAGGAAAATAACTTCAATGAAATGCACTTAAAATAAGTTGTTTTGTTTCGTCCAACATTTTTAACTCCCACCCATTCAGGACGTCTTTTAACTGACAAGAAGAATAGGCGCAATAAACTCGTCAGCTTTAACAGAAGTAACGACATTTTGAAAATTATACGTCGTCACCATACACTATCAACAAAAAACAATATTATTCTGTCATCACAATAAAAGTAGCGATATGGTTTCATTACATCCAATCTTCCCAATCTTTTTTTTTTTAACATCTGAGTATACTTTTACGAAGGATTTTGGTGTGTTGAACCCAAATCCGCGGCATGAAGCAAAAATTAAAACTTCAAAATACGATATCCCAGCAAAAAAAAAGGATTAGTAAACAGACTCAACGCCATTTTGCGACTGGGTTTGGATTCACCACACCAAAATCCTTAAGGAAAATATACTCAAGTATCTGGAGAAGAATTTTGTCAATTTTTTTTGGCATTTGGCTTATATACAATTTCGGATTTCAGACATTTTTCTTGCTTTAAAAAGGTAACTTTAACAGAGACCCTGGTAACACCTGCAATACTTAGCGCCCAAAAATCAGTTTTCGGCCCTCGTGATGAACTATGATATGGGAACCCTAAGTATCTAATCAAAGGCAAGTCAACAACAAAGTCAACAAGTATCTGTAGTAAGGTCGCAAAGCACTAAAAATTTTGTGTAACAAAATTAAAATAATTAAAAAAAAAGTATTCAGCAAACTAGGTTTTTTATGCTAACAGAAACAACATTATGAACTAATAAAACCTAATAATAGTATTATCATAAGGAAAATGCAGGAAGATAAAATTTACACGTCCTTTTCGGACGTTATCCGTCAAAAGAGGCATATCATTCCGGCAATGATGATTTGACTTGGTCATAATAGCGGCGTCATTAAGGGCATAGTGAGGAAAACTCAGCGTTTGTCATAAAATACGTAATGCTTACGTTTGGCATATGTTGGGTTGGGTCGCCACTTTAAGCGTGCAGCCCAGCGGGAAGCGAAGCGATCAGCGAGCAACAATTTAGTTTCAATTTATGCAACTCAAGTGACACTTTGTCAATTCGGGAGAAGCTTGTAAAAATATATAATAGAAACTAAAGAGTGTAACTCTTTGCCCGAGTCTGCGTTTCCTAACACATACAATTTAGGGGTATTCTAGTCACGAGTAAATAGGTATCTTCTATGTAAGCGCGTCACATCCTAGTACGAATCGTCGTTTGCCATCAGGCAGTCAAGCGCCTGCCTATTCAGTATAAAAAAACTTGGGAGTTTTAGGACTAAAAGTATATAAAAATTAAACATTCCGTAACAAGTTGAATGTTTAAAAAATTGACTATTTTTCAAGATTTGCGGACACAAATATATGGATGACATATAAAAATTTATAGCGTCAGTTGACTAAAACACTGACAAAACGTCATTATGGCAAATTAATTTTATTATTTTTTATTGACAAAGGTCAAGCCCTTAAAACTAAAGCCAATTAAGTTGTATATATAGCTAAATTATTTGTTAATAAAGGAATCATTGTATTATGTCAGTTTGTTTTTAATACCACTCTTTATCACATATGTATGTGTTTTAAAAAATAAACTTTAACGCTCAGCGTAAAGAAGATTTTAATAAACTCGAGCGCTGTTACCAATAACCAAGCATTTTTGAACTTTATGACTTTGTTAATAAATAAATGTTGAAAACCGCTTGGTGCAACAGTAGCGTTCCTGATTTTCGCACTGACGATGGTCATGGGTTGGTGTCTCGGAAGGGGCTGATATTTGTGTGATGAATTCGGGATTCGGGATACTTGAATTAAGTATATCTATACATTTTTCTATAAATATCAAATATCTTTGTATAATTTATGTGTATCTATCCGTTACCCTAGTATTTACACAAGCGTTACAGTGCTTACTTTGCGCTAGACTAATTGTTGTGAATGTAAGAAATATTATCATTATAAATCAGAATTTTTAAATAATACTCTCTTGTTTGTTCGCTATTTTCGGTCTTCGCTAATGCTTTTATGTAAAGTTTAGCTGCACCCGGCATGCTTTCCTTTTTGCTGTAGTGTTATTTAGAAATCCATCTGTTAACCAGCGGATGGTAACGCCAACAGGGACGCTTGTAATAGAAGCCCTAACATTAAATAGACCGCTCCCGCTGTTATCGTGAACGCACACTTATAGAAGAAGCAATTGCCCTAAGAATCCAACATCACCAAGTGAGCATTTAACTGGTTTAGACTCACCCACGACCGGCCTTGACAATATTGACCTTACATGTAATTATATAAACGCAGACGCGACGTCTCTTCTGAATTCCGACATTATTCTATTAAGTTAACTTCTATATTAACTTGATTAAGTAACCGGTGTTAAAAAAACCAGAAATGTGAACAATTTTATGATGACATTAGTAAAGGATTCCATTGGCGACTCGTTTTTAGTGAGATTGTTATTCGGTTAAAATACGGTAGTATTTTGACCGAATAACAATTGCAACGGTAGGGATCCTGCCTTTCGCACCGACTGTCCTGGGTTCGATTCCTGGAAGGGATCAAAAAAAAAAAATCAAAAAAAATCAAAAATTCTTTATTAGCTTATAGTAGTAAATTACAGGGGTTGGGAGTCTCCTTTTAAGTTAGAAAAAAACCTGTATTAGGAGATGCCCGCTCTTTCGAACCATGATTACATTTATAAGCTATGAGAAAGATTTAACAAATAATAGTATTACAAAAATCATGTATGTGTGTGTGTGTGTGTGTGTGTGTGTGTGTGTGTGTGGTGTGTGTGTGTGTGGTGTGTGTGTGTGTGTGTGTGTGTGTGTGTGGTGTGCGTGCGTGTGTGCACGTGTAAGTGTGTGTGTGTAAATAGGTGTTGGGTATAAGGGTGTGTGTATGTATTTTATGTGTGCACTATGTGGATTATTTTTGTATTTGTCTAGTATAATGTACCTAGTGTGTTTGTCTACTGTGAAAAGATCGGGACCATTTCACCGCAGGAGCAGCCGCTCAGTTTGATCATAGTCGAGTTCCTTTAACCAGTTTGTTATAGTTTTCTTACACTGAATAACCGACATTGCATAGATATGTTTTATTCTATTTATTTTATTATACAAAAAGATGGATTGTATCGAGAATTGTTGTGTAGCAAATAGTGTTCTAGCTGAGGGTAGTTTTATGACAGAGTATGGATTACACTTTTTAAGAATAGCCGGGTTTATATTACAGCCCTTATGAACTTTAAGGATAGACTGTAATATATATAGTTGCCTTACAGTCAGAACATTAGCATCCTTATATAATTTAGTTGTACTATATATTTTTTTCTTTTTTAACATGACTTTTAGTATTCCTCTTTGTGCTCGCTCAATGCTTATAAATCGAGTTTTATATGTAACCCCCCAGATTGTTACACAATATAATAGAATGGATTGAACGAGGGCCGTGTAAATGTATAATAAAAGTTTTTTATCGGCAATATTTCGCAAATGTTTAAACAACCATATCAATTTCCTCGCCCGATTTGCAACCATAGTTAATTGAGGGATCCAAGATAAGTTTCGATCAAGAGTCACGCCAAGATATTTAGTGGTAGTGACTCTTTCAATTTTTTGGCAGTTACTGTTACACCCTAATCCATTGAGGCATGAGTGAGCAGTTATAGTTAAATCATCAGTAGGGATAGATGTTTGTATCAATATCTAGGGATAGATGTTTGTGTGATGAATATACGTAATAATATACGAAGCATAACTACCTATCTTTCTATCTTCAATAACTTATATCTCCCTCTCAACTTCCGTTCGCCTCGCCTGATCAAACTTTTCGTACGCATTCAGCAGCTTACTCCCCAAGTCAAGCGTGCGTAAAGAAGTTTTATTTCAAAAAACTTTAGGTGAGCTAATGTACGTAACATTATCGTCACATGCAACTCGTTAATATTCAATATATAAAGTAGCTTAAAATTTCTCTTTTACCTTTCATAAATATTTCGTAACATTACAAAATAAAAATTAGTCACTTCTTTTCAAAGCAATGTAGCTGTCAAATGCTGTTATGATGTCATAAACTTTATCGATAGCAAAATAATTAATTAAGTACATTTAATAATAGTAATATACTAGCGGCCCGTCCCGGCTTCGCACGGGTGGACAAAATTCTTTATTTTTTTTTATTATTAAATATTTTTCCGTTAGCGCCATCTAGCGTCCGGTACACGAACTACTTGCGGTTAACGCGTTGCTATAGTAACGTTATTGATACAATGGAAAAAGAGCGGACAGACAAACGCACAAACCACTGTGATCTTAGATTATAGATTTATAGCCAGTCACATAACAGTATTGAGGTGTTACAGCAGAAATTTCAAGTTTTACATACATATATAAAATCACGCCTTTCTCCCGTAAGGGTTAGGCAGAGATCACAGACTTCCACTTACCACGATCCTGACATACATCTCTCGCTTCATCAATTTTCATCAGTCTTTTCATACAAGCTGGTCGGTTAAGGCCAGCTTACTTTTAACCAGGCCTTTTTCAGGACATCCTCTATTCGGTCCTACTTGAAAGTTCTACTTGGTATGCCGTTACCGACTCGGCCATGCACGTTTGCCTCAAATATTTGTCTACTTTCATCCATCCCCTCTACATGTCCAAACCTAAGCATCCCTTTTTCTATCTTTGTCACTATATCTTCTTTCACACAACACCACTCTCTTATCAGTTGTAGCTGAAAATCAGCAATTTACTCGCGATGTGGGTAAATACGATGCTGAGTTGCGACCCTTGCCTACTGCTGCAGCACACACACATAGTTGTTAAGGATGACTTTGTATTCTACCTAAGATATGATTATTTTTTATTTTTATTAATATATGAGTGTGTGTTAAGTAGGAAATAAAGCTTTTATCTATTTATCACATCATTCCTTATTTCATCACTTCCATACATTAGAAGCGGTACCAACACGCCTCTATGCACAGCCAGTCGGGCAAAGCCTTATTTACTGCGATTTCCTGAATTAATTCATTATGTTATATATATTACTACAAATTAGGTCCACAAAAATCGCAAAATAATTGTGTCGCCATAGATCGAGGTTAATGTGTGACAAGGTCATATAAATTATCCGGTTGCTCATTCAGTTCTGATCTTAGTGATCTCCTTTCGAGATACTAACACACTGCACTCATTACAGTCATAATAAGATGTATAGATCGTAGAACCATGCCACACTAAATCGGCCGAAGGCAGAGATACAACAGTACCAGTAAATAAATAATTGATGTAACTTCATATGGTTATACGGTGTATACATGTTGCTGCTACTGTACTCTCACTTCGGTATTCAAACGAGACAGCTAAATTATCCCGCCCGTCCAATTTTAGTTCAAACGAATGTTGGTTTCTTTTATAATAAACGTTGGACAAGACGTTGGCTTGTTTGCAAATAATCGTCTAAAAATATCCTATAATAATAATAACATTATTTCGGAATCTTAACTTTTATTAATGGTAAAATTACAGTATATAAAATGTTAAAACAATTACCTAAATAATTAGTACATTATAATAAAACTGGCTGTGAATACAAGGGTGTTGGTACAGACTCCAATGGTTTTGAAGTAAATTTTGGGTTTGCAAGAATTTATGATTTAACGCAGTCAAAAATGAGTTTCAAGAAGTACAGCTGGAATGACTTTAATATTTAAAGTAAGGAATGATAATAAGAGAACAAGATATTGTGACAAAGAAAGAAAAAGGGATGCTTAGATAGTTTGGACATGTAGAGAAAATGGACGAAAGATGATTGACAAAACAAGTTTATGAGGCAAATGTGCATGGGCAAGTCGGTAAAGGGAGATCAAGGCGAACTTACAGGGACCAATTAGGAATTTCCTGAAAAAAAGACAGATCAAAACCGCCCTTAATAGACGAGCTTGTATGAAAGGTCTGATGAGAGTTGAAGAAGCAAGGGATTTGGAATTAGAATTTGGAAGAAGCAAGGAAAAGTGAAATCTGTGATCACTGCCTAGCTCTAAAGTATGTATATGCATGTATCTGTCACTCTTAACCCAATATCCCTGATCGTAGCACGTCTTATCGGGTCCACTTGTGCATCTAAATAATTTAAGGACATACTCAAACACATAAATGATTACATTGATATTGGTTCAATCGTGTAGGAAGACTTCAGTAACCCGCATATAGACATTAGTAACTCAGCTCTGAACCGGTTCAAATATCCAGATCAAATAGACTTGAACCGTTGATCTGCAGCTCAACGACAAAACAAACAGCTCACGGCTCACTTGGTTAGGTATATTCACCCACAGAGTCACAGACATGCGAGTATTATTATCGGCAAACGAACCGCGAACGGCGAAACGGCTCCGGTGTCGCGCGAAAAACAGATCTACAAACGTTTAGATTTAGGTACCTACTGAGTGAGCTGATCTGCGAACCGGTTCGCAGGTCCGGCTCACATAATGTGAACCATGATCGGATCTGCGGCTCACAGTTCATTGTTGAGTTACCCACATATAAAAGAATGATATGTATTTAACTAGATGCCCGCTTTTCAACCCAAGTTTGGGACCGTTGCAACGGTCATCGGCTTACAACGCGTTGAAAGCCGATGGGGATTAAAACCACGTGATACTTTCCACTTAGAACTATGTATATCTCAAATGTTATTTATCAGTCAAAATCAGGAATAAACGACAGCGCGATTTAGCATACTAGTAGCGCCATCTATGGAAATATTTCGTAACTAAAATTGCAACTACATAGCTAAAACTGAGTTCATTTTTTATAGACAATACGGATACGTAAACATCCGTTTCGAATTCGCCAGCCTACGTCCATTTAGAAAAATGTATTTTTACAAATTGTGAGAGAATTTCTCCAATAAATTAGATGAAGTTACCAAAGATTACTCTCCACATATAGGGAAGAGTGGGTTCGTTCTAACGAGGGTACGAGTTATTACCGCCAAACTTTAAGGATTACGGTTATGATGCTCATTTACATACGTCTTCGAACATATCCCAAATTGAGAGGACAACTTTTTGTTGCAATGACATGAATCACAGCATAGTTAAAGAAATTATTACTAGATAAAAATCTGCTTGTCTCATTCAAACCCCCTCGCTATCCGGGCCAGTATTCTTCCAATTGAACTACTAAAACATAGAGACTCGTCGGATTTTTTTATATACAAAATCTTGCAATTAAATGCTTAAATGAATTATACGGTTGTTATGATTCCCATCACTTTATTTTCTAGTCAATCAAGTAAAAAAAAGTAATCTTGGAGCTAAAAATAGCAGACTGAGTTGGGAAAATTTTGGACATGTTAATAAGATATAAAAACCAGCAGTTCAATTCTTAAAAAACAAAATATATGATAATCCCAACTTAGTTATTCGTCGGACCTTATTAAGATATATCCTTAATTAAACTCTATGGTTAATAAAACTGTATTATTTAGTTGTTATGATGCCTATAACTGTATTTTCTGGTTAATCAAGTAAAAAAAAGTGACATTGAGGCTAAAATAACAGACTAAGCGGGGAAAATTTTAACATGTTTATAGCTCCGTTATAGGCCAAATATTAATAAAGATCTTAGTATTTTTTTTTACCAACAGTACATCTATTTACAGAGCGAAACTGGAGAAAGAAGTGTAAAAACCTCGACACGTTTCAACAAGAATTTTGACTTGTACTAAGTAACTAAGTTCTAGTTCAAGGCAGCCGTAGCCCATTGGTTGAGATGTCAGCTAACCTAATCTAACCCAACCCAAACGGACCGAGTTCGTCTCTCGCCAATGTACTATAGACGTTACCCACTCGTAACAAAAGGTTAAAGGAAATATCAATAATATATTTCATTCATTGTTAATATTCTTGAAAAAGGTATGTTGAAATACAGACCAACTTATCTATAAGACTGATTCAAAAGAACTGGTGTTGTGTTGCGTGTAAAAATAACAACCACTATATTATTACTGATCATCCTGAGAAAATTAAGTTAGAGGGTTGAATTAAATCATAAATACACAAAGAAAACAAAACTAAGCAAAGAGGAAAGATTTACAAGAATATAGGCATAAGTAAAAGGATAATAAAGTTAAAGGAAAAAAAGGGAGTAGAAGTACAATTGATAAATTATTTTAATAGAAAAATTGCTCACAAGCAAATTCTCAATCGGAAATTCGACCTGCAAACTTTGGATGTCCGATCCAATGCTCTCCCGATTTAGCTACCGAGCCTTGTGAACAAGTACAATTGGTTAAGAAGATTATGCAAAGTGATCGTAACGAGGATGACTCCTGTTTTGTTTACAAGGCTCAGCAGAATCTTGTTATACAGATCCTTCTGGTCTGGAGTCCATATTTTGTATGTTAAAGATGGGTT
The DNA here is from genome assembly GCA_927399485.1 of Calamotropha paludella. Lineage (NCBI taxonomy): Eukaryota > Metazoa > Arthropoda > Insecta > Lepidoptera > Crambidae > Calamotropha > Calamotropha paludella. The sequence goes on from OV656804.1 coordinate 30,241,328, forward strand.
CATATCACCTGGTGTCGTCTGGTAGCTAAAGTAGTAAAAGGTCCTAATAATGTTAAAAAAATCTTTTGTTCTTTCAAAGAAACACATTTCTATTACTTGTTTTAGAAATAATTCTAGCAAAAACACCAATTTCAAATATCTTCCACGTTTTTCGCTTATATCTCAAAAAATATTTTGTGGCTTAGCTATTTTTTAGCTGATGGACGGCAGCCTGTATTAAAGGTGATAAATGCCTGTACCAATTGTTCAGACAACAAGAGTTATTTTCCTTATGATGCAGGGATCTGGGAAACAAAGAATTCTTAGTGTACGCAATTTCTTTTTTAACACTTGCGCACTTTAATAATATGTGCAATTAGTTTTTACAGTTGTAAATTGCTGTTCAAATTTATTTATACTTGGGCATTGTATCGATGTCAGCAACCGAATGCCGCCCTCCAGATCGAACCACAGAGGACAAGCCTCGCCAAAGTGGCGGGGCAAAGGTCCTTGCCTCAACCGAAAGGTGAGAATGGTGATTGGCGGCTCTGTATTTTGCATATTAGTATTAGTCAATAGAGTTTCCATTAATTACCAACTACACTTACAATCGTAGCCAGAGCAACATATGCTGCATATGAATCACTGTTGTTTTCAACTTTTTTGATACATATTAGACAAGCTTTCCGCCCGCGGCTTTGCCCGCGTGGAATTCGGTTATATTGCGGTATAAGGCACAACTATAAGAAAACTTCTCATTCCCACGGAAAAATCTAAGAAGCGCGATGTAACGCTGGATACAATTAGTTGTTAAACCAAAACTGAATGGTACACTATATTATATGTTTTCCCTTGTGCAAAAAGCGCAAAACAGTGAATAAAGATAAAACAGCAAGTAAGTAAATGAGTCGAAAAGTGCACCGAATAAGTGTATGAGCTACAGGTTAAAGAGCGAGATATCATTCCACTTCTTACGTATCTTAAAAAACACATCGTTACCATGTTTTAAAAAACACACAGCGCCATCTATCGCATACCTCAAGAACAAAATAACGTAACTAATAGTTATACCACATCGCATACCTCAAGAACTAAATAGCGTAAGCTATCATTCCACTTCTTATGAATTTAAAAAAAAACACATCGTTACCATGTTTTAAAAAACACCCAGCGCCATCTATCGCATACTTCAAGAACTAAATAACGTAACTAATACTTATAGTGATTTCAGGATAAGTAGATGTAAAAAAAAACAATTTAGACGATAAAACAAATTGTACGTCATCCCTCGAGAATTCCTCATTTTCGAGGATTCATTTTCGTATCATTTAGCTTCAAAATTTACATGTTCATATTCGTTTGCAACATATAAGTAGATGTACAAAAAACAGTTTAGACGATAAAACAAATTGTACGTCATCCCTCGGGAATTCCTCATTTTCGGGGATTCATTATCGTATCATTTAGCTTCTAAATTTACATGTTTATATTCGTTTGCAATATTTTACCTTGTTTTAAACGACACACAGCGCCATCTACAATTCATCCATCAAGCAAACAATATTTTTGTTTTTCCTCGGGAATATTTTTTCCAGGATAAAAAGTACCCTATTATTTAATCCGGACTTTTATCTTTACGTCTGCAAAATTTCAAAGCAATCGGTTCAATAGTTACGGCGTGAATGCGGAACAAACAAACAAACAAACTCACTTTCCGATTTATAATATTAGTAAGGATAAGGATTATACTGATTAAGATATTAAGTTATTGATGTGAGCATCGTGTGTCGTCAACAGTTTTAAGTTAATGGTTAGTTTATTGACAGTGGTGACAGAATCAAATGAAATCTGAGAATACGAGGGAGGCTAGAACGATATGTCTGCCCAAAAACATCCACACCCAAAAAACTTCAGAGACGATCTAGAATGCAAGAAAAATTGTAATAACTCCGTTTCATTTAATACTAACATTTAAGATATAACATACGCCGAATTATTATTACCTTGTATTTTATAGCATTGAAGATTTCTTATGCCATGAATTGTCTTAACCGAAATGTAATATTTGAAGCTGACTGTCCAATTTTACGCTTGCCCGGACCTAAAGAGGAATATTTTAAAGTGTTCTTGATTTCGTAAATCCATATAGAACATAAATGTCGCGTAAATGTTGACATGGTAAAAAAAGAACGCCTCACAATAATATTTATTTAAAGGCGAAGAGAAATTGGATAATTCGGAAACGAAAGGATAAGGAAAGAACGAACGATGACAATTGCTTGAGTTGTTTCCCCAATGTTTTCAATCATAATTAGTGCCGGCGTACTCTATTTCTAGAGAATGGTATATAAGTGCTGAGTGCATAAAAACGCTCTCGATCAAACAGACATGTACCAAAATTTCGCTAAGAAACACATGATATTATAGAATCGCCTTAGTATTTCGCATCTGATAAACTGAAAAGCTAAAAAAAACAAAATTAATGCACTCACTTCATAACAGCAACATTTTTGTTAAAACACTTCGCTGCACACATCAACTTAACCAATAATAATTAGCTGAACGCAAACTATTTATAGATCCCTAATCATTAAACAACGTTTTTTTTTATAACGCTATAACGCGTTATAAAAAGATAATTTAACGATATACAATTAGCTAAAAGCGTTTGTCATTTCCATATCAAAATATCACACGCGGTAAGGGTGTTGCAGCGTATCCGAATCGTCTCCTATCGTGTCGATTTTCACGCAAGTTCTGTTTCGGCAATAAACCACGGCCTAATAGTTTTGTGCAACATTTAGACAAAACGCCGAAATACGTGTTATGATTGACATCAGCGAAAAAACATTTGACGATTGATTAAAGGCAAAATGTATATTTTTTTGGCGAATTATTGGGGCAAGTGAATGGAATGGAGCGAACGCTTTCTTTAGCAATAGTCTCAGTATATTGATTACCAATTCAATTAAAACATCCACTTTAGTTTCGACGGAGGCGTGTTCATCTATATTAACTGTTATCTTGCTAAATTAATTAGCTCCTAATTTTAAAACTTCCATAAGTGAAAGAATTAATTTAGTTATTTCACTTTCGCGTCCATTCGACGAATTGATGTACAGGATGGTAAAAGTTTAAGAGATGTCGTAAACCCTTTATGTTTTTATTTAAGGCTACTGAAGTATACCCGAAATGTCAGGAAAAACTAGAAAATAAATACATTTTCATTGTCTCTGTCGACTTCATCGTAGTTTCTAGAACTTCATATTCTTCTAAGTCGATTCCTTATGACTGAGGGTCATGATCACCACGAGCAATCTCTCGGATGAGTGTCCGCCATACCACCCGATTTTCCGCTCTTCTGATTGTCTCCTGGAGGTTGGAGTCCGTGGCCTCCCGTATTGTGTCGGTCTATATTGTGAGGGCTCTTCCACGACTTCTCTTGCCTTCCACTTGGCTCACTAGCACTAATTCTTCTATAGTTTATAGGATTTATAGGTTTATTGATGCGTTCAGTATTTAAAATACTGAACGTGCTTAATGTTCCTTTAAATTCGTTGTAATTACTGCTTCCTACATTGCAATGGAGCATTATAATTAGGATAATTAAGTCGTCCAAGATTACAATATTCGGAAAACTTAAACTAAATCGTGCAAAGGATGGAATAAATTTGCAAGAATTTAATTGATAATTTGAATAATTCAGTTAGTATTCTTTAGTATCTTGCACAAAACGTGGGAATTAACAAACCGCGTGATGATTTCACTGACATAAATTGTGTAGTTTTAATTTAACAATAATATGCATTTATCGCATGGGAAAACTGTAAGCTTTTCAGATATATCTTCAACTGGTATTTTACTTTATGTGACAGCGATTCTAGCAAAATTATTTAATCACGCAAGATTTTTCCTTCTTTTAAAAGGTGATGAGGGCTCAGGCTTGAGGATTGTCGGAGTAATTTTTTAAAACTGAAAAGAGTAAGTACTTAAGCATGGTTATAATGTAAAGATACCTTAGAACAGACGGAAAGATTCCTGATGTATGCTGATCGAACTCGTAAGTCCATTGAGCGATGACGGCATGAGGGTCGGTAGCCGCATACACGTGGCAAGATTTCTAACGCTGATAGGTATTTACGATGGTGGCACTACGACGCAAAACAAATGGATACTAAGATTTATCTTTATAGAAATAGAAGTTTAATAATGAATGAATGAATAATATTACAATTATTGCATTTATAAGAAGTGACGTTTAGAATTCTTAAAAATATTTAGTTCCTACATTTCCGCCTACATTACACATTTGAATAAAACAACTTTTTCACGAATTTTGCGCATAATTTATTTTATATTTAATTCTGACGTTTCGACTGTTTTACAAGAGCCGTGATCACAGGTTAACTAAGGCAATGATCAGCATATATTTTCTACTACCTTCACAATATTTTAATGGGGCACGTTGCCAACCGATAAACAGTTAGGAACATAAATTATGCGCAAAATCCGTAATAAAGTTATTTTATTCAGAACTTAAACATATTATAAAAAAATATTTGCACCAGGAAATCATGACAGTGGCACTTAATGTGTCAAAATGGTTTAGGAAGTGTTCGTTTGACCTTAAAAACGTTACGTTAAAGTGTACTGCCCGAACGAAGGTCGATTTCTAACCGATGCCGAAGGTTAATGACCCTAAAAATTTGTGAAAAGTAAATTGAATATATACTTTTCAAGTTTGTTTGTATATAAACCATCTAACTTGTCAAAAATAATGATATAGTATTGAAATATGGTCAATTAAATGTTTACTTAAATATAATTTAGCAATCACAATTAGTATTAGATTTCTCAATCAGTGTTTTTGAAGTAGCAAATAAATTCCTTAAAAAAGATCTATATTTTAGTTAGTTAAATCCTCATTGCCTGACCTTTCACTTTGGCCACAACATCGGCGCATTTCGTCAGTAATCAAAGATTCGGTTAAGTCTACTGATGGTATTTCCTGTCGAAGCTGGCAGAAGCTGAAGTATCCATCAGGCACTAGTAAATGAATATTGTTTAAAAGTTGAGGCGAGTGTAAAAAGTATAAAAATTAGAGACGAAAAAAGAATAAGGAAAAAGGTTCTGGACCTAAAAGTTGTCAATGTTGTTTCTAAAATTGTCTTTGCAAAGTACGGTTACGGTCAAAATAAAAATATTTTTACTAGCCCAAAGTAAACACTGTAAGGCTTGTGTAATGGATAATGAGGTATCGGATACACATAGGTACATATACGATAACCATGGCTCGGTTACTAATGCTTGTATCCAACAAACAAATATCTACCCCATCCGGGACTTAAAACCCAGGAAAGTCGCCGCACCAACGCCAAGGTACGACCAAAGTGATTAGAAATATTGAAACAACTAGTTTTGAAGTTTTATCATTTTGATATACTAGAAAAGTTTCCAAAAACTGCTTAATTTGGATATTTCTAACAATATCAGCGTCTTATATTTAACACTAAAGAAATATATAAACTTGACATCCTCATAGAACATAATGGAGAACTATAATAAAATAAACATGAAAGCTCTTGATTGCAATATTAGCCCGTGACAGTTGGTATACTGCAGCAAAATTCTAAGCTAATCGAGAACTGGTTCCTTAGTGTTGTGTTGTAATAGGGTTGCCACCTATACTGTTAAAAGCGCTTCTCAACATCCTTCATAATGCGTACAGAAAAGGAGTGGAACTTCCTTCCTGCTTCTGTATTTTCGAGAAGTTATAATCCGTTCATTTTCAAACCCAGGTTCACTCTGGCTTTCTGGGCGCCTTCATCTTCTGGGTTAACTCGTTCTATCGTGGATCCTGTGTTGGCTTGAGTGGGATCAAGAGCGAATCCATCATACTTTTTACTCTCGAACAAAAATAAACTTTTGAAAATACTGTTTTTAGCTTCCTTATTCTCTAAAGCAGAAAACGCTTAAAAAATTTCGCTAAGTACAGGCAACCTGAATGAGCTTTTAAACTATTTTTATTTACCTGAACTGCGTTGAGAGTGCATCAGATGCTTTGGCAAATGGCAAAAGATTGATATGTTGCGCAAAAAGTGAAAAAAAATGTGAAACTAATAGAAGTCACTTCACGAGTGATAGGTATCTTCTAGGCAGGCGCGTCACATCCCAGATCGCATCGTCGTTTACCATCAGGCGAGATAACGATCAAGCGCTTTCCCATTCGCGATAAAAAAATAAAAAACAATAATAGTTACTGTCATTTTTTTCCAAAATACTGTTCATTTTCTGTCTTCCAACTAAACATTTATTAAAAAAAAGGTTGCCAACCCTATATAAATATGTGGACACAATAAACACTCATTTTACACAGAAATCCACTCCTGGGGCATGCGCTCCACTCCGCGCGGAATTTGAGTTCGTACAGTGAAATCCAAATGGTATTTGTTTTATCGGTCATTGATGTGTAATATTACAATTTTGGTACGGACTATCAATAGATTATTTCCATAATGTAAACATTTTGAAAACCCTCGATCAACACGATTTCATCAACTATATTTCTGAACTTTGAGATTCAAAACAGCCAACTTCATCTTTGAAAGTGACTTAGATTTACGTGAGTCAGAAATTATCTATGTAACAATCCACAACATAAAATTCGTACATTCGAGGTTCCACATTTAAATTCAAAGCCCCATACATGGGAAATGATAAGATAAAGTTTATTTTTCTTAATCGCGCTTAAACGTTATTTCGTCCTATGGTAAGCGGCGATGTGATCTAGGATGTGACGCGCTTGCCGAGGAAAAACATTTTCACTAATGACTTGAAGACCCCTTAATTGTCTTTATCAAGTAACACAAACTCAGGCAAATGCTTTTTACTCAACTATGCCATCGTAAGGTCTTCGACGGGATACCTTGTACCGAGAAGAAGCCGCAAAAAACTTGGCAAGGGCAGTTTTTTTCAATTTTTTTCTAGAAAAAGCATTCGAAATTCAGTCATTCGACAAAACGCACTTTTTAGCTGACGTGAACCTGCGTAGGACACTTTCGAAGTTTCGTTCATCGCAGATTTTATATCGAAATTCAGAAATACACCCGTCTCATCAGCATGCAGACATTAATAGCATTAAAAAATCACCAGATGCTGTTATAGCGTCGGTTATTTTGATTGATGTCATAAATATAACACGTCCGTTTTCAAAGTCAGGGTGAATAGCACCTTCTGGGTTAGCTCGTTTCATCGTAGATTCTGCCTTGGTCCCCGGGCTTTATTGGAATCAAAAGTGAACCGAGCGAAAGAAGCGAGCGAGCAAGATTTCAGAACATTCCATAAATATATAGTTATATTTTTACCAAATTTTATTTTTTTATTTATGTAGGTTTATTACAAGTGGTGATTTAAAAAAAACACCAAGTGTTTGTCTAGAACATTAGATATTCGTCAGTGGTCGACATTAAATACGCGTACTTGCCAAATAGGTAGGCGGCCAATTAGAAACAACTTGTGACGTCATTCAAAGGTTTGTTCCGAATCTGTCTCATTGAATGAAATACTGCGTGGCGTTATCCATACCCACTGCGTGGCTTTATTATTAATTATTTCCTTTTTTTAACGGTAATATTTATTTGTTTATTTACTTAAGGTATATCACCAGAAAAACACATGGTGCTTTGACAGCTTTGGAAATAAAAATTATAATGGTTTAACTCTTAAAAGGTTTGCCGACAACAAATTTATGTAAACAGCTTTTACAGCAACACAATGATTTTACCATTGCATCACAAAATTGAATAACAAAAAAACCGGCCAAGTGCGAGGCGGACTCGCGCACCGAAGGTTCCGTACAAATTTTAAGTGAAGTTCATCACGGGAATAAAAAATCAAGTCTGTTGTATGGGACATTTTAATGGGGGCTTAAATATTTATTTTATTCTTATTTACTTATTTATTTTTATAATGAATAATATAACTCATTATTCTGGGAATATTTCATGCGTCTACCTGTTGCTGTTATCAATGTCCAGCAAAAACAAAAAATCCCGTTTGTTGTATGGGAGCCCCGTTAAATATTTTTTTTTTTTCTATTTTTTAGTATTTGTTGTTACAGTGGCAACAGAAATACATCACCTGTGAAAATTGGTGACAGATGGACGGACGGACAGTCAGCGTAGTCTTAGTAATTTCACCCAAAGTGTGAAACGGGACCCCGTATTATACATAATAGTATATATTTGCTCATCACAATGTTTCGAATGTGTGCAGAGGGGCGAAAGTAATGCATCAATGTGTCACTGAAAGATCCGTGTAAATCATTCAAAATATCTACACTGGTTATTTTATTTGTGACTTCGTTACCTAATAGTCTTAGTGCCTCTGAAATCTTTCATTGCTATCGTATCGTATCACAAGCCATTACATAAATTCAAAACTTCCTCTAGTGAATAATATTTTTACGATCCTTAACTTTACCACTTCGCTTTCACTCCATTTTTTTATTATGTATAAATTAAAATATAACACAGTTTATGCAAACGTATAACATAGTCATATAACTAGACTATCTGGATTTTTTTTTTTAAAAGGTGGAGCAATAATTCAAATAGATTTATAGATTCTGGAAATTATCCTTAACACATAAACAAGCTAACAAAGTCTACTCTTTCTCTGTCTCTATCTCTCTTTTATAATATTAGCTTAGATAAGTATTTTTTATACATAGCGAACTCATCGGTGTTAGATATTTAGCTAGTTTATGACACATATATCGTATAAGATCGAATATTTCCATTCTAGAACAGCCGACGACAGTCAAAAGCAATACGAGAGCTCAAAAATTGACATTTTCACGAGAAATGTAACTGTTATCTTACTTAATATATATTATTTACGTAAATATTGTAAACCTCATTAAATTCTTCGAAAAGAACGAAAATCAAAAACAAAAAACTTTCTTATTGAATTCTCGATTCCCTAAATGGTTATACTCAAAATATTACAAGTTGATAACAAACAAATCGACCATTTTAAATGAAACATGTAAAATATTTAAATTAACTTATTATTTTTGTCTTCGAATCAAAGTTCGTGGAGTTTGTTTTTTTATTTATTAATTGTTAATTATTATGTTAAAGTAAAATTAAGGGTCGTTTTTCGTTACGTTAGTTACAAAATCACCAAACATCAATTCTGCTAAATCAAATAGCAGTCTTATAAAGATGAGATCATATTGTCGAGATGGCAATTTTTGTAGCACATCCGCTGACCCGCCATTACGAAATTCGCTTAACCTTTGTAATAGCAGGCTTACCTCTCCATCGAGCGATAAAGAAATGCAAGAAGCGATAAAAAAATTATTTTATTCTTACGTTAGCGTTACCAGAATGTTACTTTTGTAACATTTCACGTTACTTTTGACCTTCTTACATTACCTACATGTTACACGACCCTAAATGTTACTTTTACATAATTCTTATGTGTGCTAACAATATAATATGGTTAAGTAAATATTTAAAGTATAATCATTTTGGGGAATCGGGAATTTAATAAAAATAATCGTTTACAACTATCTGTTACAGTGCTTACTTTGAGCTAGGCTAATTGATGGGAATGCAAAAAAATATTAAGGAAAAAAAAGATTTACATAAGATTAGAAGGTAAGTTTTTTATTATTGCTTAGAAGTGCATGCGTATTTGTTGTCTTAATATTGTGTTTTATATTCAAGTTGTGTTTGTTAAGTATTGTTTTAATTTTAATCACATTTTGTTTATAACCAGCTGCACCCGGCATGTTTTTCAATGCTCTTTATTTCTGACATATAATGCATGCAAACAACATCTTAACAAATTTTCACAATCTGATCAATAGTTTCAGAATGCATAGGGAAATAATATAAAAACAGTTATTATTATTTATATTTTATACACATAAGGTGTGTCACATCACTGGCTACTTGCGTTTCGGACCGAAGTAGCGCCGCCTCAACCAGACGCCGGAGCCACAGAGCGCCATGATATAAAAACCGGTGCCAAGTTTTTTCTGCCCAACTGAACGTATAAGATGTTTCGCCGTCACGCCCCATCTGACGTGGCGGTGATTTTAATAAATAAATACATTACAACGAGTGCGATAGCGTTATATATCTGTAGATGTTTCCTTTTGATATAGAACGTTAAACAAAACTCTGTTACCAACCAGGAGTAGCATATCTGAATAGCCAACGTTTCCTGGAAGAGTAGGCCAGAAAGACGTAGGTCTGAATACATCTTGAGGAGAGATTTTTCAACAAATTGTTTTTCGATATAAGTTTTTTTTGGTATGTAGATAAAAATATTAAATTTAAAGACAGTAAAGTGTTTCAAATGGCCTGATGGGGTGAAGTGATGTAGTAGTTAGTACACTAAAAGTAACCTTTCATTACAGAAGTAAAGGAAATATAAGCACCCGAGTCAAAGTTATCTAAAAATATTTATTTGAATATAACATATCTATGTATCATATATGTATGTCTATCCGTTATCTTAGTATTTAAAACACGAGCCTTACAGTATACTTTGGAATAGGCTAATTACTGTGAATATAAGAAATATTATTATTATATTTATTTATTTCTTACACTTCCGCGCTTATCGCACATTTAAATACACTTCGCGATCGCACTTTTACCGGATAAGCGACGCCTTTAAACTTGTCTCTTTTTAAATTAAACCCTGAAGTTTTGATCCGATACTTTAGTCATTCTCTTCCTGTGAAGGAGGCTAAAATCAGGATTGAATACAAAAATAAAATTAAAAGCGTCGTTTATCCGGGAAAAGTCTTATTTAAGTGTTCTTATTCTTAATAAAGCGTCGATAACATTCACTATCTTAAGCAGTTATATCAGCTCGAGGTAATTGCTTAGTTGTTTCACTATGCGTTGAACCTGCGCTTATGAGGCAAATTTCGTAACGGATTAAAATCGGATGGGTGACCAATAAATCCATCTTAAACTCCACGGTGCTTTGGATAGGAAAGTAATATACTTAGTTGGTCACCAACCAATTGTCCTCATTGAGTCCACGTGTTGAAAACTATGGACCGTTTTCTTTCGGTGCTTTCATCAGTAGATATTATTGAGACTATTATGACGTTAATGATGATTTAACCGTCTAAAGCTTGTCGTAGGTTAGAATCCAGTCTGAGCTTTAAATTTCCTTTCAAGACGTTTTCCATATATCGTAAAAAAAATCTCATAATTTATTACTAGAAATTAATTATAACAAGCCACAAAAATGGCTGATTGCTGTCTTTCATTCTTCTGCGTGTCTGTTTAAAAATTGCTGATCCCAATCTCTTGGATTGTGGCCGGGCTCTTGGTAATAAACGGTGCGTTAAATGTGAGTGAATGTTATTAAGTTTGAACAGAACATCTCGTATTTTTTTCTAATAATAAACCACACTTTGTTGATGATATTTCAAAATGAAAAGTATGAAAAATATATAAGGAGATATAACCACGTCGCCTTGTTTAAGGTGCTTCCACACTGGTGTTGAAACACTTTTCTCAACAGTTAGCAACTGCAACATTTGCAATCATTTTAGATTCATCCTCCAACGGATAGACATGCAATTTTTTATGTTGAAAAACATTCTACAACGATTTCAAGCATTTCTCTACTACTCAGCCGAAAAGCGTTTACTGCTGTTAAAAATTCATACTACCCTCAAATTCAACATGTCTTTTAACTACTGAATAATCTATGAATTAATTAAGGAAAGATTGTTGTAATTTATAAACGTGATCATCATCATTTCACTGCAAGACGAAAGCGACCGTCGACGGCAAAACCATAATTCGGAAAATGCTACTACCCCATTTAGTACTCTACGGGAGGTTGTATGGTAATTATATCCAGTATCATAAGTTGCCTTTTTACGACACCTTTAAAGTGTGCTATTTATTTTGCCAGACACTACCGTTCTCAACGCCAACTAATATTTTAAAACAACTGAATATAAAAGTACTCACTACAGGTGTCTTTTACATATTATTAAAAAAACCACGCAATTGCACTGACACCTCTGTTTCGGTCAACATCTTTTTCAAAAAAATAATGGAAAAATGCCAGCTGTTCTAAAGTCTCTGCAACAGTATCCGACTATTTTAAATTGATTTTTACATTCCTCAAAACATTTTGCAACATTTTACTACAAAATCAATTTTTGCAGCAGCGTCCAACAATTTGCAACGGTTTGAAACACCTCGCGAGTGTGGTAGCACCTTTATGTCGAACCACAATAAACCGTCATTAAAAAAATATTTACACCCAACGCTACGCAGCGTTTATTACATAAACAGTTAATCATTCAATTTATATCATGCGCCGTAAATCCTTTGGAATTCCAAACGCTTAATCGTCATTTTATCATTACATACACATGACACGCGCTCTCTAACTTGTTCTAATATAAATTATGTCGGCCGTTTAAGCTATCATAATACTCAATCAACTGGGAATCTATCGCAACGCATTTTTTCGATTGTCAAAAAGTTACTGCTAGACAGAATCCTTGATCTAGGATGGCTGGAATAAACAAGCAAACATCTTCGAGACGCAAAATCGTCGTCAAGTTGCGGATACCGCCCGTATTGTATGACGAAGAAGAAGAAGCTTTCTCCAAAACTAACGGTTTATTGCCATAATCTCCATGCTTAGCGAGTGGATTGAAGATGACAAGTAAGACAGTTTAACTGCGAGACAAAAACCAATATTTGTCACAATTTCATTCAGAATAAGTGTTTATTTCATTACAAATTAAAACTCTCCCTTAAGTTACTACTACCCACAACATGGGACGTAATACTTTTGAAGTAACCAACAAAGAAGAAACAGCCATGTAATTATTATACTTTTTGTTATTCTTGCATTTATTTGCAAGATTTTAATATCTAAAGAAATAAATTAATCTATTTTTATTAATCTAAGGCATAATTTCGGCGTAAAGATATTAAAACAATAATTAAAATAACATACGAAATATGAGGAAAGCTTTTGTTCGAATATGTAAGTACCGTGTGCCAAGTGGGTCACTTGTCTGTCTGTCAAGATTTAGGTAACTGAAACATAGTCGGGTTTTATACGACTATTTAAGAAAAGTAATATTTCACTAAAATATGAAAACTGAATGAAGATGAATTTTAAAATGTTAAATGAGAGAGATTCAGTTTGGAGATATGGTTCCGTGTCCTAAAAAGGAGAACATACATCTCAGCATAAAAAGAAACTTTATTTCCTCATGACATAGCAATGTTTAAGTAAATTTAAAACAGATGCTTGTTGACTTTGTTGTATTTTTTTTCTATAAAAACTTGTTGACCCGGCCACGTGTTGCTGTGTTATAAATTATAATGAAACCTATCTATGTCCTAAGTTGGAATTAATTCAGTAAAATCAAAAAGTCATTACAATAGGTTAATTAGTTTTGGAGTTCATCGTGGTCAAACTCTGTGACAGGGAATTTTTATATACAGGGTGGTCCTGCATAATGTACAAATACGAAAACCATGGGTTCAGACCTGAAACATTTTTTGTCAAACTTGTTGTCGGAAATTAAAAAAAAAATCGACTGCGTACAAAATTTACGAGTCAGCTGCCAACTTTGTACGGAGAGACGAACATTTTTTTCTTCATTTCCGACAAAAAATTGTTTGACAAAAAATGTTCAGAGTGATGATAGGTATAGGTAGGATGAGTGATGATAGATAGGTAGGCGCTTGGAGACTATCTCGCCTGATGGTAAGCGACGATGCAATCTAGGATGTGAAGCGTTTGCTTAGAAATTACCTATTCACTCGTGACTTGATCACGATTAATCAGCATAACACTATTATTTTGATCAACACAAAAAAGGAGAGTACAGCAAAAGAGTGGAACTGCGTATGTGTTTCCGAGTACCATAACCCGACCGTTTTTAAAGCCAATAGTGAATAGGCACCTTCCGCGTCAGCTCGCTCTATCGCAGATCCTGTGATTGCCCTGCCTTGGGATTAATAGCGAACCCATTATACAAACAACCAACTGTTAATTTCCCAATGATTTTCCTTATATAGATGAAGACCTCTGTGTTAGATAGCTCGCATACCGGTTTTCACTTTAAGGTCCCGGATTCTCTATTGGCTCGTGTCTGGGTGTTGTTGTACCGTCGTTGATTCTGAATTCCATAACACAAGTGCTTTAGCTACTTGGATTCAGAACAATGTCTGTGATGTTGCTTGATAAATATTTATTTATTATAATTCAAGAAAAACATTAAAATTTACATTTCCAGCTAAGCAGCAAACTCTTGTTAGCATTTTTTTTGCCGCGCGCTACTCAACGTCTGATTTCGCGTTTAGCAGAATAGTTCACGTGGGCAAATAATTTCTTATTCAAACAAACTAGGGGAAAAAGGTTATTAGCGTATTCTAATAAAAACGTTTTTTGCGTGCAAATAAAATTAATGGCCGTGTCCATTTTTTTGCCGAATCTGTGGCACGCAAGGATTAAGGAGTCTGCCCACTACATCGTATCATACCATGACCGTAATAGGAACGTGTCAGCCAAAAAAATATTCTTTGTATAGAAAAGCATGATACTATGTCCACTAGACCGTTCCGTCACCGACTCGTACCGTCGCGTGCCATGCACGGAGCGTTGATTATTGTCGGCGAGAATATTTTGCCGGTGCCGATACGCTCCGCGCATGGCACGTGACGTTGCCAAACCGATGCGTGCCGGCAGCAAAACGGTATTAATACGGGTTATAACCGCGTATAAGGACCGTTATAAACGCGACTCAAATGCCTTGACCTTGAGTTGTTTGAAAGAAATCCGCAAATCGATTGCGTACTTCAAAAGCGTTAGAAACTGCATTACCCCCTTGGTGTCTTAGGTTTGTAAATTGTACGGGAGTATTTGTTTCGATAATATGTACAGTTTCTCCGCGTCTTATAAAATTATATAAAATACAAGTTGTTAGTACAATTTTCTCCGCAAATTCTGGCTTCAAATGCAAACGTCTATTATAAATACGAAATTTCTGGCTTAAAATACCAAAAGCATTTTCCACTACGCGTCGTGCTCGACATAGGCGATAGTTAAAGTGACGTTTCTTGTCATCGTTAATCGACTGTTGTGATGGATAAGGTCTTAGGAGATTATTTTTTAAAGGAAAAGCTTCATCTCCTAAAATTACACACGGTGCACTTATATTACTCCCCGGGAAAAGTTTGTTACTCGGAATATTAAATTTATTGTCGAAAATAGCTTTGCCCATTTTTGATTTTGACAAAATACCTCCGTCACTATCTTTGCCGAGAGCTCCGACGTTAACGGCGATAAAGTTATAATTAGCATCAACCAAAGCTAAAAGTACAATAGAAAATGTCTTTTTATAATTAAAATACAAAGAACCACTGTTAGGTGGTGCTACAATAATGACATGCTTTCCGTCTATAGCACCAACGCAGTTAGGGAAATTCCATTTATTCCAGAATTCTTCTATATTTTTTTCCCATTGTTCTCTGCCAGGCGTAGGTATATATTCATGCAATATTTTTTTTATTATAGCATCACAAACTTCCAACACGGCACGTCTTACAGAACTGATACCCATACGATAGCTAAAAGCAATGGTTGTAAACGAATCACCAGTTGCTAAGTACCTGCAAACAAAATGCTATTTGACAAATTGTTATGTATATATTGCAGTGTATAAATGTATTTATGGATGTATGTATTTATGTCGGAGCCTCTCTTAATCTTACAAACGCGAAGTTATTTCTTGGTTAGTGTATTTCGAATGCGTAATAACGTATATTAGTATTATATTTTTTAAAATGTATATTACGTATTTTTACAGCTGCATCTTGTAAACAAAGATGGCAAGGTCTAAGAGATGCATATAGAAGAGCAATGAATAAGAAAAAAGGCAAAAGTGGACAGGCAGCGAAGAAAATTAAAAAATGGAAATATGAGGATGAGATGTCTTTTTTGGCTTCGTTTTTTGGTTCAAAAACAAATTTAGAAAGCGTTGAGATGTCGAGTGACGATGAAGAGTCTCAAGATGATGCTATGGAAGTCCAGAACCCTAACTCCGGCAATGAGATCAACAGCACCGACGCTATGGATGTGGCTGCTTCTCACGTCACTGAAATTCGGACCGAAAACGACAGTATTGTTCGTAATATATCGTCACAACCACAACACAGTGAAGTAAAAAAGGCAAAGGCAATAAAGAAGGCGAAAGTTCAACCGAAACCGTCAGCATCCGCAGTTTTGATGTCTAGATTATTAGACGAGCAAATGAATGTTCCACGGCAGTGTGACCACGACGAACTAGATCGTTTCTTTTTGAATATATCAGAAACAGTGAAAAAGTTTTCACCTTACCTACAAGCAATAGTAAAAAATAAGACATTTAGTTTAGTTTCTGAAATGGAGTTACAGCAGCTCGCACCACCTAGGTTTATTACAACTACACCTCAATATACGGGCACACCATCTCCAGCATCGACTTCTTCAATTGAAACAAGTGCTACACCCATGCCTACGTCTTCTTGGAATACGGCTACCAACGATTGGAATAATCAGTCTGGAACTATGTTTGAATAAGTCTGTAATTCATTTTTATATATAATTGAAATAAAGGTTTCATTAAAAATATGTAAAAAATTAATTTACTTACCGTAAACACACAGCAAGCTTTTCTTTAGATGACAGACATTCTCTGAAGTTGGTATTTCTTCTGGAAATATCATTTTCAATTTTTTGCAGCAACATATTAAATTGGTATGTAGACATTCGGAAATACTGAAAAAACTTTTCCTCATCTTCAACTAAGTGCCTGTACAACGTCCAATATTCTCCTTCAGTTTTTCGTTTTTTTAAAGTATCGTGAATCCAGTAGCGTCGAGTGGGTTTTTGGTTTTCTTCTTCTTCCTCATCCAATATTATGGCAATCATTGCCAGTTGTCCAACAGTTAATCTTTTAATAGCCATACCTATTTTATTATTTTAAAACTTGAAACCACTCCTAGGACGTCCTGGCATTACCGATACACATGCGATAATGAAACGGCTTCCTATGAATAGTCATACAAATTACGGGTGGGCAACATACGGGTTGCATACGGACACCATACCGGCATCATACGGGCATTAAACGCCGTCGACTCGTTTCAGTGGGCAAAGCAAGCCGTATCGTATTACCTTCCGTGCTTGATACATTCATAGCACGGTCATGGTATGATACTGTGTAGTGGGCAGAGACCTTTACGTTCCCTCCGCATTATGCTTTCCTTACGTTTAAGAATCAGGTAGTTATAGTCAGCGATTTATTTAAATAAGGTTTGATTTTAACATGCAAACGTTAAATAAACAAAAAAATTTAATTTTTTTAAATTAATATAGCAAGCGTAAAATAAAGAAAAATCTACATAAACATAATACGTTAAATAAAGTGACTGTTTTTGACTGTACATACCTGTATGTTTTTTTTTGTTTTGTCATTTCTATGATTGCTAGTTTTCAGAAATGAAATCTATGCTACCACAAATGCAATTCAGAAAATTAGAAACTACAAAATCTCGAGAATCACAAGAAATCTTGCATGTAAAGCAGATGTGAAAATCATGGAAAAAGTTCAACTTTATTCCCTTAATGATAAAAACCACTTCGCGATTTGTGTTTGACATTGTCATTTGGACCAGGCGACGATTATCGCAACGGCTCATAAAAACGGTTTCTATTGAGTTAGCTAATGATTGAGATGATAACCAATAAGTCCATTAAATATTTACGACTATAAAAAACTTGCTTTTTCATTACACTTATTTTCTTGGCGACATGTTAGAGCTAACTATGGTCATACATTATATCAACCACATGTTATAAAGATATAAAAGAAACGTTCTAAACATGTGCATACAAGTTTATAACAAGGTACCCCTTTGCCTTAAAATATTAAACGGGAATTTGTTTAAAAGAAATGTATTTCTAGTGTGATCACATGGATTTTGATAAATAATTGTAGGTAGGTCCTAGTAAGATCAAAGTGAATAGTTTTATGTGCTGTCGATTGTACCTAAGATACAGCACCTCTTCTATGAATTTACGCATACGTCATGATGACTATTTATAATATTGTAAATGTCATTACTTCTGTCAAAGATGGACGAGTTTCGTTCTCGTCTTCTTGTCAGTTAAAAGACGGCCTAAAGAATTGGAAGTAGGTGAAACATTTTTGAAGATTCCAAAGAATTTGAAGTGAATATAGTTATTCTGAGATAAATTATTTTAATAGAAAAATACTATAAGAATAATCTTATAAGATAGAATTGAAGAAATACAAATATATATAAAAATAGTTATTTTCATTTAATTTCATAACGGTGCGTCCACAAAAATAACATTGTTATGTTTCAAAATAATGACATATTCTGTACAGAGCTTCAGTATAGTTTTACAGTTAACTAAGTGTAGGTACTCAAAATGATAGGTGAAACTACTATTTCGTAGAAAAAAATATACATAGTGAGAAATATGTCATCCATCATCGCTTTAATGATCGAACAAACCATTAACTAATTTAATTTCGAAAACAATAATTTTATAAGAATAAGATTAGACGTTAGAAGTCGTCGATTTGATTATACTTTTAGTTTGATGATGTCTGTTGACCATTACCAAATTGCACATCACCACCGCATAATTGGACGTGGCAATATCGCTAGCCCAGACTGTTCTATAGTGCAATGTAGTCGTGCCAGACACTATCATGCTAAATTAAAAACGATTTCGCCGCCATTTACATTATGAAAAGACAAATGGTTTATTACCTTTGACGACCGTTCGGTGCAACGGTAGCGATTCTGCCTATCGCACAAGCGGTCCTGGGTTCGAGTCCCGGAAGAGGCAGATGTTTGTGAGATGAATACGAGCATTTGTATCATTGTCATGGGTATTATATATCGATATATATATGTAAAAATTCCCTGTCACAGTGTTTGACCGTGATGAACTCCGAAACTACTCAACCGATTTTTATGACTTTAATTTCTTTTTGCTGAATTTGTTCCGACTTAGGACAAAGGATTTCTTTTTAATTTATAACAGAGCATTGCGTGTCCGGGTCAGTTAGTATTTTTATTAATATTACATATCTATGTATCATATTTCCTCCGCCTACTCTGGCCTGGAGCGGTCGTGAGCTGATTCTGTGTCGTGTTTTACTTAAACTAACAAATTTGTATTTTTGTGATTGGCTGTGAGTGTAAATTTCAATTCCTTATTCCTCTTGAGGCTCTTAAATGGAATAACTCCTCCTACTAGGCGGTCCAAGAGTAGGATAGTTGTTTTAGATCAGTTACTTCATTAAAAAATTCCTAGCGCACTGGGATTTGAACCGTGCATCGCTGCGTGTGAGTGACGTTCCGATTTATACACCCCCTGCCGAAGCCACTCGAGCCGTGAACGCCAACGACGAAATTTGGGATTACTTTCTGTGAGTGACATCATCGGCTTCGTAGCGTCTAGGAACAGTGCTACGGCCTACGTGCTACACCGGGCTACGGAAAACTACATCGTCTGAGTGTCTTATTGTTCGCACAATTTCAACTTTATTACCACGCTAAGATGCCGAGAACACAACGTACTCCGCCTGCGTCCCCTCCAAAAGCTATTCCTATACAATCGCAATCGGAATCGGATTCTTCGTCCGTTGATAAACCCGAACTAAGTCGGAAAGTAACGGCCCGCTCAAAGCGTCTTCGTATGGAATCATCGCCGCAAGCTGCTGAAAGTGAACATAGTAACTTTAATGATTTCAAGAAGGATCTAATGATGATGCTAAATACTTGGAAAGCAGAGCAATCGGCCACTCTATCTAAACTTGTCTCGGACGTAGCTGCACTTAAAACTCAGTGTTCGGATATTCAGAAATCTAATTCCGAAATTGAAGCCTCAATGACCTTCATGAACACACAGTTTGAAGAGATGAAAGACAGAATTGGAAGACTGGAAATAGAAAAGAATCAAAACAGGGAATATATGATTAGGCTAGAAAAACAGTTAGAGGAACTACAACAGCTTTCGAGATCGTCCTCCATTGAAGTGCGAAATGTTCTCGATAAAGATAAAGAATCGGAAAGTGACTTGGTTCGTGTCATCAAAAATCTCGGTACGACATTGGGAGTTAGTTTTGAGGAGCACGATATCCGTGACATCTATAGGCGTCCTGGAAAACCTGGTTCAACAAAGACA
This sequence comes from Calamotropha paludella, assembly GCA_927399485.1. Classification (NCBI taxonomy): domain Eukaryota; kingdom Metazoa; phylum Arthropoda; class Insecta; order Lepidoptera; family Crambidae; genus Calamotropha; species Calamotropha paludella. The sequence goes on from OV656804.1 coordinate 30,261,596, forward strand.
ATAGTTGTTGAATTCAACTTAGTCCAACTTAAGAACCACTTTCTTGTTTCTTCACGACGCTTTAACAGGAGCAAGCAGGGTGCTGAGAAACTCAACCATGAACACATCGGACTTGTTGGTGATAAACGCCCAATCTATGTGGATGAGCGCCTGCCCTATTCCACACGTAAATTGTTATTTCAAACTCGTGAGTTTGCAAAAAAACACGATTTCAAATTCTGTTGGACCTCTAATGGGCGGGTGCTTCTCCGCAGAGATTCAATTTCGAAATTCATCCATATTAAAACCGAATCGTGCCTTGCTAGCTTGCTTAAATGAATATCTGTTATTGGTCATAAATGTTTTGATTCGCTACGTATTAACATCCTATCACTTAATCTTTCACACACTTTCTCCAATCTTAACAAAACTAAATAACACACAATTACTCAACACACTTTACAAAAACAAACAAATCACTCATCTTGGTCTCAATACTAAAAGAAAAGTAACTTTTTTATCTCATACCCTATTTTTATGTTCTCTCGCCTACCTCGAAATTGCATGCTTCAATCACTCAGTCCTGGTCTCTGTTCAAAACGTTAGTTCAGAATATCACCAATCTCTCTTGTACCGCCCTTTGATGTTTATAATTGTAATTATATCTCAAACTCGACATAATATATATTTGTTTTCAAAACCATTTGTTATGAATCAGCGTATCCATCTCTCCACCAACATAAAGGATACAACATTATACTTGAACTTTGATCATCGACTTTTGACCATATACTTTAAAATTATTATTAAAAATGAATAATCTAACTAATATACTATCCGAAATAGATTCCTTTAACATTGCACAATCACAGTATTGTAATCCCGAAAATTGTATTACGTACTTACCTAACGACTCAGCACTAAAAATAGTTCACGCCAATATCAGAAGTATCCACAAAAATTTTAACAATTTCATAGCTACCTTGGTGACGACTAACATCTCATTTGACATTATAATTTTGACTGAGTGTTGGCTTAAAGATTCCAGTTATTTGCCAAATCTTGACGGTTACATTGTGCAATCGACCTCAAACAATCCTCTTCAAAATGATGGTGTTGTACTCTACGTCAAAGCGGGCTTAAAATCCTCTATTACTGAACCACCCTTTCAGGATGGAAACTGCCTTTTGTGTTGTATCGGTGACTTCGCTCTACTCGCGGTTTACAGATCCCCATCGTATAAACACCTCGAACGGTTTTACAATAGCCTTAATAACATTATTTCTCCCTTAAACTTTTCAAATATAGCGTTGATAGGAGACATTAACATTGATATTAAGGAAAATAACACCAACTCTAACTCTAACGACTACCTTACGATTACGTCATCACTTGGTCTTTTACCGGCTCACCTTCTTCCAACTCGACAAAACAATTGTTTGGATCATATTCTTTTAAAAAGTAAACATATGGCCATGGTAACAGTCATCCAAACCGAAATCACGGATCATTTTCCTGTTGCATTGTCCCTTAAACTTAACAATTACCTAAATCTAAAATCATCAAACATTTACAGGGTGAAATATAACTTTGAAAACATTAAAAAAGAATTAGATGCCACTGACTTTACCACTATACTGGAAGAAAGCAAACCTGATGTGGCCACTAATAATTTGATAATGTGCATAAAATCCATAATTGACAAAAATAAAGAAACTATAAAAGTGTCAAGGAGAAGTAAGATTATAAAGCCCTGGATTACTACTGGTCTGTTACGTTGTATACGAAACCGGGACTCCATGCATCAGAAATTAAGGGGTGCACCCGACAATGTAATTTTAAAAACAACCTATCTCCGATATCGAAATTTTTGTAATGCTCTTTTAAAAAACATAAAGCTGAACTATGAAAAGCAAGAACTTCTAAAGGCCAAAAATAATCCGAAAGAACTGTGGAAGGTCGTTCATACGATTACTAATTCAAATCAGTTAAGGAAGGTACCAGATCAACTTCTGAGTATTGCGAGCGACCCACGCTCATCAATTAACACTGTAAATGAGTACTTTGTTAATATTGGCAATGAGCTCGCACGTAATATATCTCACCCCTCTTCGCTATCCCATGGTTATTTTCCAACACCTACTGACACAGTCAGTAATTCTTTTGTTATTCTACCTATTACTGAAATAGAGGTCAAAGAACTGATTCTAAGTCTTCGAAGCGATAGCTCAACGGGATGGGATGAAATCTCACCTCGTGTGCTAAAGCATTCTTCATCCGCTCTAGCCTCACCCTTAGCACATATCTTTAACCTTAGTATAGCAAATGGAACTTTTCCTCAGTCCTTCAAAAAAGCCATAGTCCATCCTATACACAAGTCTGGGCGTAGAGACCTTGTTTCGAACTACAGGCCGATTTCTGTACTGCCCGCCCTTTCGAAGGTCCTGGAGAAGTACCTGAACGCCTCTCTAATAAATTATCTTAACAAATACCACCTACTTTCGGATAACCAATATGGCTTTCGAAGTGGTATTTGTACGGAGGATGCGGTCTCTAGCTTTACTGAGGCACTTGTCTCGCATGTAGACCGCAAGGAGAAGTGTTATGGTGTCTTTTTAGACCTTTCCAAGGCATTCGATACAGTCTCTACCCCAGTCCTCATATCTAAACTCGAGGCTATTGGACTTCGTGGTAATATTTTGAACCTATTCAGCAGCTATCTTACAGGTCGAAAACAATGTGTTAAAATTGGCAACCTTGTTAGCGATGAGGCATCTATATGTTATGGCGTGCCGCAGGGCAGTATACTTGGCCCAACACTTTTCCTCATATATATTGACCAATTAGGCCGCCTTTCACTTGAAAATAGCAATATATATACGTACGCGGATGATACGGCGCTTCTGGTATATGGTAAAAACTGGACCTCCGCGAAGCAATATGCTGAAATTGCTCTGTCTAGGGTCAGTGAATGGTTGTCCAGTAATTTACTAACACTGAATTTGGAAAAAAGTCAGGTTCTGAAATTTAATATTGACAGGTCATCGAAGACTGAATTACCCCCCGACATAATAATGCATACTTGTAGAGGTACTGCTTTAAATGTATGCTGCTGTAAGCCCTTAAATACGGTCAAAAGCTTAAAGTATCTCGGTGTTTGCCTTGACGATCGGCTTGATTGGCATGTGCAGATCGAAACCCTTACAGCGCGAGTTCGGAAACTAATTTACATCTTTAAGAATCTACGTCACTCAGCTGACCGAACTACACTTTTCACGGTTTACTTCGGCTTATGCCAGTCCGTCATATCCTACTGTATCTCTTTATGGGGTGGGACCGATAAAACTGCACTCTTAAAGTTGGAGCGTGCTCAGCGAGCGATCCTCAAAGTAATGCTTTGTAAGCCTAGAACCTACCCCACAACTAAACTGTACGCGGAATGCGGGGTCCTCACAGTCCGGCAGCTGTCAATCTTGCGAATGCTTCTCCATAAACATTCTTCTTTGCCGTTTGACCAGGAAATATCAACGAGGCGTCAAGGTGCCCTTATTTGCCCACAAATAAAATGTCGTACATCATGGGCTCAAAATCAACTATCAGTCCTCAGCTCAAAACTTTATAACAGAATAAATAAAATTAGGCCCATATACTTATTGACAAAATTAAAATTTAAAACAATAGTTCAAGATCTACTTCTTTCTTTTAATTATGATGAGACAGAAAGTTTACTTAAGTAACGCAAACACAGTTTCCATTAGTTACATACTAATTTTATACTCACGCTCTCACATACACACACACAAACACGCGCGCGCCCGCGCGCACACACAGTAACACATACACACATACATTCACTTACAGACACTCTCATATACACAAATACATACACAAAACCAATCTAACTAAACAATACGTTCTCACCAGGCTCATTAACTACTCTTTTGAGAATATTATTATGTATTGGAGGAATCCCTTACTCCCAAGATACAGGATACGTCCTAGTTTGGGAGTTGGAGACCTGATTTGTAGACATTGTTAACCTTCTCATTATGTGTATTGTTGATGTTTTGTAATGTTATTGTTTTGTGTCAATAAATTATTATTATTATTATTATTATTATTATATATTTATACCTTTACCTCCGTTACCCTAGTATCCTTAACACAAGCCTTACCGTGCTTACTTTGGACTAGGCTAATTGGCGAGAATGTTAGAAATGTTATTATTATTAGCTAAGTAAAATTTACTGATCTGGTCAAGGTCGCGGGAAAACGCTGGATGCGGGCAGCACAGGACCGATCGTTGTGGAGATTCTTGGGGAAGGCCTATGTCCAGCAGAGGGCGTAGTACGGCTGATATGATGATGATGATGATGAAGTAAAATTTACTACTAGCTGTTCGCGCCGACTTCGCCGGGGTCAAATAAAATGTATATAGGTATATATCACAGATGGATTTCGAGATTTGTTGTTTGACATAATCGGTAGCTGATTTACCAAACAGCTCCGTTATGTAAAACAGTTGAATAAAGTTCAGTGCGTTACGTGTAGCAAAACTGATACCTATTTTTAAACTGAATAAATTATTTGCAGTCACAATAAGGGTTTGGTGAAGGAAGCAACATTCAAAAAGGCCAGGCATTGGATCTGTGACCAAACCATTATTTACTTTTTTAAATGTTGTATGGGTTCGCTCTTGATCCCCATCAAGCCCGGGGACCAAGACAGGATCCACGATGGAACGAGCTAACCCAGAAGGTACCTGTTCACTCTGGCTTTTACAATTACAATTTCTTTATTTGCATTAAACAGGGTGTATTACAAGATGTTACATATATGATTTTATACCTTAACCTATTTAGCCATTTTCAAATAGCATGCAAAATTACATTTAATACATCTAATAAATTTTTGCACTGACTCAAAATTAATTCAATTAATACTGTAAACAATTTGACAAATGTTATCATTTACTGATTATCATTCCACTCAAATGTCAAACAAAAAACTAAAACCAAAGTACATGACAAAAAATAACAATAATATAAAAAAAACAATAATAATAACAACTACAATCCACTCTTAACGATGTCAATTTATCCATGCATTGATATTTCATTTATTATTATAACGAATAAATTCGTCAATACTATAAAAAGAATTTTGCATTAACCATTTCCGAAGTTCTGTTTTGAAGTTAGTATAAGGTCGCTGTTTTATTGCTTCAGGTATTCTATTATATATCGTAATAGACATGTCAGGTGCATTCGATTGAAATCGTTTTGACTTTGGTATTACATTTCTCATAATTTTGTTAGGATATCTTGCACTTTTCGCTGTTACATCCTTCACTTTAATGTATAAATGGTAGTGACGTTTTACAAATGTCCCTATTTCTAGAATGTACAGACAAGCCAGAGGTAGTATATTAAGCTCTTTAAAGTAGGGCCTGCATGAGACATCTGGAGCGATGTTACAGATCGCGCGTATACATCTCTTTTGACAAGTAAACGCTTTTTTAATGTCAGTGCCATTTCCCCAGATTAAGAGGCCATACCTAAGTATAGATTCCACATATGCGAAATAAGCCATTCTTGCCGTATCTTTACCAGCAATCCTTGCAAGCTTAAATAGCGCAAATGCGAAACTATTTAGCTTGTTGCAATTTTTTTTTATTTGTTCTTTCCAATTAAGACTAGGCTCTACAATTATACCTAAGAATAAATTACTACTTTCATGTCGTATAACTTCATTATTAAATTTAATATCGACTGTTTTATCTCTAAAATTATTAAAATTCATTAATTTAGTTTTATTCAAGTGTATCTCTAATTTATTGTCTATTAGCCATTCTACTATAGTGGTTAGTGTATTTTCAATTTCAGTTTGATGCTGTTCAAGAGAACCATTTTTGTCCGATGTTACTATTACTGAAATGTCATCTGCGAACAAGATCATTTTATGCTTTATAATGCAAGGCAAGTCATTTATATAAAGCACAAATAAAAGGGGCCCAAGGACACTGCCTTGCGGTACCCCACTATGATTTCTCTTAAAATTTGAATTATGCATTTGCACGGTGTGATTTGAGTTTAATTGCTGTATTTCAACAAATTGTTCACGATTTTTCAAATATGACGTTAGCCAATTTATAGCTGCTCCCCTTATTCCAATGCACTCTAATTTCGCTAAGAGTCTATTATGCGGCACGAAGTCAAATGCTTTTGACAAGTCTAAGAAGAGCACAGACGTGTAATTGCCCTTGTTTACATTTTCCAATATCTCCTTCACTAGAAAATACATTGCATCTGATGTAGACTTGTTTTTCTGGAATCCAAATTGATTCGGATTTATAACTTTAAATGAATCGAGAAATGACGACAAAAGTTTCTCCATGGTCTTCTCAAAAATTTTGGAGAACACCGAGAGTAATGTGATTGGACGATAATTAGAAATTTCTTCGTTATCACCTTTTTTGTGTAATGGTATAATTTTTGAGATTTTTAACTTTTCAGGAAATATACCTGATTCTATTGACAGATTTATAAGAAATGTCAGTACACTTGATAGCTGATCTACACATAATTTGATTACTTTAGTGCAAATTGAGTCATTGCCTTCTGCTTGTGTATTTCTTAAAGACATAATTATTGCCTGTGTGTCATTTTCATTAATGGGTCTAAGAAATATCGAATTTCTTATTGGCTTTAACGAGATTGGACGATTATTTTTTTTATTCGTGGTTTGCATTGTTACATGAACGAAATAATCATTTATTATACAGGCAATTTTATTAGGATCAATAATTTTAATGCCGTTGTCTACTATTTTATTTATAAAATTTAATTTATTTAACCTATTTTGTTCAGATTTAATAACAGTCCATGTTGCTCTGCATTTATTTTTACTATTTAATACAAATTGTCTATTAGTTAGTCTTTTTGCGCAATTTGTACATTTTTTAAATAATTTATTGTATTTTGTATACTTGACTTTGTTAAATAAATTTTTATTTAAATAATATTTATAACGGAGTGTTCGTTTCATTTTGCAACTTTTCTGGAGTCCCTTAGTTACCCATGACAATTTTTTGGAGTTTGATACTTTAACTTTTACTAACGGGAAACAGAGAGTATAAAGTAGACAAAAGAACTCATAAAAGGTCTCAAATGCACTCTCAAAATTTGATTGCTCGTAAACATCTGAGAAAGAAAGACTACATAAATGTTTCCTGAATTTGCAGATGTTTTCTTCAGAGTAACAACGTTTATAAATGTAAATAGTTTGCGGCAGTTCCTTTTTGTAATTTACCTGGAATTTTAAAAATTGCGCTGTATCATGATCTGACAGCCATAGTGGCAATACTGTTCCTGTAGCATGGTGCACATTGCTAATTATAACGTCAAGACCGGACTCCCCCCGTGTTGGTGTAGTAATGTGTAAAGTCAAATTATATTTCTTTAAAATGTCAAGCAAGTTGGAGGTAGTTTCATTTGATTCGCATATATTGATATTTAAATCTCCTGTCACAATGAGTTGCTTTTTTGGATATTTATTTATACATTTAAAAAGTAAAAGATCAAATTTATTAAAGAAATAGTCAAAATGTCGTTTTAATTTTGAAAACGGACGGCTTATTACTACTCGGAAATACAGACGCAGGGAGAGATCCACATTTGCTGTGCTCATTATAAAAGATGTGGAGCTCCTCTGAGCAGTCTTTAGCAGTTTCCAATCTGCAATGATACCGCTTGGTGTATACAAGTTTAAGATATAAGTATAAACTTAATAAAAATGATTTCTTTGAGTAGTGTTCAGACTTTGGTCTAATAAGCAATTTATTTGGACTTTTTGTTACATTAAAGTAATTATCTCCAGAGTTATTGTTAACTATGGCGTAACACAAGTTATCCCGATAATCATTTAAAACAGTGAAGCCAAATTAAGGTAAACTAGGGCATTCATTATTGTGGAAGTTATTAAGAAACTGGCTTTAATAATAATTAAATCAATTATCATCATACAGTTTTAATAAAACTGCAATCTTATCGGATAACTTTATATTTAATCCTGACATGTTCTTCAACGCGGTAAATAACATGTAGCCGACTAAAAATAGGCGCCAAAATAGATCTGTAGTGAGTGAGCATGCTTTTTAAGGACCCAATCCCAATCACTACATTCGATTTGATAAACCACAAATTCTCGATAAAAAATAAAGATTTGTTCCTAGAATGCTACATGGGGCTATTGAAATGAAGAAAATAGTAATTTTAATAAAGACGAAGTTTGGTGCGTTTCACCTGCTTGGGATACTATAATTAATAATTTCAAAGGCATACACTGCAAGACCTATTGGTCTAGTTTGCTCTTTTTATAAATATTGTCCGATGGAGGTCGGTCCACCTCTCCGAACACTTTCGCCAGTTCTTCTTGGAAAGGCCTCCCAATTTCCGAACTGGTGGTAGACTCAGTAGTTTACAGTAATCGTAGTGGCAAAAAAAATAACCGAATAAAATACAAAACAAAACAATTTTGCTTTTTAAATTAAACAGGAACGTGGCTGATTAAAATATTGTGAAGGCATATATGACGACCTCTACCTCAGTCATCCTGTGATCACTGCTCCAGTCAAGCAAAACGTCAGCACTATATAAAGTATGCGCAAGTTATCCGATAAAAAGTAGTTTTATTTAAATGTGTGCTGATGTGTAAGAACTAAATATCATACCCGTTATTGATTCATCTTCCCTGGAAAAAACTTTTCTAATCCCTAACATTAACATAAGATACAGACAGATAAATAGATCTATTTTTTATATCTCAGAAAAAATCTCCGTAAAAATATATGTGATTTTCGTTAAGTTTTTTACATCTTGTATTAGCTTTTTATGAATCATGTGTAGCATTGACTTCATGTTCAAACAAGCACGAAATAAAGATCTCTTGTATGATAATCTTTATATATATAATTCTTCTGTGAGTGTGTATGTCACTGAACTCCTCCTAAACGGCTGGACCGATTTGAATGATTTTTTTTGTGTGTGTTCAAAGGGATCTGAGAATGGTTTAGATTCACAAATCAGCCCGGCAGATGGCGCTGCAGACGGTATCTAGGTTATTTATCTATACTGCAAAAATAACAGGCAGGACAACGTCTGTCGGGTCCACTAGTTATATATAATATTTCCTATTCATTTGTATGCTAAATTTAGCGTACAGTACGCCTTAGCAGTTACGTGAGCGGCTCTCAAATATCGCGTTCAAAGCTCACCAGCGTATCTCATTACTTACACTCATTGCGGTCCAATGAAGAAAGCAGACACCAAGCAGACACGGCACAATGCTCCACAGATCTGGGTTAATTGAACACAACAGCCATCGCCGCGGGACTTTGAGTTCATGCTGCTTTAATTTATGAATGTACCCAAAGAGATTGTTTCCGATCCTAAAGTTGTATTAATCACAATTTGTAGGATGTAATTGGTGGCTTCAATAGCGCGAGGCATGAATCACTTTTAATGCAGTTTGATTTACAACGAGATGAAAATTCAAACGAAGCACTTTTTACCGAAATCGCTTCTAGTTAACTCTGACATTTCGAATAAAATGGAATTCGTAAAAAGAGGGTTCGATATCAGACGCGAAAGTGTAACAACTAAATGACAATCCTCGAGAAACTTAGGTGATAATAAATAATCGTTTTTAGCTTGATAGTAAATATTCAAGAATTTTCACGATATGATAAAGAAATCAACTATAATCCACGATATAACGGTAAATAGATTTATGAGCACTTTAGGCATTCGCTGATAACTGAGTTTTGTTTTGATTAATAACGTCAAAAATACGAATATCTTCAGTTAATCATAAAGGAAAGGTATTTTTATTAAGTTTATAAAAGAAAACTCAGTGAAAGTATTCATTTTGCGCATTTTTTCTCGAGTAACATACGTATAAATGTTAAGTAAACTTTAGAACATTTCAGTTATTGAATGCTACTTCCTTCTCAACGAAATAAGTTGATATCTTTAGGGATATTTGATTAGTTACACTTCGGAGTCTTACAATTGTGCGTTCACTCAATGATTTTTTTTAACATATACTGAAAAAAAAAATATTTTCATATTTTTATTTAATCCCGACGTTTTGACTCCTTTACAGGAACCGTGTTTTAGGATGACTGGCAACCTAAATAATGTCACATTCCATTTAAAAAATACTAACTTTGCAATATTTCCATCCATTACAAAGTTAGTACGTAAAGTACTTTTGCAGCATCGTACACATGCATGAATGAGTTTTATACTTATGGTTATCAAACTAATACAGCGCTGGATGTGAGACGTGAAACTTTTATTGGTTTGTAAAAGTCCCAGACTCCGTGACAGAAAACTTTTCTTTAATAATAAAGTAATGTGATATATATCACTTATGATTTATTTGACTTTTAAATTAACTTTTGTTGAATATGCCCACGAAAAATCTATAAAATATATTTGATTTTTTGTACTTTTAGCTTATCTTTGGTGGTTTACAAATATTGAGTTTTACATTATACAAATAATACACAATTGTTTTTTATTCCCAGTTATTTAGTGCTAATAGTTCCACGTCTATCGCACTTTTACCGGATTCTCGATGTGTTTTTCTTGTTTTTATATTTAAACTTGACATTTCGATTCCTTTGCAGGACCCGTAATCACAGGATTACTAAGGTTATGTTCGTCATACATGTGCTTCTTATGTTTTCCATGGTTCTTACAATGCTTCAAACTGGCACAATCCTTACCTTACTACTAAATTATACAAATAAAAGTGTTTGTTTTTTCGTTTACTATGCTATTCTAATTTTTAAAGTAAATAAACCTTTTGGGGGTAATTAAGTCATTTACGGAACCATGATCATTACCATCAGCTGTGCAATCTACCCTGCTTCGGTGCAGGCGTTCCTTGAGACGTAAACTGTTTAAATCGGCCTACTGCTACCACTTGATCACCCATGCTATGACAATGCTTTTCGAAAGTTACAAGCTATCAAATGCCAGCGCGTCCAATATATGATATCTCTACATAGTTCATCAGCTAAACTTAAGAAGTCCACAGCTGGACAGAAGGCTTTTCCAAATATAAGCGGGAATTTTTCCAAAATCTTCATGTTTGACAGTCGGGTTGCAGATCGCAACAAAACACCAAAACAAAATAAATACCGCTGCCTGTTTTGTGGAAACCAGGAGGTGTATGAGGCCTTCCTCTTTTTTGACAAAGGCATCCGTCCAACAGCATTCCTTCGGGTTGAGATGATGAAACTTCGTCATTTGTAGATAAATACATACAATAACACTTTGCATATTTCGAGCATATAATATGCTTGTTTCATTGTAGATAAGCTGCATTTCGTGAATAATGACTGAAACAGATGTCGGTCTACATCTTCCATGAACGAAACTGCATATTTATGATAATCGCGCGGAACGAGTTTCGAACCACCTAGAATGTGGTATGAGCAGTCTGCAGTTGTAACTAGTTGAGGGGGGCCAGATATAGATCATACAAGACGTTTGCTTATTAAACGGAAAAATCTAGACACCTGAATATAGGCCGTGAAAGCTCCTGTTGGCTAAAGTAAGCGGTGAACGATCCATATCATCTGCAGTGCGACACTACTTTTCATTTTCATTCGGAGATATCTCATTTATTCTCCGACCAGACAATCAAATAATGAAAAAGAAAAACTAGAACCGAAGGCTAAACTAAAATCACATGAATACACCACAAGACTAATTTACTTCCATTTATGTTCTAATTGAATAAGACAAAGCACTTTCCGTACGATTAATTGACACACTAAGGTCAGTTGAAAACCATTTACCATATAAATTTTACTTAGACAATATAACATTTGTACAAAGCTGATTTTGCAGAGTAAGTAGCTTACTGAACAATACAATACACTTACAATAAGGAGGGTATTGTAAGTTAAGCGATTTCCCGACTTAGGAACATTTGACGAAACGAGTACATCTATAAACGAGTTCAGAGCGAATTGAATTTCAAAGGTATTTACACTATAAATAGATCTGTCTTATTACTTCTTAAGTATTCCTAATAGCTGCGCTATACATAACTTTAGCCATTTGACGGCATTATAAATCCATTTACAGAGGAACTTTGCTGGATACATCTAAAAGAACGAACGATAAGTATTGTTGTTGGAATAGAAGAAATTGCGTTTATTACAGCTAATATCGGCACGGTCTTTTGTTTCAGGTGACCTACTTATTTTTTAAAATATGGTAAGAGCCAAAAGAAACAAAACGGAGACTAGAAAAAAAAACTAGCACACACTCTTACTACCGCCAGTGTCGTTTCTAATAATTAATATATTTGACACGCCCACATTGCGCTTAACGAGTCCAAAGTTCGATGACATGGTGAGCGAAATATCACATGTACCATTACTGGATCACTAGTGTGTCAGCAGAAACAATAGACGGTACGTCGACGATGACGTCAGCCAGCGAAAAGCCAATTGGGACGCGTCTCATCCGTCAGGCCACTTACACTAGTCGTCCGTTTGTTCCGAATCAAATTTCATTCATAGTGCAAATGAGGGCGAGAAGCAGGAAGGCGTTGCGGCCGCCCGTTCCGGGAAGTAGCCGTAGACAGGCAGTAGACAACGATGACGTCACTGTATCATTAGCCAATTAGAACAATGGGCGATATATTTAACAGTATTCATGAATATTTGACATAATTCTTGGAGCAAAGTTGTTTATTTTTCCTAAGAGGACGATATCGGCTATTAAGTGTATGTTTAAATTATTTTTTTAATTTGTAAATGATTAAGTTAGCTTAAACTTGATTCAGTTAGCCCAAGTATTCATTCATTTGTTCAAGTTATTCAACGTAAGTTTCAACACTTGAAAACTGTCAACCTTTTTGGTACTTTTTCCGATTTAGTTATTGTAACCGAATAGACCATTTCTTAAGTAAAACGCATAAAAATAGCAAGTTAAAAAAAAACTAAAAGTAAAATATGAAAAAAAAAAGTATCGTTCGTTTCGAACTAGACATATATGAAGTTGTTGACCTTGACAATAAAAAAGTTAATGCCGACACCATAACACGAGTACTGCGAGCCATTGAATTGCGGGGCCCCAAGGCCGCGGAGTCAACGGACAGGACGCCACCTGTCTGCGGCTATATAAATATACACACAATAATTATTGCGACAACACAACTCAACTATTTCAACATGCATCGCTATAATATTGCTTTATTTGTAAAATGATGACAAGTTGGTACAACTAAGAGCGGAATTTGTAGGAGTGCAATAAAGAACTGACGAGTGACAAAAAATATAACGGATCATATCAAACAAGAAAAATGATGTGTAAATCACATCGTCCAAACTATTTTTGTTGTAAGTAGATAAAAATGGATCTGTGTTGAAATAACGAAACACTTTTAGCCGCTTCTTTTCGATCAAAAAGGTATCCACTCCCTCAATCTTGCATTGGTCTAATCGTTAACACTTATAACAGAACTATCTGCCAACCTCCAACCGGCAGACGAAAGTTATCAACTCTACTAAGTGGCTGCTTTCTCTATTAATTCATCGTATACGTAAAAGTAGGAAAATGTGAGATGCCCACCGGTCTATTAAGTTAATTTGCAAAGAGATATAAACCATCCTAACTAACACTAACACTTTGAAATAGAAAAAAATGAACAAAAGATTTATCTAAAGCAATAAACCTCTTCCTATTATTTGACCGAATGAAACAAATATCATAAGTGTTAAAAGAAAAATAAATATAGTGAATGATTTTCTGGATAATATAATAATTTACCAGAAAACCATTCACTCTTTATAATAGTTCTGGGAAAAGAAATAAAGGAACAAGTTTCTTCGGCGAATTATTTCGGGGAATCGTTGTCAGTGCAATGGAATTCGATATAAATCACTTCGGCTAAACTGTCTGGTAATAACGTTAGACATTTAGTTTTAGTTTATTTTGTACAATGATATTATTTTACATTAAAATGGAGCACTGTTTAACCAGCGAAGTACTTCAAAGTCGTAATTTTAACTAAAAACAAAAAGGTTCCAATAGTCTTCGAATGCTGCAAATTCTGGAATGACAGAGCACGTTTAAGATACAACACGTTCACTTTTCGTACACTAACCGTAATCATCTGTTAATTTAAGTTTTTTGATAACATAGTTTGTACTTTATGCACAATGACCGTGCCGTTGATGTATGTTTACCATTTATAGCCTGTCTTGCATTGATTTTCTATAAGAAGCGGGATTAATGAATTTTAAATCTGTTTTAGTAAAGTCTGATTTCCATTTTCTTTTAAACTTTTTTGAAACACCCATCCTTTTGAGGTGAACGCTAATAACTGCGACAATGTTAGCATTACTGTGTTTGACCTTTTCTTTGGTTTCAAATAAATTATTTAAGTCAAACCTAAAAACATATTTACTTTTTTCGCTTCTTGTCTAATTCACTATTCATGAAGCTTAAATATCAACCTCATTTTGTGGGTGACTAACAGACTAAGTTAGGAATACAGACGCGCGACGCCTACCAAGATTATTCCTGTAGACAATTTGCAATTGTATTTGTTTGTGTTTCACCAGAAATGGAAGGCGACAGTTCCAGAAATTTCTGTGATTCGAGGGAAGGGGGATGACGCATTCAGTGCGCCTTTTTATCCTATTTAGATTTTATATTTAGAGGACATTTAAGCTTCAGTAGTCATATTATTACAAGACATCTCTACAGGATACATAAATAAACAAACGGCTAAAACTATTTACATATGAACAAAATGACATAGACTCACGGATCAGCTATTTTCTGCTTATACTAACTTTATAAACAAAGAGAAAGAGCGGCTTTCATGACTTGGTATATGATATGACACATACTTTTACCATTTGAATAGTACATTTTTCCAGATGGACAAAGGCTATCTCATCATTTTTCTGTTAAAAAGGATTTCAGTGTCATACCTACACTGAGTATTTATGTAGCTTTCTGGGTTAGAGTTACAATCGGACCTGGTAGGTTGTGTTGCGATTGAATAGAATAGTCTGCCGGATCCGCTAGTATATGATATGTGTGTAGATAGATTGCCAAATCAGCTTTTTTACCAAACGACTAGTTGTTTTACAACAACTCCTTTATGTAAAACAGCTGTACAACATTCAACTATTTTGTCATTGTGCTACGTTTAACAAAATTGATATAGTTTAGATGTATTGCAAAATGACCCATTTGCGATCACAATAAGCGCTTGGTGAAGGGGGATCAAAAGTATATAAAAAATGAGTACATAATTACCATATGTATTTTGAGCTTAAAGTCACACATAGAGCTCAATCAGTATTAAGAACATTTGACAATTTATGGTAGGTAATTCCATGTGTTAAAGTTCAATATTTATAAATATGTTTAGTAGTTTCAAAAACCACCACACGTCGTTCAGCAGTTTTACAAAACGGAGTTGTTATTTGCGAAAAAGCTAGCCGTTATGTTAAATAGCTAATAAAGCAATCCATTTGCGATATATACATATATTTGACACGGACAAAGGAAGTAACGAAGAGATAATTTTTTACGATGTTGATTTAAAATTACCTTATAAATTTTTTAGATTATAACAGTTTCCTTAGGGGAAGTCCACACGTACAACTAAATGGTTGTGTGCAAGTTTTCTGTTATTAGTTTGTCTCTAGTCATTTCTCGCAAATTACGACTGACTGAAATCTAATGAAATTTGATGAAATTTTGGTTTATTATTCTACATTATTTTGGCAAGGAAGTTCCTCTGAAGTTAGAACGATTTTGCGTACATTACGTAATGACATTTCTTTCGCAGTGTTTACGCGACGCCGACTGGCTGATTTCCAACGGAGCTTTTTAATCGGTTTAATTCATTAAGATACTGCTGTATCACAGCGCGAGTGCAAATAGACAAGCGCGACCTCGTCAAGGTCAAATAATTTGAAATCAACGGAGATTCCATAGAAAAATAATCCGCAAATCATTTGCATTCGTGTAGTTTTAAATATGTGGTTTTTAAATTTCCGCGCCTAATTAAATAAAACCACTTTTGACCACCTTAGTTATCGTGTGAAGACGGCTCTTGTAAATGAGTCGAAACGTCAGGATAAAATATAAAAAGACAAGAGTAAACGCGTCGTTTATCCGGTATTTATTTAAATATATATTAATATCAATATAAAATTTTTCATCAACGTCGATTCTGTATAATATAATGTAGGATTTATTATTAAAATAGAACAAAACATATCGCTGGCCATTACTCAGACCCGCCTCATCACTTGTGGCAAAATTTCGACAGCAAAAACAAAACGCGACACACAATAACAATGAAATGACGATAAAATTACACGTGTCGCATATTATTTTACGACGTTTCCACACAAAAGGGCTGGCGATTAATGAGTCGTCACAACCGGCGAGCGGCAGCGCGTCTTAAATTCAATATTAGCATAAACACAGATTACACTATCTGGTGAACTGCGCAGTGGACCAATAGTCTGGCGCAAGCTCGTTAAACAGCCAGAAAGTACAAGGTTACGCGTAATAACCGCCGTTCATA
This sequence comes from Calamotropha paludella, assembly GCA_927399485.1. NCBI lineage: Eukaryota > Metazoa > Arthropoda > Insecta > Lepidoptera > Crambidae > Calamotropha > Calamotropha paludella. The sequence goes on from OV656804.1 coordinate 30,278,219, forward strand.
TAAAAGACTAAATAAACAACGGGGAAAAAAAATCAACAGAAATATGTCAAAACATATTTGCAAACACTTCACTTGTTAGAGGCGCTACTGGTACAGAAACTATTCGAAACAGCCATTTATATTTTTTTGCAGCTAAGTTGCTGTGAATAACGAAATTAAAACTTAAAGTATAAAAAACAGACAACCTAAAGGTCTGTTGGTAATAGGCTATTTCGATATAAATGCAGATCATGCAGCATTCATTAGGTTCCGATGAAAGATATGACGATAATTATATCTTCCTGGAATTCATCTTATCATTTAAAACAAAGTTTAGTGATCCTAAATTGACTACGTCTCATGTTGTATAAACCATACGAGAAGAAAAACAATCACAAACGTACAAGAGAAACTTTGAAGGCTAAAGAAATAATTACGAACCATAAAAATGAAAGTATTATAAATTGCATCGCCACTCTATAATTTTGAATCTATTATCAATAATTTTTCATGGATATAAATCATAAAGCCGGGACACAAACAAAAATTTTTATAGCGCAATTTCTTCAGAAGCAACATAAAGTTACGACACGATATAACCGACTTCCACTCTCTTTCCCGTGCATGGAACTCGTTTCCAAAATGTATAAGAATGGTTAAACTGTGAAGCCCTTTTAGCGAGCAAGTTTAAAGTTATTTTCTATCTAATTTCTTTCAGTTTCTACTAGCAGTATAGAGTAGCTAACGTAAACCAAGTTCATCAAGAATAAGAGCCTGATAGGTCTAGCGGTTATGACTTCTGACCCGGTTCAAATATCAAGGTGACTGACGTCCGTTTAAGAAGGCTTTGGTCATCAATTATGTGATTCTAGCATTTGAAGGTTCAAGAGAATAAGTACTGATACGTCATTCGCTTCTGAGCTGTACTAAGCAATATATAGATACTACTCATCTTCAAGAACGATTTTTCTTAAATTAGTCATAGCCAGGACCATCAGACTTCTGCTGCTAATAAGCATGGCGCCATGAGGTGGCAGCCGCATCGATCCGAGAAGCGTCATAACGAGGCGTGAAAAGACGAAGACGCAGTATTTTTCTAGTGAAGCCGTACAAGGAAGGACACGCGACGGAAAGTCGTCGTGTTTTAATGGATTTGGCGATGTAATTGATTTATTTTCAAATCTGATACAGAACATAAGTTCATTCGAAAACTGAAGACAATTTAACTATTATAAACTAGCAACTATAACAATAATTATATAGGCGTCGAGTAACCACAGAAATATACTGAAGTTCGTGTATTGTTAGAGTACATGCAGCTTATGCTAAATATGCCCACAGAGGAACCGCCCAGTAGGTACTAAATCATCTGAGGGCATGTGCAGAGAGTATAGCCAGTTATTTATCGTGTTCCCGCACCCACTGCTACAGGAATCCAATAAACTATGATCAAACGTCTTTACGACTGCTATAAAACCTAGCGCGTTCCTTCTGCAGGTAAATGTGGAACGATTTGCTACGAACAGTAAAGTCACTCTGTTGTCCTGCTTTTTTTTTTAGGCTTCACAGACGATTTTGGCAGCTGTTTCTGGTGTTTCATAGGAAAGTTCTGTAAAAACTGAAAGAAATGTAAGTTCGCAGCTGCAAAGTCTTGAAGATTCATCCGAGTAAAGATTAATAGAAATCGCTGAGGTACATGCTAATCTTCAAAAGAAGAAAGTTTAGTATACCAAGTTTTTTAAAGTGTGAAGCAATGGAAACTTTACATGTAAACCTTTGTATGGTACTCCTCTGGGCAGATGCCCACTATACTGTCGCTACTTTATTTCATAAATATTTTGAAAGGGGTAAAGGACATCTTACTAGAATTTCTTGTTTACAATAGGAGACAAAGCTACCAAGGATGAATACAAAGATTATGAATAACAAACGGAAGGGGCTTTAATCAGTACTGTTAATGATGACGCGTGCGCGGGCGCAGAGCCCACTGACCTCAGCGCGGACGAGATAAAGGCTATTTCGAGCGTCGCGATCATATCGGATACGTCGAATGCTCTGAGATACGGCATTGGTGGCGCCGGAAGCAAGAGAGCTGTCAAAACTACATTTGAAAAATTTACTTCCGCTTCCTGTCCAGTCTCGCCTTACCAAGAATCGATAACGGAAAAATACAAATGGTCCGTTTTGTGTGTTCTTTTTAGATTGGATTGCAAGTGGTATAATTAAAATCACACTCGTTATCGGGATTCTTTATTGATGTTAATAAATATTGTGTAATTTTGCAATATAATTTCGTAAACAAAAGCACGATACGAGATGGCGCCACATGTTTCATAATATCATCAATCAATATTAAAATGGATTCTATTAAAATGCCTAATTCTAAAGATAAATAGGCGACTATTTCAACTTGGGTAGAAGGATTACTTTAGTTTTCCATCAGCAATCAAAAGTGGATGACGGTTTTATATTTTGTAACTATCCGGCTTTAAAAGAAACAACATTAAAGCAGAAAGCAGATAGCACAGCTGGGATTGCATACACAATGACGGTTTCTTATAAGAGGCGGCACTTCATAATCGTTTTATTTGCTAAATGCGAGTTAAATGTGTAATGGTTAATTTAATCGTAAGTTGTATAGCTAATTTACTGCCGACAATGCTCATAGAGTTTGTTATTTACAACACTTTACACACTTTTGTCATTTTAGGCGACTTGCGTATCCTACTAGCTAGACAATGTATGCTAGTATATATGTATATCTTTATGCGTGTGTATTATATTACTGTATTTTATATATTTAAATAAAATAACTTTTGCAATTGCAAGATCTGGCGATGTAGATTGCAAATAATAACAGTAAGATCGAGTTCGGTCCTCCTGCCCGAGTTTCTTTCGCCAGTTCTTCTCGGAAGGGCCTTCCAATTACCGAACTGGTAGGAGATTCAGTAGTATACAATGTAATCGTAGTGAGAATTTAATAACTAAATAAAATGTAAAATAAAACAATTTGATTTCGTTATATAAATTTTTAACAATTAGGAACGTGCCCGATTAAAATATTGTGAAGGTAGTAAAACCATTCCTTAGTCATCCTGTGATCACGGCTTGGCTCGGCGATTCTTACGCTTCCTTACAAAGATTGACTGGCAGAGATCGCTCAGAGCGATAAGTCCGCCCATTGTAACACTATTTTAAGCTTTTCTTTTGTTCTGCTATTTCCTAGATGTGGTGGTATTAATAAAGTTCACTTCTTGTTAAAAATGTTAAAAAAACCAGCTCAAAGATTTAAGAAGAGAAATTTTCAATGCAATGCAGTATAGAAATGGCAACATGTTCAACTTCAATAAATTTTAACTAAAATTTCAACACTTCATGTATCACTGTCAGATATATTTTCTTATCCATACGGAGTAGAATAAAAAAAGCTCTTGGTGTGAAAGGACCGGAACAATAATTATAAATCATATCGTGAGCGTCAAAAGTGGTATTCTGGAAGCTGTTTATCAATGTGACGTCAACTCTTGGACTTTTTGAGACAACGCCTCAAGCTTCTACCATATTTATACACGCAATGCTCGTTTCTTGGGAGGCCTCGACCTCAACTCATGTCTCGGTCCGCTTTCATACACTAAAAGGATTACCAGACAGACGGCATCGTGAACAGTCTGCGAAATTGGGCTAATCTCCTTTATTCTACAATGCCGACAGTACCTAACGAATGCATGCCACACAACACCTGATTTAACAAACGCAAATAAACTCTATACACTAGGATATAAAGCGTAATATACAAAGCTATAAAATGGTGAGCCAAATCAATAACTCCTCCGACAGGCGGCAGAAAGTTAGGAAGCGATCACCGGACGATCGAAATTCCACCTTAACACATAGCAGCAGATATAATTTTTAATTTTGCGGGAAAACGATTTGCGAGACAAGACGGTGAAAGCCCGTATGCCCTTGCGATCTCTAGCTCCGCGAGAACATAATTGCACACGTTCAGTAACGATTCAATGAATCATTGACATTAAGTCAATGAGGACTGAATCGTTTTTCTGTTGGCCTTTCTTGACTTCATGTTTCAACTGTACTGTTCATTTACAAACCAGTGCATGCAACTATGAATGAATTTTCGTTCGACAAAGATGTCTGGTCCACTGTTCCCAATTGAGCTACCGAGTCTTCTGAGCACCCATAGAAATTTTCTAGTACTTTTTCCTTTATTAAAGCTGTAGGTCAGTGTTGCTTCATCAATGAGAGGAATATCTTCAGATTCCGAAGAAACATGTTACAAATATTTGTCAAAAGATTAAGATGATGAAAAAAGTACTAGATAATTTCGACGGTTGCTCATAAAGCTAGGAAGCTCAATTGGGAGAGCAGTGGACCCGACATCCCAAGGTTTTGGGTTCTTGCCTCTTTATGAGAATAACTTGTAGAGTTGATTACTTCTAGTATTTATTATTCAAGTATCCGCCGTTAACGCTTACGCTCGTCTAGTATCATCACACATTTACATGTAAAACTTTTATATTTTTCGAAAGTAAAATTTTGCTAAAAGGTCGTTGACCAACGAAATAGCGAGCCTCGCCCTGTAATCGCACAATGTAATCGAGATAACCGAGCCGACTGTTATAACATGCGTATCATTACATAACGATATTTAATAACAATTTAAATTCATTTTTATTATGTGACTTTGGTAGTTTTTGACTTTCATTTTGAAATCTCTCTTTAGTAACGAAAGTTAACCTCTTTGTGTAGCATTTGTATTTTTATATTTACATGACTTAGCCTACCTTAAAGTAGGCAGTGTAAGGCTTGTGTTACGGATACTAGGGCAACGAATAGATATACATATATGATACATAGATATATAATATTCATAGAAACATATATAAGTACCTTGGGTACAAATGCTTGTATTCATCACACAAATATCTGCTCCTCCCGGGACTCGAATGTCGTCAAAGAAAGAATATATAATAAAACAGGTTTGATCATGCATGAAATAAATTAGCAGTCATTCAAAATCTAGGCGAATGAGAATTCGGACAGGAAATTGCAGATCATTTTGTAGTATCATCACAAAAGAAATATGGTGAGAGTTAAAATTCTGAGAAGCGTTAGAGCTCGAAATATCAGGTGATGCGTCTATCAGAAAACAGAGTCATCAACGATGTAATAAAACCATAATACTACTATTATTGTGATAACAGAAATATATTGTTTTTTTATTAAGTATAGTGATGACGTATAATATTGTAAATGTCGTTACTTCTGTTAAAGCTGACAAGTTTTTTTGCGCCCGTTCTTTTTGTCAGTCAAAAGACGTCCTGAAAAAAGTTTGACGATAATAAAAAAAACTTATTCTTAGTGCATTTGAATAAAGTTATTTTTATTTCAATAGATATATCTTTCTTCCTTTATCATTTTAAAAATAGAAATAATTTTAATAATATTAATATATTTATCCTTTAACCCCTTGTGGTAAGCCAAAGGCTTGTCACGAGTGGGTCCTCGTTAAACCTCGCTTGGGTTAAAAACAGTGTTGCCAGAATACTTTTGTTACATTTTACGTCACTTTTGACTTTTTAATTTAACTTCCATGTTACATGACTCTAAATGTTACTTTTATGTAACTAGTAAAAAATAAAAAATGAAAAAACTAACTTCGATTTTAAGTAAACATTTTGGAAGTCAAGAATTCAATAAGAACTCCAAGCTAAGTATCAGCCCGCACATTTACAATTTGATTTTGTTTTGCGTTCTCTTTGCTTCCAATTAAATTTAGTAAGTTTTTTCCGTAGTAGTCTTTTCATATAAAATACTACTAGTGACATTTGACTATCGGCTACTGGCAACACTGTTTAAAGCTGACTTTCTACCGATGACTAAGGTAGCCTTACATCTTTGTGTCAGAAAACGCATTCTTGGAATTAAAACGATCTATCTAAAAATAGCGGTTTATTAGATAATGAAGGACAGAAAATGGGAATTACGTTGAAAGGAAGTTAAATTAATTTATAGTGTTTTTGCATTTCAAATATTTCAGCGTTTTAATACAATAGATTTACGTCGAACACTATAATGGTTTAGGGATCGAGAGAGGAGCGGGCGGAAGGCGTGCATAGTGTGCCCCCTCCCCCCCTTTTCTGTACCCCCCCTTTGTCGCTGTACCCCCGCTACCTGTACCGCGCGGGCGAAGACTCGTTTAAGCGGTGGACATATACTGCACATGTACAGCACAAGTAAATGTAATTAAAGTAGTGATTCCTTTTTAAAAGTTGCTTTTATAACATTTTCTTCCCGGTACTTTTGTACTAAAAATATTTTTTTAGGCGTTTAAAACAATAGATACCTTTTGATATAACACTTAACGTAATTAAGTGAATCATTCCTTTTATAGGATAGTTTTATCAATAAGAGAAACTTGAAGACTAGTAATTTTGGATTAGGTTAATTTTACTTCTAAGAGTGCGATAATTGGTGTCTTATCATCAGGCCTTAGAGATGAACGCAGCGTAGAAAGTATGAAGCATTAGACATCACGCGGGACCATTTCGTATAAGTGGTTAATTAATGCAGAGATGCAGGCTTTATTATTTGGTCAACCAGATTAATTTACAATATTTTAGTTTCTAATCAGTACACTTTTTAAACAGATCTTTCTATGAAATATTACTGCTGGTAATATCTAATGTCTTTTTGAGGTAACAAAACACGAAACTTCGTTGGCAAATTTTTTTCAAAAAGCATCTACAAAAAAATTTAAATTTCAGTGTCTGAAAGATATTAACTATATATAATAATCAACTTATATTAACTTCGTACACTTCCGCGCCTATCAAGTAATTATAATAAATATATAATAATATTTTTTAGATTCTCATCAATTAGCCAAGCCCAAAGCAAGTATTATAAAACTTGTGTTATGGATACTATAAATATATGTATTTGTATATATTTATAGAAATATATATACAAATACCCATGACTCCTTCTCTTGCTCCTTCCTTCACTCGAACCGAGGACCGACGGTGCGACAGGCCGGATCGCTACCATTGCACCAAACCGTTGTCTAATATTATATTAATATGCATTTGGTTAAAATTTTCATAATAATACTGTCTCATAACTAAAACGTGAGACAATTAGTAATACCAAAACAAAGGCAGGTAACCTTCGCGAACAGTTGTATATTACTAATATAAGGATTTCGAACGCATAATTATAGTGTGTCATTATTAGTCATTCTTTGAAATGTTTAAACACCGCTGCACCATACGTGTTATTCAATATAAAAGGTTTGCATAAAAATATAGCTTGTAGCAAAAGTTGTTAAAGCCATTACAAATTACGTATTTTAATGCGCTATCGATGCGCGTTTCTTTTGAGTCTACAAGGCAATTTTTTGCATGTCTATTGCGTTTTTATCTACACAATATCGATACAGATACCAATTCAAACGGGAGACTGAATTTATGCAGGCATTCAAAGGTAGAACTTTAATCACCTACATAAATTCATTATTAAGCTGCGTTTGACTCGCGTGAGTATTGCGAAACAAGCGTGCGTCGACGGCGAGTTTAAAAAACGTAGTGTGCAAATGCTCTTAGATTCAATATTGTAGGTAGTAGTACCTAGAAAATGAAGAGATGGCGCTGTTGTCAGCTTTAAAAGCACTTGGGAGAAATTCGATGATTCTGTAAAGGTTACGGTGTCCTAATTGGAAGAGTACTCGCCGGATAACGAGGGGATGTGAGTTTGAATCCTGTCCAAACCTGGGACATGTTGATTTCTTTCTAGTGATAATTCCCTTTGGTATAAAATCTACAAGTTTTTTTGAAGTGATAACTTCTTAAGCATCGTGATTTGAAAGTCGATGAAACGAAAAAGCGACAGTAAAAAGAGACAGTCACAAATTCATAAGATTTAACGTAGGAGAAAATGAGGTAGGAAGCATTATGTGCGTGTATTAATACGTGTTTGTGTGCTACAAAGCTTGAGAGAAGGCATCACAAGAACCGTCGTGTTTTGTATACGTGTACGTATTATTTTTGAAGGTTTCGCTTCTACCACGTGTGAATTTTTTATTCGCTCTTCATCCCAATCCAGCCCCTGGGCCAATACAGGATCCACGATGGAACGAGCTAACCTAAAAGGTGCCTATTCACCCTAACTTTGAAAACCGACAGGTTATAAGAACTCTGTAATACAGACGCATGGAGGTTTAAGTTAATGCCTAAATGACATAAAGTATAATAATATAACACCTATCACTTAACTTTTACATAGTAACAAAGTGACTTCCGATTTACTCGCGAGTTTCCAGTTAATAGGCCAATGCCACGAATACCTTAAAAAAAAACGCACTTTTGCATTACAAGAATAGATCGGACATAGCATCGCCTTGTTCTTAATTACGTTGCAGTAAATGTGCTCGAAAAGTCACGGCGAAAGAAAAAAAAAATTGAAACGTGACAGCGGCCAAAGAAAACTAGCGAATATACTAACAATCGAACATTTTACGATCAAAAACATGGTTTATTACTGACACACATGACCGTCATCAGTTTTAAATAATGCTCGTAAATCGAATTCTTCTGACGAGTCAGATTAAATTGATAAAGAAAAACATTAAAAAAACAATTCTCCTCTATGTTACGTATTATTATAAATATTGTGTTTTATAACAAAACCCTAACTAATTTAGAAAGAAAAGCCAATTAATGAATTGTCTAATTGAAAAATCATTTTATGACATAAAAGAGTTACTTGACATAAGAATATAATTTGACACTTCAGGCGTTACGACTTAATGAGATAATAGGCTTTATTAATTAACTTGATTTTACTCTTATTAATATGGATATGAATGACAGAACAACATTGTACTTGCATGCTGTATATCATACGCAAAACGTGAGCTCTTTAAAAATGTACCTACTATATTTACCATGTTTTTTAACAAATAAAGTCTTATTATTATAATGTTCACTATTGCACATAACAACCGTATACGTAGTTTTTAGTCGTGCATAACGAGAAAGAACAATTAATTTATCTTATTTCTAAGATTCTTACCGCAGCTAACCGATTTTAATAAAACAAGTTTAAGAACCACCGCTAGGAAACCTGCTTTAAAATAATGAAATCCCCATCCAAATAGGTTCACCCGTTTAAGTGCTATGGTGCCACAGACATACACACACATAGCTGTCCAACTATGTTTCAAGTATTAGTAATAGGGCGTTATAAATATCTGTTCATCTTGATCAGCAAATGACCACTTTATTAATTTAGTTACTGCGGCAAACGATATTACATATATGGAAAATGATTTATTTACAACAACTCTGCTTCACTTAGCTCAGTGGCGCGCTTTTAAAGTGGCTTTCATCTACAGGTGATGATGGTACTGAACAAGCTTGAGAAAACACGTTAAGGTTTTCATTTAAATAGTTTACGTCAAACGTTGTATAAATTGAAGATATCAGGTCTTTAACCCCCGTTAGTTCTAAAAGTGTTTATTCTTAGAATTGCAAAAGGAAAATTAATAACGTTTTATTAATAAACAAACTTGTATTCAGATACGCGCGAATTTGTTAAAGCAATGGAATTAAATTAATCCACCGCTAAAGTGATGCAAAAACTTTAAACCAGAAAGAGGGAAAAGTAATAAAAGAGGGAATAGATTATCATCTATATACATATAAATTTCGTGTCACAACGTTTGACCGTGATGAACTCCTAAAATTCTCAACCGATTTCGATGTTCTTTTTCATATCGCTGAATTTGTTTCATCTGAGGACATAGGATAGGTTTTATTATAATCTATTATATAGCAACGCATGGTCAAGTCAGCTAGTATTATATAGATATTAAGACAACATCATATAAATTCTTTTGGTTCCAATTTAGGTAATTAATGGGAATCAGAAACAACCAAAGCACCACAACACTCAAACCCGAGCCAACACAGAAAAATCATTGTGTACATTGACTCAGGGATCTCGGAGTGACGTCACCATCTTGATCCCAATCAAGCCCGGGGGCTAAGACAGAATACAAGATGGAACGAGCTAACCTAGAAGGTGCCTATTCACCCTGGCTTTGAAAACGGACGTGTTGTAAGTACTCGGAAATACAGACGCAGGGAGGGAGTACCACTCCTTTGCTGTGCGCATTATGAAAAATGTTGAGAAGCGCTTGATGCGACAGGTAGGAATAGCAACCAAGAAAGGGTGGTATCCCGCAGTGCGTCTGGATGTCCGATGGAAAAAGGGAGATGGCAGCATAAACTACTCGACCACGGTGGATATATTTAAAATGCTATTCCAACACAAAACACCCCAATACCACAACAGACACCATGCGAATTGCTCGTTTAGTATCAATATGCCTTTTTACACCATCGATTTCTCCAAGATGAGCACCAGACAATCGCGTGGTACTGACTGGTGCGCCACCGCGACCTTGGGTTGCTCGTTTACGGTATGAACATAAACAAATCGATGGCAAATCTATTACTATTTATAAAACACGAGACCCAAAGCTGTGAACCGTTCAATGAGGTCATGTTATGGCTTGTTAAACTAAACGAATCCCGAAATATAGGAAGGTTAGGGGAATAGATGAACCACGGGTGATTGTTCAAGTGAAGTGATAAATTTGCAACCCTAGATATTTGAGCTTTACTTGAATTTATAAATAGATAGTACAGGTAGGTACAGTTTTTTAAAGCAATTTTAAAGGTCAAAGTGGGGCTTGATATTCCAAACAAAGAACAAAATATACGAAAGTTAGGGGAATAGATGAATTACGGGTGAACAAGATGGATAGATGAGTAGAGAATGATAAATAATTATCCATTACGGTTATGTGTAACTCTAGATATTTAAGATGTACTTATATTGTAAATATGTAGTGAAGGTAGTTTTAACGCAATTTTAAAGTTATGGCCAAGTTAGGACTTATACTAAACGTAGACCGAATATAAGAAGGAAGGGAAATGAATGAACCACGTTTGAACAAACAAGTAAAAATAATAAATTTGCAACCCTACATATTTGAGCTCAACTTGTAAATAGGTAGTAAAAAACAGGTTTTATAAACAAAATACTGAACTCTTCTTGGTTAGTAGTTGTTTTGTTTTTTATATTTTTTTTCTGAATTATCGATATTTTTTATGATGATTTGATAATTATAAAAAAGCTACTACTTTAGCACTAAACCACTACTTCCGTAGAAGATTGGGACGGATAGCTGTCTTCATGGTAAAGCTACTACGAGGTCCCAAGTTAGATTCCTGGTCGAGTCAATCTTTGCCTGAGTCTGTGTTTTCTGCCAAATACAATTTAGGGGTCTTCAAGTCAAGAGTGAATGGCTATCTTCAAGGTAAGCGTGTCACATCATCATAATCGCATCGTCGCTTCTCATTGGGCGACATCAGGTGCTAACCTATTTACTACAAAACAAGACTCGGCTCTGGCTGTTGTGGTATAGTTTTTTCTGAATTCCATAAAACTAATTCTTTAGTTAAACTTGGGTTCAAAACAATGTGATATTGTCTAATATTTATTTATATAATGTAAATAGGTAGCATAGCTACAATATTCTACGCAATTTTAAATACATCACCTACTTACGCAATCAGGAGCCAAATATTTCTTCCACAAAATATCCATCAACAAAAATACTCCCTATCCTAAAAATAGATAACAGGTAAGCTAACGATATCACAGCACGACTATACAACTTCCACGAAAGATCGAAACTAAAGTAAAATTTCTGACGAATCCCATTCTTAATGCCGAAGAGTATTTTAAAAGCTCTTTTACGCCATTTCAGGCGAAGTATATTTCTTAGTAAATGCTAATTAAAGTGTAAACATTTACTGAGACAAACAGAAAACAAGAATAGGAAGTGAAAATAAGACAATGGGACCAAAGGGACGTAAACAATGTAAAAAATTACTGTAATAATAATAATTCTTACATTTACATTAATTAGCCTAGCCCAAAGCAAGCCTATATAATAATTATGTTATGGATACTAGAGACATACATACGTAAACATTGATATGTAATAATTATAGAAAAATGTATATAAATACCAGTGACTTAAATACCAATGCTCGTATTAATCACACAGTCATCTGCCCCATCCAGGAATCGAACCCAGGATCGTCGGTGCGAAAGGAAGGATCTCTACAGCTACACCACACGATCGACGATTCATTTTTATTTAATACAGTTCCTACAGCTTTCGTATACAAATAAAACATATAAAATTGGAATTACCACAGCCAATTACAGAAAGTCGTTATCTTTTCAAAACCCGTTTTCGTTCATTAGTTCCAAAAATTACTTTCTAGAAACAAACTCACAAACTTACAATATTTGTGTACATATAATAATATTTCTTACATTACACCAATCAACCTAGCCCAAAATAAGCACTGTAAGGCTTGAGTTATGAATACTAGGGTAACGGATAGACATACATATATATATATATATATATATATATAAGATACAAAAATATGTTATATTAATTTTTCTATATAAACCGAAAACTCGGGTATAAATGCTTGTATTCATCACACAAACATTTGCGCTTTCCAAGACTCAAACCCAGAGTTACATCTATCACTGTACGTATACCTAGAAGAGGTATAAAAAGATTCTTAATCACAACAGAATCTATGAATTTTTCCAATGATTTATCTGTTTGAAACCGTGCGATGTTATAAATACCGAACTAGTTTATGAAATCACATTCCTAATGTCACATTTGCACATTCCAATTAATAAACACACACGAATAATTAAAGATACGCATGTGTTAGAATTAGGAATAATTCGGAGTGTATTAATTGTTACTTAATCATATTCATTGTCATTATTTATATTTAAATGATTATTTATTGATTTACTAAATTGATTTATTGATTGATTTAACTATGTACACTTTATAATACTTCCTCTTTTCCGTTTGATGACATCAGAAGTGGGATCCTCACGCCCTGTACTAAATTTTTTTTTCTTTCTTTCAGCATGTGACCAAGGTCGGTTAAATAGTTCGATATAGACCCTACGATGCTGAAGGGATTGTTGTTGGCAATACGTGATGCTCTTTCTTTGCTTGACGCTCGGAGCCGGCGGACGGCCGGCAGTCCTTATCGGATTATATTCAGCACAAATCGTTGTGCCAAAGATAAGTATATATTGGTAAAGTGCGAATATTAATTGTTGAATCATCATACAATATAAATTTAGAGCATTTGAATATTTAGTTTTCCATTTTGATGGCAAATACATGACCTAGATGAATAAACTGATTTTGGCCACTTAATAAATACTTTATTATCTACCCTCTTTTTGATATTTCATTTGATCAAAAGAAAATATAATATTTCCTCTTTTCCGTTTGATGACACATGCATTTTTTTCTACGTGCGTAAAATTACGTGACAGACGTCATAAATATACATAATCATACTCATCTCTTTAATACATAATTTTCAATTGCATCGTCATCTAAACACAAGAGCCATTTGGTCATGTATAACACGCTACTTAACTGAATGCGTTAATAGAAATAGAAGAATATAAATTGTCAAATAAAATAAATTATTTGTTCGCAAACATAATGTTATTATTAGTAGTTACTAGCGACCCGCCCCGGCTTCTTACGGATGCAATGCTCTACTATATTATGCATGTATTATACATATAAACCTTCCTCTTGAATTACTTTATCTATTAAAAAACCGCATCAAAATCCGTTGCGTAGTTTTAAAGATTTAAGCATACATACAATGTAGTGATGATGCAAAATAAAATATTACTTACATTCAAACAAATTAGCCTAGGTCAAAGTAAGCACTGTAAGGCTTGTGTTTTATGGATACTACGGTAACGGATACATATACGTATACTATACATAGATTCACGCGTTGCTGTATTATGAATTAAAATTAATAATATCCTATGTCTTAAGTCTAAACAAATGCACTAAAATAAAAAAAGTCATCAAAATCAGTTGAGTAGCTTCGGAGTTCATCGCGGTCAAACACTGTGACGGAGAGATTTAATATAGATACATGACTCGGATAAAAATACTCGTATTCATCACAGATTTTTGCCCCGGGATTCAAACCCAGGACCGTTGGCGCTAAAGGCAAGATCGCAATAATTTAACTCAACAGTCGTCAACGTTTTGTTAAGAACTTATCAGCGCTTGGTTGTATGCTGTCTAATGCCACACAAGAATAGCTGAAATGGCGACCTATTGACCTCACAACCATACCATTTTTTTTTACTTTTATTTTTTTCTTGTATTTCTGTTTTATTTACCAATCAATGCTTTTCCCTCTTTCTTATTTTAAGTACTGTAAAAAATGATATCGACGGGAAATGAGAAATTAAGTGGCATATAGAAAACGATCACAAAACCATAAGTCAGCGAAATAACGATAATAATTTATTATTGTTATCGATAAGAACGAGGGTTTTGTAATAATTTTAAATCAGATCGAAGTACTTAATACCGAGGCCAGGGAGGTATATATTCTCATTCGACGGCGTAGTTTATGGTAATACCCATTGATTGCAAATAGAATCGCATCATGTCTAACTAACCAGATAATAAGGCACGCTACATAACATCAACTGTGGGTCGATCAAATAGATTTTTTCATTGACAAAAGGGTGACTTTTAGGTGACGACCAGACCCCTCTTTTCCATTAGGCACTTTGGGCAAACACCCAGGGCCCCGCGATCGATATGGGCCCCCGAGTTCCTGCCAGATCACTAAATTAATACCAACATTTATTACTGAAAAACTTATTTAATTAGAGACTTATTATCGACTTGCTTATTATTAGCTTTTGCAAGCGCGAAGCTACTCTACTCTCGCCCAAAATAAGGCTGCTTAGATAATTTAAAATATGTGAGTATTGTCCTTTTTAATCAAAGATTATATTTAATCAAGACGTATCTATTCATCTATTGACTGTCAATAACAAAAATCTGAAACCTTATTATCTACTTTCATTGTCTATTCTAGTAATAAAAAAGTGTTCAGTCAGTCATAGGGGCCTTATTATTCTTATATGCCCAGGGCCTCCAATAGGTTCAAGACGGCCCTGGTGACAATTGCTTGGTGCAATAGTCGCTCCGACAGTCCTGAAAGTGGAAGAACTTTGTGTGATGAACACAAGCAATCGTACCCGAGTCACGTATATTTATATAATACTAGCTGACCCGGCCACGCGTTGCTGTTATAAATTAAAATAAAACCTATCCTATTTCCTAAGTCGTAACAAATCCAGCAAAATGAAAATCATCAAAATCGATCGAGTAGTTTCGGAGATCGGTTAAATACTGTGACAGGGACAACATTTTTATGAATATTACGTAGCTATGTGTCATATATATACGTCTTTCCGTCAGCCTAGTATCCATAACACAAGCCTTATAGTGCTTACTTAGGATTGAGCTAATATATAAAATAGCTGACCCGGTAACGCGTTGCTATGGTAACGTGTATACAATGGAAAAAGAGCGGACAAACAAACTCGCAAACAACAAGTTTGTCTTCTTAGATTATAGACTAGCGGCCCGTCCCGGCTTCGCACGGGTGGACAAAATTCTTTAGATTTTTTCTATTATTAAATATTTTTCACTTAGCGCCATCTAGCATCTGGTAGACGAACTACTTGCGGTTAACGCGTTGCTATGGTAACGCATATACAATGGAAAAAGAGCGGACAGACAAACACACAAACCACTGTGATCTTAGATTATAGATTCAGAAGGGTGCTGAGCACAATATGAGATTACTACACAAATCGAGGTTGTTTTCGCCATCTTAGCTCGATGAAATCTCCGATAGTCTACCCATAGTTACACTGTAATGCTATATAATTCATAACTTTTATTGTAGCGCTGTTTGACATTCGAGATATTATCACAATAGTGGGCAACCAACCTTTGCATAACGGTTATTTCAGTACTAAATAATAATTGACGGTATAAAATTACAATTTCTCCACAAACCTCTTTAGGAATCAAAGTAAAAATTACATACATACATACACCTCTATCCCGCAAGGGGTAAGCAGAGATCTTAGCGGTATTCGAATAGTGTTCTGAACACTGTTTTTCATTTATGTTTTTAATGTTAAACAGAAAGAAACTGTAACACTTTGGAAATACCGGTTCATAAGTGTTAATATCTGTCACAGTCAATAAGGTTCACATTGGCATAACTATGCGACAGTTCACTAATGATTAGGGTATTTTGAAATGCCTATGTTGGTGTACTGTGTATACACATAGATAGTTAAACGTAAAACAGTTTCTAACAGATTGGTAACAGAAATAAGTGATACAGGAATAATTCTGTAACAGATTAAATGTGTAACCCTTATGAAAGTGTATCCTTATAAGGGTGTTTTTGAATCCCTGGATTTCCACTTTCCACGATCCTGACATATGTTCATCTCTCGCTTGTTCAACTGTCTCAGACCATTCATACAAGCTCGTCGTTAAATTATATTTTTATTTAACCAGGTACCTACAAGTTTATATTTTAAAATACACATTTGCATGCAAGGCAAATAAAAAAACAAATTTATTTTAAATTGCCAAAAAAACCGGATACGTTATGTGTTCGTCTCTCACAGCGAGCCGTTTTTGGTTGTTTTTTTCAAAAAGTTTTAAGTTGCCTCCCAAAATCAAGTCCTCGCAAACATTTTTTAAAGTGACATTACTAAATATTAACGATTATCGTATTTTCCAGTGTACTTACTTGCTACTCATCTTGCAAAATTTCATGATGCTACTATGTCAACGCGAAGAAATGAGTTGATTTTCTGTTAAGTATTAAAATAAAGGAAAAAAGGCGGTTTATTAAAATCAACCAACGCTTTTCACCACCAAACATTTAATATTAATTTCAACATAATAGTAAAAATAACTAAACTGTAATTTATTTAATTAATAAGTTACAAGGGAGAAATAAATGTTAAATAATCATTCTTACAATCACACCAGTTAGCCTAGCCCAAAGTAAGCACCGTAACGCGTGTTATGGACACTAGGGTAACGGATAGACACACATAATGACACACAAATAAGTAATATTAATAGAAATATATATAAATACCCATGACTCGGGTACAAATGTTCGTATTCATAACACAAACATCTGCCCCTCCTGAGATTAGAACCCAGGACCGTCGGTGCTAGAGGCAAGATCGCTAAAGTTGCACCAAACGGTCGTCTGTATGTGTTTCGAGCCAAATATTCAGTGCCAGCTTCAATATTTTAAAACAAGATGTTTTAAACATAAAACTTCCTTTCCTTCTTAGTTATTAAATTACATTCTTATTTCTTCATTTTTTTATTACTATTTTAATTAAAACTAATGACTTAATCATTTCTTCTTTCGATCTTTACTCAATTGTTTCTTTGTATTTTTTTTCAATATTTATTTGAACAACATCCATAGTGACATGTTTTAGAATTATGTTGTTATGCCAACGACACATTTTCTTAGTGACTGATATAAGTTACTAACTCAAGAACTAATGAACCAATTTTATATTATAACTTGCACTCACACAAGATTTTTGCCATCCGACTTAAATATAAGATATAAGAATGATACGGAGTCATAAGTATTTAAAAATATCTCATTGCGACAACTAACATTACACAAACACTAAAACTGGAACTTTCTTTTAAACAAACAAACGTTTCTTCTCTTAAATAGCACCTCTCTTCACATATAGAAGTATAAGAGCGATATTTTATTATAGTCTTGCCGCATGCAAAATTTAAAATATTTAGGACGACCAGTCATTGGCGAAACTAAGTACTTTCTATTTACAAAGAATAATGTGGTGTCAGTTTTTAGGTGGCATTGGGGGGAGGGGGGGGAGAGACGGTGCCAATGAACTTGTCGCATCGCCGGGAAAGCAAATGCAGCTTCGCTACTGGGTTACAGTCACAATTAGGGCTATCGGTAATGCAAGACAACAAAAAATGGCGAAACCGTAGTAAAAATTAGCTTATTCAAGCACTCTTACTATGACAAATTTTAAAATAAAAATACTAGAAGAATCGACTCGGCTCGAACCCGCAATCTATAAATAAATAAATAATAAATATTTCCTACATTCACACCAATTAACCTAGCCCAAAGTAAGCACTTAAGGCTTGTGTTATGGATACTAGGAAAACAGATAGACATATATCATAAATAAGTAATACTCATACAAATATATACAAACATTCACAACTCAGGTACAAATGCTCGTATTCATCATACAAACATCTGCCCCTTCCGGGATTCGAACCCAGGTCAGTCGGTGCGAAAGTCAGGATTGCTACCATTGCACGGAGGGACACGCTCCATACAAGGGCGGTCATAAATAGTTAAAGTCCTGTTACTATCAATAAATTGTATTATTTTAGTGACTTATAGTTGTAAAAGTGTTTTAGGAACATTAAAATGAAAGAAGTACATGTATTTACGGAATAAAAAACGTTTACTTCAGTAAAAAACAAATATAAACAATAACATACTTTTACCTAAATTTATCATGAACAAACACTTAAAAATTGGAATGTAAAACATATATTTTAAATAAAATAAGAGTCAAAACATTGATAATATTATTTAATTATAATAAAATAATAGAAATAAATAAATTAAAATTAATTAAATACAAAAAAAACAAAACAACTAACAAAATACAAATAAATTATTCTTATTCTAACAATATTAAACATGTAACAATTCTATTACACTTTGTGACAGAGTATTTTTCTTTTTAGGGGGAAGTTTCCGAAGACTTGTAATATAAGGATCTGAATGTAATAATAGTCGTTGTATTAAATCTTGATTGGTAACTTCACGTGACATTTTTCGAGTGTGACTTCGTCTATAAATTTTGATATACTTATTTGTCGCTTCAGCAGCTTCTTCGGAAAGTTCTCCTATAGATAACAATGCATAACTTATAATATCTGATCCATGTACGAGCACCTTGTGGACAGAAGCAGGAAGACTATACCACGGATATTCCTCGACCAGGCTGTATGCTGTTTGTAATGCATAGTCTTTAAACTTGCATTCATTAATTTTATGTCCAGAAGATAACGTTTGTAATATTACACAACAACGATCTATGAGATCCTTATTCAAACCTGTAATTTCAGCAGATACAGCTGATTCCAAAAAAAAACTTCCTGGCCGTGTTTCCGTCGTTAGACGTCCCGCTTCCACCACTACGCGGCTTGTCAACTATTAAACCTAATCGTTCCCTAAACTGGGACTGTACATATTGTTTTTTATTTGATAACAATTGTTTATCACTATCTAGCCTAACTTGCCATTTTTTTATGTCTAATCTATATGAAAGATGAATAAAATATTCGAAGAAACGTATCCAAGAATGTAGTGGTGATAATCCAAATTGGTATCTGCTCTCTATTACAGGTTTTTGTAAACATTCGTCTATTTTATTCATCTCTTTAGGGGTAGCATTACATATATAACATCTACTTGTAGATGTTTCACTTAAAGCACTACAAATTTTGCCATCTACCATTGAAAGCTGCAACTTATGAGAAACGACCAATTCACGATTGTCGATCTGAATAAAAGTAGGTTGCAAACTTTCAATTTTATCCTTAAAATAAGCTTCCTCTTGCAAAGACACTGCTGTGCTTTCTTTCAAAAATTGAAATCGAATAGGACGGCAGTACCTAGTGGAAGAGGGTCGATGATTTTTCCATAAAATTTTACAATTATCTTCAGCTAATTTTACAATAATTTGAAGGGGTACATAAGATGTTACAAACAAACTACTATCTTCTAAAGTTGAATCTGAAAAAAATTGTTTGTATTCACTATGTCCAGTGCTGCCATCGAATCCCCATTTCCCAAGTAAAGAGATATTAGACAAACAATCATCAGGAATCTGATCTAAGACCTCTTTTTGAGATTCAAGGATTCGAGAAGCTGTGTGATCAAAAAGACTTTGTAATTCAACTTCAGCTGAAGACTCGGAAACAGTTATATTAGAAGGGTAACATCTCTGTTTCGCTTTAGTAATTTGTTGGTAACATGGTAATACATTAGGAGAAATCTTACTATTAACAAAGTTTTTAATTAATAAATACTGATGTCTTGTCAACTGAGCATCAGTCACAAGTGACAAGACATCATCAGTGCTAACTCTAGATATACACGAATCGAATGAACAGTCTGAAACATGAAGCAATGCACTCACAGTAGAATCATCAGACTTTGACAAATCAGCTACTCTCCGACGTTCAGTCCTTTTACTACATTGCGTAAAAGGTTTTCGAGGACGACCACGTGAATGACACGGCGACGTTTCAGACGGAGTACATTGCTTATTGTTTTTCACAAGTTGAATTTTTTCAATAACATTAAACCAATCGGAATTCTTATATAAAAGCTTGGTTTTATCCCTATTACATTTTTTCCAGAATCGAGCAATAGCTTTACATAAATTATTAACAATTTTCTCTAAATAATGAATATCAATGTTCTCAGCATCGTTCAGAGTAGTCAACAAACTTTGTAGGACTTGACGACACTTTTCCGAGTCATTATCGGTATTGACAGTTAGCCATATTTCAAGAATATGCATTCTTGAAAACGAGCATATATATAAATTACCTAAAACAAAAAAAAAATGGTTAAAATTCAGTCACAAAACCTACACAAAGCACTAAGACTAAATAAACTAATTTCGTAGCAAATGCTACGAGATAATCTGGCAACCGTAGCACCCTTGTCATCGCCAAAAGGGCAGATAAGGGCAGCCAAGTTTTAATTTTCCTAAGATAAGAAAGTCTAAAGATTATGGTGCAATATACCTCCATAGTCGGAGCGAGTGGGAACATATTTAAAAGTTTATTCAAACTTTGAATATTAAAATATAATACTCCAAGAAAAGTCGCCTCGTAGCAATGACATACTAAAGAAAATATATACTAAGATACAATTAAAATAAAAATATTAATTATTACATACCCTGTTCTTGGATATCCATTTCAGAAAAAACACACACAGCACTCACAGGTCCCGCAATGACAACAAATGACGTCACGCTTTTTAATGACTCACTGATAACAGTATTTACGATTGGCGATGCGCTCTCTTTGAATGCACAATAGATAATGAAGGCGCACTCTAATTACTGACCTATTTATAGTTTCAGAAGGTACCGCAACTATCCAATGTAACGACAAGGAATAAAATGTAAAACTAGAAAACAGGTTTTTAAGATTTATGACCTATGGATGTCCCACAGTGCATTGCACCAAAAGTCAATCTATGAATGTTCAGTCCACTGCTCTCCAATTAAACTACCGATACTTGAAAGCACCCGTCGAATTTTTTTTGCATTTTTTTACGCTGTAGGTCAGTGTTGATGCATAAATGAGACTCATCTATACATATAAATAAAATTGGAGTGTCCGTTTGTAATATTGGAATAACCGTTTTTTACTACATGCATATGAATATATATACGGTACATACACCAAGATATTTTTTTTACAATTTTTGTAAGTCTGTCTGTTTGTTCCGGCTAATCTCTGAAATGACTGGACCGATTTTGACGGGACTTTTATTCGAAGGTATCTGATGTAATAAGGAGTAACTTAGGCTACTTTTAAAAATATATTAGCCGCTAGTTTTAAATAATACATCACATACATTATTCTGAACCCGAGTAAAATTGCAAAAGCACCTGTATCATTGGATACAGATACAAACAAAGACGGTATCACAACACCCAGACCAGAACGAATAGAGAAAAGTTCGTTTGTTACTTTAACCGGGACGGGCATCAAACCGACCACCGATCTCGGATGTCTAATGCTCCAACATCTGAGAGGCTTAACCAAGAAAAGTGATATGCAAGTCTGAAACGTCAGCGATCCTGCCTTTAAACGGTCGTGGGCTCGAAACCCGGAAGAGGAAAATGTTTGTGTCATTCTTATTTCTATTTAATAATAACAAATATTGCCGAATAAGCTTGTTTTAAATATTGCCGATTGGATTGTTGTGAGTTTAAATATGCTACATTACAGAGCTACAGTCACGTAGGTAGGTGCAAAGTCATCAAATAAATATTACCTACAGGAAAAAGGTATATTTCTTTTGTTTCAACCAATCAAATCAATTAGAGTAGCTTGATCATATAAAAGCAATTAAATAAATGTCATTAAAATTTCGTTTGTTTAATATTTTACATACTTAATTTTCTTTTGTCAATGTACCTATATACTTTTTAATTAAACCATATTTTTTTATCCCGCACATTTTTTTAAAAACAACTATTGAAAATAGTGTAAATCATTAATTTAAATAAATTCTTACTCCATATTTTTTGCCGAATGCAAAATAATATACAATCCTCAAATTGATACTTGGATTTAATTGATGTCGTTGTAAAATAAAATTTAAATAATAACTCATAAGTGCTCAAATCGAGTAAACAAAAAAAATACTTGGCTATTTCATAGTTAGCAGCCCTAAATACAATATAGGTAGTGTCGCGGAACAAACTCTGCACGAACATCTATGCACATGAATTTATATTAATAACGGTCACAACGACCAATGTAATTTCGCTTCTCATCAAACAAATTATGGTTGAATTTACATCGAACATGTTAACGTAATAGTCGAGTTCGCATTGCAAATACGATTATGAATACAGCAATTTTGCGGTGCTTTTTAGTAGCTAAGTTCCCACGTCAATTTCAATTTAAACACAGTTGGAATATGTGTTAGCTTATATAAATAATTATACAATTTACATTTAAATGACGCTTGAAAAAATATACAGGTTGATCCAAAAAATTAGGTCAAACGGAAGTCCAGAGGAAGAGCATCACTAGGGATTGTAAGTACAGCGATTTTTAAATTTAGAATTATATTTTTTTTATTATTGTTTTAACCAACCTTGATTTACTAGTTTTTTTTTAAATACATTCTAAAATTTAGTAAATTTTTTACTAAGCATAAGGTCAACATATTTAGTGACCTTTTTTAGGCGTGAATAGAAAACCGCTTGACCGCTATCTCGCCTGGTGGTGACGAAGTGACGATGCGATCGAGGATGTGACGCGCCTGCCTACAAGATACCTTTCCTTCATTCACTCGGGACTTGAAGACCTCTTAATTGTATTTATCAGGAACACGGACTCAGGCAAAGAGTTCCACTCTTTAGTGGTACGGATTACAAAATTGGAACCAAAACGTTTAATGCGACTTATTATATCAACCATATAACGGTGGCGCCTAATTGTCCGATGAAAAAATGGGGACGGTGAAACAAAGCTGTGCAATTCTGCTGAACACTGTTTTAAGGCTAGGTTAGGTATTTTATTATCCATTAACAGCCGACAAGTTATATCAAATTATGCTTTTTCAAATTTCAATTATGCCTTTCGAAAGTTTGCTATAAAAATGTTTGCCAAAACAAGGGAAACTTTTTGCTTGACACGTTAAAACAATGGTTTAATTTGCATTAGATTGCTCTTTTTCCTTGTTGTGCTTCTACCACTAACCTTCCATAAGGACGCCATGTATGAGGACATCATAAGTTGTAGACATTATGACAACAATAAAATTAAATAAATAATTTCAAAACCACTACCCAAATAAACAACCGTACATAGTTTGTATATAAAATGAGAAAGATCAGTACATTTATCCCCAATATGTGTCAAGATCTCTACTGCAGCTAATAAAAGAGCTGATGACCTTGAAACGACTGAATCTATTTTAATAAAACAAGTCTAAAAACCACCACTAAAAAATCGGCTGTCAAATAAAAAAGACTGCATCCAAGTCGCTTCACTCGTTTATAAGTTATGACGCCACAGACAGACATAGCGGTCAAATTTGTAACATCCCTTTTTTAAGTCGGGTTTAAAAACAAAATACCTCGTTGCAAATATTTCTCGATTGTTTAATCTTTATAACGTCCAGTCTTTACAACTGGCGAGATGCCATTACGAGGACATTTCCGGCAAGCGGCGGCACTCGCCGATTCTTTCTGGCGACGACACTAGATTCGCAATTGACTGGCGTAGCCGACGTTGTTGCACCGTGCGTCATCCAGTTCACAACGTCATTCCTAAACATTTCACGTAATGAACGCTAAATGCTTTGAGTGTGCGATTAGATACGCAGCTTAAGAAAGATAATGCTTTTAGTTCCCCAAAAAATCCTCAACGCAAAAACGGTTGAACCAATTTTGATAAAACAAGTCAACCATCGCCAGAAAACCTGCTTTTAGATAAAAAAAGCCGCATCCAAATCGGTTCACCCGTTTAAGAGCTACGTTGCCACAGATAAACACATAAAGCGGTCAAACTTATAACACCATTTTTTGGCGTCGGGGATTCTTTAAAATAAAATTCAAAATAAACAGTGTAGGGAATGTAGATCGAGACCATTGACTATTACATCGACGAGGTTCGTATTGTCCCCGGCAAATAGGTTGAACTGATTTTGAAATCACGTGACCTGCGCAGTAGTGAATAATATACCTAAACTTGCTACTGCGCATGTCACGTGATTTCAAAATCATGTTCAACTTATTTGCCGGGGGCTATACTTGATTCGCTTACTTCAAAGCTGACATCTTAACAATTTCCTGCTGCCGGAACATATGTGAGAGGCCTAAGTGTATGTTGTTAAATGCGGAAACGTTACTATAACACTATAGAAATAAAGTTTAAATTTAAAATCTTAATGCTATAGTTACGTTTGGATATTTGATACCTCAAAGCTTCAGCATGAACAAATATTAAATAAGTTCCAAAAATACCTGGAAACAATTTAATACTTTTAAAACACTACAGTTTTGCTACCAACTTATTCAACGATTTTTTTATAAGATACCAGGTAAAAAACTGTGAGAAAGTAAACAATAGTAATAATGCCTTTAAAATTAAACAATTTGACTAAAAAGTTTCTGAAGCGTGAGATAGGACCGTGAAATGGACGAAATAAATAATTTCTAGAAATTAATTTCTAGACATGTGTTGTTGAAAAAAGTATTTAATAGAAAAAAAGACATATTTCTATGTACAATGGCCGTAATTAATAAAACATTCGCAAAAGCAACCATTAACCTTTTAGTAGCTTTGTCCAAAGGCCACAAGCACCAAATATTTTTGCTCATCTAATCAAACAGTATAAGTATACATGAATATTTATGACGTTGTTGAATTAAACATACATTAAAACGACCTTTATTTTACCAAATTTTAAAAAAATCCGATCCATCAGTCTATACATTTTTGCTCATCAAATAAAAACGGATTAACAAACAATGTTAATGTATGTATGAATATATATTTAATTGTTTAGTTACGTACTTTTAAAAGTCGTACAATTGTCGGCACGTCAACCTAACAAAGTGGAAAGTTTTTAAATTTCTCTAATCAATTTTCAACTTAAACTCGTGCTCCAAGGATACTAAATCAATTGAAGCATTTTTTTACCTTTGTCGTAGTGTGTTGTTATGCGTACTTTATACTTTACGACCCTGGTAAGACCCGAGAAAGTTCATTATTTTTACGCTAATTCAAAACAATTATTTTTTATCTTTTAAATAAAAAAATAAATTGCTGAAGACAAAGATGTATGGGTTTTGTACCCTTTGCTTCCCCTCACGAGTAAAACTAAACAAAAAAACATTCGTACATCAATAATTCTGCTCGGACGCGATATCTTTTCATACGAAATTCAATGATAGAAATGCGATGGAAAATCGATTTATGCAGTGAAATACGCATCAATGTGGGTCAACAAACCGAGAAGCTTTTATCACGCGCAATATATATTGCCGTATCGATACTCGATAAAGTGGAACTGGGTGCGTACTTTATCTCGACTCCTACGCACACCATAGACCATCGCAAAAAGTCTACAGTACTTAGGATTAATATTCAATTAAACAAAACTTACAACATTCCGTATGAGATTTCGGTTTTATTTCTTCTTTTATTTAGTCATTAACACAGACCTAATATGAGCACCATTCACCTTTTACTTTGGTTTCTTTATTAATGAATCATATTATGAGAATCATTAATTAATAATGGTTAGTAAAAAACCTAATAAATATTTTTATTTGTTTATACTTGAATCTTACGTACTGCTTACCTATTGAATTAAATTAATATTTAACTTTTCTAAATCCACTTGTAATGTGTTTTTGATAGAATTAAGTAGGTACCATAAATAAGTAACCTAATAGATAAATATTTACTTGGGGTAGAATAGTGTATTTCCCGAAGAAGGTATTTTCAGAATGAGGCCTATTGGAAAAATATATTTAGGAAACCGATAATTTTAAAAATAGATCCAAATTTCAATAATATTTAAAATGCGTCTGATTATTTTATGGTGTACAAACAAAGATTAAAAAAAGTGTGTGTATGTGTGTCAGCTCCGACGTACAACTAGAGTGAACTCTTTAAGAAAGATTGTCTTTGAACAGATTCAGAGAATAATAAAACAAAACTTCAAAATAAAAGTGAAAGGTGCTCACGATAGGTTGCGCACAAAAACGTAACGCTCTCATTCGATCACAAAATGTAACTCTTCATTTTTTTCTTAAACGTCGTCGGGCGACTCATATGGAAATCAATTCGTAAGGAGTTAACTCCAAATACTATTAACTAATTACAGTAATAAAGTAAGCATAGTCTCAGAACTAAATAAATAATAGAGGGTAGATTCATTTAAAACTTCTCAAATAAAGTTTGTAAAATTATAAGAAAATATTAAATTATAATTTAAAAACAACGTTTGATAAGTCAAGAGAGAGAGAGAGAGAGAAATTAAGAGAAAATCCTATTGACATGTGCCACAAAATCATATTATAAATGAATGAAAATGTAGAACAGGTATATTAACCGATTCCAGATACAATTACCAGAAACGAAGGCTACGAGCTTGATATATACGTGAAAAATATACTGGGTATATTTCCCTAAAACTTAATTTGAAGGAGTTATCATCGATTTAAAAATGACATGGCTCCCGTGTCTAACGCCACACGTAAAAAAAGGTGATGGCACGGCAGACGTGACATCCTCAACGAATCGGTTAAAGGTCCTTAGCTAATGTAACGCCTTGTAATATTCTTATCATTATATTGACATGCAAGTAGTTGAAACAACTGATAGCACCTGCATGTTGCTATAGAACAGCAAAATTTCGATTGCTTATTTTTAGAATATATCCAAGTGATTTTTGTATAAGTTACATTCATATCTAGGACATTAACAGCTATGGAAGTTACTGAAGATCAAAAAGAGTATTACGCTTTTTTCATTAAAAGTTTCAAACATTCCAATAATTTACGAGAAATAAGTAGTTAGTTGCTACGTGCGTGAATTTTTTTCGTACAATTATTACAGGTTTAAATCCAAACAAAAGGTTGCATGTTTAAAACAGAAACAGTTTGACGTATGAAGACCGACGAGTGCAACGGTAGCGATCCTGGCCTTACGCACTCACGATCCCGGTTTGTGAAATTAATACGAGTATTGTAACTGAGTAATGGGTATTTTAAATATATATTACCCAAGTATCCATTACATAAGCAAAATACAAACTACAACTCGGTGTAAAAGTGCTGCAGACACAAACTGGATAAAATTATAATCTGGAATAATATTTTTAGTTTCTCACATGTATTGTGTATGAATGACCTTGTTGGTTGTTAAAACTTGTGTTAAAATTGTATGATGTATACTTCCGAACTTTAATATCTGACCACAATATTAAATGGTTTAACCGACTAACCACACATCAAAACCACACATATACAAACTAATAATCTATATATAAAAAATGAAAATGCTCTTCTTTGTCACGCAATCACGTCAAAACTACTGAACCTATCTATCGGTATGGGACATGACCAATCGTCGGGGGAAAATCTAAAGATTTTACTATTTTATGGATTCGATGGACACGTTGCCTTTTTTTTCGATTCATTGATTCCCGAACTTATTTTATTCTGTGGGTTGCTATGGTCATCATTTTTCTGTATTTAACCAACATTACTAATTCCTTGACGTCAAAATAAGAACGTGAAAAGTTAAATAAGAATACTGAAGATGTCAGTTCAACAGAGTTAGGTATAGAAACTTTATGTTTGCTGACTAGCAAGTCACCCATCCGTTTAGCTGGGCGTAAATTTATGCAAAAAAATCTAAAAAAAAAATACAAATGAAATGAATTATTCTACAAAACATATCCCAATGAAAAGAAATAATTATTAGCCCACCGAAGCGGGTGACGGCTACTATAGATATATAATCACAAATGCGTATTGAAACAAAACGCTGATAAATGGATATTATGAGACATATTGCATATGAGAGGTCATCGTGAGAATTTCTATCGGTTCATTTGTTCTGACAATTATCGTACTATTGAACCTTAAGCTTCGGCAACGCACAAACTACAGTGACACAATCGACAGTTTTAATCCTTATTGTGTTAAATATAAAGTTTATATTTGTTGAACGTGTTATAAAGAGATGACCGTACACTCGCGATGTCTATTTTTGCAACAAGCGGGTTATAAATAGGTCCCTTGTGCGAATATTTTTCCTCTGTAGCATCTTCTAGAGTGCAAACTATATAATTCCAGCTGTAGTGTAGTGCGATCGTGTAGTTGACAATATTTATTTAGCCTAGCCCAAAGTAAGCACTGTAAGGCTTGTGCTACGGATATAGGGTAACGAATAGACATACATATATCATACATAAATAAGTAATATTAATAGAAATATATAAATAACCATGACTCAGGTACAAAGGCTCGTATTCTTCACACACACAACTGTCCCTTCCGGGACTCGAACCCAGAACAGCTTTCGTATACAAACAGAAAAAATAAAAGTGTGATTCATTATAGCAGCTAATTACATAAACTCATTCTTACACATTACATAATCTTTGAAAATCAAAGAAACAAAATGTAAATGTGCATTTGTGGGTGGATGTATGTAGATGTGTGTATATAAGTGTATATGCTTTATCCACGGTTAAGAAATATGCTAGCGAGCATTGAACGATATATAATAAAATTTAAGGTATTCTTATGTTTGTAATAATGTTACGACGACCGTTTGGTGTAGCGGTAGCGATCCTGCCTTTCGTACCTGCGGTCGTGGGTTCGAGGCCCGGAAGGGGCAGTTGTTTGTGTGAAGAATACGAGCCTTTGTACATGAGTCATGGGTATTTATATATATTTTTATTTATATTACTTATTTATGTATGATACATGTATGTCTATCCGTTACCCTAGTAAATAACACAAAAAACTAATAAAATTTCAAAAGTAATAATGACTGACAATTTTGACGACCCCTATGGTCTAGTGACTCGCATATAAGTTTTCATTATGAGGTTTCGAGTTCGATCTCGGTCGGGACGATGTAGAAAACGAACTTTTCCATTCTGGCTCGGGTCTGGGTGTTGTGGTACCGTCGTTGTTTCTAAATTCCATAATACAAATGCTTGAGTTATTTAACTTGGGTTGAGAACAATGTATACATATGATCGTGTCTAACATTTATTTATTTACTGTATCAAATACAGTGACTCCAAATGCAAGCCAAGTACAGTTGATAACACATCAACCTACACAAACTTCTAAAGCTCCCACAGTCGATTTTCAACTTAAAATTAAACATCTAAGAGTTTAATATCAACCGAAGAAAATTATACTTTGTATTAGGTCAATGCGCTATTGTGTACCATAGACAGATGAAAAATATAGAAAGTCCGTTCAATACATGAAACCTTTATAAATCTGATCCAAAGAGGTCGCCGGAATAGATGTTACGCAAAAAAGTCGCACTTATTTTGCATAAAACAAACGAAATCTGTAAAATTAAACATACAGAATTTCAAACATTACCCAATGATGCGAAATCATCAAAACAATATTCGCGCCCATATTTCTATTAGATTCATTGCACTACACATGAGTCAACAGCCTGCCATGAATGTTAATTTTTTTTTCAATCAATTTTGAACCTTATGCATTTAACTTTAAGTTCAACAAGCCGTGCTTAAACTAGCAACAACTGCAGGACGTACGTGTTCTATCGTTCTTCCCAATTGCAATTTCATTCTCATAAAATTCTTCATACTTAAGCGGAATGAATTTTGATGCATTGTAATAATTTTACAATGAGGAATGACTTATTTCATATATCGTTTAAGTAGGTACCAGGTTCGTGTTTAAGGATCTCGTGTACATTCCGCAAATTTTTACGCAGTTCAATTAAAGCAGTTGACCTTCATTCGCTACGTGCGTTTTGTTACAATACATTTTTTTACAAATTGTACGCTTGCGTTTACAATTTCAGATCGAAATATTAAATCTAAAAGGTAATAAAAATTGAATTAGCGCATTCGGCCTGCGATCGTGGAAGTTAAGCAACTTTCGCAATGGTCGGTCATTGGATGGGTGACCAAAACTTATTATCTGGAGCTTCTCAGTGCTTAGGAACGCACGTTAAGACGTTGGTCCCGGCTGCATCTGCAGTCGTTAGCAACAATGAATCCGCAACGCAATCCGCGTGGTGGGTCATGGCCCAGTTTCTCTATTCCACCCACAAGGAAGGCCCCAGAAGTGGGGACATTAATAAGCTCATGATGATGAAGTTTGTTAATAATTATATTTCTTACATTCATACCTAGCTTAACCCAAAGAGGGCACTGTAAGGCTTGTGTTATGGAAACTAAGCAAACGGATAGACATAAATATTTGATATGTAGATAGGTAACATTCATAGGAAAATACACAAATAAACTTAGAACAAATGTTCGCATTCATCACACAAACATCTGCCCCTTTCGGGACTGGAACCAGGGCCGTCGGTGTGAAAGGCAGGATGGCTACCGTTGCGCCAAAAGGTTGTAAGTCTTCGTTAAGTGGCATTTCTGTGGATGAATAAAAAATTGAGTTTGCCGATTCAATATGATTATGGTAATCATTCAATATTCGGCCTCCAAAAAGATTATTACGACCATTTGATAATTGCGTCGAAACTATTGCTTTTGTGTACGATAAACGAGTCGCGATAGATCTTCGATATTATAAAATATTGACTTAAAATTATTCTTACGGAACTACGTAATTTTTTTAACACGTCCTTGCGCTTTAAGTGAACTGACATTATAGAGATAACTCTATGGTTACACAGATAATAAATGGCATTATACATGCCTTTGTCATAACGAGCTTAAAATTCTTTACCAATTTTTCTTCGCCATATTTATTTATTTTTTGAATTCTGCAAGGGTTAGCTCTTCATCCCAATCAAGCCAAACTAATATGGAATCTACAATGGAACGAGCTAACCCAGAAGGTGCCAATACACTCTGGCTCTGAAGACGGATGTGTTACTCGGAAGTACTCGGGAATACAGACTCAGGAAGGGAGTTCCACTCCTTTGCTGTGGGCATTATAAAAGATGACTAGCTCTTTGTGTGAAAGTTCGGAATAGCAACCAAGAAAGGGTGCCCGCAATGCGTGTGGATGTCCAATAGAAGAAAGGTGTTGGTGGTATGAGCTCATGCAGATTCTGAGGTTTTCATTTCAAGATCCTTACTTAGACCTAGTACGTTTCTATTTTAAACTAAATCTATCAAGAATGTATAAAAATAACGAGAAACAAAATTTCCTTTTTCAGCGAAACGAGCTTTCGGCCAACAGTACTCCGGTAATGTATTCAATTTTTTTTGCATTTACAATGCCATGTTTCTATAGAATAAATCCAAAGTGAGGTTTAGAGGCGTGTTTGTTTTTTTAGACGTGAATTTTAAAGTCTTATAAAAGGGCTCCGGTAAATGCACACAGCAAAGGAGTGGAACTCCCTCCCTGCGTCTGTATTTTACTTATTACCCGTCCATTTTCAAAGCCAGGGTGAATAGACACCTTCAGAGTTAGCTCGTTCCATCGTGAATTCTGTCTTGGCCCCCGGACATGATTGGGATCAAAAGAGAACTCATTAAAAAAGTACCTTTTCCATTTCACGTTACGCACGTAAACAGGGTATTTGCTCGCCATACCCAACGTAGTACAAATTGTATTGTACTAGGTTGAGTATGACGTATTTAATTTATTCCAACAACACCCTTTGGATAAGATGACAGAGCTCTATGGGACATAATAGGAAAATGAGGAAAACATACCGCGAGTGACGTCACAGAACCAAAGGGGCGCCTAAAGAAACTTTGTTCGAGGCGCTGACCTTTGATTCAACAATGAATGCTAAATATAACAAAAAAGTTTTATTTACGTTTCTTTACGCATAATATTACAAATAAGTTGTTTGTAAGATAAAATGTTTGTAAGTTTGGATGTTGAAAGTAAACTCCAAGACTATTTAAAAAAATATTTGCATCAAAGTTTAGAATGGACTTTCGGGGTGAACATTGGATATATTTTATTTTCAAGTGAATTGGTGATCTCTACTAAAACTCCAATAATTTACCATTTGATATAACAATAATAAAGGGTAAACAACCAAATACTATACTCAGATATTAAATATTTATAGGAATTTATATAAACACCCATGACTTAGGTACAAATGCTCGTATTCATCACACAAACATCTGCGCATTTCGGGACTCGAACCTAGGAAATTCAGTGCGAAAGGCAGGATCGCTACCGTTGCACTAAACGGTCGCCACATTGTGAAATATTATCGAGATTTATCAAGACGGACATATGCTGTTACACAGATACATTATTTATCCCGGGCCAAGTGGAAGAGTCTAGAAAGAATTTTATAAGACAATGGCAGGTGTAGCTTTTCCCGGGTAGTTTTTCTATTTTTGGATCATAATAAGAACAATATTATTTCTCACATTAACACTAATTAGCGTAGCCCAAAGTAAGCACTGTAAGGCTTGTGTTACGGGTACTAGGGTAACGTATAGTCATACATAAACGACACATGGATTTGTAATATACCTACATAGAAATATATATAAATACCCACGACTGAGGTAGAAATCTATAATCTAAGATCACAGTGGTTTGCGTGTTTGTCTGTCCGCTCTTTTTCCATTCTATCAATAACGTTACCATAGCAACGCGTTAACCGCAAGTAGTTCATCTACCGGACGCTAGATGGCGCTAGCTAGAAAAAAATTTAAAGAATTTGTCTACCCGTGCGAAGCCGGGTCGGGCCGCTAGTCTATAACCTAAGAACACAAATTTGTTTGTGTGTTTGTCTATCCGCTCTTTTTCCATTGTATCAATAACGTTACCATATCAACGCGTTACTGGGTCAGCTAGTGCTTGTATCAATAATATAAACATGTACCCCTTCCGGGACTCGAACACAGGACCTTCGTTGCGAAAGGCAGGATCGCTACCGTTACACCAAACGGTCATCGAAACGATTTTATAATTTTGTATTCATTACCAAAATAAATGGATAATAATAGTATTTAATTATGCAATGACCATACTTGTTATTGTTACAACATTCACCTAATACGTGGTACATGAAACGTTTATCACTTATCGCCGATGAAGTTAAACCGGGTGTGACGTAACAGTGTTGCCAACACATCCGTCAACAAATAATTCTAAAAATACATTTATAGAAATTTGATTAAAACACTTTTTTTACGGATTTTGCGCATAGTTTATTTTATATTCAATCCTGACGTTTCGACTAATTTACTGGAGCCGTGATCACAGGATGACTTAGGTAATGGTCGTCATATATTTTCTACTACCTTCACAATATTTTAATCGGGTCCATTTACAATTGTTGAAATTTTATACTACCTATATATATCAAATTGTTTTATTTTATATTTTATTTAGGTAGTTATAAAATTCTCACTACGATTAGATTGTATATTACTGAGTCTACTACCAGTTCGGAAATTGGGAGGCCCTTCTGAGAAGAACTGGCGAAAGAAACTCTGGCAGGGCGACCGACCTCCATCTTACTGTTATTATTTGCAAAAAGAGCTAACTACATCACTAATGTGTTTCTTTGGTGGTATTAAAAAAGTTGTTTTATCAAGTTTGTAATATGTGCGGAAGTGTAAGAACTAAATATACAATTATATATGTCAAAATATTATGCCAAGACGATTTTAAGTAGGCGTATGCTAATTTATTGTGGAATAAAAATATCATCAAACTTACTACCTACCACAGTAGTAGCCATTATCGCCAGCTATTTGTTTCGTAACATATATTTTTAAGTCAACTTTTTTGTTTTTTTTTTATTATTTCGACAAACAGCCACATTGTACACAGCCCATTGAGTGAAAATAGTTTCTATAGTAGAGATCTAGAGTAGATATCGTCCAAAATTTAGAAATGTATTTGCTTGGTAATGAGTTAATTTCCCAATGAGTTTATTTGTTGTAAATAAACTCTTTGGTGGTTATTATGACAGTGAACTGCAACTATTCAAAGTTTTAGGTGACTTTGATTTCGGCAATATCAACCCATCTTTATTATCCATCTATAACAAAAGGATTTATTATTTTTATTACGATGCGATTCGATGACACGTCCTTTTGGCAAACTGAACTAGACACTGTATTATTTAAACTACTCGGGCTTTAGACCTAGGGTTGCCAAGTATACTGTTAAAATTTTAAAATTTTATTCATCATTCTATTATTATTTTTTTGTTGAATATAATAAAAGTATAAAAATGCTGTCTCCCTGGTATGAAAAGCCTCAAGATTGGTAAAATTCTTTTCGAAATGAGTACTACCTTGAAGTAAAAACATCCCTGGGTAAACCTAGAGAAGAATTTTATAATTTAAGTAAAATTTTCTGATATGTAATTAGTATGCCCGCCACTTCAGATTTGCAGCAAGTTTTTTTCTGCATTTAACGCGAAGTGGTGTGACTATAATAATGGATAAATAAATATTATTAAAAACGAGCTCATCATTTATTTTAATGTAGGTCGAAACCGGGTTAAGGCTGATGAAGTTTTCGCAAATAAATGTTCGCATAGTTCTTAATAAATTGCACAAGGAATACAAAATATTTATTCAAAACACATAAAAAATTATATACTGTTCATATTTCGTAAACACTTTTTATTTGCCTCCGACCTTAACATACTCTCTTAAATATGGCCCAAAATTTTGATTAAATTTTGCTGCTTACAGTTCTTACCTAACTAAGTTATTTTTATATTCATCGTAATAAAATGCTATAGTGAACTGCAAAAAAGTTGTAAAAATTTAGAGCAAATTTGTTTTAAGCGATATAGACCGTTTTGATATAAAATAAAAAAAAGTTAGCAACCCTTACTTTATTACTTTGGCAAATTAAGAAAGTCATTGCTTCTTATGACTTTAGACTTGAGTTCTCAAAATTAACGAAAAAATCATTGCACTTTCCGTTTTAGAACTCCGTCACTCAGTAGTTGAGTGACACGCATACAGGTTTTCCTGGTAAAATCACTCCGAAAACTCAGGTTCGAATTCCGGCCGGGGTTATTAAAGAAAACGAACTCTTATATTGGCTCGCGTCTGCGTACCGTAATCTTTTCTGATATCCATAACACAAGTGCTGTGTGATGTAATGTAGTCTATTATTTAATTATTATTATTTATTCATTCCACGTTTTCTTTATCATGGCTACATAAAAAAAAATTAAAAATGGGTAACCATATTACTTTCCTGTTTTATTGGAAGTATAATTGATATCCGTTACAAGAGATTACTTTTCAATAACTTCAATAATAATTTCTTCATTTTCTCCCAAAAACCATAGTAACATAGGGCATAATCGTTAGGGCACGCACACACACTCTCATATACATGAATATATACATAAAATAATCAAACTTAACAATACATACTAGGCAGGCTCATTCTCTACTTTTTTTAGAATATTATTATGTATTGGAGGAATTCCTAACTCCTAAGATACAGGACAAGTCCTAGTATGGGAGTTGGAGACCTGATTTGAAGACACTTAAACCATCTCATAATGTGTATTGTTCGTGTTTTGTAATGTTATTATTTCGTTTTAATAAAATTATTATTATTTTTAAAAAATTGACGAAAATGTATACACATTCACAATGTCAATGAACTAACAACTTTCATTCTAAACGAAATTCAAAACGTTACGCAATCTTAATTATCTTTACTACAAGAGGTCTATTTAAAAATTACTCATTACATTTTTTTTATATTTCGCATTGTATATGATTAGAAATAGAAACTAAACGTGTTACGAAACAAATCAACATTTCGACAATATAACCATTTTAAGAGCGACGCTAAGCAATTTGTGCATCTCTCTACTTTCTCCGCTCGGTATAAGAACGTCAAATGAATGCAGCGACTTGTTAAAAAAAAACTGTGCGTGACTCGGTTGATGTATTGTCAAATACCAGATAATCATAGACGTTTTGGCTAACATAACTCTCGTCAATTTAATTTATTTAAGAAAATACACAAGCGGAAGATAAAATCTCGCGCCGGCTAAATTCCAGCATCTATCTGCAAGATCAATACGATTTCTCATTCTCAGGTGTTTTTTTTTTCAATTATCATAGATTATCATAACCGTAATCTTCGTTCAGACGGTAAAGAAACTTTGTCATTCCTTCACACCGTACTGGTTTTTTTCCAAACTCTTTTATACTTCAGGCTATACAACGGATTTGCGATAACCTTTTGAATTCTCCGACCATATCCACTTAATCTCACTTTTATAGTATCTAATTATGTGTAACTATCGATATTTAATTAGTTCATTATGTTATATATGACATTTTATGTAAGTAAGTTATCTTTCTATTTTCCCTTACAATGCACTACCAATACGCTATCAATTTCCAACTCTCCAGTTGACTGGTAAAGAATGCCTATAAGTATAAAAAAATATTTCTTACATACAAACCAATTAGCCTAGCCCAAGGCACTATAAGGCTTGTGTTATGTATACTAGGGTAACGGATAGACATACATATATGATACATAGATGACTCAGGTACAATTGCTCGTATTTCGCTCGAATCGAATCGCTCGAACCCATGACCGTCGGTGAGAAAGGCAGAATCGCTACCTTTGCACCAAACAGTCGTCAAATTAAGTGTAAGTATCGATATTTAAGTAATATCACATTGAATCGCATTTTATATTTTTCCTTACGCTACCAATACGCTAATAATTCTTAACTTCCTGATGGACTGGTATAGAATGCCTATCGGTTTGAAGTCCGTCAAGTCTTATTTAGCGCAGCAAAGTTTAAATAAATTAGGATCGCCTCCCAAATAATCGCGAGGCAGTTAACGCGAATCAAGTTATTCCATATAACTATTCCCCTGTAACTTTTTTACAACCACAAACTTAAACGGGGTTACTTCACGGCGTATCACCAGTATCAAATAGGTTTTGTTAAGTCTTTAGGAAAAACAAATCCTGTTGTTTTTTATTCTATAAATGTCTCGTTCGTTGAAAGGAGTTCAATGGCGACAGTTATTAACGTGAAAATCAATTCTATATATTGGCACAGACAGTTTGGTGTCGTAAAACACCTTTTTTTAATAAAAATTATTTCTAATATTTTTTTTAGTAATTAATGCTATGTTTTGTTGTTTTATTAGATTTTACAGTTGATCATAGTGGAACAAACCTCATTTATGCTAGACCAACAGTTACCGCTCTCTTCATCCACATTTCTAAAGATTTAACAATATTTACATGAGTAATAGCTTTTCCTTGCAAAATGAAATTTTAAAATGGCCTCAATTTGTAATTTTGACTGCCACTTACTAGTAATTAAGATAATAAAATGAATTATTTACAAGGAAATAATACAATATTGTGAA
This sequence comes from Calamotropha paludella, assembly GCA_927399485.1. Taxonomy (NCBI): domain Eukaryota; kingdom Metazoa; phylum Arthropoda; class Insecta; order Lepidoptera; family Crambidae; genus Calamotropha; species Calamotropha paludella. The sequence continues at coordinate 30,316,171 of OV656804.1, forward strand.
TGTTTATAAGTCTCAAGTATCTTTTGACTTTATTCGATTTAATCATAATTGAGTAATTAAAGTCGATTCTTTCATTGAAAGACTGTAGATTATTTTCGTCTCGTCCGATCTCCTACTTATTGAAACATTTGTCATAGTATTTCTGCAAATGTCTGTTCGTTGATACGTATTTATTTTACAAAACCATTTGTGAAAATATTTAACAAAACATCAATGCGAGAAATTCCACGAAATATGGTGTGTCCAAAGTAAACCATATCATACAATGGACTATTGAAAAAGTCGAGGAATTCCACACACAAGAATTGTCACTTGAAAGCATAAAGCCAACTCGTATAGCTAGAATAAGTTTTTTTTCTGCAAATGATAAATAAAAGATTTTCTGTAAGAATCGTCTTTGTCCTAAATACCTCGCCTTTAAAATAATTGTAACACTTCTAGTGTAAAAATAGTATCAAACATAACACGTCTACATTATTTAGCAATGATGTGCTAGCATGCAAAATTGCAAACAATAAAAATAATCTTAATGAATATTTTTATTGCCAACTTATATGAAAGATCAAGAAATTGTTATAAGTACCAGTAAAAATAACAAAAATGTTTTGAAGAGTATTATGAAAATGAATCAAAATCGATTGCTATCTTTATTTATATTCCGTATATTTTGGTCGAATAATCACAACTATGGTTATTTGATCCCACTTTTAAAATAATGGAGCTGAAACTAGGGGCTGAATTTATACTGAAACAATTTCTGTACAGGTTGATTCTATGAGATTTAATTTTTTTTCGATGAAAAAATGTGTAAGGATGATTCAGGAGTAGAATCAATAAACTTCGAGCATGTCTTCTATTACGATCGACTGATACATATCGCCGCTAGTTTCAGCACCATTTTAAAATATTGAAGTTTAATAAAAAGAACTATTAATCGGTTACTAGCGCATACTTTATATTTTAATCCAGACATTTCGTCTCCTTTACAGGATAACTAAGGTAATGGTGGTCAGACATGTACAATTTTTTTGCCCGAACCATTACCCAAGTTATCCTGTGATCACGGCTCCTGTAATGGAGTCGAAACGTCAGGATTAAATATAAAGTATGCGCCAGTGTCCGATAAAAAGTACTTTTTATTTAATATCGAGATTTTTAAAGATTTTAAACGCTAGTTGAGTAACTATAGGTTTGATTATTCGACCAAAATAAACGGTACAGAAACTTAGAAATCTTATTTGATGTTAATTCATTTCAATAAACATTGGTCTTATTTTTGCTGGTACTTATAACAATTTCTTGATTTTTCCTATCAGTTAATCGTTATTAAAAAAAAAACAGGTGGCCACTCATAAATTTGAATATGTTAGCAATTGCTACCAGAGACTGACGAGGGGTATTGGCTATCAGTAGCAAAGTTGTTTAATATTTGGGTAAATGTGCGCAGAAGTGTAAGACCTAAACAAATATCGATTCGTTTTTTATTAAGATTTCATATTTAGCTAAACTCACATGAACAGTGCCTACAAGTCGATCAGGTGCGGAGTGCTAGGTTCAGATTACGACCTTCGTCTATCGACTCGATTACCAAAGACGCCAGTGACGTAGAGTCGCAGGCGCCGGTTTTGACTCTGCACTTGCGGTTACATGTCATGAATACACAAGGAAGTAGGTATTTAATATTAAATGTGGAGTGAAGGCGCGTCTGGAATGTGGTACCATATTCCACCACAGAGCTACCGAATCACGTACATGGAGGTGTTGTAAGTCTAGTAGGTTTCATGAATGCAAAGCAATTTTATTATCAAAATTACAGGAAATACGAAACACACATAGACAAAAAGAGTAAGAAACTTTGAGTGTTAGCCATAGATAGACGAAAATAGTTGAATCGAAATGTGGTGGATGCATAGATTATTTCAATTATTATTTAATTAGTCGAACAACACTAATTTCTAAGATATTGAAATTTGCATGCTGTAGCTTACAGATAATTAGGTTTAATCGACATATATTTTTCTCCTTGACCAACCTTACTGTAACCTATTTAAAGAAATTAAACATGATTATCTAAAAGTGATGGAACGGTTTTTTTCTGGTATAGTTTGAAAAAACTCATACTAGACCACTGTTTTTTTTAAATTATTTTGCTTAGTTAATTTAAATTTAAGAGCATTGGCAATAAAAGATAAAATGCAACGCACACAAAGTAGCCGTATAAATAGCAGATACGAAACGGTAAATCGATCAGACAGAAAAAGAAAGTGGAAGGCCTGTCGCTTTTTTGATTAGGCCGTAGTTCGTTTGCGATGTACGTGAGTCACCGACGGCATACCGGCGCACAAGCACCGTACGGTGTCATCCACCTATTTATGTCGCAGGACGAAGAAAGTGTTGCCAGAATGTTACTTTTCTGCAATTTTACGTTATTTTAACCTTTTCATGTTGCCCCTATGTTACATGGCTCTAAATAACACTTTTATAGTGACAAGTAAGAATTATTAAAAATGCAAAAAACTACACAACTTTGTTTAGTTCTTACACACAGGTTAGGAATGTGCCCGATTAAAATATTGGGAGTGGTAAAAATATATAACGACCATTGACTTAGTCATCCTGTGATCACGGCTCCTGTAAAGGAGTCGAAACGTCAAGATTAAATATAAATTATTCGCTAAAAACCAAAAATTATAAATTATTTTAATTAAAAATTATTTAATCTATGATTTAACCACAAAGTTAATTAAGTTAGTTAAGTTAAAGTTAAGTTTTTATATTTCAAATGTTTCGTTCAAAATGGTTGGTTTGTTTGCAATCGACATTAAGGGATTCATGAATTCAATAATTGCTCCAAGCTAAGTACCAGCTAGCACAGCTACAGGTTAAATTTTCCGAGTTTTTTATTTAAAAAAAAAATAGGATTGTTCCTCTGAAAATGTTACTTTTGACTATCGGCTACTGGCAACACTGGACGAAGCACAAATAAACAAGCTTCAAAGGAACGTCGTCGGATTTCGCACACCGCCTCGGACATGGAGTGAGAAAGCAACAAAAACGACCACCATTGTCTACGGTTAGGTTATTTTTGCGAATAGACGCGGGATTGGTCGATTTCAAATGGATGCATGTCCGACCATGTTTGATTGTAATTAAAGTGGTATAAAACTCACTATTACTCACAGTTTAATTTACTTTTTTTGAATTTAGAATGCGTTCGCTCTTCATCCCAATCAAGACCGGGGGGCTTAGGAACCACGATGGAACCAGCTAACCGAGAAGGTGCCTATTCACCCTGGTTTTGAAAATGGACGGGTAAAAATTCTCGGAAATACAGACGCAGGGAGGGAGTTCCACTCTTTTGCTGTGCGCATTATGAAGGATGTTGAGAATCACTTGTGAATCATATGCGATTGCCCATTGATGCTTGTGACACGACGCAAATGAGAAATGTCAAAGCACAATGATAAGAAAACATTGAACGCCTTGTAATTTAAAAATAACCGGCTTTGACAGACGTGTAGCAAAAATATCGCAAACGCTTAAACTAAAAATATTCCATGGAAGAATTTTGAATGTCCGGAACAGAGATAAATTCAACTGTTTCAAAATGATATATCAACTCTTTACTGAAAGTTTTTAAAAGGATCATTTCCATATTATGTTCAAACATAATATGTATGATCGGAGCTGTCAAATTCGGTGTAAAATCTGTTTACGTTAATTTATAAGCATAATTTTTTTAATGTATTATCAATGTGTATACATATTACTATATAAATCTGTAGGTAGGTACATTTATTTTTTGGATAAATTTTATTATAATTTACAATTTATTTGTAGAAACTTGTAGATAGTTAATTGTAGAAACCAATTCTACAATTTTCAAATTTTTGTCTATCTGTCCGTCTGTAAGACAAGAACGGGTTGACCGATTTAGATGAAATTTGGTATATAGTAAGAACATATAATTGCGCAAATGATAGGCTGTATATTATATCGGTAAAAATCTTATAGTTCTAAATATTATATATACGAAGGTGGGATTGTTTGCTACACTCAGCCTTAACTACTAAATTGATCATCACGAAATTTTGTATACACTTTGCCAGTACAGAAAAGTACATAGGGTATCTTTTATCCAGACAAAAAGTACTATTCCCGAGGGATAGAAATAAAACTTTTAATCGGTGGTCTACACTAACACGAGCGAAGCGGCAGGTAAAAGTTAGTCTAGTATAAAATTACAACTATTCTTAAACAAAAAAGGCAAAGTTTTACGTACAGTGAACAACACATCAACCTACACAAAACGTTAAAATTTAAAGTGGACTACACACAGCAAAAGATTAAGCCTAGACTAACCTATTCCTAACTTTAAGAACTACCTACTTCCCTTTTACTAAAAAACTGCCAGTTCGGTAGCTTCCTTATAAATTAACGTGTAAAGGAAACAAATATTGTGTAACATAATAAACGAAGTATTTTTTATATAAATAAATATTAAAAATCATTACACTTACGTTGTATTGAACTCAAGTAGCTGAAACACTTGTGTTATGAAATTAAGAAACAACGATGACACCACAATACCCAGACGCGAGTCAATAAACAAAAGTTCATTTTCTACATTGACCCGGCCGGGACCGAACCCGGGACCTCGGAGTGGCTAACCATGTAAACCAGTATTAATGCCACTCGACCACGGAGTTCTTCAATCCGTTACTATTTACTAGTACAAATAGAATGGTATAAATTGTATGAAACAGAACAATCTGTCATAATTAACATGGCAATAGTGTGTGCGGATAGGCCGTAAAGCTGTATTTCTACTGGCGAGGCGAAGAATTAAAATTACATAGCATAACTTCAATATCCTTTTCACGCTTTTCCGGTAATATGGCCTAATTTGCCGGGCCATGCAAGGAGGGGATTAAATGATTTACGTAATTTTGTAATGGCAACACATTTCTCGATCAGAAAAATAAAAAAATGTCCAAAATCAAAATAACTTTATTTCATAGGCCCTTGCGGGCCATAATATTTAGTAAATTTAAAAACCATACGAATGAAAACTTTCAAAAAGCGCACGCTTTTTTTCAATGAGAAATCCCATAGAGCTAATTCTTTCGGACATGTTATAATTTTTCCTAATTGCATAAATATATATAAATGTGTTGATTCGATTCCACACAAAAAATATTAAAGTCGGGTAAGAACTTGGGAAGTTGTGGCGTAAAAGACATTGCGTTATTGAAGCTGATCAATGGGAGCTCCGCTCGCTTAGTTCGCTCCTCTCCAATAAACTAAAACATAAGTGCATTTAAATAATGGAAAATTCATCCAAATCGCTTTAATAAATATAAGTACATAAAAACGTATAAGTCGAATACAGAACCTGCATTTTTGCAGTCGGTCAAAAATGGTCTGAATTGCCGAGACAAAAGCTATGAGATATATGATAGAAATATTCGTACGCAAGAATTCAATTTTTCGCCAAGCTGGGCCGCGCTAATGGAAAAGCAGCTTAAGCCTGTCTAATCTGTAGTGCTATTATTTTTTTTTAATCACAATGTGTTTCACTACCATTTAAAATCATCAATTTTACTAACAATATTAAGCTTATCAGTAGCTCTTATTTTGAGTGACGCTAACAATTAACTGAAAAGATATTGTTAGTATAATTTTTAGAACAAAATATACATGATAAGATTTTAGCGTATCACGTACCTATAAAGAGGTTATCAATCATTTTGTTCGACTCCTTAAATGTTTAATTATACATTTAATTATCTATCAATGGTCATTCTTTAACCTGATTTACTATTCAAACATACATTTGAAACACAATACCTACTATAGCACCTTATTTTTAATATTGTAATGTTTATCAATAATAAATATTAATATACTAAACATAATAATATTTAAAATGTGATATTGAAATTATAAAGCATATTTCTAATTATGAATGACGGTTAATGATATTTTTTTAACTCCATGTTACACAACAGCAATACTGTAATTAGTTATATTTAAAAGTATGTAAAATTAAAATCTTACTGTGTTATATGATGTAACTTTATATAGCTAATTAAAATAGAAAATAAAATTTTATTGAACTGTATATAAAATTGTTTGAAGAAGCGTCTTAACTTATTTGAATCAAAGTTAAATAACTGTTGAAGTTAAATCATAGTATAAAATAAATAGTTCCTGTTACAATAAGTCTCAGAGAGTCTCAGAGCAACGGGCACTACTCCAATGTCCGGCAACTATCCCTGAAGCTTGCAGTAGTCAGAAAAGGTTGCTAGTATTCTGGGATAAATTGGGTTGGCTGGATTACGAGGAGAAACCAACATACGCAGAATGGCCCAATGAGCCTCATGAGGCTAACTGCAGATATAGCTCCGTCAAACTAACTAAGTCATAGTTTTCATTGAAATCCAAACTTAGAGAGACATACTTGAACAAACAAATAAATCATAATTCAGCGCTCATCATTATTAGATGTCTTACCTTTCATCCTCCTGAGGTGGTACCGGCTGCTGCTCCTCTTTCCCATCAGCAGTGTCACCCGCCTGCATACTGTCAGCAGGCACCTCCGTTCCACTACTATCACACGCACTCACATTCACATTGCTCATCACTGCGCTACTGATTGCATGAGACACCACTGCACTCACTGGGCTTCCAAAGCCCTGATTGTCATGTCCAGGTTGGGCGCTAGCCACATAAGCCGTCGAATTCACCGGCAACGATACAACCGGGGAATTAGTCCCAGATACTGTAGCTTCTACAGGCGCTACGCTGCTCTGAGACATCACAGGTACAACCCCACCATACCCTAGGCCCATACTCGTTTGGGATTGGACGACGTTAGCATGAACGCCGCTGCCAATACCGACCGGCATACTCTGCTGCATCGACATAGGAATGTTCTGATGCGCCATCGACACTTGAGGCACCGCCTGGTTGGGCACGTACTGCACACCCCCCATTTGCCCCTGGCCGCTCACTTGCTGCGGTAACATATTCTGCTGTGCCATATGCTGCCCAACAGGCATTTGCTGACCGACGCTAGCTGGCTGCATGAATATTGAATCTGAGGCGGGTATCTGCATGCTAGGCTGATTCCCGTCTAGAGTCATCTGCATATTCTGGGGAGCCGTAGCCATCATTTGTATGTTTCCTTGTGGAACATTGCCTTGTTGCGGGGCCATAGGGTGCACTGACGGACCTTGCTGTTGGTTCAAACTCTGGAGATTCGATGGCAAAGTAGACCCTTGTGGTTGTGACACCATCGGCTGGAGATTTGTTGGCAAAGTTGCACCTTGCTGTGATGTTACGATATTTGTTAGCACCTCTTGTGGTAAAGTTTGCCCTTGCTGACTCATTTGGGGCTGCTGTGTATGGAACTGAGGATGTTGAGGTTGAACCATAGTTTGCTGCGATGATTGAATATTTGCACTCATCATTGTTTGAGGATTGGATTGATTGACTGCTTGACTATATTGGGGTTGCACTGAAGGTATGCCTTGTTGGGGCATCTGTGGATGCATTCCAGGAACTACCGATTGCTGTGGTTGTGTTGGTATCTGATGCATTTGAGTTTGCATTTGTGGTATCTGTTGATTAGCTCCTGCCAACTGAGATGGCATTTGCATTTGTTGTATATGGTTTGGTAATTGTTGGTTCTGAAGAGCTTGAATTTGCTGTAGTTGTGCTTGTTGAGCACCCATAGTTTGTTGTCCCTGCAAATGGTGACTTTGTCCCATATTGGAGATCTGCGCTTGTTGTAAATGTATTTGCTGGGGGTTCGGCTGGGCCTGCATCTGTTGCAACTGCATTTGTTGCATCTGGGGTTGTTGACTAGTCATTGGACCCTGATTTTGCATAGCTTGCATTTGTGGTATCTGCTGTTGCATTTGTATATTGGCCATCTGAGCTTGTGGAATATGTTGATTCATCTGCTGCATTTGCTGATTGGGTATTTGTTGCATCTGTTGAGGTATTTGTTGATGCATTGGTATTTGTTGCATGGCAATACCTTGAGATTGGGCAATAACTTGCTGCAACTGGTGTTGAGGAAAACTTTGTGGAATTTGTTGCACCTGCTGTTGTTGTGCGGCCTGCGGATGAGGCTGCGGCGGATTTTGCATAGTTATGTGGGTCATGCTTTGTGGATGTTGCTGACCCACTTGCTGAGGAGGCTGCATAGTTTGATTTGGCATCTGCTGTGGCATTTCTAAAGGTGGTGATTGTACAGAAACTGACTGCCCTACTGGCATCTGTTGCACAACATTTATGGGCTGTGTCAGTGACTGGCCCGGGGAAGCCATCGGAAATTGTTTTTGGACATTCTGTTCTAACTGCTGAACTTGAGGGGGATTACCTTGGAGGTCCTTGGGCCCTTTATTTGTTAGATCATTAGATAAATCATCATGTTGACTATCATTTATAACAACACCACTATCAGGAGCCTGTAAGTTGGTATCTGTTATATCCAGATTGTTATTTAAAGTTATTGGTGCATTTTGCTGAGAATTAGTGTGATCTAGGTAGTCCATACACATCCATCGGCCCCTACGGAATGGTTCCGTACTCTCTATTTTAACAACTTTAAACCTTTCATTCCTAACATGTTCTTGTATCTCTTTCATACCTTCTTGGGGTTTAGCATTTCCTATAAGATTGATAATGCTACCCGTCCCGGCGTTCGTGACACTGACATGCATGTCACTTACTTCTGTATTATTACTATTTGGCACTGCTCCTCCTATTTGGTTGGTGTTATTGTCCTGACCGACAATGGCGAGCCCGTACTGCGAGCTGGTCGGGATAACTGGCGCACAACCTAGAGATGCACTTGACGCGTTGTAAAACACATCATCTTTCGAGAAGGTGTCTTCAGAATAACTCGGTGTCTCATTCTCGATATCAGTTACTCGAGAGATGTCGTCGGTGTGAGATTCATCTAGATCGTCGGCGGAATCCTCTCCTGCATCAGTGCTCACTCGAGAGCCAACCGTCACACTGGTGATCTGAAACGAAGATATTTTCCGTGGGTTATGGGCGGCTTGGAGACTCGTCGGGTGAGTCACTCCCTTCTCCGACTCGTTCAGACGAAGAGATTCGCTCGTCGTACGGTGAACAACGTTGTTATACTTGTTTTTCTCACTAGTTTTATGTGACTTTTGAATCAGATTGTCAGCCATTATGCCGTCCAAATCAGAGTGACTATCTAAAGAAAATTTCACGGTTTATTGGCTTCAGAGACATTTGACAGACTTTTCAAACACAGCAATATATAAAATATAAAATCATTGTACACTCACAATTTCACAAACACGGTAATTTAACTATTTAATGTCTTAAAATTCATTAGTAAACACACACAGTTGCGAACATCTTTCAGACGGCAGCAACATGGCGGCCATTAATGCGCAATGCATTATGGTTGACAATTTGCAGTAGACTACAGACGGTCTACGTTATAGTTATTTTCGTAGCCGCTAGGTGGCGGAAGTGTCTGAAAGTTAAGGCAAAAATTATAATAACAAGTACTGACATTGATACAGTTATCCAAATATTATAGATTATCACTCAATATAGCGCTTTATTTAATTTGTTTATGCATTAATAAGAATAATGTCTATTAATTGTACAATTTTATGAGCCGTACCATTAGCTGGTAACGCAATGCAAAAACAAGCAAGTCGACTAGAGTGGTTGAAGTGAGATAGCGTAATACTTCATTGTATTGCACCATCCCGCTTTTGACCAACACTAGCGTGTAATGAACGAGCAGTGCAAAATTATTGCAAATTTGATTATTTTAACTCTTAATAATTTATATAGATGGCGTTAGCTAAACATTGATAAGTTAATAAGAAAAAAGAGAATTTTTAAGTCTTATAGTTTCTTCTTTCTTTTTATGCTCTTCTTATTAAGTTGTCATTTATTTTGGTAATTTCCTTTTATAGCGGTTGGAAATATAATATCTTGAAAATATCGCATATTAAAAAAATTTCGAAGTCACTTTTTTAAGTACCCAAAAAAGTCGTCACCCATCTCAGTTCTAATTATTATATTATTTTCTAATAAGAATCAAAAATACTTTCTTGTTAGAAAGAAATAAAATTAAAAAAGTGCTTTATAATAAATATTGTTTGCTACCCAACACAAGATGGCGCTGTAGAAAAGCAAGACTCGTAGCCTTTGTGTTCGATTAGTCTAGATGTCGCGCTTATACATTGACGTCGAATTTAAAATAGAAATCATTAGGTAGTAATTTGTAATGTTATAGTTTGAGTAATGTTATATTACATTATATTATATCAAAGGGTTACATATACGACGTCACCCCAAAAGATAATATTTTTCTATTCATCGGGCTTGTTCTATTCCTTTCTCATTTAGTCTCTTATATGATGAATCCGCTCACTTACCTGTCTGTCCACTATGACAGAGACGCTGACCATAATAAATTTAGCGCTTAAATTGTTATATGTTTGTTTGAAAGTTTTTGTTTTAGCGTTCTTTTGTTCTGTCAAGATTTACATCAAATTCTAAAATCATAGAAATAGAATTCAAAATTGCGTGACTTTATGCTGCATACAAAACACACGCTTACCTAGTCATCACTTGTGATCTGAACAATCGACACGCTTGCCTTTTTCTAAAAAATAGAAATAGATTTTGCCAATTTAACGTTTTTTTTTTAATAATTAAAAACAGTCGTTTTTGTAAGTGAAATTACACTGACATCGTAACTCATTCAAAATAACAAATTGTAAGACCACATTTATTTTTTAATTCCCGACGTATTACTTAAATTATTGTGTCAAGTTCTATTTGTAAAATAGTTTATTTTTAAGGTTTTTAAGCAATCTGTCACATAATCACTGTATAATATAAGTAATCGATCAATTACACTGTGATCATTCCAGCGCCTAAAGAAACTTGATTGACAATATTTCTATTGTTAGCAATAATAATAATTGTTGTACTTGGTAACGAAATCAATATTTTTATTCATTTATTTTTTTATTTTATTATTAATTTACTTATGGCACAGCAACAGAATACAAATCACATCGTACAAAAACTCATATCCAATCGATTCTGTAGGTAGCAGTTATAGTTGAATATTATCTTAAGGCCAGTCTCAATAAAAATCTTAACAAAATAGATAATAATTACAAAAAAAAATGCACATTACATACATATACACAACTAATCAAATTCTTATACAGATTTGTGTAATTTCTACATATTCAAAAGGTAAGTTCGTTAACGGTATTGTTATATTAAGCGAAAAGATTGCAATCTATTTTAAATTAGAAATGGCTAAACAAATCCCTAGCGTCCCAAACAGAATTAATTACTGAATGAATCGCTGACTAATTGGCCACGTCTCGTCTGGACTGAAGGGGCATTAGCTTGGCCTCATACTTGTTCAATTCACGCCTTATAAACAAATCTTTTGGTTATGTTATATACCTATATATTAATGAAAGCGCCAAGAGAGTTTATACTCTTCAAATTTTTCTCTAAGGTTTAATGATCCTGAAATTTATTCCTATCGCTTTGTAGTAAACGAACATTAGTTTCACGTTGTTAAATAAAATAAAAACTTAATAAAACATAAAAAAATTAAAAATTACGTTTAGTAGTTATTAAACTAAATATTAGTTATGAAATATATCATATCAAGACTTTCACTTCTTTCTCTATTTAACATAAAAAAGGTTTACAAACCATACAAGTATTATGTAGATGAATAATTAATTAAAATTAAATGAATAATAAAAATTAAATAAATAAATATTTCTTACATACACACCAATTAGCCTAGCCCAAATTAAGCAACGAAGGCTTGTGTTATGGGTACTAGGGTAACGGATAGACATACATATATGCTACCGATGATGTAATATTCATAGAAATATATATAAACACCCATGACTAATTACAAATGCTCGTATTCATCATACAAACATCTGCCCCTACCGGGATTCGAACCCAAGACTGTCGGTGCGAAAGGCAGGATCGCTACCGTTACACCAAACGGTCGTCAATTAAATGTATATAATAATATTAAAGCCTTTAATACTCTTATTGATATGTATAATCAGTTTTTATATATGACTAGTACGCATATTTAATAAAAAACTGGTGAAATGAAATTATTGAGATTCTTTAATCTTAAGCGATTTCTTGCCTGCAAATTCAGAATGATAACAGAAGGATAATATTATGATTTTGACATCAATATTTTTATATAATTAAGTAATTTATTTGAATATAAAATATAAAAGTTAGTTGAGGGCATAAAATAATCAAACATATTCTTTTATATGCCTTATTGTACAATAATTGTTGTTTTTTTTTAATTTAGAATGGGTTCATTCTTGATCCCAATCAAGTCCAGGGGCTAAGATCCACGATGGAACGAGCTTACAGAAGGTGCCTATTCACCCTGCCTTTAAAAACGGACGGGTTATAAGTACCCAAAAAATAATTAACTAATAAATTATACAAATAAATTTCGGAGACTCAACAATAATTCTATCCCATACTAAGCGGAGCTTGTATTAAACTGGTACTAAAACGTATAGAGGTCGTTCTACTTTTTTACCGACAATGGTCTGTCCTTCGTCTTATTATGGCATCTCGTTGGAGTATTGGTATTTACGGTTTTTTAATTCGGTTCGAATAAATGTCCATATTTTTCTTATCTATTAATATTATGTAATTTTTCAGTTTCTCCAACCAACATTTTTTTTTGTTTTCCATAGAATGCCGTGACAGAGTGGTAAACCGAAATGTGGTCTCCACAGAAAAAGGCCACTCTGTCACAATTTTTTTTTAAAAACCAACATTAGAAAAGGAATTAATATTTGCCGCAAAGGAAACTTTAATTAGTCCTAATGACAACACAGATGCAATTTCTTTTAAATTCCACACAGAAACCACAATTACGGATAGTTCAAAAACTAAAAAAAACAGAAAAACGTCATTTTACTGTCGGTAAAAAAGAAGAACGACCCATAGAACACATAAGATAAGCGACTTATTCTCATCACCCAAACTTACGCCCCTATATGGATTCGAATCCGGGGTATTTGGTGAAGAAACGACCTCTGTTGATGGCTCGCATACCGGTTGCCATGGTAACGTCATTCCGGAGTCCCGGGTTCGATACCCGGCCGGGTCAATGTTGAAAACGATTTTTTCTATATTGACTATGGTTTAAGTGTTGTACCGTAGTTGTTTCTGAATACTATAACACAATTGCTTTAGGTAATTAATTTATTAATGGATTCAGAATACACTTGCAAAGTGATATAGTTAGCTCTTTTTGCTAATAATGAAAGTAAGATGGAAGTCGGTACCCTTACTCGAGTTTCTTTCGCCAGTTCTAAAATATATGACGACCATTGCTTTATCCTGTGACGCTAAATAAGTTTCTTTATTTATTTAAAAAAAGTATGATTGCTTGCTACTTTTGCTTCTAGTGGCCGTAATATATTGTTAAATATTATGCTTTTTATCTGCTGAACTCCAAAGGCTTTTGTACTTAGGTATTTTATAAAATGAAACGTTATTATTTATCTATATAACTGACTTTAACAACATAAACGTCTTAATTAGCTTTCCGTTAGATAAAAGGTCTGTAAGCCTCAGTGGGTCGATTTTAAGTAAAATATGACACTAAAAAAGAAATCTATTCCGATATACTTATAATCATATTTATATTATTTGTAGCTTTTGTAATAGTTATAGTAAAACATAAATTTTATATAAGTACTTTTTCGCGGTTTTCGCTTATATTAAAAAGAGGAAGATTTTGTATCTTAACGACGTTAAGTTAATGGACGGCAGAAATATCGTTAGTAAATCTATTTCATATTATAAACTTAAATGTTATGAATAGAACAGACATTTATGTACATACTAAAAACAGCATATCAATCAATTTTCAACTTTGAGATGTTGATTTTTTAGTCGAAAATAGATTATGGAAATTAATTTTTGGTTGCATTGAAGTTCTGTTGATTGTACATACGTAATCTAGTTACTCTTTCACCGCTGTATCGTAACAATATTGTCATTATAAGTTACTGACAATATAAAGAATTTTTTCAATAAAAAAGTTATTTCTCTTAATATCTAAATTATAGCATTTTAAAACATTGATTTGTATGTAAAAATGACAAAACGCTTGTATATTGTTCTACTAATATATTAAATCAAAATAAAAGCTGTCGTTATTTAAAAAAAGGATATGTTGAAATACTTACAATTTGAGCGTCGCAAAATATTTGGCGCTATTTCGCGAGCCGATGCTCCAATCGGGACTAAGGCGCAAATCCAGGAGCACCCCGACCCACTGATTACCCGCAAGGTCTCCAGATCGTCATTCGATTTAGCCAACATCCCCACCAATGTCGCGACACTTCTTAAACGAAGGTAATTTGCTATTATTTGTAAATTGGTGTTCGCTTCTCCGCTCACGGCTCAGTAGCTCGGGAGCACGGGACCCTGTACGGTACTCCCGGTAGCTCCGAGCACTTAACCAGTTACATCTACTCAAACCTAAGCAAACACTCGTCATATCGCACACAGGCTTTCCCGACCGCCAGTCGATAAGATACAGCTCTCGAAGCAACACATCTGCATGTTTTTGATGAAAATGTGAGTGCACACGACATGGCGAAGACACAGGACGTTTCGAAAAAAAACAGTGAAGATAACAGTACCATGGAGGGAGATGGAGATGAGGAGCACAACTGCCTCAGCAGGATGATGCTGTGGTTGCGCATCAATCCAAACCTGATCATGCTGAAAGTTACTCTTTTTGTTATGTACGGAGCTACCGCATCCCTGTTGCCGTATTTGACTATCCACATGCAAAGTATAGGGCTGACTGTGCGCGAAATCTCTTTCGTATACTTAGCATTGCCGTTTACTACCTTTTTAAGTCCCCCCGTAACCGGTAAGTAGAATCGAGGGTTATATTAATTTTGTGTATATGAGTTGTTTAGTTTGATTGTGTTTTAGGATTTCTGGTGGATCGCTTCGGCGAGTATAAACCGGTGGTGATTACGGCGCTTATTCTGAATGCAGCATTCCATCACTCTTTGTTGTTGATACCTCACCAGGAGACGCCTGGGGTGATGCCGTCGGCGTACGTGATGCGGCATCCGATCACGAACAGTGTCGAGGTAAGGAATATTTATAGATTCGTTTCGAAACTGGTCCCTAACGTATTGTCCCTCATTGTTTAGTCACGAGCCAACCCAGACTGCTCTAAGAATTTGAGCAAATCGCCGTCATCCGGCCTCAGGGCGAATTAACCAGTGTCATACCGTAAATCCGTTTGTTTGAATTAGTTAAGGGAATTAAGAAGGACTTATGCACAGTGTCAGTTTTGAATCAACCTGTAGTTTTAACCAAAACTAATACGCTTAGAAATATTCTTATAACTAAGATTGATATTTTTAGATATGGTGGAGCCCATGTCCGAGTAGGGAGTGTCCAGATGAAGATGAAACTGTGGACTTTGTTTTGGATCGATGTGTCGACCACTGTAAGTTGTCAAGGCCTACGGAGAGCCCTGTAACAGAAGCTGCAGACGACGACGACAAAGATGACTTGGATTTCCACATCAGCCATAAAATACAACAATAGTAAATATTTTTAATTCATACAGTATCGTGTTTTGTAGCAAATGTTTACATAGAACTAAACATAAAGAACAGTAAGTAGTTACTCATTTTGTACTCCTTATGTTATCTCATTTGAGCCAATAAAAGAAACAGGTAATGTATTTCTAGTGCTAAGACCAGTGATAATTTTTATGGCATTAAACAGTATAAGTTGTTAAGTAAATAATTATTCAAATGCTTTAAGTTTCCTAGATACGATGGAAAATATTATCATTGCAATGTAATTTGAACGTAATTGTATCTTATTATTTGATTTTTTAAATTAAATATAAGTTTCAAACTATATACGTCGTAATGTTGAGTTACAAATTATAAATAGGATGATTCATTGAGATCACAAATAAAACTAAGTACCTATCAAGTCTGTAATATAATATTACATGTAATGTATAATTAAATAATGATATCATTTCATGTTTCAGCTTTCTAAATGCGACGGAAGATGATGAAGAAGATTTTAATGATGCTGCCTTCTTCCTCATAGAAGTTCACGATGATTTAGGAGAGCCGAAGGAACAGCTCGGTATTGAAATGGAAAGAGTAAGTTTTATATTGTGAAAAAGAAAAAAAATGTAAAAGAATTTAAAAATATCAAATAACATGAAACTTTTTTAGGATACCGATGACCCAGTAACAGACTTCAGATCAAGATTTGGCGAAAAATTGCTGATAGCGCAAGGTGTAAATATAACAGCACTGGACAAAGAAGATTTGAGATGTGGCGGACTTGTTATGCTGCATAATATGACGAAACTTTCGCAGCAACGTTTGGAAATACTATCAGCTGACTGCATGGTTCAGAAATGTGATTTCAGGTAGCATAATTTAGTTTTCTACTATAATGCGCGTGTGTACTAAATGTGAGATTAAGTTGTTATTAATTTCACTTATCGACTGACGTTTTTATCTAGTTTACTTAACCGATAGATGTCTGCAAGTAAATATATCATTGGAATATTACAGGAGAGGCGGGCCCGATATATGCCCACCGGATTATAAAGAGAGCGACGATAAGACATTCTACATTTACTTTTTCCTGCGATTCATGGGTACTGTAATGTTATCTGCTGGCGTCACTATCATGGATCCTATCGCTTTGACGATGATTCAGAAATACGGTGGAGACTTCGGTAGAGAAAGATTATTTTCAAGTATCGGAATGGCTATATTCTCACCCATTACTGGAATGCTTATAGATATGCAGAGCAAACAAGCCGGTGAGTACGATGCGGTATGTCATCTCGTAAACGTTATCTTTTATGTCAATAATTCGTTACTTACTGTTTACATCTGTTTGTTGATTGCAGGTCACACAGACTATTCAGCTGCATTTTACACGTACGATGTATTGCTTTTGATATCAGCAATAACAGTAGCAGTGATGCCTCTCGGAGCAAAGTTGCCGGCGGATAATTTACTAAGAGATCTAGTTAATATCATCAAGATGCCGCATATAATAATTTTTATATTCTTCCTATTCGCTTTGGGTAACTTTTGGGGATTTATTGAATCATATTTGTTTATATACTTGAAAGAATTGGGTGCGCCAAACTTTTTATTAGGTGAGTAATATGTTGTCACTATTTGTTTTTACGCGTATACACAATAAAATTAATGCTTGGGTAATAAACACAATCATGTTCCTTAAGAGTTTAGCATTCTTATTTTTAATTTATTGGACAACTAAGAAGACCATCACTTATAACAGGCATATAAATCATTTTATAAAACACATTTCAAAGTTTAATTAAAAGCTGCCTCGACATGCACAAAAATGCTTAGCAAGCTAACATATAGTTCAAAAAAGAGACCATAAAACTACTGATTAACAAATTGAAAATATTGTGAACAAAGTGTCCTGAACCGATCCATGGCAGCTGCACAGCCCTACGATGCAGTCATCTTGGGATCGTGCTAAACTCACTAATGCGACTGTCATGGTGTCACAGCATACATACAACTTAAGTCATACAGTTAAAATTATAATATCATCTTATTATTTAACTATTATAGGATCTTTGGTTACCCTTGTTAAGTAATAAAGATTCTCCTACAGAATCTAGTTTAGATTATTAGCCCTTGGTAGTGCATGAAGCTTGTCTGTTTAGGAATTACCGTGACCGTGGGTACGCTGAGCAGCATCCCGTTCCTCTACGGCGCTGATGCTATCACAGCTCGCATTGGACATGTCAATGTTATCATCGTCGCGTTCTTCTCCCACGCTGCTAGACTCGTCGGCTATTCCTTCATCGAGTAAGTTTTTAGTTTCTACTAAGTATAGATTTACAATTTTGTCTGAAAATTTTCTATACTTTGCTGTTTGTTTGAAAATGAAAATAACTTTATTCAAATGAACTTAAAATAAGTTGTTTTGAAACGTCGAACATTTTTACCTACCAACCATTCAGGACGTCTTTTAACTGACAAGAAGAATGGGCGCAAGAAACTCGTCAGCTTTAACAGAAGTAACGACATTTACAATTTAATACGTCGTCACCGTACATAATCCACAAAAAAAACATAATTATTTTGTAATGAAAAATACTAATAGTGTTATGATATCATTATTTCGTTGATTACAACAAAGTCAACAAGTATCTGCACTTACTTAAAGTAAGTATCCCTGAACATTGCAATAACATACAGGGAATAAACGACAAATTTAAGAAAGCATTTGTTTAGTTTAGTTTGAGGATTATATCATCACTAGTCGATATGTCCGCACAGCTTCACTATATAATAATAATATTCCTTACATTCACAGCAATTAGCCTAGCCTAAGTTGACCCGTCTACGTTGAGTTATAAATTAAAATTAAACCTATTTTATGTCCAAAGTCGGAACAAATCTTACAAAATGAAAAAAACATCGAAATAGGTTGAGTAGTTTCGGAGTTCATCGCTGTCAAACACTGTCACAAGATTTTTTATGTATAAATATACATTAGAAAACTATCTTCGTTAGAAGAAAACTGTTATAATAGTATTAGATATCAGACCTACCTGTCACTGACACGATATCAAATAATTCTAGTATTTGTTTAGCGACAAGTAGTATCGCTTTTAGTGTGAGTGAGATAATTTGAACCATGACAATGACATGTTCAAACGATTGCAAATATATTCAGAATAGAACTCATATTATATCAGCTATCGTGTTTGCGAAACATACAGACTTAAACATATTGTAATGTCAAACGTTCAGCTAATAACAAATTATTTGTATTAAAAAAAATCAACATATACATACCTAGCTAACCCGGCCACGCGTTGCTTTAACTCAGTAGATATTATATATGAAATTAATTTTTTATTTATTTTTTTATACAGTAATCAAATTAATATCTGCTTATAAAGCTTAAAATAGTGTAGGCGATTTTAAATTGTATGGGATTGAGAATTAAACGTTCTGTCAGAACTTGAAAGTGATAAGTATAGGGACGGTGAAATTAGGCACAAACTAACATTAATATAAATTAACCTACAGAGTCATCTATTAATAATTCATCGAGCTAACCCATTAATACACACAACTGTCGTATAATAAACATTTAATTTGCAATAACAAATCTTTAGGTGAATAATTAAGATAAAACTATCCTATTTTTTAGTTAGATAAAATATCAGATAGTTATGAAGTTTGATCGAAATCGATTCAGTAGTTTCGGAGTTTATCCACGTGACACGCAATTTATTATTTATTAAGAAGTTTCACCACCTCCCTCCCTCGCGTCTCGAGGGAAAAAAAATACAAACTTTTCACCCCGTTTTACCCTTAGGCGTTAAATTTCAAATAATCTCGTCTTAGTGTACTAACACTATAATAGTTTCAGAGATTTCGTGATACTAGGGTAACGGATAGATATACATATTATATATATGTAATATTCATAGAAATATATATACTTACGTAAGAATGCTCGTGTTCATTATAAATTTCATCACATGGCTTTCTTTTTAAATTTTTTGCTGTTGTTTTTGTTAACATTAAAAAAACAAACGGCAATTAATTAGATTATTTGGATAGAATTTTTGGAGCATTGTCATACAAGAAATGATTTGTTTTAAATTAAATAACAATTTGACTTTACCATAGATACCATACAAGACGTGCTCACGACACTGAAGTTTGAGCGAAACGAACGCCCTATATATTTTTTTTATTTTATTTATTAAAAGAAACAAACAGCATGTTATAACACAGTTGAAACCTTAGAACTAAAATAGTACATTAGCCTAATTAGTTTCCAAAGCTAGTTTAATAAACATAATTTAGTTGAACAAAAGTATGTGCGAAAAGCGTTTTTTTTTTAATTTAATAAAAAACCAATTACAAGAATTAATCTAACGTCCCTACCGTTAATTAAAATTTACTAATATTTATTACTACTAATACTTAAAATTTAAATAAGTTAGATACTAATTAAAATAATAATAACACAAGTACCGTTTAGGATCCGGTACCGGATTCCTTTAAATACCTGCGGAATCGTGAATTTTTTTTCGTGAAATATATCTATATGAGCCCTTTTACTTTTTTCTCTTCCCTTGCTTCATAATTAATTCTAGAGAACTCATTAACAAAAACCTCGAGGGTTTATATGCTAATGAGAGTTCATAATAATATTACAAATAAAAAGAGACCACCGAAAATAAACATGCAACAACTTTCGCAAACCCAGGCACGCGTATGAACATCTGTCGCGGTTTACCATGATGAGTAGACATGAATATTAATAATTTTGCCTTTTTTTTTATCAGTTAAAAAACACATTTTAACATCATCATCATTGAAAAGTCATTGCGAAAGTGTTACAAGTAAATATTGCCATTTCCCAACATATATTGTTAATAATATTTTTTATATTTTCTTATCCACTCATACTGTACTAACACAATTTTATAGCGAAGATACCGAATTTGAATTTATCATCTTATTTCATAAGCTTCGCTAGCACCATATATTGGAGCTGAGCGCTTTTTGTTTCAATGGGAAATCTCATAGAGCCAATATTTTTGTCACAACTTTTTTAAATTTTCGAATTTTTAAAATTTGGGTTCCGTCACGATCTAGTCCTAAAACTGTTACTTCGATTCATTACGAAATCAAATAACTCATAGAGTTATGGCGGAACATACATTTCCTTATTGAAACTGATCCATGGGAGTTTCGCTCGCTGCGCTCCAAATCATTTAAATTTCCTTTAATGTTTTGAAAATGGCTGCGGAAAATAAATCGAAACACCAGGTTAAAAAAAAATTAAAGTAATCCAATATTTATGATATTATCATTTTAGCTCCCAATAAATAAACTTTTAAGCGATTGGTTAGTATCTTCTTTTTGAACTCTCCCTATCGTAACCTAATGATTAGAACTTTTTCATGTTTTATAGTATACCAATTGACCCAGCCACGTGCTGCTGTGTTATAAATCCTGCAAAACGTTAAAAAATTATCAACATTTTTTAAGTTGTAAAATATAATTAAAAAGGTGCTTTAACAGACAGAATGTATATTTATTTATTATAGATTTAATTTGAAATAATTTGTTTTTATAGTTTTAACAGTTCATCCTAATTTCTTCTTCTTTTTTATTTTCTTCACTCATCTCCCCGTTTTATAAAGCCAAATGGCATTAAGTCCGTCATTTGTACAGTTTTATGTGCAATAAAGTTTAATGCGAGTGTGTTTTGTATCTAGCTCATGATAGTGTAAGATAGACCCGTTTCGTCTACAAACATTAAAAGACCATTTGCGGAATTAATGTATGTACGAGAATACAGCATTGTCAAGGTAATGAGCTCAATGATACGTGTAGGTGGACGAGGCTGGGAAGATGACAACTCCTAGGGTTGTCATTATATCAATAATATGGTCATTTCCTTATTCACAGGATTTTTATTCGTAACACCTTGGTTCAACGAAGTGGTCACTGTTTTTAAGCTTAAAATTGTTTATAGAAGATTTCGCCCAAAGATCGTTTCGCCGAATTTTTTCATTTTATTTTAATCAAGAATATTAGGGAAACTTACTGCTAAAAGTACAGAAACATGAAATAAATACAGAAGGCCGTTTACAAATACAGAAGGCTATTTACAAGTTTCTACATGCCTATTTATCAAATAAAACACTTTTTTACGGATTTTACTCATATTTTATTTTATATTTAATCCTGACGTTTCTACTCCTTTACAGGAGTCGTAATCACAGGATGACTAAGATAATGGTTGCCATGGATTTTCTACTATCTACATAATATTTTAATCGGGCACGTTCCTAATTGATATATTTTTTTATAAATCAAATTGTTTATTTTTACATTTTATTTACTTATTAAATTCTCACTACGATTACATTGTATACTACTGAGTCTACTACCAGTTCGGATATTGGGAAGCCTTCCGAGAAGAACTGGCGAAAGAAAGTCTGGGATTGACCTCCATCTTACTGTAATTAATTGCAAAAAGAACTAACTCCATCATCAGGTCTTGCAATGTGTGTATTTGGACGTATTAATTTATTAATTATTGGATCCCAAGCAGGTGGAATGCTCCAACCTTCGTCTCTATTGAAATTAGGATGTTTGCTGATTTCAATAGCCTCGCGTAGCATCCTAGGAAGAAATTTTTGTTCTCTAGCGAGAATTTGAGGTTTATCGAAACGAATGTAGTGGTTTGGCCCTTCAAAAGCATGCTCACACACTGCAGACCTATTATTGCGCCTATGTCTTATGTCGGCTACTTGTTCTTTAATGCGCGTCCCTAAGCTTCTCTATGTTTGTCCGACGTATGAGAGACCACAGTCACAATAAATTTTGTAGACATCTGGTGCCTGGAGGGTTATGCACTTGACCGGTGGTTAGAATTGGTTAATCTTCCTGGCTGGTTTAAAGTAAGTTACTCATCCTGTGATCACGACTCCTGTAAAGGAGTCGAAACGTTAGGATTAAATATAAAATAAAATATGCGCAAAATCCGTAAAATAGTGTTTTATTCAAATGTGTAATGTGCGCAGAAGTGTAAGAACTAAATAAGAGAAAAGAAAATATGTTGCTAAGTAATCGCTTAAGCCGACAAGAAGAAGTGTTGAAGAAGTCAATGTCATGTTGATTTGCTAATGTGTTAAAACACTCGATCGCTCGTGTTAAAAATGAATCGCACCTGTAATTTGTTTTGACCAATGGGACATAGAATTAGGTTTTCTGAGAGACGCCACTGGAACTAGCAAGCCAAGATTTCGTAAATACTCCGGAAAATCTACCGAGCCACCTGATGTTGAGTAAATAAGTTACATCAGCTATACGCCTTCGTTCATACATCGGCAGTAAATGAAACTTTCGGCATAGTTTATGGTAGCCAGAGATACATCTCTGTAGTCAGAGATGAATGTTTTACATCTCAACATCCTAAATGTTAACACCTCACCGTGTTAAATTTAACTTAGACTTAGTCCGGTATTATTTTAAGCTAACTCTATCGGGAAAGTTGAAAGACAAAATAACATTATTCGGCAAAACGAGCTTTCGGCGAACAGTACTCCGAAAAACAATTCTGTGTGAAGTTCGTTTGTGTAATTGAAGAAGAATTTAATGATTGAGATAAATCGAATTCAAAAATACTCGAAAATTTCTTTTAGTTCATCGTATACAATAATATGTTGACATGTTTTGACAGTAGCTTTAACAAATAGGAGAAGTAGATAATAGACTAATATTACCGATAACACGTTCTATTATCTGTTGCTCAATAGATGAACCAAATACATTACCAAGTCGCACACAATTTTTTTAACCAAACAACTCAGTAAATAGTTTCTAAGTTATGTTAAAATACTTACTTTACAACAACTTCATAAAGTTTCATTACAATCTGATCATTGGTTTCGGAACACATAGGGTGCCATTGCTTTAATATACGCCTGTAAATCTTACTAATCTCCGAGCCTTTAGGCAGTGCCGGACTAAGGTCGCCTGGGGCCTCTAGGCACTTTATGTTTGGGGGCCCCCTTATACAATGTGTCCCGTCACCAGTGTCGGAGCCTTTAATGGTGTGAAATATAGCATTTTTTATCGACAAATTGCCCCTCAAATTTTGTGGAATACTCATTTCTTGAGTGAATAAATACAAAATCAGAAAATATTTTTTAAACAAAAAATTTAATACAATGTTTTAATTTTACACTTGATCAAACGAAATGTGCGGATACTAGATAAAAAATTATCGACAAAAAATAGAAAAAAATATTTTTTAAGCAAACAGTTTCTAAAATCAATGCACTTCAATTTATTTTTTAATAAAATTCCCATCTTTCGGTTTTATATTATTTTCTCTTTAAATAAACGGTGTATTTTTTTCAAAGTAGTCTTATTTAAAAGCTAGAAAGACTAACTAGCAACAAAAATTTAAAAAACCTACGATTTCGAGCAGTAAATTTGTTAAAAAAAAATAATAAGATTTATTTTTGCGTGAAAAAATACTTTTCATTTTAATTTTTATTTGTTATTTTTAAACTAGCACATTGACGTAACTTTCTTAGCATGTTTTATTAAACTACATGATTTACTCTAAAAGTTCTCCAAAATAACATGGGTTCTATCTCTTTTCGTTTTTAAAATAATCATCATCAAAAAATGCCATCGGTTTGTTGATTTGCGCTGATTTGCGATAAACTCGGGTAGGTACCCATATTCCAACATTAGCAGGTAAAGTTAGAAAGAGATAGATGAATTAAAGCCGAAACGAGCGAGTGAGAGAGTGAATTGTTTTTGTAATGACGTTTTGGGTCTCGTTCACGAGAATGAGACCGCAGAACGAGAACGAGGTAAACTTTTTTAAAACAAACAGTTCATCTTGCAACGTTACCTAACTTGCACGTTGAATAAGCTCATAAATATTTTTCGTCGACATGCCTTCTACGGTAGAATCATTGTCTGCTCGCGAAGTAGCCGACAT
The DNA here is from genome assembly GCA_927399485.1 of Calamotropha paludella. Classification (NCBI taxonomy): domain Eukaryota; kingdom Metazoa; phylum Arthropoda; class Insecta; order Lepidoptera; family Crambidae; genus Calamotropha; species Calamotropha paludella. The sequence goes on from OV656804.1 coordinate 30,340,855, forward strand.
TAATTTTATTTACGGGTTTTGCGATGGCAATGCTCGCGCCGCCGCTCGAGAGTATCGTCAGCGATTCCCGACAAGACCTGCCGTTGACTACAGGGTTTATATAGCAGTGCATAGTGAATTTTGTGAAAATGGACTACGTCGCCCACGTCGTGAACGTGCTCCCGTTATACCTGTGGATGTGGATGAACAAGTGTTGCGTTTGGTGTACCAAGACCCCACAATTAGTACTCGACGAATAGCTCTCCAATTGGGGATTAATCACGTCAGCGTGTGGAAAATTTTGAAAAAAGAATGTTTATACCCCTTCCATTTTCGAAGAGTGCAGAATTTGCATGAGCCATATTACAACGGAAGAAGTGTTTTCTGTTCGTGGCTATTGCGGCAAAGACGTTTAGTCCGCAACTTCTGTGATCTTATTTTGTGGACCGACGAGGCAAACTTTGACCGGACTGGAGTTACAAATTTTCGCAACCTACACTTGTGGATGCCGCAAGAAGAAAATCCGTTAGCAGTTCGGCCAGCATCCTTTCAAGTAGAATTTTCGATAAACGTTTGGGCTGGAATGATAGGAGATTATTTAATCGGACCCTTTATCCTTCCGTCAAGGTTGACAGGCCCAGCTTACCTATCATTTTTACAAGAAGAGCTACCTGATCTGATGAGTGATGTGGATTTACAAACACGGAGGAGGATGTGGTTTCAACATAATATGACGGTGCTCCAACTCGCTTCAGCACAGTCGTGCGTGATTATTTAAACGAACGATACGGAGATAGATGGATTGGACGAGGCGGGCCAGTAATGTGGCCGGCACGCAGCACTGATCTGACCCCCCTGGATTTTTATTTGTGGGGTCATATGAAGCAGATTGCATACAGCACTGTAATTAGTACACAACAGAGAGTACACAGTAACAGAGTTGTTACAAAAGATAATGGCTGCGGCTAGTCAAATAAAAGAAAATCTTACTATTTAAAAAAAAACAGTACGTAGTGTAGCATTACGTACAACTGTTTGTATGGATGAGAATGGTGGTCATTTTGAAAATTTAATAAATTAAATCATTTTACTTTCCTACTGTTATTTTTTTGTTTTATTCCGTAATTTGTCAATTAAATCATTATTAGATAAAGTTTGATTTTCGTGCTGAGATTACTTACCTAAATTAAATAGTGATTATCTTTAACAACGAAAAGAGTTAGAACCCATGTTATTTTGGAGAACTTGTAGAGTAAATCATGTAGTTTAATAAAACATGCTAAGAAAGTTACGTCAATGTACCAGTTTTAAAATAACAAATGAAAAATTAAAATAAAAAGTATTTTAACAAATTTACTGCCCGAAATCGTAGGTTTTTTAAATTTATATTGCTAGTTAGTCTATCTAGCTTTCAAATAAGACTACTTTGAAAAAATACACCGTTTACTTAATGAGAAAATAATTTAAAACCGAAAGATGGGAATTTTATTAAAAAATAAATTAAAGTGCATTGATTTCAGAAATTGCTTGTTTATAAAATATTTTTTTTTATTTTTTGTCGATAATTTTTTATCTAGTATCCGCACATTTTTTTTGATCAAGTGTAAAATTAACAAATTGTATTTACATTTTTTTTTATATTTTCACATTTTGGGGCCCCTTCTACACCGGGGCCCCTAGGCACGTGCCTAGTGTGCCTAGGGGGTAATCCGCCACTGCCTTTAGGTCTGCCAGTGCCAGCGTCTCGGTAGCTCAGTGGTCAAAGTATTCCCCCGGATAGGGAAAGGTCATGGGTGTGTATCCTACCTGAGGGCTCGGAGATGTGGTTGTTTATTTTTACATATGTATTTCAAATCTCATAGAAATTTATTGAATTGAATTGAATTGACATTTGAAGTTTATTTAGAAGACTAGTTGACCCGGGCACGCGGTGCTGTGTTATAAATGAAACATATCCTATTTCCTAAGCAAAATAAAAAAATCATCAAAATCGGTTGAGTAGTTTCTGAATTCATCGCGGTCAAACACTGTGACAGGGTATTTTTATCTCTACTATATAAAAGAAGGACTTTGTGTGTTTGTTACCATACCAGCAACGCGTGGCCGGGTTATACCAGCAATTAACGTTACCATAGCAACGCGTGGCCGGGTTATACCAACAATTAATTCGTTGGATTTGCTCCGACTTAGCACAGGATAGGTTTCATTTTAATTTATAATAAACCAGAAACGCGTGGCCGAGTCATCTAGTATATATAGATTTAGTAGGATGTAACAAAGATGTGTGAACAACATTTGCTTGTACAGGAATTCCTGGTGGTGTTTTCCATTTGAGGCGATGGAATCCTTATCGGTGCACCTCATGTGGGTGGCTGCAGCCACATACTGCGCTATGCTGGCACCCAAGAGTCTTCTGGCCACGCTCATCGGAGTTCTGGGCATGGCGCACTTCAGTCTTGGTAAATATACAAGTTAAAGAGTGGAACTCTTTGCCTGAGTCTGTGTTTCCTGACAAATGCAATTTAGGGGTCTTCAAGTTACAGGTATCTTCTAGGCAAACGCGTCACATCCTAGTTCGTATCATTACATAATATAAAATAAATTCGCTTCCTGCTGTCTGTCTCTATGTATGCTTAGATATTTAAAACTACGCCACAGATTTTGATACGGTTTTTCAATAGATAGAGTGATTCAAGAGGAAGGTTTATATGTATAATACATGCATAATATAGTAGAACATTGCACCCGTGCGAAGCCGGAGCGGGTCGCTAGTTTAGTATAAAATAAAAAAGGGAACCTTTACAAAGAGTTTATTTGTGATTGCTCCAAAAGATTTCTGAAGCTAGCGGAGCTGCTTACATCGATGTCATAAATATAGCACTTGCTAATGGCTATAAGCTACTTTCTATACTGGCACTGCTTAACAAAATAAGGTTATTGCCTTTGATCTGAACTTGTTTATAGAAAAATATAATGTGACGGAAGTAATTAGAATTTAAATACGTCTGCGTCCGTGAGAACGCCGGCGTTCTTTTGAGCCTTAAATTTAGATAAAAAATTGAGAGAAACAAGGCGGTCTTAAGAACTTCAGCCGGCTAGCAGTATGGGTTTTATTACTTCGTATCGAACACAACAGTAGACTTCTTTGGGGCGACCGCTTACAGGGTACAGGGGCACAGGGGCGGTACAGGGGCTCGCGGTACTCGACCTATAAGGGTATAAATTGATACCACGTAAAAAGCCAAAGGTAGGTACAAAAAGACACGTTAAATAGCTGGAGGTTGCCATACATATATTTTGACTAAGCGTTACTGATAACAGACCAACGAATCTCGATCTCATTGTAAACTTTAGAAATCTATAAGATACATTTTATTAACATTACGATTATGAGGAGTTAATTATAATCTGTTGCGGGCTTGTTGATAACGTTGCGTGTTATATCACAGTTTCTGGAAAGCGAGTGCGTTTTATTTCGTAAAGAGATAAACAAAACAAAACTTAGATGGGTAATTAGGCTTCTCTATTTCATCAGCTAAACATAAAGAGATGATTGAAATAAAGCCACTTTTACTGGATAACTATCGCTTCTTATGGTTAATTATATATGTCATTTTATTTATAAAATACTAGCTGACCCGCCACGCGTTGCTGTGTTTTAAATTAAAATGAAACCTATCCTATATGCTAAGTAGCAAAAAAACAAGAAAAATGAAAAAAAAATCAAAATCCGTTGAGTAGTTTCGGAGTTCAATGCGGTTTATAACTGTGACAAGGAAATTTTGTAAATATATACATATATAGATGAAAGTTTGAAACAGGAAACTTCTGACGATCTTTTTACATTAATTTATTATGCCGTTTACTGTAAATCTGATAATGGAACAATAAAAATATCAAAAATAAAAACAGCACTACATAAACATTTACTACTTAAAATGTAAACAATATACTGTTTTGTTAGTCAAATAAGGATAGTCATATTTTAATTTATATTAAATAAAATTAATTTTAGAAAGAGAAATATTTAAATTATAATTTTTATTAAAACTTTGCTTCGTGATTCTCATATGACACAATAAATACCGAGAACTAAGAGTATTGCCTCGCTGGATGGCAAGACTTATTCTTCATGGGAAATAGTTGTCAGTTCTTGGATCTCGAGATGTATTTGTCAGATTTTTAGTGTTTTTGAAAAGTAGTTGAATATTTTTGTCCTCTGCGACCAAATTTTGAGTTAAAAACATCAGATCAATTAGCCTAGCTCAAAGTAAGCTCTGAAATGCTTGTGTTATGGATACTAGGGCAACGGGTATACGTATGGCACATAAATATTTTAAATGTTAAATGACTGAGGAAAAAATGTTCGTATTCATCACACAAACGTGGGCCCATTCCGAGATTCGAGACTAGCACCGTCGGTGCTACAGGCAGAATACCATTGCACAAAATGGACGTAAGGTTTACCAAACTAAAGACTGTAAGTTCTTTGTTTAGGATACTAGGGCATCGGATAGAGGTTCTATACTTTGATATTTAATATTTAAAAACCCATGACTCAGGAACAAATGCTCGTATTCATCGCACAAACATCTGCTATTTTCGAAACTCGAGCACCGTTGCACAAAAAAGACGTCAAAACAGGCTACAGGATTTGTGAAAAAAATCTTCTTTTTAATTGCGCCCCTGGCAACTTGGGTACCCTCCGGGACGCGGGGAAGGGAGGTGGTGAATCCTCAGGGTTACTCCGGCCCAGCTTTGGAGTTACCTATGTCGGGCTCGTACTGAAAAAACACCATCTAGGAAGTGCCGTAGCCTGGGAAGGCTGTATAGGCTTCATCTAAGCGACAGCCTCGAGGGAATGTCAGCGACGCAACAGAACAAAAATCTTTAGTATGACCATTATTATAGGTAGGGGCAGTGGCAGTTTCGGTGGAGGTCTTCTAATAGCCTCCTTCGGCACGAGGGAAGCCTTCCGCTACATGGGCCTTATCGCCTTCCTCGGTGGGGTGCTGTACGGCCTGCTGCATTATTTCTGGCTTCGGAACATCAACATGCATGACATGGATGACGTTTGTGATCAGGATACAGGTGAGGAGAGAGAGACAAAAAAGAAATTAGCTGAGGATTCGGGTTCAATGTTGTCAGGTCAAATTATTGTCTCTGATTCTGTTATGTGTTCCCCTATTGCTTTACCATATCGATGGCGAAGTGCCAATACCTCCTATAGATACTGCGTTGTCGTAATTTATTTATCTATAAAGAACAACTTACAAAAGATACACAATGGAAAAAATATTTAATTTCTGTATGTGGTTCAAGCAAAAAGTGCTTTTTAATTACAATTTGGCACGGTATGCTATACAGGTTACAAGATATATAAGCAAACAATTTTATATATTTTTAATATACTTAAATAAAATTAGGACTTGGTAGATAGCTATAAGTTTTTTTTAAACAAATAGCTTTTACGCTGGCTATTAAGTGTAATTAAAAATATGATAGGTCGCGGACCTACTACAGTCAGTCGGATGATAAAAATATAAAAAAATTAATAACATATCAAACAACTCACATACATTGTTCCGAACCCAAGTTGAGTAGCTAAAGCACTTGTGTTATGGAATTCAGAAGCAAAGACGGTACCACCAACCTCAAATATACAAAAGTTCGTTTTCTACGTCGACCCAACCGAGGTTCTAACCCAGAACCTCGGAGTAACCGGTATACAGACAACCATTTTGTTTTTTTTATTGGTTTCATATTTACTATAACAACTTCCGTAGCTGTTTCCTTCATTCATAAAATCCGGGCATATATTAGATAAACAAACTTACACCAGCATTTTGTATGCTCAAAATTTCTTCAAACAGAAAGCGGTGAAGGTGACAAATTGAACAATGAACCTCTTCGCAAAGACGCTGAGACGATGATATCCCTGGAGAGACTTCACATGATAACGAGGTACAACCCACTTGGCTCTCTGCACTCCTTGCCCAGAGGATCAAGATCGAGGGTGAGTAGACGGTATTCAGCTAATCAAGTTTTATATACATAAATATACCAAAGTATATTTTGAACATTAAAAAGTCAAAGTGGAAGTAACTTGTGATTTTTATATTTTCAAAAAAATCTTGAAAAATCTCGAAAAAATGGGAGAGCACTATTCCCGGCATTCAAAGGATGCGGTTTCGAAGAATAACTTAGAATACCTTAGCATAAATTGATGTTGATATTTTCTGTGTTGTTCTATGAAAAAAAAACATTCCATAAATCATTTTAAATACAAAGATATGAAAATCATAAATTAAATGTCTGTTTCATCTTAACCTATTGTCAAAACATGTGTAAATATTTTTTTCGAATGCGGAAATGTTCCTCTCATTGGTAAAGCAACGCTGGCCTATGGCGTATAGTATTAGGAAATTTCGTGGGGTGATAACAAGGCTAGGTAGCCTTTTAACTTTATTACTTCATGAGTTACAAAGATATTAGTAGTGAAAACTTTAAATCAATATATTGACCCTGGTAGGGCACAGCAATATAAAATTTATAATATGTTATAGGTAATTTGAATTATTGAATATAGTTTAAATATTTTTAACTTTTTTATATTTATTTTTGCATCTTTTAATGCTATCTTATAAGATAAATTATTTTAATAGAAAAATACTAGAAAAAAGCGACTAGATAAAATGGTGAGGTTTATTTCGTTCAATATATATAATTATTCAATGTTAGCATCTTCATCTCTCGTTTTCAGTTCTCTCAGGGTGACATCAACGAGCCAAGAAGCCGCAGCGGCAGCAACAGCCAACGACGCGGCAGCAACTACGAAGGCTCTGCTTCGAAGGTCGATCTCCTCAAGTCAGCGTTGGAGATCAGTCACCAAAACGCCAAAAGCCATATTTCTAATCCAGTGTTATCATTCTCAAGACCTGCAAACCATTATAAGGTATCTAATGTCCTAATCATTCTATTATTCTGCCCATATTTGTATACAGGTCTACTATATTTATGATCATATCTTGGGGAGAATTGACGAATTCTGTGGTAGTGTGCTGAAGCGAATCCCACAAAAGGATGCACCTGAGGGTTTTATTGGGTATGCCCTTCACTGAAGCGTGAGTTCCACATAGCCACATAATCCACCGTCTACCCAACGGTGGGGTATGCGTAAAGCATTTCCCCTCGACAAATAAAGTAAGAATTGACGATGACCCATTGATTGACTGGATCATTATCTTAGCCATATGACATCCACTGCTGAATGGATCAGTAAAAGACCGTAGTAGACCAGCAATATCATAATTCGTCTTTTACGACACTTTAAATTGTGAAGAGTAGGTGTTTTTCTACTCTGGTATCCCACGGAGTACTCCTGGGTTTGTTTCACTGGTTCTAATGACTAAAGGTGCAGCTAGGTTTAACAGCTTAACCCTTCTGAAGCTCGAGGAGCTAGAAATGTATCTGATAATCTGTTCTTGCTTAAGTTGTTGATCCTCCTAAAGTCAACCTCTTCTCATCGAGCTGTTTATTCAACACTTACTTCAGTTGGAATCTTTGTGGTTGGTTTCTAAGATGATGCGTCGAAAATAAAGTGAAAATAAAATAAAACTGTAACAAAGATGTTGGAATGATTCAAAGTGTTTTGTCGGATCCTCAATATGAAATTACAAAATCTTTATGTAGCTTAGTTACTAATTTAAGTTTGTAATAGGTATGATAGGATTGGCATACCCAAATGGATAAAACCCCTTTAAAAATATAGAATAAAAAAAATCATCATCATCACAGCCGGAACACGTCCATTGCTGGACGAAAGCCTCTCCTATAAATTGAGGATCTTGCCACAACCTCTATGCTCGGCAGTCAGGTTGGAGGTCGCAGTACAAAACCCAAAATTCTGAAAACGCTTGTGGTCTACGGAAGGTGTATGGTGACTCCCTCCATTGTCATTAGTCGCCTTTTTGATACTTAAGTGTAAGGGGATGATGCTATCCTACTCTACCGGATACCATACGGCAATAATAAGTGCTATCTTCTAAGCTAAACTATCATAGCCACGACCGTTTGGTGCAATAGTGGCGATCCTCCCTTTAGCATCGGTGGTCCTGGGTTCGAGTCCCAGAAGGGGCAGATGTTTGTGTGATTACTACTAAATATGAATATTACATATCTATGTATATTAAATGTATGTCTATCCGTAACCCTAGTATCATTAACACAAGCCTTAAAGTGCATACTTTGGACTAGGCTAATCGGTGGAAATGTAAGAAATATTATTATAGTTTCTCTACCCTTTTCCCTTTGTTTCTAACTGTAATGTTATCTTAAGAGCTTTTTTCTAAACGCGCCGTCGCCCCGCGCTTTGATCAATAAAAATAACAATGAAACGAAGCTTAAATATGAATTTATGAAGATATTTAAAGTTATACCTGTAAATACCTGCATAAATTCAATCTCGTGCTCGAATCGGTATCTGTATTTAAATAGTATCGATACAAATCGATAGCAAAGCAAAAAATTGCTCCGTAGAATAAATAGAAACGCGCGTCAACAGCGTGTTAAAAATCGAAATGTGCAAAGGCCCTAAAGTTTCCTCCATGCATTATTAAAATGCATCAAGATGTACTTTGATCGGAACACGTGTCTTTAGATATAAATAACCTGAACATTAAGAAAGCTAATATTCAACAAATAAAGTAGAACTTGTTTATACTCGCATTGTAACATTATTTATTACATATTAACATACTATCTTAAGATTATGACGCATTGGTAGAAATTTACGACACAGTTTATAAACGACTTTGGCAGCTTATATTATAAGTGCGAACGTTTAGCATGAACGCTTTGAAATTTTCCATTTCACGTGATAAAATATATTTGCTTTTCCAACAAACAATCAAATACAGGATAAATATTCACTATAATTATAGACTTCATTTTTGTACTTTATTTTATTTGAATGAATGAATGAAAGTTTATATGGCACAATATACAACACAATTATAAGACAAGACAAAAATATTGACAACGAAAAACATAAAAAAATAAAAACATAGAGATAGTACCAAATAGGCCTCCGCCTATTTTTATATTTTTTTGTTTTTTTCTTTCGAATTTTTCTAGAATTTTCTATTAAAATAATTTATCATTATTGTATTGATTACTTAAATAAAAATACAACGGAAAATAAAACGAGAAACTTTTAATTATTATCAGTTTTAAGTATTAAAATATAATAGTTAACTAAATTCTTGAACCAGCTAAGTTATAATGGCGATTCCCAAGCCCTTTTTGATATGACATGACAATACACAATCTACCAGACATTACATTCAATATTTTTAATTGGTAATATGATAAATTTTATTTAAATATTTGAAAATCGCCCGGTCTCTACCACAGAGAGAGTCCTTATGTAGAGTCACAGTAACACTGTTCACTCTATAGTTTTTCCTGAGAACTTCTGTGTTGTATGTAATGTATCATTATCAAAGATAGTAATCTTGCCGATGCATCAAAGACTCCCGCTTCTAGTGCTGGTAGAGGTACATATTTATGTGCATATGTTCCCGAATTATGGTTCGGAATCTTAATATAATGGGTTTCCCATTTAAGTTTCACTGTGATTACTATGGGTTAAACTTATTGGTGTGAACGCGAGAAATGTTACTATTGCTTGTATATTATAATCATACCAATTGAGTCACCGAGTGATCTGGAATTGACAGTTACGAAAGCAACGGGATTTAGATCTGGATCTGATATAAGTCGGTACCTATATAAAAATGAAATTGCTATATCAAAAGTTAACGTAGACCCAATTAATAAAATAATAAAAAAGGGTTAATAAATTGAACAATTATTTATGACCCCTGTTACTATTTACTATATCGTTTACCCGGTCAATGTTTTTATTCAAATGTGTAAATATGGTTAGGTAAGGTTAGTTTACCAGCAATCGAAAGACAAAATTGTGACTGATTTCCACCTTAGAATTGAATGGTGTGAATTGTCAATAATTTATAATATATTTTTCCAGCAAGCGCAGAGTGCACCAAAATTAATGCTACTGGGGTTAACGCAGCGGAACAACATATCGCAGCCGGCGCTAGCGGAATTCGATCCAAGAAGACGGGATTCGATTCCTGAAGAAGCTGAGGAAGACCGTTTGGCAGTTCCAGCTAAACTACCCTCGAAGACGAAGAGTGATAACCTCCCACCGCCTCCTACATATGCTGAGGCTATCAGCGAACACAGGAAAAGTTGGCATTCCGACGATAGCACGCCTACTTAGGTCTTTAAATTGAAATTTACAAAAAAGGTCAAAGTTGATATTGTCCCTTTTGAATGAGACCAAGATCTTAAAGAAAAGAACTTTCACAATAGCGTGATCGACTGTCAAACATGTATAATGTATTAAGTAAGGGTTAATTCAAAGTTAAATTGAATCTTATTCAAACCACATTCAGACTCTTTTTGTTGTAATATTGATAATAACTAAAATATTAGGATTCATCCAATTCACTTAAGCTCTTGGAGATTAGCGTGTGTTTATAATTTTAGCGAATACAGTGCCTTATGATCCATATCGCTAGTCAAACCAATAAAGAACAGAATACTTCAAAACTCCTTGGTCAATAAGTAAGAAAATGATAATTGAAGATGTTTTAAAAGACAGTATCATGGACCCATAGGTGTAATCTTCGTGAAACCATGTTACTGTGAAGTGAATGCACTCTAGCAATTTTCTTTGGCAGTTTATATTAGGGATGTTGCGGATGTATTTTTTTTCACATCCGCGGATGCGGATGCGGATGCGGATTTTAAGAGGCTCACATCCGCGGAAGCGGATGCGGATGCGGAACTGTACAAAAAACCTAAGTTTTGGTTTGGTAGGGTAAAAAGCAGTAATATTTATCCTTTCTTTATCTATACATTGAAAATAAAATTGGAGTGTCGGTTTTTAATATTGAAATAACCGTTTTTTACATGCATATGAATATATATACGGTACATACACTAAAGTAACATGTTTTACAATTTTTGTCTGTCTGTCTGTCAGTGTGTTCGGGCTAAACTCTAAAATGGCTGGATCGGTTTTGACGGGACTTTTATTGGCAGGTAGCTGATGTAATTAGGACTAACATAGGCTACTTTTTTTTTTTTAAATTTTATTTTAGAAAAATAAATTAATTGCCATGTCCAAGTACTGTCCAGTACCGGGCGCAACTCTCACCACTTCTCCCACCAACGAATCAATGCGCCAATCGCGCGGGCTCAGAAAAAAAAAATTGCATGGCCGGGTCAGGTAGTTTAATAATAAGTGAATTACCATTACTGATTACTTGTTTTAGAAATGAAATTTAAATATGGAGCATTATATTTAATGAAAAGTAGAATGGCCGCCTTTTCGGACTCCAGTCTGTTTCGCAAGGGTTCGTGTATTAATCCTGTGCTACTAAATAACTATTCACTTGGAACACTGGCTGGTGGCGCTGATAAGAATTTGCGTGCTTTTATAGGTAACAGTTTAAACTCACTTTGATTAACACTCCACCATTTAAGAGGACTCTTATTTAAATTAATTCACTTTTTATTACGGAAAGTAAGTAACTCCTTCTTGTGAATTGTCAGGGCTGACAATTTCTGGTGTTTCCTGACTCTCCTCAACATCACTTGATAAATCGAGCATAATCGAGATCACTAATTAAACAGGACTGACATCCTGTAACCTGAGGTCTCTAGTCGTTCCGTTCTGTTTCCATGAAATCTGTCATTCTCATTTTCTTCGCTCTTTCGGTACTTGGATATATTGTTCGAGAAGCCAATATGTCTTCCGTGTTTCTGTTAATCTTCAATATACCTAGATAACACTGAAAATGTTTAAAAAAGGAAAAACGGCTTAATATAGAAAGTTGCCAATACTTTTATTGTTTTTCGTAGTAATCTCTCTACACATCGTCGCATTCGATGGAACCACTGAGAAAGCAGTGGGCCCATTCTTCCTTAGGGGTCTCTTCTATGGCATTTTCGTACGCTTTCACCGCATCTTCAGGGCTCGTAAAGCGAATTTTATCTTTAGTTCTTGGGAATAAATAAAAGTCGCAGGGCGCCAGATCAGGACTGTATGGCGGATAACTCATTATCTCGACACTTGCCAAATATTCAACAGTCCGTTCTGCGGAGTGCGCTGAAGCATTGTCGTGGTGAAGTAGGATCCTGCTTCGAAGGCGCTGCTGTCGATTTTTTTCTAAGACAACAGGCAAACAGCGATTGACATACCAGTCTGCAGTAACTGTCCTTCCATCTTCTAGCACAACTGTCGCGAAATGACCATTCCGACCAAAGAATGAAGCAATCATCTTTTTTCCTTGACTTCTTCCTTTCTTTACCTTAGCTGGCCGATCCTTGAAAGGAAACACCCACTGAGCTGATTGTCTTTTGGTTTTGGGTTCGTAGCAATATATCCAGATTTCATCACTTGTGACGATGTCAAATACAGCATTTGAGTCACCGCCGTTGAACTTATCTAATATTTGGCGACACCAGTCCATGCGAAGGTGTTTCTGGCCGTCGGTTAAAGTATGGTACAAAGCTTCTGGACGCCTAAATGTTCGTGTAATATTTTTTGAACTTGACTCATACCAATGCCTAGGCTTTGAGATTGCTACGTCCACGCTTAAACTCGTTAAACTAATTGTAAATAGTGGCACGAGATGGGGCTTCATTAAGAAATGCTAATCGCAACCTATCATAGCTTTGTTGTTGAGTAAGCCCACAACGAAAGTCAATAAAAATCATTGACCGAAAGTTTTCTTGTGTTAGGTTCATTTTCACTTGTAACAAGAGTTTTAGATTTGCCGCCAATTCCCAAAAACAAATGACAAATGAATGCATTAGTTTACGAAAAAACATTAGGTTACGAAAAAGTTCTAAAATCAAAATTGAAAAAGTTTTTATTAGCAATGTTTCTAACTGGTCAGTTCTAAACATTTTCAGTGGTATCCACGTATCATCTTTAATCTTTTACTCGGTCGACACGCGCCACTCGCCGGCCCCTCCCCTTTCTTTCTTGTCGCATCCGCATCCGCATCGCATCGATTTATGCGGATGCGGATGCAGATGCGGATGCCTAAATCGATGCGGATGTTCCGCATATGCGGATGCGGATGCGAATATTCGCAACATCCCTGGTTTATATTATGAATGTTTGTGTAAATTTTTAATAGGATATCCTTGCAAATTACTTAGAGATAATACGTGAGAGTAGATCAGAATTTTTCTTGATCCTGAATGAGATGGCTTTAGAAAAATACAAGTAGCCAAGGAGTTTTTGATTTCTAGTAAACATATAACTCGCACTATAACTACTTGTCAGTTCACGGTAGCAATTGCTACCGATAGCCAACACCCCTCGTCAGTCCCTGGTAGCAATTGCTACCATATTCAAATTTCCGCGTGGCCTGCTGTTTTTTTTTTAATTACGATTAATTTTTGAGTTACAGAGATCCAAATATTCTGTGGTGAATTCTTTATTTAATCAGCTTTACGGTAGTATTTTTTGTTTGCTTTGTTCACAATCCGCGCAGCATTGGAACTGTTGAGAGGGGTGGGTTGCGCAGTAGCGGACCGACAAACCACTCTTCGTTAAGTTTCTGTGGTTTATTAATAGATTAGATTTCTTGCCTTGTCCATCGTCTGTTATATCTATATTTATTGAAACCACAGATAAATCAGAACAAGAAGACCAAAGATAAAAGCTTTTACTGTCGAAATGATTTTCGAATCATCAACAAACAACTTTGAGTAGAAACTTTTCTATTTGTTTTTAATTTAATTACTTTGCTTTCCTTATATCTTCTTCGGTGACGTCAGCGATTTTGCTATGTTCGAACGTACTATGTACGCTACATATGAACGTAGCTGTAAACTGTGTATACGAGTTTATATTGAATGGATTGTTTGTAAAAATTGTGTTGACGGGAATCAAAGGTAACCTAGTTTTCGTTTGAGAACTTTTTAAACCTTATGTCTTTTAAGTACTGCGAGTATAGCATAAAATCCATATCAAATTTTAGCGGTTTATCATAGTTCATTTTTCGTTTAATAAATTGTTTCACTACTCTTCTTGTAAAAGACACAAGCTCAAATAAATTTATAATTGTTTATTATAATTTTTTTTTGTGAAAAAAATCAGAAAAAAATTCGCTATAATTACTCTAATTAATATAAGCTTTTCCATATTTTTAAAGATTCTTTCAAAATATGTTTAGTTAATTTTTACAAACATTAACTTCTTTTTCTTTATCAACATTGGTAGTTTATTTTGAATTTCGTTCATGACTACATCTTTATACAATGGAAGACAAAAAAGTATCCATGAATACACTAAATAATATAAAAAAATGCATTCATAGACTTTATTTACAGGTTAAGATAATAAAGGCTTTAATTTATATAAGTTGTACATAGTAAATGTTGTTTAAGCTCTGTTAAATTCGGCTATCATATCTGTTCTTTACTGATTTCTTTTCGTGGTGAATAAATTAATTTTGTTACTATTCTTATTTGTTTTAATTACTATTACTCGAAGCGACATACCTCGAATGTCAGAATGTTGTTTTTAAGTTTAGACGTTGGCACGTAAGACGTAACCGGTTCATTTTAGAGTGTGCCAATATTTAAACAAAACCACTACAACAGGATTCAAGACGTGTTTAATTACGATTTTATATTTAACGCTGACGTTTCGATTTACAGGAGCTGTGATCACAGGATGACTAAGATAATGGTCGTCATAAGTGTGTACCATCCAAAATTTTAGTTGGGCTTAATTATTATTTTTTGTTTTATTTGCATTTATTTATTTGTTTTATTATATCGATGATTTCTGTAAACTACCGAGTATATCACCAGTTCAGAAATTGGGAGGCTTTTTTTTAATGTATGATCGGTGTGGAAGAACTAAACACAGGTAGAATTAATAATAATAACTTTTACATCATAATAAAAATTTGTTTATTAATTTAAAACGTTTATTTAAATGCATATTCTGTTGATATATTAAAATTACTTTGGTTTTGACAATTCTATCTGTTTTGAAAATGGTTTTAGTTAGAAGTCTTTCTGTTTGATTAGCTTCTACGTTCTGTGTATATCAGCTCAAAAAGCATTTATGAAAGAAATCCTATTCTTTAAAACTTGTGTTAAAATATCACCTCACGTAGAATTTAAAGTCACTTCCACTTTCTGGCTAACTGCTGAGCTATATAGGGTTATAGCATTTCACCCATTAGTTGAGAAAAATGTGAATTCAAATCCCATCTGAGGAGAATATTATCACCACAAAATTTCTAAAATACAACTCAAAATCTATTTACAAACGTTGATATTTAAATATTTAGATCTGCAAACATTTTCTCCAATTTCATTAATAGTAACATATACACTTTATTTATTTTCTCACTATGAAAATAAGTTTGGTACTTTACGATTGAACCACTTATAATTAAGGCTCTTTCATATAAGCGTTGTTTTGAATTCATAAAGTAATTTATATAATGCTGACCATTGTCACATCTGCATCTATTACTTTAATTCAGTTGATATTATTAGTGACCGATTAACTGAATTGAAGTTCGAACACATTAAATTGAAGACCAATCACACTAAAATAAAGACCTTTTTTTTTATTGTGAATAGGTTAGCTCTTTACCGCTATCACGCCTGATGGTAAACGACGATGCGATATAGGATGTGACGCGCTTGCCTAGAAGTTTACTCGTGACTTAAAGACCCCTAAATAGTATTCAGCATGAGACATAGACTCAGGCAGAGAGTTCCACTCTTTAGCGGTACGGATTACAAAATTGGAACTAAACGCTTAGTGCAGCTCTTTGGTATATCAACCATATAACGGTTAACTATTTATAAGTCTGGTTGTCCCATGAAAAAATGGGGTCGGCAGAACAAAGCTGAGCAATTCTACTGCACACTTTCCGAAATGTTGTAAAAAAGGTTGTAAAAAGAGCTCGCTTCGATCACATAGGCCGCATTGGGAAGAAGCTTGCCTCTTACCCTTCGGGTAGTAAAGCGTTTTGGTCCCTGGCTAAGTCGATCGAGGGTAACTTCTGCCGTTCCTCAGTGCCTCCCTTGCTGAAACCTGACGGATCATTGGCACACACGGCCAAGGAAAAGGCCGATATATTTGCCGAATTATTTGCCGAAAGTTCGCGTTTGGATCCTGGCAATGCTGTACCTTCCGGTTTGTCAAGATGTGGGACTTTTATGTCTGAAATTCGTATAAGACAAACCGAAGTCAGAAAGGCATTGCGGGAACTGGACGTGAATAAAGCCAGTGGTCCGGATGGTATACCAGCCATAGTACTAAGGACTTGCGCTCCTGAGTTAGCTCCGGTATTGACACGCCTATATCGGTTATCTATGGCTAAAGGACAAGTGCCAAAGTCCTGGAAGCTGGCCAACGTGCAACCTGTGCCTAAAAGGGGCAGTCGTGCTGATCCTATCAATTACAGTCCCATCTCGGTCACGTCCATTCTCTGCAAGATAATGGAACGTGTACTGAACCACAGGCTCCTGTCGTATCTAGAAGAAAATGACCTCCTTAGTGACCGGCAATATGGGTTTCGCCGGAACCGGTCTACTGGAGATCTTCTAGCATACGCCACTTACATATGGAGCGAAGCCATCGAGAGGCACGGTGAGGCGCTTGCCGTCTCTCTTGATATCTCGAAGGCTTTTGATAGGGTGTGGCATGAGGGCCTTATTGGCAAGCTTCCATCATATGGTCTTCCCACTGGTTTGTGTGTCTGGATATCGGACTTCCTGAGAGATCGGTCAATACGAGTTGTCATTGACGGCAGCTCGTCTGACCATTTGGCTATCAATGCCGGCGTCCCTCGGGGTTCCGTTCTCTCTGCAACACTTTTTCTGCTGCATATAAATGACCTGCTGTTGCCCGGTATTTTGGGGTACGCAGATGACAGCACTGTTGTAGAGACCTATATGTCTGATGCACGAGCCAGTGCTGAACAGATCCAGCGTCATAGAGAGGCGATGGTTAGCCGCATGAACCTATCTCTGCAGGCAGTCTCCGAATGGGGCGATGCGAATCTAGTAGGGTTCAATCCGGCAAAGACCCAAGCGTGTCTTTTCTCCGCTAAAAGGAGTCCTTTCAACTTGACTCCTACTTTCCGAGGTGTATCCGTTCCGATCACTGACCATCTTGAGCTTTTAGGTATGTCTTTGTCACCAACTCTCAATTTTGGCTCTTTCATTGAGAGCATGGCTCAAGTGGCTTCAAAAAAACTTGGCATTCTGGCGAATGTGAGAAAATACTTCACACCGGAACAGTTGCTCAACCTATACCAAGCACAAGTTCGATCGTGTATGGAGTATTGTTCTCATCTTTGGGACGATTCCGCCCGATACCAGCTCCAGACGCTTGAGTCCATTGAGAGGAGGGCAAAGAGGCTCATCGGCAATGAAGATCTTTTCTATAAAAAGCTCAAAAGCCTTGAGCATAGACGGAAGGTAGCAAGCCTATCCGTATTTTATAGGATACATTTCGGAGAGTGTGCAGCTGAATTGTACAATCTTCTTCCGCCGTCCCCATTTTATCATCGGACAACCAGACTTACAAACTGGCGACACCGTTATATGGTGGATATACCAAAGAGTCGCACTAAGCGTTTTGGTTCCAATTTTGTGATACGTACCGCTAAGGAGTGGAACTCTTTGCCTGAGTCTGTGTTTCCTGACAAATACAATTTAGGGGTCTTCAAGTCACGAGTAAATAGGTACCTTCTAGGCAAGCGCGTCACATCCTAGATCACATCGACGCTTACCATCAGGCGAGATGGTGGTCAAGCGCATGCCTATTTTCTATAAAAAAAAAAAAAAAATGTATGCTATAAAAAACGGATAGACTTTCGTCGGTGTTCAAGACTTTTCGACTTATTATAAAAAATATTTACTGAATTGAAGACTGAAAACCCAAAATTAAAGGCCGAATTCACTAAATTAAAGATCGAACTTACTAAATTGAAGGCCAAACACTACATTTCGTGTGCACACGTATTCCCTTTTATTAAAGTGGGGTTGTAAGTGAGTGTCTTATTACAATGGAATTTACAAATAAACGCTTATTTAAAAAAGTCTCAACCATACAAAAGACGTTTTCTTCTAAGATGTCGTAACGATGTTTGTTTTAATGTCTTGATGTTGCTTTGCAGTCGGTGTGATCGGTCTTTGTAAAGTACTTCTTACTAATCTTGTTCTTGTCTGCCGCATCGTAAGCTTTGTTGAGAATGTCGGTCGAAGGCTGCTGTTCTCTTGTTAGTATCCAAGAGGTAACTAGAAAGAAATTTTATATACTTTACATATTTTTATATAATTAATATCACCTATCGGATCCAATTGTGAATTTTAACCATACAGGGGTACAAAATACAAACGAAAACTTCCTTTACAAAGGGATTGAGTGATAATGACCCGTAGGGAAGAATTATATATATATATATATATATATATATATATAATTCTTAAAAAAATAACAATTATGAGTTAGCACTTGTAAACTTGTTTTACTTAAAGTTTAAATAGTATGTACTATTTTATGAAAAATTGTTTTAATAAAAAAATCCATTCGGCTTGCTGTCTTATAAAAAACTTGTTAGCCTGGTAGATCTTTATTGGTATTTTTCAATTAAAAAAATAATCTATTATCAACAATTAATTTAGAATTTTTGAAATCATAATATGTTTTCTTTTGACGTGATAACGTCTTATAAATCGATGAACACTGACTGCACGCACGAAAACGTGTAACGTCCGCGTGCAAGCGAGATCGCAGAACAAGCGATAGAGAGGCACGATCGACCTAAACGTTCGATTTGTGGCGCATCTATCTCTCTTCCACTTCATTAAGTGAAAATGAAATGAAAAAAGCTTTATTCACAAACTGCACACATAAAATACATATACAAAAATTAAGAAAGAAAGAGAAAAAATACAGTGTGCAGAAGGAAATGGTCACGACTCAGCATATATGTCGAACCAGATAGCTCGACGCTGATTTTCTGTCGTGCCAACATCGGACGAATAACGATATCACAATTACATACACAAATACAATCTCACAATCACATACAAATCAGACATGCTTCAATATAAATAATTAATTAATAGCTAAAAAATAAAACAAATATACAATGACAATAAGCAAAAATTACAACAGGCTTACAATAAAAAAACAAATAAATTAACAACATAGATAATATACACAACTTTATAAAATTGAATAATTATCTGGAACACTAAAAGGAAACACAATAATAATAATAAGAGGCATTTCTTCGCCACCACCTTAGACAATACTTTGAGGAAGCAATTACTCTTTATATCGTTTTTTAAACGTATATTTAGAGACAAAGATACGCAATGGTGGCGGAAGATTGTTCCAACACTTCGTTGCCTGATAGCGAAAACTGCCATGTTTTTGCCAACATGTTTTTGCCAACTGCAAAACATGCTTCTCGAATTTCAGTCTGTCATCCATAAGAACGCCTAGATTTTTAGCCTCCGTAACACGATCAATTACAGACCCCTCGACAATAACATCGGGAATACATGAGGAAGTTGTCTCAATTTGTTTTGCTGAGCCAAAAATCATATACTTAGACTTACATGGATTTAACAGAAGTGCATTATCACTTGCCCACCTTGCAATTCGTTGTAGATCTGAGTTTAAATTTGCTACAGCAGCTGAAACGTTCTTAGGATTAGTATGAACATATAATTGTGTATCATCAGCATATAGATGGTAATTACAGTAATGTATTTGGTTAATCATATCTGCGGTATACAATATAAATAGAAGTGGACCCAGGAAGGAGCCCTGAGGAACGCCACGCACCACTTCCTTTGCTTTCGACAATGCAGAGAATCCGTTTTGCTTAAATATTTTCACAATCTGGGACCTTCCATTCAGATAAGAACTAAACCAATTTATCGTAGTTGAAGAAAACCTATAGAATGACATTTTAGAGAGCAAAAGAGATAAATTGATGGATTCAAACGCACGTGAGAAATCCAACAGTACTAGTACGGTGCTGAGTCCTATGTCTTGTGCCACCAAAATGTCATCAGTAACATCCAGTAAAGCAGTTGCAGTACCAAGTCCCTTTCTAAAACCAGATTGCACAGTTGGAAGTATGTTATTAGTCTCCAAATATTCAGAAACTTGGAGATACACAACTCTCTCTAAGACCTTAGAGAGGCAGGGAAGAATGCTAATCGGTCTTAAGTCCTTGAGTTCAGTAGGAGTTGCATTCTTAGGTATTGGAGTGACCAGAGCAGTTTTCCAAATTGAAGGAAAGACAGACATCAATAAAGACTTGTTGATGATCGATGTGATTATCGGGATCGTATGCGGCAACGTTAATAAAATCATGTCCGAGCTGATTGCATGTATACCTTAAGCATTAGATTTTAGAGTAAGTAAGATTTTGGCAATGTAATTCTCGTTCACTAATCTGAGTTGAAAGTTACTATCGTTAAAATTATTGGTTTTATAGAAATTTAACAAAGCATCTGGAACCTTATTAGCACAAGGTATATTTAGAAAATGCGTATTTATTTCGTCCGGATCAAAGTTAAGTTGATCTGGCCGGGGCGTAGCATCTGATAAAATACTATTCTTTAAGTTCTTCCAAAGAGGTTTAGGGTTGTGTGTATTATTATTTATTGATTTGTCATAAAAAACTTTTTGCTCTTGATACATAGCTTTATTTGCAACTTTTTTCAATGATTTATAATACACTTTGTGTTCATCTTTTCCTGTTTTACAGTATCTATTCAAGGCTTTATCACGTAATTTAATCATCAGTCTTAGATTATCCGTCATCCATGGAGTGTTTTTGATTTTCATCAAACACGTTTTTAAGGGAGCATGTTTATTGAATAATTCCATAATAAGAGTGTTGAAAGTCAAAACCATCTCATCTACCGATGGCAAAAAAATTATACTTTGCCAATCAGCTTTATGCAAATCGTCATTAAATTTGTCAATATCAATATCCTTTATAGGCCTAAAAGTAAGATATCGCGCAACCGGTTTCTCCTTTTTGACATTCAATGTAGCAGTGACTAAGGCGTGGCCGTAAATTCTTGAAAACTTACTCACTCTAACCTCTTTTACGCCAACATTAGTACAGATAACATCTATCAAAGTTTCACTTTTTTCCGTAAAATGAGTCGGTTCGTGTACGATTTGAGTAGGGCCACTGTAGTGTGTAAAATCTTGGAAATGTTGGAATTTTATGTCACTCGTATCAAACAAATTTATATTAAAATATCCAAGAAGAACGATTCCGTCAAAATTTGAGAACATTGAAACTGACTCAGTTATGGCATCAAAAAATGTATTCACATTTAACCACGGGGGCTTATATGCAGTACCAATGGCAACATTTTTCGAGTTAACAGACACACGAGACGTGAGTTCCGACAGAGTGCTGTTGAGCAACTCCAGCTGTACCCGGGTGGCACGCATCCCGTCTCTGAGCTCTCGTATTTTCATGAAAATTGTTTGAAGCGTAGCTGTCTGAGCTGTAGTGTCCATTTTAGGAGATTCATTAGGGCTTGGCAAAGCCGCACCACGACGATCATTAATACCTGCAGCACAATCCGCAGTAAAAACGCCTCGCACAGGCGTATTAGAATTATTGGATTTCGGTTGCCTGCTACTGCATAATGCACATTTCCAAACCGCCTTGTGCGCCTTAGTCATATTGTTTAAAAATCGCTGTTCGGACACGTTCGCATATATGAGATCATAATTTTGATCACAAGTACTACAGCGCAAATATTGCCGTTTTTCTAAAGGTTTCAAACAACCTGCGCATGTTACTTTATTCGCAGACATTTTTACTTTTTATATGAACACAAAAGTTCTTTAATAACTGAATAAAAAATAAAAGTTTAAGAAGGCCTATCACGAGTAAACAAAAAAAAAAAAATTAAAAGAAGATCAGTTCCTGAATAATTGGTGATTTGAACTCAGATCACTGCGGTAAACACGATCACTTATGCGCTGCGCCACGCGGATCCGGCAATCTGAGGCAAAATAAGCTAATAGCTTCGGCTGCTACAAGGGATAACTAAAGCAAACACAAGTGAATGCAAATAAGAAGCAAGCACTCCAAGGTCACAATCCGGTTTTGCACTGTCACTCCCTAGAACTCAACAATATAACTTAGTGTATTTCTCGATATTACGCACCAATTCTTTCACATTGAATCGTATTCTTCACTTTTATCAATAGCCTATGTACTGGGCTCCACACTGGTATAAAACTTTTATCGAACTTTTAAGTTTAGCTACTAAATATTCATTTTAGTGTTAAGACGAAGTAAAACACGTTCGGTTGCAATATCGTTAGCCGGCCGAGTCCCTTTATTCCGATTATTAGTCCGAGTCCATTAAGTGAAAAGTTAATGTGGTTCCATTGTTAATTACAACAACTTTATGTTAATTTATCGAAAAAAATATTTTTTTTCAATTAACCCCTTCTTTGTATTGTACAAAATAATGGTAATTCATTGATAATAATTCAATTCAATTCATAAAATGCAATTTTTCATCAATGCTTTCTTATGACGCTATCACGTAAAAGCGTCCGTAAACTGACTTTACAGACAATCATTTTTTTTAAACTGTTTTATGCTATGCTGCTATAACTTCAGGTCCTAAATGTAACATCTCCTTTTTCACATCCCTATTTTTATGTTCACCTGTATGGAAGATGCCAAGATCGTTGCAGCTCCAGACCAGCGCGTATCCCGTGTAGTCGGTGTCCACAACCCAATAAGGCGCGGGGAAATTTCCCGCTGAAGGGAAGCGAACCGCCAACCTCGCTATCGACGGATCAGCCAGAGTTGCCGTCCCGTTTATATCAGATTGTTTTCCCAATCTAGAAATTAAGAGAGATAAATGTATTGGGAAGCTTTGATAGGGCTGGATATAGGATGAAAGATGGATGGATATAGGAAATAGTGCTAGTAATAGTAGTAGATACTGGATATAGAAAAAGAAAAAGGGTGTTTTTAATGCGATTTTATGGCCTGGATGCCTGTCTATAAGTCATATTATTTAATAATTTCTTGTTAATTTCCTATTATTATTTTAGTAATATGTTTTTGATAAAATTTTATTATTCTTCTACTAATTTCTAATTTAAAGGATACAGAATCCATACAAACTCACTAAAAATCTTAATTAGATGATGATTTAAAGACCTGATTTATGAACGATGAATGATCTACGAATGATGAATGAATAATGAAATACTCCTTTCCCTAGATAAAGGTGTGGGGCAGAGTTCCCAACTTAGGGGTTTCCCCCATAAATTTAGGGTGTAAATAAATGAGATGGGGTACTATTAGGGTTTTTGTGACCCTTCATATTTTTTATATTTTATTTATCGAGAAAAATAAAGATGTAAAGTATAGGCCCTGGGACAATCCTAACTAGCCAATCAAATTTATTTTTTATCTAGTGACCTCGGACTTAGCGACATCTAGTGTGCTTATAATCCAACTACAGTAGTTGGAATTTTAAATCGAAATGGTGGATATTGTACAATATTCAACCCATCTCCTAAAATGTTAGGCTTATTCAATGTCAACATGTAAGACTATATAAAATCTGATTCGTGAGAAGATAATGAAATAATATTTTTATAAATAAAAATTGAACAAAAATATGATATCATATAATTTATTTTTAGGGGGATTTCCAAGTGATTGGGGCAAATTTAGAGTCCTGGAAGTGGCAATTATTTGTGTGAGGCATTCGGGCATTTGAACCTGAGTCACGGGTGTATGTCTATCCGTCACACAAACCTTACAGTGCTTACTTTGGGCTAGGCTAATTGGTGTGAATGTAAGAAATATTGTTATTATCATGGGGTTTTTTATCTGTTATTATTATTATAGTCACAAATGCTTAAGTTACACAAATATTTAAAAAAACACAACCATTGACGTTTCCCGTTTCCAACAAAAAGTGAAAAGGGGTATTGTTCTTTCGTCGAAGGATATACTCGTAAGTGCTAAGATTCGTTAATGTTAATAGCATGCCATTTTTTATAACTTAGCGCTATTGTTATGCTAATTGCTAATATGATTTTTAATGATACATATATAATAGGGGTTAAAGTATGAAATTGCCGTTTTATTGCAATAGGTTCTTTGAATTGACATAGAATCTTCATGGTTTGAGGTTTTCGAATGAAACTTTTTTTAAATGGTTTCTATGATGTTCTTTTTTTAAAAAATGTAAAACATTTGAATATCGACTTTCAATTGTTTTTGTTATTCAATTTAGACAAGAAAGATGGATACTGCGAAAATTCGAGTTATTTTTGAATACGAGTTCCGACGCGGAACTAACGCGGCAGAAACAGCCCGCAATATCAATGCTGCGTTTGGAGAGGGGTCTACTAATGAACGCACCGTGCGATTTTGGTTTAAACGCTTTCGTGATGGAAATTTCGACTTAAAGAACGAGCCACGAGGAAGACCGCCCACACAGGTAAATAACGATGAATTAAGAGAGATAGTGGAAGCCGATCCTAGTCAAAGTACCCAGGAATTAGCGGCATGGTTTAACGTTACCTTACCCACAATATTGACTCACTTGCGTCAAATCAATAAAATAAAAAAATACGAAAAATGGGTGCCTCATGATTTGACTGATCTGCAGAAAGAAACGCGTGTTGAAACTTGTGTTGCCTTGTTGAACCGGTACAGAAATGAAGGAATATTGGATCGAATTGTAACATGTGATGAAAAGTGGATTCTTTATGATAACCGGAAAAGAAAAATGCAATGGCTGACCCCAGGTCAAATGCCACAACAGTGTCCTAAAGCAAAACTTACCAATAAAAAGGTAATGGTAACTGTTTGGTGGTCTCAGCATGGTGTTATTCACTATAGTTTTCTCCGATCTGGTCAAGCAATAACGGCAGATGTCTATTGTGCCGAACTCCGAACCATGTTGACAAAACTAGCAGTAAAACAGCCCCGACTCATGAATCGATCTTCACCATTATTGCTCCACGACAACGCGAGACCTCACACAGCACGAGAAACCATTTTGACCCTTCAGGAACTGCAGTTAGAAACCATTCGTCATCCTCCGTATTCACCAGACCTTGCTCCAACGGACTACCATTTTTTTCGTGATTTGGACAATTATCTACGTGACAAGAAGTTTTCTTCCCAGGAGGCAGTACAAAATGCTTTCACACAGTTTGTGCAGTCTAGATCGTCGGAATTCTATCGCAAAGGCATTAATGACCTTCCCATTAGATGGCAGCAATGTATAGATAATAATGGCAACTATTTTGATTAAATAAATTTGTTAAAAATTTAAAAAATAAACAATATAGATTTTCAGTACAAATCGGCAATTTCATACTTTAACCCCTAATATATATATATATATATATATATATATATATATATATATATATATAAATTAATAAAACACATCTCATAGATCTATTTGAAAACATCATGATCTGAAACTTTAATAAATATGAATATGAATGAAAAGACTGCATACGAAATTGTATATCGGCGGTATTTATTTATTTGTTTTATTCCTTAAACAATAACAATTGTATTGGAAATTGATATACATTATGATATTTATTAAAAATAAGAAGTTAATTTTAATTTGATAACGGTATAATAAACTTGGCATTAGTAATAAAATTATAAACAATGTAATGTCAAAAAATTGAATAAATTAATGTATAATTAGCTTAAAATTAAGTCGATAAAATTTCTAAAATATCGTCTATATAATAATTATTCATTATTTAAATATAGCCAATAAATTCTTTAATATCATAGAATACAGTTAAGAGTACTACAATAGATGATAAAACGTTTTAGAAATTGAACTTTAAATTTAATACATATTAAGTTGAATATGAATTGAGAGAATATGATAATTCGTATTAGGTCAATATGGCGTTATCTGAATAAACAAATAATCCAACGCAATTTGCCTCCAACAACCATCAAAAATCAATTTGTAACAGATCTATAGTTAATTCGGTGATTATAAAAGACATGTTCAATGGAAAACTAATATGGACTTTAAAGTTAAAGGGGTAAGATTCATAATGCCAGTACAAGAGCATTTTTGTATCAGTGCGATAGTATCATGTATAATTAAGATTTTAATAACATTATCCGACCAATCTTTTACTTCATGCGCATTATTCGAGTAAAATTGTCAATCACAGATGTATAAAATCTACATATATACAAATTAACTGTCTGTTTGACCGCGATTAACTCCGAAACTACACAACCTATTTTGATGATTTTATTTTCATTTTGCTGAATTTATTCCAACTTAGGACATAAAATAGGTTTAATTTTAATTTATATTAAAAATATATTGCATATCATAGTAACTTCGCCGGAGCTATTGTGTGTATATTGTGTGGATCAGCTAGTATAAAATAAATATTGGAACAAAATGACATTATAGTGTTCTGAATCCAAGTTAAGTAGCTGAAGCATTTGTGTTATGACCAACAAAATAATAATTTATAAAATCCTTATTTTCAAGTACCTTTGCTAATTAAAAAAAACGAGCGAGCCTTACAGTAGTCGCAAATGATGTGTAACATTTGATTAATGGAGAAGATTCCTAAACATTAGAATCAATTTCTTCTTTTTTAAATCGTAAGATCATAAAATAGATCAAATTTAATAAAATATTTTTTTTATGCAGGGACAGATATTAACCTAATAATTTAAAAAGCTAAATACTGAAATACTTTATTCGAATAATTATTTATTATTACTAACTTGATTTTTTTCCAATGATCTGCACTTTATTGAGACTTATTATCAACAGTCAATGTTTATTAATGTAGTTGAAGTATATAAATTGATTTATATAACAGCAAACTTTATACACCGTATTACCACTTACAACACTGTAACTTAAGTGCAGAGCTGATGGTTGACAGTACCGACCTCTCGGCAAATTGGTTGGTACTATCTGACGGTAGCAAATCGAATAGCGCGCGCTTTCGCGACTTCCTGTTACACACTTCCGTCCCATTTCACGAAATCACTCCCACAAATTGCAGGAAAGCGAGAGGAAAGGTGTTACACATAAAAAAAAACGAGTGCGCTTTAGACCATACGACTGAAATAAAACTTCTTTAGCTCCATCTACATATATACATATATATTAGATATACGAAACGTAACTAGCTATGAGAGAAAGAGGCAAAGAAAATGTGTGTTCGTACCCCTCTCTTGCCTCTACAGTAACTCTCTCTCTTTCTATATTTGACTAATTTATATTTCCCTCTCAACTTCCGTTCGCCTCGCCCGATCACACTTTTCGTAACGCTCTCGTCACGCATTCACTTACTACCCAAGTTACGCGTGCGTAATGAAGTTTTACTTTAAAAATGACAATGGGTTGACCGCTTAAATGAGTCTTTGCCCGCGCGGTACAGTGGCGCGGGGGTACGGCGACAAAGGGGGGTACGGAAAAAGAGGAGAGGGGTGACCCCTGTACCACGCGGGCGAAGAATCATTTAAGCGGTTGACTTATAAGACCATAAATGCGTCATCACATTCATGGGCATCAGTTACACGAGTCAAATAAAACCGTTGCCTTGATTCTAATATAAATAAATCAAGGTTATTGCTAAAGTCAGTAAATACGTATGTCAATGACCGTGTCTATTAGTTCGTTAGATAGTATAAGTACAATACGTAAATCTACTCAATTGATACTCAATTCTATATGTAGTGGATTAAAGCTGTAAATCGAACGGAGAAATTTTTTTTAATGCTATTGACTGTAGTTATCTTTTCACTTGTTTTTTTTTAATTTATTGTGGAGATAGAAATTATTTTTTAGGCCAGTTTTTGTACCATAAAGACTTAGTGTGACGTAGTGTCTTTAAGATGAAAATAGAATGAAGTAATTTGATGGGTTGAATGCTGTTGACTGTAGTACTATCTTGTAAGCTAAGTGTTTTTTTAATGTAGTGTAGAAATAGAAATTTTTATTTCATTAACATACGGTCATTCACCGCAAACCATTTGCCGCGGCGTAGCTCATTTTTATTTACATTCCTTATTAGTTTGAGAAGTTATAAACGTTGTGTTTCTTGACCCAAATCAAGAAGCATCGAGACTTGAGATAGGTTGATTTTTTTCTCTTTATTTTTTTAAATAAGAAGAAACAATGAAAATTTTATTTATGAGATTATCACTTTATCTACATATATTAACTACGGCTTGTTGTTTATGTTTTTAATTAATGTTTTGTTTTTCTATGGTGTCTTCGTCCAAATCATCAGTGGAGACAATAATCAGCGTAGAGCTGAGAGTCTCATTAGTGACAGCAAATTGGTGAAGAGTAAGCCTTCACACCTTACCTGCCTGCTCACCGCCGCAAAGTTGCCTGTCTGTTGGTCTCCTACAGAATGTATTTTGGAGAGTGTGCTAAGGAGCTGCATATGCTCATACCGCCATCTCCCTTTTTCATTGGACATCCAGACGCACTGCGGGCTACCTCTTGGTTGCTATTCCTACCTCACACACAAAGCGCTTCTCTACATCTTTTATAATGCGCATAGCAAAGGACTCCCTCCCTGCGTCTGTATTTCCGAGAACTTTTAACCCATCCGTTTTCAAAACCAGGGTGAATAGGCACCTTTTGGGTTAGCTTGTACCATCGTGGCTCCTGTATTGGCCCCCGGGCTTGATTTGGGATAAAATGAGAACCCATTCGAAATAAAACAAATAATAACTTGTATCTTGACGACCCCTTGAATCGATAAAATATATTACAATACAATATATTATATAACATTAATTATAATAGATGAAAAGTTATTAAGTTATGGGATTATCAAAGCCTTAAAAAATAAAAAATAATGGTTCACGGTTTATGCATAAGGTTTATGTTTATGAATTTAAATGTTTTTTTATTATTTTATATTTGAGTTGATTGAATGAAAGGTAAATTGCGGTTTACGATTTATGACGTATTAAAAAAAAACTACTTACTAGATCTCGTTTAAACCAATTTTCGGTGGAAGTTTGCATGGTAATGTACATCATATATTTTTTTAGTTTTATCATTCTCTTATTTTAGAAGTTACAGGGGGGGGGCACACATTTTACCACTTAGGAAGTGTCTCTCACGCAAACTACTTGGCTACGGAACCCTGTATTACTGACGGGCATACCCACTAGAACCCCTCGATGCACCCTCTCTGCATGGCTACGGAACCCTGAAAAATCTAATGTGCGACTCTAGTGTGGATGAAAGTTTAGAACAACTTGTATTAGCGTTATTTTCACCCGTTACATTCTTTGTTTAATTTAATTTCTAATTAGTACTCCGCGGAGGTGAAAGCCTTCTCTTCCTACTTAAAACAGATACTTGGTGATTTTGTTGTAATCAACGATATAATGAAATCAACACTACTATTATTGTAATAACAGATTATTTTTGTGGATTATGTATGGTGACGACGTGTACTAGTATAAATGCCGTTACTTTTTTTAAAACTGACGAGTTTCTTGCGTCCATTCTTCTTGTCAGTTAAAAGTCGTTCTGAATGGGTGGCAGGTAAAAATATTGGACGATTCAAAACAACTTATTTTAAGTGCATTTGATGCTAAAGATTGGTATATTTTACATGAAGTGATTATATTATAGACCAAGAATATATTTAAAGAAATTAACTCACAAAGTGTTGTAGTTTGAATTGTGGACGCCAATTGTGCCATTGCCAAGGTCCGTATACTCAGCAGTCACGCATTTGCCACCCAGCTCGAAGATAAAGAAGTACTTCTCAGCTTCATACCATAATCCCAAATACTGGAATGTTTAAATGAAATAATTGAAATTGTTTATATAAAAAATATTGTTCAAAAAAAAAATCTTTTATTGTAAACCGAACTAAAAAGTAAAAAATAAATTTCAATATAACAATTAAGTAATTACGAGAAAATAAATGTTATTGTAAGATAATCGACCTTTTTATTTATTTATCATTTCATTTATTACAAAGATATCTTAATATTCTTATTCCGATATGCACAGTTAGTGTAAGAAGAATATTGTACAAAACACCCCATTAATCTACTATAGAAGCGTGATTTTTTCATAATTCATGTCATTTATCATAATTTTTCAGACCTTACGGAAATTGATTTTTTTCCGAAATTTCTCTTATAAATATAGAAAAAAATATTTTTTGTATATATTTTTTAATTATTCTATTGTCTTCAGTCTCTGATAAACGTGCAAAATTTCCAATTTATCTGAAGTTTTAAAGCGGGTTAAAATTGCGTCAGAAGATTCCGTTACAAACAAACATACAGGTTAAGTTAATAAAAATATAGGTATATATTTCTTACAATTACACCAAAGTAAGCACTGTAAGGCTTGTGTTATGGATACTAGAGTAATGGATTGACATATGATACATAGATATGTAATATTCATAGAAATATATATAAACACATATGACTAAGGTACAAATGCTAGTATTCGTCATACAAACATTCGCCCCTTTCGGGATTCGAACCAAGGACCGTCGTTGCGGAAAGCAAGATCGTTATCGTTGCACCAAACGGTCGTCTAGTCTTTAATAAAAGCGTCTTAAAAATAAACTTTTTACAAAACAAATTAATTAAAATAGACGAGTAGGCTGGACTGCCGGTATATCCGCCATTGCAGTGTCTCATTCACGTGCGGGTAAATATTTAGTGTTGTTAAGTCATTGTTTGATTATAATGCGTTTCCTAACATTAGATATAAGTTTCAGCGTTACTTACCATTTCAGTCCTGATTAAATGATTTGTTATTATTAATATAAATAATTAAGAAACCTTGAAACAACTTTTTTTACAGATTTTGCGCATAATTTATTTTATATTTAATCCTGACGTTTCGACCCGGAAGTGTAAGAACTAAATAAAAATCTTTGAAAAAAAAACAAGCTTTTATTATTACTTTTTAATGACAAGACCCTGGTTACCGTATAGGATCAAAGTACTCGTCTAAACGAATCAAACGAGCCTAAATTCGATGAGGTTGTGTCGTTTTATTGCGGAAGTCCTATGGTCACCTTCCAGCTCCAGCATCAGATCGGCTCCATGTCATCATAATATTGCATTGTTAAGCTATATACTCGTACATAAGCATGTGAAATTTCAGCTCAATTGAAAGCCGGAAAATGGGTCAAATTTAACTTGCAAGATTTCATTACAGATATTGGGACACGTGAAAGTAAATAAAATCTTGTAAAAATGGATAAAGGACACTTTTTGGAACTCAAGATGACGTATAGAATTATAACGATGATGAATATATGGTTGATTACAAAAATGATAAAGAGAACCAATTAATCAAGTCATTGTTATGTTACTACTGTAAGCACGCACAAAGTCAAACTACCAGAATAATAGCAAGAGGCTTTCCCTCGTCCACAAAATGAAGTATTATAACTCAATGAACCTCTGAACACCACCAAGAAGATGCCTTAGCCTGAGAAGGCTGTACAGGCTTAGTAGGAGCGATGGCACCCAGGGTACAGCTAGACAAACCTTTTATATCATCAAATGCTGAGGATAAAACCCCATACTTTGACAAATAAGCAATCACAGCGCAAGACCAATCACCGCAATCGGCCATTTACACTTAATCGTTTGGTGACTTTCAAACACCATGGTACTCATAATTTTGTTTTGATAATAATAATTATTGAACAATTGCTAGCATAGCTTACACTAATATCATCAGCTCACCTCGGCCGGTCGGAAGTCTGTCACGACCTGGACACTAGGGCAGCCTCCGGGGAAAACCACCTGGGCGGCCACCAACTTTAGCTGCAGGAGTCCACAGAGGAACACCACAATTTCTAGGAGCAATGACATAGTTCAACCACGCCTGGAAAACACAAATGGTATTATTAAAGATCTTTGTTGAGATTATTTTTTATTTGATATTTGCACACCATCTTTGGTTAAATGTGGCGTTCTAGTAACCTTCAAGACCTGCTCAATGTACCCATATTTTAAAAATAAATGAATTTGAATTTATTTGCGAGCAAACAATATGCAATAGTAGGTGCAAAAACATAGTATTATGTTCAAGTGTTAAATCAAGTTCTGGCAAGCGAGGGTTAAAATGCAAAAGAACATATAAAAAGTCGAAATAATTCAGAATGCAGTCAAAAATCAGTAAAATACTGATTTACCCACTTGGGATAATGTAGACTACGGACTACCGATTAAAAGTTATATTTCTATCCCTCAGGAACAATACTTTTTTTCTGGATTAAAGGTACCCTATGTACTTCTCTGTACTCCTGGCAAAGTGTTTGCTAAATTTCATGATAATCGATTGAGTAGTTAAGGCGTGAAAGTGCAACAAACAAACTTACTTTCGTATTTAAATATTAGTTAGGGCAAAAATTTTTTCGCGATATGATTTATAATCTATTATTTGCCCAATCACTTGTTCTTAATATATACCAAATTTCGTTGAAGTCGGTTGTCTGTATGTTCTTCTATTTAGAGACAAACAACTATTTTAAAAATAGTAGGATTGGTATCAGTGAATGACTCACTGATAAACTAAAGAAAACGAATATTTGTTATACAGATTTATATAGTAGTGTAAATATGAATAAGCAATGTTATGATTAAATTCCAATAAAAGATCAGCATGACATTAAGATTATACATTATTATGAACAAAATGACATAATTAAATCAAGTAATAACTTTGAACAAGCTACAATTAAATTGAAATAGTTTGGTGAGCCAGATATTAATATACTCTGAGGGCCTACCATGATCTCTTAGCTAGAGATACCGCTATACGCGGTTTATAGTGGCGTCTCTTTTCAACTCCTACATTAGAATCGCTATAAAACATGATGGTAGGTCCTCTGGTCTTCGGTTTGCACGACAAGGCTTCTACAGAGTAATTGGATTGGAGCGAGCGAAGCTCTCATGGATCGGCTTCAATGTCAAAATGTATGTGACGCCATAACTCTATGAGTTCTTAGCCCATTTTCGTAGTTTTTGTAATGAATTGAGGTTAAGGACTATATGGTGACGGAGCCCGTATTTTGAAATTCGCAAAAATAAAAAACTTATGACCAAAAACATTGTCTCTATGGGATTTCAAATTAAAACAAAAAGCGCGCGCTTTTTGAAAGCTTTTGTTCTTAAGAAATTTTAAAATTTATATTACTTAATATCATTGATTTTTTTTTATCACGCTTCTCTCCAATCTATGTTGCTAGCGAAGCTTTATGCTTAGCGACTGCATCAACCTAGTATTATTGTTCTTGCCATAACTATGGTATATTGCGACATGAATGCTACGAAAGATATTGTTTTGACGTCTAATACAATCGGATCATAGATTATATTTTTCTTTATTTTTGGCTTGCACGATTTGTGCATTTAGCCAGTGTCAAGTTACTATAATTGCCAGTTCTTGAGTAATTTCTTTTCTTAATTTCATGATGATGATTGAACGTTAAAATATATTTTTCAGTAAATGTGTGGGGTTTTACGGAAACCTCCCCGTGGACTTCTTGAAAGAGCAGGAAAAGACAACTTCCGCTGCTTTGTTACACTTGCCAACACTCTTGTATGTTCACAAACACTTAGTGGTTAATAATCCACCATTATTACGCACTAATATCTACAACAACACAAATTTTAACAAGAGAAACAAAACCACCAACGTGACGCTTCCCGCTCCTGCCAAAAAGTCTCTAGGACCATAGATGAGACAACAAAGAAATATATACTTACAATAGCATACATAGGCGGTAGTAGTAGGGATTCGTGGGTTCTGGCGCACTTATTTCTAACGCATTTTTGTCGAACTTCGGTGAAGGTCTGCTAAAAAAAAAAAAAAAAAAAAAAAAAAAAAAAAAAAAAAAAAAAAAAAAAAGTGAAACACCCCATCTAAAGCGTTTGCGCTGGGTCCCAGAGCGCTACGAGCTCTCCTTTTTGCTGCGCTTATCTAATCACCTATTCCGATTCCATTATTCCCGACCCTTCCTCATTGTTAATTACCTCATTACTTAAGCACCCTTTTGTACTATGCTCGGCTCGCTTTCTTTGTATTGCTAATAGCCTACTGTGGCCGAGGTTATGGGGCCTTGGATATCATTAGGTTTGCAATATTCCAATGCTGCCTAGCCGAACTTACTCATACCTACTGTTTTAGATGAATCTGTCAGGTGTTCAGCCAATCAGAGGGTTTGTGGGTTCTGGCGCTAGTAGTAGGGATTTGTGGGTTCTGGCGCTTCAGGATACTAGCGCATAAAACAAGCTCCGGGTGAGCTTGTTTTATGCGCTCCACTAACCTAACCCAACCAGTTTCTTGAATGATTGTCATAGGCAACCTAACCTCGCATGCTTTTCATAGGAAACCTAATCTAACCTATCCTAACCTCTACCTTGAATTATGCTTTTCATAACAAGCTAACCTAACCTAACCCGTACCCTGTATGCTTGTTACAGAAAGCCTAACCTAACCTAACCCGTACCTTGTATGCTTGTTTGTTGAATAAAACCATTTTCTACCAGCCTTTAAAACTTCATAAATTAAACAACCAAGTCATGTTGCTAAACACATTTATTCAAAAATCATATTAAACATCTTACTTATAATTAAATCATTACTTATTCTATTGACAGTAGAGAATTCATTTACAAAATCGTTCATCAATACACCATACATTTTTGCATAAAGAAATACTAGACAATATTTTCCACATACTGACGTAAAGTAACTTTGCAGTTGCTTATGATTGTATACCCACTTCTTTGTATTTTTTTCCAAGAACAATTTATGAAACCCCACCGGTTTTCGTCCGAAAGAATCAAAGTACTCGCCAACTCCATTACTATCAATGTGAATACCCACCCAGTGAGAACCAGGCTTGGAATCCGGATCCAAATTGGCTACAATGAAAGCAGGTAATTGAACAATCATAGGCAATCTGTTCGCTGCAAATACATTAGATGTTAATCTGTTATCAATTTTACTCATAAAGTATTTTATTTCTTGACTATCCATCATAGCTCATGTTAGCGGTACGATAGAATTCGTATTTCCAATTGAATGGAATTGTATGCTCCACCCGTATTTAACTATTGTAATCGACACTCACATCGCGGTTTTTGTTAATTTCCACAACATTATCGAACTCTGCATAAATAATACAATTGAGTGTTGTTGTCAAAGCTGTATCAAAGCGAACCTCTAGTCTTACACTTCCATGTCTAACTAAGTTCCAATGTGAGCTCGAACTGGCCGAAAGATCTGGAGTTAAGTCAAAAGCTAATAAACAGTATCCTCCTCCATAGTCTTCTCTTGCTATTGAATTGCCTTCGTTCAAAAAGTGAATGCCGGTGCCAGAAAACAATGTTTGATAGGTCGATGTAATCAATCCATCTTTGAAGGATGGTTGTAATGTTTTTGAATGGACCTGTTGGCCATCCACATATAAACTAAATAAATTTATACCATGGTTATCAAAATTAAATGGATTCTGTGTTATACAGCCATTAAATGCTGAATTTTTAATAAAGCCTATAATACATCTTTTAGGTACTTGTCCGAGGAATATGTTATCCAAAGTTTTGCCTTGAACTCCCGATGGAATAGTTAGAACTTTAACTTCAGCTCGAGTAATCGGATATTTAGCTGTTGTCGTTGCTAAGACTTTTTGATGTGCTATTAGGACAGATGGATTTATTCGAGCCTTACGAACAATGAGACTGGCGTCAGTGATTTTAACCTTAATTTTGGCATCAGATGTATTACAAATTAAATTGAATGTTTCTTTGCTACGAACTAATTTGACACGCATCTCTACACCATTTAGTAAGAATTTTTCTTGGTTAAAAATATCTCCATGTAAATGACCGATCATATCAATATCTTCGTTTAATTTTACTAACTCCTGTCTCTTGGTAAATCCTTTATTTGTGTCATCTGTAGCGTCCATTTTGTAAGGAGTGTCACCATACCACAAACCACAGGTCAGGTTCCAAATATGCACGATATGCATATGTATTATTTGGGGGAGACACAAGTTTTTGATTTAAGTACACATCTAATTGACTGAATAGAGAATGTAACCAATTATTAACTGGCGCAATTCGAGTAGTTCCTTGGACATCATTTGAAGCAGAATATTCAATCTTTGCTTTTATATGAAGCATGGTATGCGACAAGTCTATATAATCATCACCAGTACCAGGCACTTGAAATTCTAATGGACCATCATCACTTAATGATGAAATTGGTTTATAATGGATCCATTGTCCACTTTCAATACTTGTTTGAGTTGATGGTAAAGCGAATAAATCCAACTCTGACTTGGCACATTCACATGAATGATTATGTAAAAAAGACATAGTTATTCACTATTTTAGTTTGAAAAAATATCTTCAAATTTTGTTTTCTTGGATGATTTAGACCGACTTCCTCGCAGTGTTTTACGTGAAATGAGTGACAAGCTCGACTTTCTGCTTCTTTTATACCCAGACCCGCGCATAAGTGAGTCTATTTTATCATCGGCCTTTCTTTTCAAGTTGGTTGTAGCATTTTTGAAACGCGACTTTATTGACTCTTCAACGGGATGCGAGTTCACCATATCTGATAATAATCCAACCCCAGCACTAAGAGCTTCTTTTCCTACAGTTCGAAGTCCATTGGATAACAAAGGAAGAACGGTCCTAAACAAACCTCCTAAGAAACTTCCAATACCGTGTCCACGTTGATGAGCAGCGCCCTTATATATAATCCCAACTCCAGATCCTGCCTGATGAGAATAATAATTCTGATACGGACAAGGGCTATTAACTATTGCTCTATTCATCTTATGCGCCGAAAATGTAGTTTAACACACGATGTACCGAACTGAAATGGAACTCTACCACCCACGCTTGTTCTTATATCTATTTCTATTGTATCAAATTCTCTGCGCATAACTGGTAAATAGTGTGCGGGTGAAAATGTGTGCACTTTGTATGCTCCATAGATGTACTTTGTTGGATCCAAAGGTATGATTCGTACCAACGATGCCATCACATCACCTATTATTTGCGGTTGAATAATATCCGAATAAATGAAGAGTTGGGATGGTAACCCTAAATATAAATTAATCGGATATTTTCCATTCGGTTTTGCTACTAAGTCGACATGAGGTGCAAAACCTAGTTGAAGACTCAATTGAGGTGATAACATTACAGATATCAAGTCTGTGTTATGACGAGTTGCTGTAACCAGCTTCGATATTTCATCATACCTTAGTCTAAAATGATTTTTCAACAATGAGTGTTCATTAAAGGCACTTAAAAAATTATTAATACTGTCATACGTCGTTGCTGGAATATGAGACTTGAATTCTGCAATTATATTTAGCTCCTTTTTTGAATCCTGGGCATCTTGTACGAGTGTTCTTTTCTTTATGTATATAATGTTTTCATGTTCTTGTACATTAAACATTGTACATGGATAATGAAACTCCACCAAACCAACGTCCCATTCACCTTCTAACTTGGTAGTTTTGTTAAGAAATTGGCGGTTGTATTTTCTGGATAGTATGAAGTTGAACTATTGCTCAAAAGAGTTAAATAAAAACTGTCCTCGCTCATGTCTCTTCTAAATCTGATACCGCGATCCAACTATTAAACTTGTTAGGATAACCTTTCCATTTGACTAACACTTCTCTTCTACCTTGAATGCGTCGTGATCGTATAATTTTATCTATTTTATATTTAGTGGAGGGATCATAGACAACTTTTTGTAGCTCTTTTGTGTAAAACGTTCCTGTGATTGGTTCACCTTCCAAGTCTTTTAATGTGTATACA
The DNA here is from genome assembly GCA_927399485.1 of Calamotropha paludella. Taxonomy (NCBI): domain Eukaryota; kingdom Metazoa; phylum Arthropoda; class Insecta; order Lepidoptera; family Crambidae; genus Calamotropha; species Calamotropha paludella. Next base: position 30,378,855 of record OV656804.1, read on the forward strand.
ACCCAAGGAGCCCGTTCAATAATGGAATTGATCACAAATATTTCATCACTCCAATTGGTTTCATACCCTTTTTGAAATATATGTTTATATTTAGTTATTCTAACATGATCACCTATTCGAAGTGATGGATATTCATTTATCTGTATTTTCTTTTTCTTAGCTCCGTATAAATTTTCCCAAACGGTCATAATATTGTCATTGTTCACTTCGCATGGACACATCTTTATGCTGGAGTGAAAGCTATGGTTGTATGAATTTATTAAATCTTGTAAGATGTCGATGTATTTGTACGTATTTTTATAAGTAAAGTAACGCCACATCTTAGTTTTGAGAGTTCGTTGAAACCTTTCAATAACACTAGCTTTTATGTCAGGATTGTTTGTTGTGTAGTAATTAATATTTTTACTTTTGAAATAGTCCCTAACAACTTTTGATACAAACTCTGTACCTTTGTCAGATTGAATGTGACGAGGAGTGGCATTAACTTCGGCAAATATACTCTCAAAACAGCTTTTGACAACTTCAGAGGTCTTACTTCTCATTGCTCGTGCAAAGGCATATTTACTAAATACATCAATAACACACAAAATATATTTATAACCATCATTATATTTACTATATGTACGCATGTCACTCAAATCAGCTTGCCATAGTTCATTATAATTAGATAAAATATACTTATTTCTTGGGAATCGTTTTTGAATAGGTTTATGGAGTGTGTAAGTTTCTTGCGACTGTAACCAAGTTTTTACGTCATCGCGGTTCAATTTGCCTTTCATTGCTTTGGCTAAATTATTTATGCGACTAAATCCAGCGGGATGTGAAACATCATAGTAAATGTTTGCTAAATCTAGTAGGGGCTCCATTTTTCCCAAGCAATCGTTCTTTTTGACCTTTTATTAGTAGTAGTTGTCACAGGAGTTGAGTATTGAGTGTCCGAATCAGTGTCCTTATCACTTTGTATCAGCTCTTTCGTCTGCAACTGTGTCATATATTCTAGAGATGTAGGATTACCAATGCAGGAAAAAGGTACTCGTATGTCCACTAACGCCGATGCAAATTTTTCCCAGCCCACCGGTTTTGGGCGTTTAAGTGGTCTCACAAAATCACTTACTAAATCGAATATATTGCTTCCAGGTACAACTGTATTATTTAAAACTACTTCTCCATTCTCTTTCCACCAGATTTTCGGATGACTTTGTAAGATATAATGCAACAATACTCCACCTCTTTTTTTGTAAGTTTTAGGGATCAATTCAAGTATTTTCGACGGACTGTTTTGATATTTAATAGCGATCGTTCCTTTATTTTGACGGGTCACATCTTCATTGATCGGAGTAGGTTTTACAACTGGAATGGTACCCTCTTGTTTTTCTTCTTTAATTGTATCTTTAGTATCATCAGACCTCACTGTTTCATCATCGGTATCGGTCAATAATGAAATTTTAAGTGGTTTTCTACCTTCTTCAACAACGTGTAAATATCGTTGCAAAACTTGAGAATACAAAGCCCATTTTTCGTGATCATTAAGTGAACTCTTTAAGATTTTTTGCATTTCATCATCGAGTCTTGATAATGAATTGTCAGGTTCGTGAATATTATGAGCCTTTAGTTTGTTCATAAGTTCCGGCTCTACAAGTAACATTTTTTTCGCGTGCTGCATGTTTAATTTATTATCGAAGACAGTAAACCGTTTATCACAGCACCTAGTATTATGGGTAGAAAGGCTCCCCCTTTCTGCACGATGATGTTTTTTCTTGCTATATTTTTACCTTTGGATATAATTTTCCGTAAAATGTGTTTATATTTCTTTAAATGTTTCTTTTCCTTTTCTTTAAGTGGAATTTTACCTTTTAAAATGTTGTAGATGCACTCGCAGATAACGTTTACTTCTTCTTCATCACATGCTTTCAATATCAGTTTTTGATATTTTGGTTTCAGAGTTTGTAATGCTTTCAATAGATGTTGGTGCGTTTTTACTCTCCTATGCATGGTTTCACAATGATTAGCATTGTATGTGATGCGACTATTTATAGCTTTTCTTGGGAATATAGACTGTGCAATATTTTGTTGAAGAAAGTACATTCGTTTTGATTCGATAGCTGTCATCAGTATTTTGCTTCAGATCAGTCATTAAGTATCCATGAGCAACTTTGGTGGCATCTTTATAAGCCTCTTCAATAAATTTTGTATTTTCTGGACATACTTGACGAGCTAAATATCTGACTTGCGTCTTGTCTCTTGGGTTTTTAAAGTAAATTATATAATTAGCATTTAATGATATGTCACGTTGACCTCTCCCTTGATGAAATAAATTCTGGGTTATGTAAAATACACTAAGATTTCTGTGATGACTGCCTTTTGTAAAAATATCGACTATCCTGCCGTCAGATTCTCTCATTAGGTCATCTATGATAAGCAGTTGAGGTAGTTTACCATCAAACATGCTTAAATCGGGTATTCCTTGGACATATTCCACATTACTTAAATTGTACAGTGGCTGCATTTCATCATAACACCATAATGTTTTATGAAATGTTTGATCACAAACATCATTCACACAATTTAAGAAAGTAGTAACAAAATTAGATTTACCACATCCACTTGGACCAGCCACAATAGCTGTGAATGGATGAATAAAATGTTTCATGTTGAACAAAATCTATGTCTTGCTTGTTTAAAATCTATGTTAGGAATGAATGGATAAGGAAATGTGGATTGATTTAAAAATACTCAAATTTTTCAGATAGTAAATTATTTATTATACTAAATATCTTAAATCTAAATCACAAAATATTAAGAAGTGTGTCTAAGTACAAAGTGTTATATTTCTGAAGTCTACAAAATAGCGGTAAGTTTTAAAATGATTATTGAACAAAAAATCTTAATTATATAATACATTACCATAAAAATGAAGAAAGTCACAGAAAACAACTTACAAAATATTTCTTAATTTATAATGCCCCCATTCTAGTGTGTCTGTGGAGTTGGGTAAAATACATCTTTTTGTGTCGTTATACGATAGACTAGTTTTGTTAATTTTTTGAGTAAATATTACATGTTTTATTGTCCGGAATCTATACATTTTTGAAAATTTGATTTGTTTATCGAAGAGACATTGCTTGTAGTTATTCATATTCATTTTCTTTGTTACACATTTATTCACTCCTTTCGCTCGTGCAATGAATTTATCTTCTACTGTTATTGCATACAATTTAGACCTCAACCCCACAAACTCTTTTAATATTTTTCCATTGTTTTCATCTTTAAAGAAACCTAACCTTTTTTTATTCAACCTAGGGAAACCAAAGATATTATCTTCTGTATAATCAGAAGTGTCAAAAAATTCATTTAGGTCAGGTTTTATATCAAAATATAAATTTTCTGTAAAATATTGATAAATAAGAATATCTGTATCAGTATATAATAACTTAACATTTTCTTAAAATTTTTTCTTCATGTAATTATAATGAAAGTCGTACATAAGGGTTTTAGATATATCTAAAATACAAAACCCTAAATAAATTGGCTTGTTGTAGTACAACTTTGTTTTGCGCAATTGAACTGCAATCAAGTTCTCTGAAAATATACTTAAACTATGAAACTCTGGTTTGGATATTAATGATTGGGCACCTTGCACTTTACCTCTGCTATCCCAGTGAGTAATTAATTTCACATTTACCCGTTTCTCTATATTTTCCATGGTCTTGCCAAAAACAGCGTTATTCATTAATTTATAAAAATCTTTTTCAAAATCTGTTTTTGCTTGTGTTCTTAACTGCGTGTTTAAATCAATATATTTTCTTAGCCATGGACTCTGTTTAAACTTCAACACCCTATGCACTTTAGTTAACTTTAACCCTAAATTAACACATTGTTTGAGGTTTCTGTAATGAATTACATATTTAGTTTTATTGTTTATATTCGGGACTAACTTTTGTGTTTTACATTCGCCGATAACTATGTTTTCCGCACAAAGTGGTAAATCAGAGTGTAAATCATGCAGATCGTTGGGATATTCAAGTCCTACTTCCAGAATATAACCATAATCACAAGTGTCGGATATGTTAAAATCAACTTTAGTATTTTCCCATTCAAAATTTCCGGTAGGTAAATATTGAGACATAGCCCACCCATATAAATTATTAGCATCAAAATAAGCTATGAAAGATGTAGGTTCATTTGGATTGTAATCTTCCAAATACATGTTTTTAGCCTTTCCATATCGATTACTACATTGCGATATTCCTCCTCTGATGCCAGCTTTGATGAAAGCTATTTTATCAAAGTCAGTTAATAACTCTAACTTAGCATCAGTGTATTTAAGCATCGCATCCCAGCTCAACCCAGGTGCAGTGTAATAATGTGATGGATCCAAATCATATGTTGCTAAACAAATATTACGGAAATTTTCAAATATGTCTGTTAGTAGCATTACATCTGTCTTTAAATATAAATTTGAATAGTCAAGCATTGTTTCACATCTAAAATGATTCCAAACATCTTGAGCATGAGCATAGTCTTCATCAGAAACATTACTATCGCTTAAGGAATTGTAAAAATCTTCTTTGGTGGGAAGTGTTGAACTCTCTAAAGAATCAAATGACTTCACGAATTCGTATGGAAATATCCCCTTTCTGATTAAACGTTTAAAGTCCTCATAAAGGGGAAATTGCTTTTTTAGTTCTGTGAATTCATCCAATTTTAGATTTTTGGCCAGACTATCTAAGCTGGAAGACATGAATTTAAAGGAATCTAAAAAACGTATACTTATTTGTTGTCCGTCCACAAAAATTTGTTTAGAAAATGAGATGTATTTCTCTTTATTTTGAGGAATTACATCTACCACACCTTGTTGAAAGTCTAAGGCATGGACAATAAAATGCGCATCGTAATTACTCAAGTTATGTAAAAATACAGGTATGTAACGTGGATATTTAAATTTAGTTTTGCATAGGGAGTGCACCATTCCTTGAAATTTACCAGTAGACCATTCAAAATATTCTACAGAGTCAGAACCTAAATCATTACTGCATATGAAACAAGTTTTGGAATGATCTGTTTTATCGTGTTCAGTTTGAAACGATGCGGAAGAAGGTTTATGAAAAAATATTCTTCTTTGAATATTCGAAATATTACTACTTATGCTTTCCATGAAATGTCTAGCACAGTCGGGGCCGGTATATGAATGATATTTCGACAGTTTATCATCATAGGAACATTTCAAGTAATAACCATAACTATAAACATTATGTTTATGAACATTATTTGTATACGCATTTGTAGGATCTTGATCACAAGTGTGAATCGGATTAAGGAACGATTCAAAATCTGCATAAATAACAAAAGGTAATTTAAGTTTTCGCTCAAACTGATTAAATAAAATTTTGTCAGATGGCTGGTTCTCATTGAACCAATTTTTAAAAGTTTTTTGAGAGCTTGGAACTTCTGTAACAATATGAGCACAGTCATGTTTCTGATGATCATTTAATTTTTTTAGTGTTGCAAAATGTAGAAGGCATCCATCACAAATATGGATTGCTTCATTTCGACCAGTTACTTGTTTGCTAACAAGTCGTGACAGGTTTTTAATGAAGCAGTAATGACCATTGGAACCGTTAGTTAAGTACAACAAATTTACGTGCTGCTCCTTCCTCGTTTTTGTGAAGTGTAGAGGACCAATTACGGTATTTGATTTAGTGTTAGAATTGTACTCTAATCCAAAAACATTTATACTTATATTATTCAAAAGCTCAACCTTTTTAATGTCTTGTAATTTTACTGGAAATCTTATATTACAAAAATTTAATTTGCTCTTATGAGGTAAATACGAAGATATTCTGTTAGCATCTTTTGACACCGGGTACAAAGCAGATAGTAGAGCCCACCTAAGACATTCGTAATCTTTATTTTTGACATTTATGACCGCCTTTTTATTTTGTATATCTTTCGGTACTTCTATATACGATGATCCTTTTAAAGGACTAAATTTATTTATGTTCATATCTAAATATTGTATTTTATTCAAAGTCCATCCACTATCTTTTTTTTCGAAGTCACTCATTTTGACAGAAAAGTATTCGCAGATTTTATGCATAAGAGCTTCAAATTCGTCTCCTAGGGCAAATGTGTAATTCATACTTTGAAAATCAAAAGTGTTTTTTAAATCTTTGGTTTCCTGGGTGAAATCAGCATGAATGATAAAATTCACTTTAATTAAAGTCAATTCATCTAAGCATGATTTGAGCAAGAAGATAATTTTGTCTTTATTATTATTCAAACTTTGTACAATTCAAACATACAAGCTTTGTACTACAAAAACTTTTCGGGGGTTTCTAATGTCTCTTGGCTACCTAAATATATTCTATATGTTCTAACACGAGATCCAAAAGCAGAGTCAATCAAACTTACATTATTCAATTCCTGACATGTTGAAATGACTTTGTTTTTATGAGCTTTACTCTTTAAATGGTTAGCAAAGTATTTTTTTCTCACCCAAACATTACACGCTTCACATAAAGTTCGCTCACTATGACTTTCGTCCGGCAAAGCAGATGAATTGGATGGTCCAGCTTCTAAATGATCTTCTGCTTTTCTTTTGATTCCCCTCCCAGATTGGAGACTATTACTGAAATGAAAAACATGTAACATAAAATAAATGTCAAAATATTATGAGAAAGTCGACGATTAGAAGTTACGAGAGAAAAATCAATAAAATACTAAACGTCTATTCTTAAAAAAAGTATTGTTTGGTAGTGAAAATAAGAAATAATATAGGTAAAGCTCACCTAGGTGTATTGTTCTCGTTTCCTTCAAAACAGCACAGCTCCCAAAATCTTTGCGTTGTTTCATGTACGTATTGAATATCTTCAATTTCTTGACATAATTTGAACATTTCTTGTTCAAAGCTGTCCTCGCTTTCAATAGTGTCCATGTTGAACGACATCTCGATTGAAATTAGTGATTCTTATAGAAGGCAAAGTGGTATTTATATGCATAAAAATTCAATACTTATAATGATAAAAGGTATCCTAAATTAGTTGAATAATCATTAGTAAATGAGCTTATTGTGCTCATGAGTTGAAATGGTATTTTTTGCAGCCCGCTTTCTCTGCAATTCCTTTAGTTATGTTGTAAACCACTTCCTTGGTTTTACTAAAGTTGATATTATTTTCATTCGTATAATATTTTACACGAACTTCTGCGTGCTTCCAATGTTCTTGTAAAGGTATTTTAGAAAGTTTTTTCAAATCAAATAATTCGATTTTTATCAAATGTGTCGAAGTTTTCAAATCGTCTTCATTTGATGATATGCATGAAACTCCGCCCCCCTGACAACTACGTCCCACGGTCGAAGAAACTTTCTTCTTCTTAGCCTTCTGGTCAAAGAAGGCATCAAGGTCGGGAGTATTTGCTTTTCTTTTTACCGGCATGGGAAAAGATTCTTGACTATCAGATATTGGGTAATAAAAGTGTTTTAATGTATTGCATTCTTGATCATCGATTATGTCATTTGGAGAGTACTGCAACAATACAAATAACTCAACTTAATACACACAATCTTGCTCATACATTAAAATCAAAGCATTGTAAGAACAAGTAAATAAAAAAGAAAACAATAAAGGTCACTTACCGACATTTTGTAGACTTCAGAAGCACAACACTTTGCACTACACACAAATATTAAAGTACTGATGTAGCTCTAGTTTGTTCTATGCGTTTTATAGTGCTTCCGTATCGTTGGAATGCAGTAATATCAGTAGCCCATAGTAGCAAAAACGAAAGTTTAGGTGATTAGTTGGTAATTAGATAAGTAATGAGGTAGCTCACCATTATGATTGCAACAATAACAGGGACAGTCATCACATAATGGAATATTTTTGCGATTACAAATGAGGTGGTCATAGTTCTTACTAAATGGTGTAGAGTCGATCTATCAAACATTGTTTTCTAGCAATGGAATGAAGTCACTGACGCCAGTCTCATTGTTCGTAAGGCTCGAATAAATCCATCTGTCCTAATAGCACATCAAAAAGTCTTAGCAACGACAACAGCTAAATATCCGATTACTCGAGCTGAAGTTAAAGTTCTAACTATTCCATCGGGAGTTCAAGGCAAAACTTTGGATAACATATTCCTCGGACAAGTACCTAAAAGATGTATTATAGGCTTTATTAAAAATTCAGCATTTAATGGCTGTATAACACAGAATCCATTTAATTTTGATAACCATGGTATAAATTTATTTAGTTTATATGTGGATGGCCAACAGGTCCATTCAAAAACATTACAACCATCCTTCAAAGATGGATTGATTACATCGACCTATCAAACATTGTTTTCTGGCACCGGCATTCACTTTTTGAACGAAGGCAATTCAATAGCAAGAGAAGACTATGGAGGAGGATACTGTTTATTAGCTTTTGACTTAACTCCAGATCTTTCGGCCAGTTCGAGCTCACATTGGAACTTAGTTAGACATGGAAGTGTAAGACTAGAGGTTCGCTTTGATACAGCTTTGACAACAACACTCAATTGTATTATTTATGCAGAGTTCGATAATGTTGTGGAAATTAACAAAAACCGCGATGTGAGTGTCGATTACAATAGTTAAATACGGGTGGAGCATACAATTCCATTCAATTGGAAATACGAATTCTATCGTACCGCTAACATGAGCTATGATGGATAGTCAAGAAATAAAATACTTTATGAGTAAAATTGATAACAGATTAACATCTAATGTATTTGCAGCGAACAGATTGCCTATGATTGTTCAATTACCTGCTTTCATTGTAGCCAATTTGGATCCGGATTCCAAGCCTGGTTCTCACTGGGTGGGTATTCACATTGATAGTAATGGAGTTGGCGAGTACTTTGATTCTTTCGGACGAAAACCGGTGGGGTTTCATAAATTGTTCTTGGAAAAAAATACAAAGAAGTGGGTATACAATCATAAGCAACTGCAAAGTTACTTTACGTCAGTATGTGGAAAATATTGTCTAGTATTTCTTTATGCAAAAATGTATGGTGTATTGATGAACGATTTTGTAAATGAATTCTCTACTGTCAATAGAATAAGTAATGATTTAATTATAAGTAAGATGTTTAATATGATTTTTGAATAAATGTGTTTAGCAACATGACTTGGTTGTTTAATTTATGAAGTTTTAAAGGCTGGTAGAAAATGGTTTTATTCAACAAACAAGCATACAAGGTACGGGTTAGGTTAGGTTAGGCTTTCTGTAACAAGCATACAGGGTACGGGTTAGGTTAGGTTAGCTTGTTATGAAAAGCATAATTCAAGGTAGAGGTTAGGATAGGTTAGATTAGGTTTCCTATGAAAAGCATGCGAGGTTAGGTTGCCTATGACAATCATTCAAGAAACTGGTTGGGTTAGGTTAGTGGAGCGCATAAAACAAGCTCACCCGGAGCTTGTTTTATGCGCTAGTATCCTGAAGCGCCAGAACCCACAAATCCCTACTACTAGCGCCAGAACCCACAAACCCTCTGATTGGCTGAACACCTGACAGATTCATCTAAAACAGTAGGTATGAGTAAGTTCGGCTAGGCAGCATTGGAATATTGCAAACCTAATGATATCCAAGGCCCCATAACCTCGGCCACAGTAGGCTATTAGCAATACAAAGAAAGCGAGCCGAGCATAGTACAAAAGGGTGCTTAAGTAATGAGGTAATTAACAATGAGGAAGGGTCGGGAATAATGGAATCGGAATAGGTGATTAGATAAGCGATTAGCTTTAGAAAGAGAAGCCATACAGCAAAAACGAGAGCTCGTAGCGCTCTGGGACCCAGCGCAAACGCTTTTTTTTTTTAGCAGACCTTCACCGAAGTTCGACAAAAATGCGTTAGAAATAAGTGCGCCAGAACCCACGAATCCCTACTACTGGCGGTATAGATTAGATTAGATAATTTATTTGCTTTTAACATGGTATATAAAATGTTAGAGACAGTTACACAATTATGATCAACTTGTTAAGCTAAATTTAAGTCTAGCATGGAAAGTTTATAATTATTACCAATGTCATCTATCTATCTTCTTAATATATATAAATCACGTGTCACGTTGTTTGTCCGCGATGGACTCCTAAACTACTTAACCGATTTTAATCAAATTTGTACACTGTGTACAGTTTGATCCAACTTGAAAGATAGGATAGGTTTCAATTTATAACACAGCAACGCGTGGTCGGGTCAGTTAGTATACACATAAAAATTCCATGTCACAGTGTTTGCCCGCTATGAACTCCGACACTATTTAACTTTGATTTGATGTTTTTTTTTTATTTTTCTGGATTTGTTGCGACTTACTAAACATATAGGATAGGTTTTATTTTTATTTAAAACACAGCAATGCGTGGCCGGGTCAAATAGTATTTAATAAATTTTATAATATTTTGCTATATTTTATTAAAATTATTTTTTCATTATTATAATTAGTAATAAAGTTTATGTCATTTTTGTGGTTTATCAAAAAATAATTTTATGCTATAGTAATTATTTTCATTTAAAATCAGATAAATATTTTTTAATATACTGCTATTGCACATTATAATGTCGTTAAGTATTCACATCTGTGCTCTGTACCGCCGCGCACTGCCCAGCATCTCAGCGAGGCATAGCTCACGTCTAAGCTTCCATTGCGCCATACAATTACGATAAATCTCAGCTCAATGGTATCCAGTGAAGCTGAGTGGAGACGAGATGTGTAAATAACGAAATTCTATTGGTCGTTTAAAACACCTCTCCGCACCACTCGTCTAAGGGCGTACGGGTCAATCACACAAGCTAGCTAGTTGCATACTGATTTATTGACATTGACATCGGCGGGGCGCAGCCCGTTGTATTCTACGAATACCCACTTACATATATATAACACCCCTTCCCCTTATAGCTACGATTATACATGTTACTAAACTAAAATTAACTAGGGTGATTGTCCTAATGAAGGTCCCGATCGTCATCGATATCCTGATCATCACGGTCATCGCCTGATGTTGGCGTTGAAAACATAGGACTTTTGGCCTGCCTTCTCCGGGGTGTTCGGTGTGGTCTCTCGAACTCAGTGTCGTGCGGTTCAGGTGGTACACCTTCCCCTTCGGCGCTACACGCTGCTACCGTTCCACCCGCTAAATCTGCTACTACGTCTGGGTCCCAGATGCTTGTTTCACTGTCTTGGTATGGGTGGAGCGAATCTGACCGTGATCTTATTTGATCGACGTGCCTCGTAACTTCATAATCTAATTCTGGCACATATATTAAATACATTACAGTTCCAATCTTCTTCCTAATAACGCCTTTGATCCAGCTATATCGTTTATTACCAGTATACTTCTTTAGCCAAACAATGTCATCTGTTTTAAATTCTTGTCTTCGGGTACCTTCGTAATATTTAGCCTGTGAATACTGGTTGCGTGCGACGGTTAAAGCCAAATCTGTGGACGAGGGAGGCAAGGTGGTTGGGATTATCAAATCCAACCGGGAACGTAACGCGTGACCGTATACTATTTCCGCAGGGGACTTGTCCGTGGTACTGTTTTTGGAGTTTCTGTAATCGAATAAAAATTTTGCAATTTTTTCTTGAACAATTTTTTTATTTGAAATATCTAAAAGTATACTTTTTAACCCATTTTTTATTATTTTGACATAAATTTCACATTGACCGTTACTCGCGGGATGATAAACGGGAGACAAAACGTGTTTAATTCCGTTGAGAGCACAAAAATTTTTGAATTCTTGAGAGGTGAAAGAGGTACCATTGTCACTTACCAATGTATGAGGGATTCCAACTCGCGATATCCAGTCGCATAATTTTGTAATCACTGCCTTTGAGTTGTGATTGGAAGACATATCGTAGCAATCTACCCATTTGCTATAAGCGTCAACAATTATCAAAAATAATCGATTATTAAACGGACCTAAAAAGTCAATATGAATTCGATAGAAAGGATGCGGTGGCAACGGCCACGGCGCTAGAGGCGCGTGTGGCGGGGAGGGGCGCAGCTGTGCGCACACGTCACACGAGGCCGCCAGCCGCTCGATCGCCGCGTCGATGCCTGGAAACCACAACCGCTTACGAGCCTCTGCTTTCATTTTCACCACGCCAAAGTGTGAACTATGCAACTCTTTACAAACTGTTCTTTGCAATGATTCAGGAATTACGACTTTATGCCCTCGCATAAGGCAACCATTTTCGTAAGACAATTGTGTTCGGCAATTGTGATAAGGTTTCAAAAGGACGTCATTTATTTTTTTAGGCCAACCGTTTAAAACATATCGTTTAACTTGATTGAGTTGTTCGTCGCAACTGGTTGCCCGCTGAAGCACACTCATTGTTACCGGCAAGTCGCCCTCTAATACAAAGTTAATCTATGCCGCGCGCTCGTTACTATCCGGCAACTCGTCTGCGGCGCTGTCGCCTCCCGCTACTTCTACCTGCTCGCCCGCGAGTTGGCATGCTCGCGATAAATAGTCCGCGCTGTTATCTTTACTGCATATATATTCTATGGTATAATTGTAAGCAGCTAAAAACATCGCGTAGCGCTGGAGGCGATTGGCAGAGACCTCCGGTATCCCTTTATGTGGCCCAAAAATTGTTAATAAGGGTTTATGGTCGGTTCGCAAAATGAAAGGTATAGACCGGCCATACAGATATTGATGATATCGTTTAACACCAAAAATAATGGCCGTGGCCTCTTTCTGTATTTGAGCGTATTTTTTTTCCGCTGACGTTAATGTTCGAGATGCATACGAAATTGGTCTTTCTAACCCGTCCTCACTGACCTGCGACAAAACAGCCCCTAAACCAGTCGGCGAAGCGTCAACCGTTAATATTAATTTTGCCTTTGGGTTAAAGTGAGCTAAGGTGTTATCAGACGCGAGAATTTTCTTAATTTTGTCGAACGCAGCTTCGTGTAATGCGGTCCATTCCCATTTTGAATTTTTATTTAGCAAATTATATAATGGGCTTAATATGGACGATGCATCCGGAACGAAATTACGATAATAGTTTGCTAATCCTAAGAACGACTGCAACTGCGAAACATTTTCTGGTTTAGGTGCCATCAAAATAGCTTTTACTTTTTCGGCTGATTTTCTTACTCCGTATCTATCTATGACATGCCCTAGATATGTTATTTCGTTTTTGAAAAATTCGCATTTATTCCTTTTGACGGTTAAACCAGCGTCCTCTAACCGTTGTAGCACCGTTATTAATCTTTGCTTATGTTGTTCTTTCGATCCTGTAACTAAAATATCGTCTAACAGGAAAATAATGCCATCTATGTCCGCGAGAAGACATTCCATTGCTCTTTGGAAGATAGCAGGTGCGGACGAGAGACCGAACACTAAGCGCGTGAATTTAAAAAGACCGCGGTGCGTGTTTATACATGTAAGCTTTTGCGATGACTCACTTAAAATACACTGATTATACGCCATAGATAAATCAATTTTACTGAACTGAACGCCTCCGTGAAGTTTGGATAGTAAATCGTTCACTGTAGGCAAGGGGTACTGATCTACTATTAATTGTTTATTTATAGTTACGGAGTAGTCCGCACACAGACGGATGCTGCCGTCCTTCTTCAAAGCTGGTACGATCGGAGATGCGTACTCCGAATGTTCAACCGGTTCCAATACTCCCAATGACAATAAACGATCTAACTCTTTATCGATCTTTTCTCTTAAAGCGTACGGCACCGGTCTCGCTTTGAAGAAAACCGGTTTTGCATCTGGTTTTATGTGTAAATCGACGGTGTATTTGTTAAATGCCCCTAATTCGCCTGAGAAAACTTTTGGGAACCTCGAAATAATTTTTGATATGAAGGTATCATTATCACATAGCTCTCGGTCATTAGTGTAAAGGGCATTCACAACGCGACCCGTGTCCGCAGTGGCCGAGTTCGCGGGCGCAAACTCAAGATTAAATAGACGAATAAAATCGCGGCCCAGCAGCGGCGGTCCACCGTCGCGCACCACGTATAATTGCAGCGCATGTGTACTTTCGTTATATGTTATAGGTAAAAACACAGTTCCTAATATTCCTATATTTGCACCTGTATAACCGAATAATTTTTTATTCGTAAATGACAATGGTACCGTACTAAAATTATTTAAATACAATTTCTCAGAAATCACGCTTACCGCCGACCCGCTATCGATTTCAAACTCCAAAACCAGACCACCGATCACTACGCTCTCTGTCATCGGTTTTCCTTGCACACATCGAATATTGTAAAAAGACTCACCGTCATCTCCCTCATCCACGTATTTCACTTTACCCTCGGATGTACACATTTTACGGAGGTGACCCTTCGTGTTACACTTTTTGCACTTATAATTTTTAAAACGACACTGACTGAACTTATGATTGGAATAACCGCACGCACTGCACTTTTCTTTGGAGATAGTGAACACGTTGTTAGCCGCAGACGTTACGGCGCCGCTTGCGCCGTTCGCCGCTACCAGCGATGAGGCCTGGCGCGCACAGCGCACGCTCTCTGCCAGATCGATGGCCTTCGCCAGAGTCAGCTCCCGCTGATCCTGCGCAAACAGCTTGTCCCGCTCGTGTCCAGCCGCCATGCCCATGATAAATCTATCTGTTAGGGCCTCTTCCAAATTTTTAAACCCGCAATGTGCTGCCAATCCTCTTAGCCTAGCCGCCCACTGAGTATGACTTTCACCTGGTATTTGCGTTGCGGAATAGAAGGTTGACTTTTCGGCAAACCCGAACCTTTTCGGTGTAAAGTGGTTGTCGAGAAGAATTAGTATCTCCTCATAACGTAACTCTTCTACTTTTTTCGGTAACGCCAGGTCACTCGCTAGCTTAAACGTAGATTCACTCAACGCGCTCAATAATATCGCCCGTCGCTTGACTGACAACTTGTCGGTTTCATTGGTTATGTCGTTAGCTATGAACCACTGATTTAACCGCGATTTATAACTACTCCACTCATTAGAAAGATGGTCAAAAGTGGACAGTACGCCGAACGACACTCCCGTCGACATTTTAAATGAAAATAATTTGAAAAAAGGTTATCCTCGTCGCCACGTGTTGTATATCGCGCGTAGGGCGTACGGGTCAATCACACAAGCTAGCTAGTTGCATACTGATTTATTGACATTGACATCGGCGGGGCGCAGCCCGTTGTATTCTACGAATACCCACTTACATATATAACAAATATTTTGCTATATTTTATTAAAATTATTTTTTCATTATTATAATTAGTAATAAAGTTTATGTCATTTTTGTGGTTTATCAAAAAATAATTTTATGCTATAGTAATTATTTTCATTTAAAATCAGATAAATATTTTTTAATATACTGCTATTGCACATTATAATGTCGTTAAGTATTCACATCTGTGCTCTGTACCGCCGCGCACTGCCCAGCATCTCAGCGAGGCATAGCTCACATCTAAGCTTCCATTGCGCCATACAATTACGATAAATCTCAGCTCAATGGTATCCAGTGAAGCTGAGTGGAGACGAGATGTGTAAATAACGAAATTCTATTGGTCGTTTAAAACACCTCTCCGCACCACTCGTCTCGTCTTCGCTTTTGAGGCAGGGCCTTACTGCTTTAGCTGTAAATTTCCTGTCTCTACTCAGTGCTAATGACTGCTTAAAGCTTGAAATAATAAATCTTATAATAATAGCACTAGAGTAAATTATTATTATTATTATTATTATTAATTAGTACTTCGATTAAAAAAAAAATATAAGAGTATGTGGAGCAGAATTGAACGACCTTGTTCCGCCGCCCCCATTCTATCATTCGACAATCACAACAACCAACCTAAACTTTTGATGTAAGCCGAACACCAAATACAAATAGACACTATGCTTGTATAATACAGGTAGCTACATTAGCTGTGCGTTCATTTTAAGGGATGCATAGTGCCGATCGTCACTCAAGTATTGTCTTTGAATAGGTTTTTGGGATCCTGTGCGTCCGCGCACACTGTGAGTACATAGTAACGTTTGTGAATACGGGTGTCAGACTTAGAAATAAGCGCCACCGTTATATGGGTGATATACCAAAGAGTAGCACTAAGAGTTTTGGTTCCAATTTTGTGGAACTCTTTGTCTGTGTTTCCTGACAAATACAATTTAAGGGTCTTGAAGTCACGAGTGAATAGGTGTCTTCTAGGCAGGCGTAATACATACAAGATAAATTATTATAATAGAAAAATACTAGAAAAAATCGACTCGGGTCACAAGTGAATCTCAGGCGGGAATCGAACCCGCAACCTTTGGAAATCCGGTCCAATGCTCTCCCAATTGAGCTACCGAGCCTTGCGAACACTCGTCGAAATTTTCTAGTACATTCCTGATTTTACGCTGTAAGCTTCTAGTATTTTTCTATTATAATAATTTATCTTATAAGATCGCATTGAAAATGCATAAAATATATAAAAATTATAAATCTAACATGGCTGTTTCATCTTAAGCGATTGCCAAACATTTGTAAAAATGTTTCTTTCGAATACGAGAGGATGTTCCTCTCATTGATGAAACAACGCTGGCTTACAGCGTAAAATCAGGAATGTACTAGAAAATTTCGACGAGTGTTCGCAAGGCTCGGTAGCTCAATTGGGAGAGCATTGGACCGGATTTCCAAAGGTTGCGGGTTCGATTCCCGCCTGAGATTCACTTGTGACCCGAGTCGATTTTTTCTAGTATTTTTCTATTATAATAATTTATCTTATAAGATCGCATTGAAAATGCATAAAATATATAAAAATTATAAATCTACATACAAGATCTCTTACCATCAGGCAAGATAACGGTGAAGCGCTAATGTATTCACGATAAAAAAAGACACAATCTGCATATTTTTTATATGCCATTGATTGGTGGAACACGTTAAACCTGAACAATAAATATTAGTTTTTACCGTATCTCCGTTGAATAGTTAACCCATTTTGATACGGCTATGCTGAGTAGAATCTGCCAATCTACCGTAAAGTTTTGCCTATCTACCGTAAACAAAGTAAATACTTTGAACAGGTTTTCAGTGATTATTTGTTTTTATTTATGTTAGCACTAGTTTTATAATTTTTATATATTTTTTGCATTTTTCAGAGCTATCTTATAAGAATTTGATAGAGAAGTACTAGGAAAAATCGTCTCGGCTCGCAAGTGAATTCTAACACGGGAACAAGCTTTGGAAGTCCTGTCAAATGAGCTACCGAGCCTTGTGAATACCCGTCGAAATTTTCTAGAATTCGCTTGTGAGCCGAGTAGATTTTTTCTAGTATTTTTCTATTAAAATAGTTTATCTTAGCACAAGTTTATCTTTATATTGTCCAAACGGAGCCAAAGGGTAGGGTGGCGCAAATTGAGTGGGATATTGTTATTTTAGCTTTAATTCTGCCAGAAGGATCCATCCTGAGTGCTTGGAGGCGTGGTCATTTTTTACAGGTGTATATTATATCTTTAATTTTAGATTTTATTTTCGTCTTTATTCGTAAAATATTAGCGTATCGATTCGCGTGTTTTTTTATGATAAAACATAAATTCAATACGTTTAAAGAAACGACCCGCCGCACAGTGGAGTATTTACTCAAAAAACCTGGCCATAATTATTATGTGTAATATATTCTGTGGAGCTGCATAAATTAACAACCGGATACTGTTTTTAAATGATTGTTTTATTTAAAAAGGTACATAATCACAAGTAACAGACTTAACCCTACGATTATTATTCATAAAAATCAGATTCTTCGTTTTCATCGGTCTGTTCAACGTCACTGCATTCGATTTCTTTGTTGCCCACTTCAAGTACAAAATTTATAGTATCCGGACAGAAGGGTTTACTTTTCTTAGGAGGTTGGTTTTGGTTGCTACTTAACAATGGATCGGAGGTAAGTAACAATCGGGTTAATATATCCTTATTGCATTTTACTCTATCAAACTTTCGTGAAAATTTAGCCTATAAAGTCTGAAATGCTTGTTACGGGCTTCAGCATCCTCTTCCGACAGCAACCCAATCGGCAATATATATGTATATGCAATGACTGTAGCACCATGAATTAAGATTTTATGTACAGTGGGTGACATCGGATGCCACCCATACAGCTGTACGTACAGGGTAGCGGTTTCAAATGTGTAGGTTTTTGAACTTTATTGTGTCAATCATATGGCCACTACAAATAGTGTCCAGGATTACTTTAAATTTGTATATTAATGTACAGTCTATGCCTGTAATTCGGGCAGTAGCTTCTGGATCAGAAAGGAATCTTTGGGATGTGTTACCATCGTTAGTGTTTCCAATTCCTGCTTTTGGTATATCTACCAAAAGTCCCATTTCTTCACGAAATCCCTTTTGGATCTCCTCCTGTTTCTCTTTTACAAATTTCTTTTCTTTGGCTGCCCATTTTTGCTTTAATTCACTCTTGAAATAACTTAAATAATGTCGTAACTGGCTAACTTTACTATCGGGACACTTAGTCAATTTGCCTACCGGTTATTCCAAAGATAACAGTTTCGAATCTATTTTATAATTCGGACATTGTCTGATGAACTCATGTAACTGCTTTTTAGTGATATTCGTACAAGCGTCAGTGGAACCTGTAGATAAAAGAATATTTATTACAAATCACATAGAAAACCAAATTTAATATAGCTGCCTTCAAATATCTGGCAAACAAGATGGCGGAATAAAGCGGTATATTTTTTTATGTGATTCTATTATGAATGCCCTATACTATATAGAAAATAATACAGTGCAGCTCGGACATGCCCGGAACATAAACAAAAACGCTTTTGTTTAAGAAATTTTAACAATAACACCTTATTTTTATATATCAAATTTTAATAATTCATAAAAAATATTTGATATGGAGATAAATTTATTGTAATGTAATTATAATAAAGATAAATACCTTCACTTTTCATATCCATATTGTTTATTTCACCAACCGAACACAAAAAAACTAAAATTGCCTGTGCAATTTGTAGAAAAAACGAGAGCGTCAAGAAAACAATATACCGCACAAGGTGAAGACTAAGTTTCGACTACCTGTGAACCACCTCCTGAGAAGTGAAGGGCGCACGAGGAGTACAATGTTATAAAGCGGTTATTTGGCTGTCAAAAAGAGAGGGTTGCGACAAGTTTTATCATACTTTCCGTTTTCGACTTTTGGCCAGGTTTTTTGGGTAAATACTCCTATGTGCGCCGTTTAATTACAAAAGAGCTGATAGCTTCTTCTGTCAACATAAGTAAAGATATTTACCGAGGAAACGCATCAGACTTTTGGACACTTTTTTAAACAGAAGCGGTAAGGCTGATTTTCACCTCTTTAAAAGTATTTTTTTTAATATATATTTTTTTCTGTTTTGGTTTATCATGTATATAGTTAAAGTTTGTTATTTATTTATGTTAGTACAGGCTACTTGGTACATAATAAAACAATTCTATAATACATAATCTAGAAAAACAAATTAACGAAAATAATCTATTTTCGTATATATAATTGGGTTAATTTAATTACGTACCGAATAACAATAACAACCTGTAATGGAATAGAGTGACTAATCTCATATTACGCATCAGCCCAAGTTTGGCTTGATAAATACTTTATTAGAATTTTTAGACTCAAAAAGGTGTAAATATCAAATAAATACTTTTAAAAGTATTTTTAATATTAATTGCAAAATAACTCAAATAAAAAATATATACTTTACTGTAAATAAATATTTATCTGTTTCTGCTTATGCGTAAATAAGCAGAAACAGGTAAACTATTTAAGTTTTAGGCTAATGTATTCTTATTATATGGATTTATCCTTTATAAATTATATTATATGAGATTGCTTCCAATAGAATTAGTAAGGTAAGCCAGTATCAGTAATTTCATTAATGGATAAACTAGTGCCAGTTGTACCATCGGGAAATTTTATAGAATTTTTTACTATTTAAAATAATATAAGTGCCTTGATTCTTTACTTAAATATTTGTATGCTTACTCATATGCAGATTTTGGATGGCATTGTCAAATAAGTACAGACAACAGCACGTCAACCTACCATAAACCCTTAAATTTTCTTAATTTTTAACCCTACATTTTGAAATTTAATCTGAAAATATATTCGTTATAAAATATGAAATTAATGTTAAACTTTAATAAAATATCAAAATTATCTAAGTGGACAATTACATGCGCGTAAGTGAGTAAAGAATCTACCCCATCGGTTAGTTAATATAAATAAATAAATAATCAAGACATATTTAGAAGAAACTTAGCTGGGAGTGTTTTTTTATCTTTTTTGTGTCGTTTCCTTTTCGTTTCGTTGGACGTCTCTATTGTAAGGTGTAAATACGCGTTAATTGAAATATATGGTTGATATGAAAATAAATCTAAAATAACATAAAAAGAGCAGATTTTGTATCTTTGTTTCTATGTAGGAGGATAATTTAAACGTAAAGAATTAGAAAAACTATTTAACGAGAAATACAAAACACCAGTAGCGACTTTTTTCGATAATGTATCAATTTGTAACGAGATGCTTTAAGTGTCTAAAGTGGTCGTTAAGTTCCCAAGTGTTGGCACGTAGAATGCTAACGATACATATTTAGTTAGGTACCCATGTGCCAACATTTGGAACAAAGGACTATTAATTGGTAAGCATATACGTAATTTAAAATCAGTTATCAAAGTTTATGCATAAACAGATAAAGATATGAAGAAAGAAGGTTTAACATAACTTTAAAAACTACTTACAGTTTTTTTTAGTTTTTAAACAAAGGGCATCGAATCGTGAGACCCGGAAGTATTTTTCAATCGTCTCCCAAAACTTAAATACAATATGCCGAAAAATATGAACTGCCAGAAACTTATCACAACGACTTAGGTAAATACTCTATGGTCACGACCTTCCGCTTTGTAGAGACCGGATTTATTAATACGCGCTCATACTGAATGAACAACTACTCAATGTGACCAGCACACACTGACTGACCGCTACAAACATAGGAAATAGAACATTCTAATAAACCTTGTCCTTCCAACCACAAGTTTATTTTACCGGTGGACTTTATTGGAATTATCTTTGTCAACAACTTCCTTGTAGGTAAAACTGTTGACACTAGCGCCATTGGCACTCGGTAAGAATAGTTTGTCGCATTGCGTAGAGGTATTAAATCTTACGCATTGTCAATATACTAGATGTTTACCAGTGTTGCTATGTACACAGTTGCTCTGCATTTTTATAGATATTGAAAGTGCGTATAAAAAAAGGTTTTTTTACGGAATTTTCCATGAATTATTAATTAAAATTTGCTTATAATCGAACTTAGCACTATAAATGACAGTATATTATCAAGATTTTCCAATATTATTCTGGTTAAACTGTTTTTGATGATCGATTTTCTGAAGAGTGTAAAAGAGATTAATTTTTTGTTTGACATTACAAGTTTTAAAGGGTGGCCGCCTATGTATAGTAAAAAGTGCCCTTTTCTATGTGATCAGGACGTCCACTTTGCTAAAGAATTTTGTGTTTTCTCCCATATTTATCCCTCTCGTAATATAACTATCGTGATTTATATATCAACTAAATCTTTTATGATTGCCTAAATACCCTTAAGTCGTACAATCTGGATGGAAGAATCACTTTTAGCATGTGGTTGTGTATTTTTTATGTGTAAAGCTTCATGCCAGAAAGAGTGGAAGGTATACTATGACGAACGATCGAAAACAAAAGGCATCTGGAATAAAATGATACAAAGTGAGCCTCCTCGAATACTATGGTTTGTAAATAGTAGTTTAAGTAGGCAAAAAATTAAGCTTATATTAAGAATTAGGGCCGGTCATGTTCCATCAAGGAAGTTTGCATACATGATGAACAAAATAAATTTACCTAATTGTGAAGTATGTGGATAAATTGAGGATGTGCATCATCTTTTGATTTAATGTGAGCGGAACTAAGCTCAAAGAAAACTATTTTTAAGTACATTCAGAATTAATAGGCTGGATGTGGGAAGCAGGAGAGCATTCTGAGTAACCCCCAATCTGTGGCAGCTTTGTTTCTGTGTAACTTATTGGTATAAAATATGTAATAATTTAAATATAGTTCGATGGAGCTGGCATGTCAGAAGATAAAAGCTCCTAAATAAATAAAGATAAAAAAGCATGTGATTGTAATTTAATAAAAATATGTATGCTATACACCATTAAAAATTTACTGGAATTATGTAATATTTTAATGTTCAAAGAATTTAACCGCTTGAAAAAATCACAAGATAAAATTGTTTCGGAGATTAACACCCGTATTCACAAACGATACTTGCCTAAGGAAAGTAGTAACGCTATGCGAAGTAAGACACTTCTCAATGCGTTCCATATGGCAAGCCTTTTGTTTCATAAACAATACTTAAACGACTCTTGACTATGCGAACCCACTGCGTTGAATAGAGGTCCGTGATTGGTCCGTTTATGTTACGTAGTTCACTTCGCTGAGTGACATTCATTTCATTTGTCAAAAAAAAGGACCGATTCTTGAGAACTATCATATGTCTTCGTGTTTTGCGGTGATTTTATGGTGTCGATTTGTGGATTTAAAAACTTATTGAATATGGATAAAACTGCACCTTTATTTTCATCAATTACAAACATCATGTTATTAGGATACTGGAATGCACTGTTTGTTTTCATTCAATAATAAAACATAAATAAAAACTGTGATAGAAATATCTTAAAACTCTTTTGTTTCGCAGTACGAAAAAGTTAGCGAGATAAATAGGTGGCACTGGTAGACCCCTCGCAGTCAATTTATCTAAGTCTTCATTTATTAGTGGCAAGAGTATAAAAAGTACCACGTCTTTGGAAAACCTATACCGAACCGAACTACAATAATCAAAAAGCTCTAGGAAATTTGGTATCACTTTTCTAGTACTTATTCTGCTTTGCTTATTAATATAATTATCAAACTCTTCTTCGCTACTGTAATCCATTGTAAAAGAAAAACAACTTCAAACAAAGCAAAACCAAACCTCGAAAAACAACCAACTTAAACTTTTGACGTAAGCTGAACACCAAATAGACACTATGCGTTGCATAATACACGTAGAAGGCTACCTTAGCTGTGCGTTCATTTTAAGGGACGCATAGTGCCGATCGTCACTCAAGTATTGTCTATGAATAGGTTTTTGGGACCCTGTGCGTCCGCGCACACTGTGAGACCTCATAGTAACGGTTGTGAATACGGGTGTAAGTAGGTTAAGGTGTTACGCGTGGTAAGGATAATATTCCCTAATAATTTATACTAGGTTTTCTACTTGGTTTTATTCCTTAGATATTGCTGTTAACTCCACAATGGAGTTACCACAATGTATTTAAAAAGGGATAGTGAAATTGCTGAGAACTTATTATGTTTTTAAGATATTGTATATTACATTACATTCAACACTATTGCTGCATATCATACATTACACCTTACACACACGTACACGCCCGTACGACATAGTCCACTTGTATATCTTCTTTATACAAAGTAAGACCATAATTGGCTGTAAGCTGATGATAATATTCATTTGGTGATTCCAATGAATATTGAAATAGTTTTTACGGGCTGTGGTCTTTGTTAATACGAAAATAAAATACACAAATAAATACAGTGAGCAACTGAATAATAAGAGTACTCCAAGATTGACAAGTGTGGTTGGACAGATAGGAAAGATTGACTGAAATTTTTATTTATATAATTTTAATGCATTATTTCAATGTTATCTCATATGAATTTTTTATTACAAATAAATATCTAAATTACTAGTTCCGATTTTTTTTACAACATAATATATTTCTGTTTATGATCTGTTTTTATTTTGTTTGTTTTAATTGACTTTTCAATTATAATGTAAGTTTTATTAATATTATTGACATTAAAATTTAAATATGTGATTAATTTTAGCAATATTTTGTTTAGATTGTTTTTATTCTATATTTGCACACCATTTCAGTGTGCAAACTCTTATCTCCTTCGGTCATCAGAAAAACTCTAAGCCTCCTAACCCCATCCACATAGTACTACCTTTTATAACTGTTCTTTTACTGTGCAAGCTATTCGTCTCTGGAATTCACTTCCAGTTGCGATCAGGCGAACTCAGTCAATAACTAATTTCAAAGATCAAGTTAAAAAGTTCTATCTTTCCCAATAACGGCTAAGCTGCTTGTTTGTAAATTTAGCTTATTGGATATTTGTGTATTTATTATTATTTGTTCTGATTTATGTACTTAGGTATTTATTTAAGTATTTTTTAGATATTGTATTTTTTTTTATCGTTATTTGCAAAATCCTCTATATATATTTATATTCTTTTCTTTTGTTGCATCACACCCCTGTCCTTAATAGCTTTATTTCCCTCCACCCAAAGGTTGTCTGGTAGAGATCGCTCTAAGCGATAAGACCGCCTATTGTAGCACCCTTTCGTTCTATATATATTGTGCTTAGCTATTTTTATATCTGTGTGTGTAACAATAAAGTATTTTTCATTCATTTCATTCATTCATCTCGGCGGTCTTATAACCTTCAAGACCCGCTCAAATACCCATAATTTGCAAAGAAATTAATTAGAGTTTTAAATTTTTTGCTTCCGAAGAAACCATAACTGATATGTACACTACCGTCCAAAAGTTTGGAAACACCCTATTTTCATTAGATAAAAAAAATTACCGCAAATAAATCTTTAAATATACACGTTCTTGTTAAAGTTCATTTATTTTTACAATCGTGCTTATAACAATAATTAAAAAAACTACTTATTTCTTATCAGTTATTCCGTACTTTGACAAAAGACCGGCACACGTGTTTTATGACCACAAAAGTTGCTGCACTGCCAATTGTTAATTTCTTAGAATTGGTAGATACAAACATTGTTTTTGTTTTGAATAGAGATCAGTTTTTTAAAATAAGTATATAATTCCATTAAGTATCTAGTTTAGAGTTCAGTGTACTTTGTGAGGTTCATGTGATAGTAACATCAGTCGATAACTGCATAAAACGGCAAAAAGGAAACAGATTTCTCTTGAAGAGCGAAGTGTTATTTGTACTTTGAACAAAGAAGGATATTCTATACGCCAAATCGCAGTCGAGTTTCATGTAAAGGTGTACATTATACTCTTACACGAAAGCGAGCTACGGGAGAAAATCGAGACAGGAAGAGATCTGGACGTCCCAAATCCACAACAAAGCAGGAAGATCAGTTTATTAAAGTGTTATCGAAACGAGATCGACGTTTAACTGCGCCACAAATTGCTGCTACTTTAAATAAAACACGAGAAAAGCCAGTTTCAATCACAACTGTAAAGAGACGTTTACTGTCTGCTGGCTTAAGAGGATGTTTTGCAGCCAAAAAACCAAGACTAACTATTACCCATAAGTAAAATAGACTAGAGTGGGCTAAAGCACATAAAAACTGGACGGAAGAAGACTGGAAAAAAGTCCTTTGGACGGATGAGTCTAAGTTTCAAATTTTTGGATCTAATAGACGTGTTTTTGTGCGCCGATCAAAAGACGAACGGGCTTTAGAAGCGTGTACTGTGCAGTCCGTTAAGCATGGTGGTGGTAGTGTAATGGTTTGGGGGTGCTTTGGTAACAATAAGCCCGGTCATTTGATTAAAATTGACGGAAAACTGAATAAAGAAGGCTATCTGAAAATACTGCAAGAAAATGCAATTTCTTCTGGAATGAATCTGATTGGCCGAAATTTCATTTTTCAATAAGATAACGACCCAAAGCATTCATCAAAATTATGTCAGGAGTTCTTACAGCAAAAACAAAACGAAAAATTTTTGCAAGTTATGAAATGGCCATCACAATCGCCAGATCTCTCGCCTATAGAATTAGTATGGGATGAGCTTGATAGAAGAGTTAAAAGTCAGTGTCCATCGAGCTCAGCACAGTTGTGGCAACATTTACAAAATGAATGGAAGTCACTGGACCCCGAATACTTCGCAAAATTAATCAAAAGAATGAATAAAATTTGTGAAGAAATAATTAAAAACAAGCGTGGTCATTTTAATGAGGCCAAAATTTAATGAAAATTACATTATTTTTGCACTTAATTGTACTGAATATTTCTTACTTAATGTTAATCTAACGTTTGATTAAGATTTCATAGTAATAAATCATGACTTTTGACATGACGTGTTTTATTGTTGTTTTTATTTCAATTACCATGGTGTTTCCAAACTTTTGGACGGTAGTGTATATTATGGGCATGCCCGCGCAGTCACGCACATGCACGCACACAATCACTCACACATTCCCACAAACCATTACACAACATGCTCTGTAATTTAGTAAATTAGTTTTTGTTATTGTTCATTTACTTTTAGTATTATTACTTTAAATGTTATGGTTACTTTATATTTTAAGTTTTAACAAAATTATAACAGTTTACAATCTGTCAAACAGAAAAATCTATCTGCGGGTGAGGATATGGTGACCTGTAGTTAGACCCGTCTTTTCCACTGGGCCTAGGGCCCCGCGATCGATAGCGATCAACAGCCCCCTAGTTCCTGTTAGATCGCTAAACCAATACCGAAACTTATTACTGAAAAACTTATTTAATTAGAGTAAATCGAATCTCAAGTAGGGATTATATTATATATTATCGACTTGCTTATTGGCTTTTGCATGTATGAATTTCAGCATGCTTAGATAATTTTAAATATGTGAGAATCGCCCCATTTAAATCAAAGATTATGTATTCATCTATTGACTGTCTATAAAAAAAATCTGAAACCTTGTTTATCTACTTTCATTGTCTATTCTAGTAATAAAAATGTGTTCTTTCAAAATCATAGGGGCCCCATTATTCTATACACCCAGGGCCTCCAATAGGTTTAAGACGGCCCCAAAGATGCTGCAGTGCAATTTGGAAACCTATTTCTGGCTGGAGAAACTGGATTCTCACAATTTTTGGGCTTTGATAATGTCTATTTTGATATAGCTTAAGTTTTATGTACTCAATTGTAAAGGAAGAAATAAATGATTTGTTAATTGATTAGAAGACATGGTACTTAGCAAGGATCAAGATAAAGAAACTTGTGGTATCGACAAAAAAGTAATGTTTTATTATGATTGCCCGTATTTTAATCACGCCAAGTAAACAACATATTAAAGTTTTTGTTTTTAATGACAAACTGAATTTCGGAGGTAAAAATCGCTAGTAGTACTAGTGGGAATTATTATTAGGTGTTAAATGGTAATACAACGAAATATTTTTTCATAACCTATATTTTTTGCCTTCGTGTTTAAACATTTTGAAATTTATTGTGTACAGATATTTTAATTGATTATGCTTGTCTCAATAACGCTAATTCTTTTGGAAAGAGCCCTTATTCAATATAAAAAAGATAAAAAAAAAATAGGGTAAGTACCTTTACTTACCGTATTATTATTTTTTTTTTATTTTATTAATAGTACATAAGTTAATAGAACATTAACATAATGATAGTTGTAATTATTGTTGTAACTACTATAAACCATAAGTTTAGCTAGTTTATTATTATTATTATCTTTGCGTAGGACAGTGCCATCTTTAGGTTACGATCGGAAGCATTTATAAGCACGAAGTTGAGGCGGTTTACGTCTAGTTTGTTACTGACTGTTTCCGTGAGCTTTATACAGAGGGCGCCGTAGTAAAGCAAAAAAAAAAATTCTTTATTATTATTGCGAATTTAAACTGACAAATATATAAATAAAATCTAAAATTTGCAAAAACTGCTGATGTAACATTTTTAAAAATTAGTAAAAGATTCGATTTATGTATGTACAAACAGTATATGTTTGCTTAATTTGTCGCTTCTTTCGACTGGGAGCGTGGCGTCTCCTGTAATCCGGCTACTCGGAGGTCGGGGCCGGAGGATGGTTTGAGGTCGGGAGTCCTGGTGCTGAGTGGCACATGTTGACTGGACGTCCGCACTAAGCCTGGTGTTAATATGGACTCCCTAGCGGAGGCTGGGGAGTGCAGGTTCACTAAGGAGGGGCGAACCGGGCCAGGGGGGAAACCCAGCAGCCAAAAGTCCCCGCATCGGGCAGTAGTGGGATAGCGGCCGGGAGTGGGCGCTCAGTAACAGCCTGACCAATACAATCAGACCCGTTCCTTTTGCATATTTTATTAAGAAAATGTATTTTTTAAGAAAATATTATTTTGGAGAAAATCAACGTAATTTCTTTTAATAGAAATATTTCGTAGTTATATCATCAAATTATAAGGAAAGAATAACATTTTCTAAAGTATATCAGACCGACTTCATTTTTTTTCTTTAGAAAATTAGGCCTCGTCTTTCAGATTTTTTTTAAAATTATAATTAGAAGCAGTTCTACTTAATTTCTTTCGATAGAAAAATCTCGTAGTTATATAATTAAGTAATAAAAAATGCAATAATATTATTTGCAGTATATCAGATCGGTTTTTTCGCTTTAAGAAAACGAAAATTGATATTTTTTGAGGATAGTTGAATTCTCAACACTTTATTTTTATATAAAAAAAAGTGTTTAAATCTTATACCGTGTGTTAAATGTGGTTTGCGTTTTCGTGATCACGGATCACTCCTATACAGGATTAAATAAAAAAAAACAAAAATAAACGCTTTGGTAAACCGATAATGTCATAGGCGTGTAAGTGTACATACTATATTTAGCATTAGAATTACTCATTGAAGTTTATTGATAATAAGTATATTCAATGGTTTTTCATTTAATTTATTTGCATATGATTGCATTAAAATAGTACATTACGATATTAGTGCGTAACTCAGAGTAAACAGGACTGGAGTAGCCTTTGCCTAACATTACCCCTCTGCCAAATGCACAAGATTCGGAATCCTGTGCGTTATATAAAACTAGTTGAGCCGCCATTTTAAAACCACAATAATCAGAACGTCTTACCGTGCAGAGCTCCCACGAAAATGCCTGCCTGTGCTGTTTTCTACTGTAAAAAAAATTCGAAAATATCTGGTATGCAAAAAGATGGCGTCACCTTTCATTTGTAAGCATAATTTTTAGGTTTTGATTATTATTTAATTCATAATTTCATGTTTTAGCAGACTACAATTTCAAATTTCGCGCTCAAAGTTCGTTTGATGACGTCATGGCTGCACTCCCCACGAGACTACCTAGGGTTGACCATTATCGCATTTCAATTAATTAAGACAAAATTAAGACAAAAATTAGAAATAGTTTGTTGGTAATAAATAACTGTAATTTTGTATTAATTAATTACCAATTATAATTTCGTTTTAACAATGTACGTTGCGTGTTTATTTTTAGTTCAGTATTAAGTACATACCTACAATTTTGCGGCTGCTTGAAGCCTATTCTTTGCTACACAACATGGAAATATAAAATAATAAATAAAATAATTAATTAAAATAATAATCAAACTATTTGCCCTTTTATTCATGCTGGGCGGCGCTCATAAACATTAAGAGTACTAATGCTGTATATACCTACAGTGTCCCTGACTTCATAAAAAAGCACGGTTAAAAGGGTACCATCGCCTAACCAGCACACCCGATCATTTCCGAGAAACCAAAATTTTTTTTCGAGCCACAGGACAAATTGTTTTTATTTTGTAATCAGCAACCCTTATTAATTTGTACAATATTAATTTGCACAATAGTGATGTCAACTTCATCGATATTGTGATTTTACGAGTGAGTAATGAATGAGTGAATGAATGCTTTTCCTTAACGATAATAAAAAACAGCTTAGATAAATTACAGTTTGTTTCAGTAATTATTACCAGGTATTAATGATGATTTCAAATAAGAATAAGATATGTGATTTTGAACTGATGACGCCGTATGTAAAGTGCGGAATTATACTATTTACCTGCGATATTATACATACGAGAATAAAACTGTAAAGATATAGAATAAAACAGGTCAAGTCCACCTTAAACCAAATGGCTAGTAATGAGAGTAGAGGAAGCGAAATCACTAATTTTTGAACATTTTGTCTGTCTGTATGTATGTTTGAGCACGCATCACGCAAAAACTACTCGACGGATTTTGATGACATTTTAGTATGGTAATAGCTAAATGTCATCGTCAACATTTAAGTTAAGTTTTTTATTAATATTGTAGCATTTATAGCTCTTTTTAAAAACCGGCTTGTCCAACTGCAATACTTCAAGATACTAGGAGTAAGGTATGTGGTGCCAAAAGTCATTTGTACATTAAACTATTGGAAGATAGTATTGCAGTATTAAAATTGGAAATGATCGGTATGTGTAGTTCAGGCAAATATACTCTGCCCCTAGGCGGTATACTAATTGTTAGTATTTATACTTTAAGCTTTGACATGCCCGGAAACATCTAATTTTTCATATCCAGTTTTCCTAAAGAATACAGCATACGAAAAAAATGGATTCATGCTTGTAATAGGTAATAGGGCATCTTGGGCATCTTCAAGAACAAGTACTATATTTTCCATACATTTTGAGCCGTCTCAGTTTCAAAAATTATCTGACAATAGAAGAAGATTAGTTGCCCATGCTGTGCCAACGTTATTCTTGAATGATCCTCTTAGTTTATTATATAACTAGTTATGTTTCAAATAGATATTAACAGTTTTAGTTTATTACATTTAAATGTATTAATTTTAGGTTAAAGAATAAGTTGAAAAGGAAATACCTGCAAAAAGTGATGTAAGCAAATCGCAAAAAAATACAAATAATCAATCGGTCAAAGTAAAAATCTGAGAATTATAACTATATTCACTATCGCTTTGTTAAAAATAATGTTTCAGAGTTCCTCTTTTCCATTATGGTTATACGCGAAAGGGTCCACAGTAAATTCTATATATATAATAACACCTATTGTAAATATCTCTTAAATGCAATAAACTATTAAGTTTCAATTTGTATTTTATGGATGTAGCCTTCGAAACTGACTGTTGTAGCGTGTAATATCATCATTAATTTAATTTAATTTTTAATACATAATGTAGGAATACTAACGCAAAGTTAATAAATTCACTGACACACAAACTGATTTATCGATATCGATATTCTCGTGCTATGTCATGTCACTTCTCACACAGTGACATTCGTGTGTTTGAATAGAACGTTAACACACTATTTTAAGCACGTGTGCGTGTATTTTAAACATGTTTGTCGTATTATGCATGTGTGCGTTTGTAAACACGCAAAGAGTTTTTGTTCCTGTGTGCTGGCATTGAATGTAGTAGTAACCTCACCCCCCGCAAAAAATGGCAGAAAAATATGTACGAGAAATTGACTAATGGCTACTCCAGTCCTGTTTACTCTGAGGTGCGTAATGATGGTTATAACATGCAAGGCGGAATTTCAGCCATAATTGAGCCGAGCATGTTATAACCAATACGCACGTATATCGTACGACGTTTTATAACACATTTGCGAGGAAACAGAAAAAACACATTTTATATTTTTAATTATTGCAACATTTAATGAAATTACAATTATTAAAATGATACTTAGTTTTTTTTTTTTTTTTTACAAAATAAATAAATATTTCTTACATTCACACCAATTAGCCTAGCCCAAAGTAGCACAGTAGGGCTTGTGTTATGAATACTAGGCTAAAGGATAGACACAATTATATGATACATAGATATGTAATATTCATAGAAATATATGTAAAGTTATTTACAACACCTTTGCTCGTAAAGCTGATGTAATTCCACCGGTTTTAAATATGTAAAGCGGGTCATAACAAACGCGTGTGTTATCAAAGCAAATAGTTAAGTTATAGTCCATACAAATTCCATAACAGCATTATTTGCCATTTCGCTCGCTGTTGCTATTCAAATTTCGAACTAATCCCCGCTTGTTAAAATCGCGGGAAAGCAACAGTGTACATTCACAGATTGAGTTTATTTAATAATAATAACATAATTAAAAAATTTGGACGACCGTTTGGTGCAACGTTAGCGATCCTGCCTTTCGCACCGACGGTCCTGGGTTCGAATCCCGGAAGGGGCAGATGTTTGTATGATGAATACGAGCATTTGTATCTAAGTCATGGGTGTTTATAATACTGAAAGTTAATTATAAGTGTGATCAAGGTTTTTGGTTATTAGGTTTTACTTCTGATTGCCCAGAATAATCGTGTTGGAGCAATTCACTTCGGATGGAAATCGAGTATACATACTTTTTTAAAGTCGAGGCGAATTGTCTGATAAATAGTTTCAAGCAATTTTATACTTTAATTATTACGCGTAGAGTTTCATATGAATGAATTTGAAAAACATAGCATTGTTTGATAAGTTGACGTGCTGTGTTGTTAAAATTTCAAGAGATGCAATCTCAACAGATATTTTCAAACTTCAGTAACTTTTGAACGTTAAGGCAATAAGAATTGCAGATTTTTGTGCTGATCAAAGTAAATATATACTTATGCAACCTATTTTCGTTATTTTAGTAAATGAAAATAGAGAAACGATAGTCCTAAACTACTATTACAAGTTACTACTCTATAAACTTCAATGACTTTAGTCTTTTGTACTAAAAGAGTTTTTCTACAAAGAAACAGACAAGTAGACACCTATATTATCATTAAAACATAAGTATTAAGCGAAATACTTTTTTAATCTACAATTCGTGTGACAGTCCTTCACCACACGTTCTTTACTTCAGTTCAATACGCTTAAATTAGGTTACGCGTAAGCATTTAAACTTTACCTTTTATCTGCTGTAATTAAACATTATGAGATAACTATCTTACCATACTACTTTCATAACTTCACTACATAGTATAAAACAAAGTCGCTTTCTCTGTCCCTATATTCCTATGTACCTATGCTTAAATCTTTAGAACTACGCAACGGATTTTGATGCGGTTTTTTTTAATAGATAGAGCAATTCAAGAGGAAGGTTTATATTAGAGATGCGCCGAACAATGGTTTCACCGAATATCCGAATACCGAAAAATATTCGGTTAAACCTTTACCGAACCGGATATTCGGCCGAATTATTCGGTTTACCATTTCATTGCTTTGCCGCGTAAACAGGTTCTATGTTGTTACTGGCAATATGACGAGCGGACCGTACCTCACCGCCCGCCACCCGTGCACACCGCGTATGTTATTCTGCTTCAAAACATCACACGGTTACATTACAATTAAAACAAAATAATAAAATCATCATATCATTACATCTCCATAAGTAACATGCGCCCCCACGTTTTGAGTGGCCCCTCGCTTGGCCCCGCCGGGTTATTTTATTCTTTTTTGGTCACTGGAAAACGTGGGATTTTTAGATTTTTAAATCTAGTATTATTATTTTATTCTTTTTAATTATTAACTCAACGAAGTAACCATGTGTTACGCAACAATCGGATAAGCCCCATACAAAAGTGAAAGTTGCCGAAAGTTGACCTGAAAGAGCACCTAGAAAGTTGAAAGTTGTTTTAGGATGCATTGTCATCGGGTTCTGACTTGCCCCAAAAATTTCAGCTCGCTAGGTCGCCGGGAAGTGCCTCAAAATTGAGTTGCAAGAATCCAACTGCACAGACAGACAGACAGACAAACAAAAAAGCGACCTGAGAAAAACGTAGGAAAAAAGAAGTTTTGGTATGTTTGCATTACGAGTGGGCGTAAAAGATCACGTGCTTGGGACTTTTTTGACAAAATACGAGATGCCTAAACGAAAGTTAAGTGCATTTTATATAGTTTAAAAATATAAATTATGATTTAAGGCTGATTTAAGGTTTCAAAATTAAAATAAATGTTGACTATACATAGTCTAAGAAATAAATATGTTGATTTTTTTTATTTTTATAATGGGTTTGCTCTTGATCCCAATCAAGCCCGGGAGCCATGACAGAATCCACGATGGAACGAGCTAACCCAGAAGGTGCCTATTCACCCTGGCTTTGGAAATAGACGGGTTATAAGTTCTCGGAAATATGAAGTTCTGGATGTCCGATGGAAAAAAGGAGATGGCGGTATGAGCAGATGCAGCTCTTGAGCACACTCTCCAAAGTACAGTCTGTAGAAGACCGCCAGACAGGCAACTTTGCAGCGATGAGCTAAGGTGTGAAGCTTGCTCTTCACCAATTTGTTGTCCCCGATGAGCCTCTCAGCTCTGCGCTGAATCGTGTCCAGAGCAGCAAGTTGGTATTTTGCTGAGCCATCCTAAAGGTGGCAGCAATATTCCATGCAAGATCGGACTTGAGCTTTATAGAGTGTTAAAAGCTGTCCTGGCGTGAAATATCGCTTGACCTTATTTAGGACGCCCAGCATTCTGGCTGCATTCTTGATTTTCGGTGTAAAATAAATGTTGACTTGAAGTTTAATTACTTTTATTTTATTAGCTTTGTTCAATTAATTTTTCATAGTATTTCTTTGAGTTATAACAAAAGAAGTTGTGTCTTTTAGTTCTATACCGGGTCATGTAGCCAAGAAAATAGGACCGAATATATTCGGCACCAAAACCGAATAATTCGGCCGAATACAAATAGTGGAAAACATGCCGAATACGCCGAATACCGAATACAAAACGAATATTCGGCGCATCTCTAGTTTATATGTATAATACATGCATAATATAGTAGAGCATTGCATCCGTGCGAAGCCGGGGCGGGTCGCTAGTTAATAAACAAAGTGAAGAAATCCTTTCGTTTTATCTCCGCAACAATACAACTTTCAACGTCGTGCCAGCCACCACTTACTAATGACTAACAAGCAACAAAACTAACTACAATATCTACCTGTACGGTGTTCGTGGTCAACTAAGCAAACATCCTACATCGTGATTAATAGTAAAGTAACACTTGTTATCTACAGATAGTTCAGTTAATATTAAATTAGAAATAATTGGATTAAGTTCAGATACGTACTACGGACATGGATCAGACATAACTTGTTCTGATCTGATCCAATGACGAAATTAAAATATCGATCTACCGATCTGTCGATATTTTATATATCTATTAGATCGATCAACTTATCAAGATTAATCAGACCAACAATATAATGAATATTATATTTTAATAAATCTATCTTCTAGATCACAGTAGTTTGTGTGTTTGTCAGTCCGCTCTTTACCATTGTATTTATAACGTTACCATAGCAACGCGTTAACCTCAAGTAGTTGTGTACCGGACGCTATATTGCGCTAACGGAAAAATATATAATAATATAAAAATTTAAAGAATTTTGTACACCCTTGCGAAGCCGGGACGGGCCGCTAGTAATTTTTGATAATAATAAAACAATAAAAGGTAAAAAATGACGACACTGATAATTTTCCATTAGTTTATTTCAGATTTGACTTTCATAGTTACAAATTAAGTGACTACCTTGCATTTTACGCTTGCATGACGCGTTCGCGCACATCCGTGTTGCTTATTTGGTAAAATAGCCTTAACAAGTTGGTCACATCACATTCTGTCTAAAGCACAGTCTACATATTTCCAGGTCTTGGTCTGACTGGGCGGGAACATTGTTCCCTGTACATTAGATTCATCCCGTGTATTGAATGTATTTCACACAGTAAATAAGTTCATACGAACTGTACGGTAGTTATTTTTAGGACGGTACCCGGAAATATGTATGTGGATAGCTTTAAAAAAAATTATTGGGCTGGTTCATTTTGCTTTTCTTTAATGTCCGCTTCGATTGGGACATCAGGGTCCGCTTTCAGGTTGGGTGCGGGTTCAACGAGCTGTTCTTTATTCACGGATTCTGACATGATCAGTTCGGGGACCTGCATGGGTTTCGCATCTTCTGCTAACTCGGGAGCTGCGACTGCAGCTCGCTCTTGAGGCACGTTAGCTTTCACTTCTGGGTCTACACTTTTCTGTAAAAAGTGTTTAAAATGTAAGAAAAAAATCATTGTAAATTTAATAAATATCATAATGGCAGAATAATTGTTATAATTCTCATTATCAGTTGAATTCAATAACCTTTTCCCGGTAACAAATAGGCCTACTTTGGTAAAGTTTTGAGAGTATCTTTGTAATGTCCCGTCATTTAATAGAAGTGTCTTAGAAAAAATAATAATGACAGCTGTATCTGCTACTAGGGATAAATATTTTAATTAGTTTTGTAAGAGATTGAATTTTAAATCTCATCTATAGAAACTAACTGATAATACTGATGTGTGCTCTTTGGACACATTGTTTTAATAGAAAAAATCGACTTGATTAAAAACTAATTCTCAGGCAAGGTTGCGGGTTCGAGTCCCACCTAAGAATAACATGTGAGTAATTTTTTTCTGGTATTTAAAAAAAAAAATTTTTTTTATATAAAAGTTAGCATTGAAAATGCAAAAAAAAAATATAAACCTCTTTAGATATCATAATCTAATAATTAGATGACCTCGCTTTTAATGTGATATTAAAAATTTAAAACTCGTCTCAAAGTCACTTTATTTTTTTTTAATTTTAATCAAAAAGAGGTAGTGAAGATCTTTGCTTTCTCGACCAACTAATATATTTATGACAGTGATTTTAACAAAAGTCTGTACTCTTAATTATCAATAATGGAAAGTGTATTTCCAAGTTAGTTTGGGATATTTCTATTGGGTAGAAGTCCTAAAAAAGCTCGAGTCAATGAGGTTCATAAACACAGTTGTTCTATTAGGAATTTTATAGTGTAGGCAACATACACGAAAGAGCGACAGTAACATAGTATAGTCACCAGCGAAAACCGATAGGCGTTTATATAGTTTTCTGTGTTGCACTACTTAAAAAAATAATTTTATTGCCTTTGAAGTAAACTCGTTCATTGAAAAATATTATACAGCAGAAGGAATGTACACAGAAAATTTTATATATTAAAATTGATATTCGTTTTTTTTTATTTTATTTAAAATGGGTTCGCTCTCGATCCCAATTAAGTCCGGAGGCAAGACGGAATCCACGATGGAACGAGCTAACCCAGAATGTGCCTATTCTCACTGGCCTTGAAAACGGACGGGTTATAAGTACTCGGAAATCCAGACTATAAATACAGTCTATCCGTTTGTCATTAGAGATATTATCAATCCTATGTTTTAGGAGAAAAAATATATTATTTAAATCACCTCGACGGGTGCCTCCAGCTTTTCATCGACCACGCCATTGGCAACACTCTTCTCCACAACTGGGATGATCTTCCTCGTTTCCTCATAGTTCGGATCAGCTATAGGGTCAGGTAAGACTGTGCAGTCAGCTTGGTTGGTCTTCACGAAGAACGCCCTCGAGATCTTGAACCGATCCAGGACAGCATATGCCCTCTGCATGATCATCAGGGATGGGAGTCTCTCGCGAGTGAGCAGCCAGGCGCTTTCTAAAGTAAACGAGATAAAGATAAATTTAGTATGTATTAAAGCGAAGCTTCTATACGGACGGGCGGCCACCCTATCCGTGCTAAGCGTCAGATTTTACCGTTA
Source organism: Calamotropha paludella (assembly GCA_927399485.1). Classification (NCBI taxonomy): domain Eukaryota; kingdom Metazoa; phylum Arthropoda; class Insecta; order Lepidoptera; family Crambidae; genus Calamotropha; species Calamotropha paludella. The sequence continues at coordinate 30,416,246 of OV656804.1, forward strand.
CACGAGGGCGTCAGATGTAGTACCTTTACACGATAGACGGCACTGTTATTTTTTTGATATCGTTTCAATGTGAACCTGTTTAGATAAATGATAGCATTCATAATTTATTTAATTATCTTATCATATAAAATAAGTTATGATTTTGATTATTTACATTTTTGATGTCATCTGGTATGATATTTTTTAATAGAAAAATGCTATAAAATCGACCCTTCGAAATTTTAGTGCTCACAAGGCTTGGTAGCTCAATTGGCAGAGCAATGGACCGGACATCTAAAGGTTGCGGGTTCGAATCCCGCCTGAGAATAAATTGTGAGCCGAGTCGATTTATTTTTAATATTTTTCTATTAAAATAATATATCATATAAGATAGCATTTAAAATGCAAAAATATGAATACTTTTCAGGAATATTTTTTTCTATTTATTTCAATTACATTTGTCAGTGACCAAATTTTTTTTATGTGGAATTGATATGATGGTGCAATGGTTAACATTTAATAAATGAATGAATTTTGTCTTCAAATCGAAGCTTTTGTTTTTGCTTTTCATTTTCATATTTTCCTATAAGGCGCCCGGTATGAAGAAAATATAAAGAGTTACATATAGATGCACGCCTCAACAAGACCCCGGGAACGTTTATTTATCTTTGTTGCTATTATAATTGTTTAGACAACAAAATTTAATATTGAAGCATTTCGAGTAGAAGAAAGTCTTTTTCAGTAATCAATTTATAACAATTAAGATAAAGGCTTCTTAAAATATTCATGTTATTTTATTGCTAGTTAATTAATTAGATTTGTACGATTTACACTGCACATACCGCGGCATCAGCATAATTCAATGTGCTATATATTAAACAATCTATTTTTACTTAAATTATAATTAGTATCTAAGTAACTGTACCGTTAACATTTAATAATAAAGTGAAATCTCAGATAAAGGGTTTTTCAAGACACTCAAATGAACTACAACTACTAAACATCGATTTATAGTAAATTATTGTACTTGAAAAATATTAGAAAATATCAACTGGGCCCACAAGTGAATTCTCAGGCGGGAGTCCATGTCAAAACTTGTGAGCCTATGTTTTCTAGTATTTTCAATTAAAATAATTTATTTTATAAGATAGAATTGAAAAAAAATGCAAAAAATATATAAAATTCTATTTATCTTGTATCGAGTGCTTAATCAACTAAGCGGCTCATACACGATTATTTGATCATATAGAATCCAAATAAATGCCTTAACAGTTGATAACTTTCAAATTTACTGTGGTCCTTCTTGCCGCTTGCTACGATCCGTAGCAGTAAATTTTACTACGAGTCATACTTACGCGTATGTACCGGTCCAAGTCCGCTACAAGACCACATTACGGCGTAGCTATCGTAGTCGGTATCCAGAATGCTGTACTCGTAGTCGTACGGTAGCGGTAGGGAGGAATACTTCACCATGAAACGTCCCTCTCCTTCTCTTCCCACCATTTGCAGGTGTCCTTCCATGAGTCGCTTAAGTCCAGTGCTGTATAAAATTTTTATTATTAAAGTTTTGTTGTGAATATTACGTATTTATGTATCATATATGTATGTCTATTCGTTACCCTAGTATACATTACACAAGTCTTACAGTGCTTACTTTGGGCTAGGCTAAAGATGTGAATGTAAGAAATATTATTATTATATTTAGATGTATTGACGGTTCATCACAGTCACGATAAATTTACTGAAAACTAAGATACAGCTGTATCGAAATAAAGTCCATTTTGATAAAAAATGTTCAATCTTTACAGTCTTTTAAATCCTAGAGATGACATGTTAACCTATTTGACGTTTGAAAATAACAAAAAATCCAAAGGAATCGAAAACCATAAAAATAAAATAGCTGTATCGTATTAATCGATTGTCCAAACATTTGTAAAATGTTTCTTTCGAATACGAGAGGTTGTTCCTCTCATTAGTAAACGCTGGCATACAGCGTAAAATGTAAAAAAGTACTAGATAATTTCGACATTTGTTTACATGGCTCGGTAGCTCAATTGGGTGAGCATTGGACTGGATCCAAAGGTGGCGGGTTCGATTCCCGCCTGAGAATTTACTTGTGAGCCGAGTCGACTTATTCTAGTATTTTTTTATTAAAATAATTTGTTTTGTATAGACGAGATTTCTTTTGGTTAAGTTTAATAATTATTTTCGGCTGAATATGACAATTTATAGTCACATAAATAAGGCAACTTCGATGTTAAAGTATTAAATACTGACATGTAATTGGTGATTTCGTTGTTAACAAGGATCCTGCCTTCGGGTGTGCTGATGTAGTTGGTGGCGACGCATCGGCTGCCCAGCTCGCTCACAGTGAAGTACCGCTCCGACTCATACCAGGTGCCCAGGAACCGGTTCATGTTAAAGTTCGCCATGGGCTGCGGGGTTAAAGCTTAGTTGTATTATCAAAACAAGCTTATGAGGTAAAGGCCACGTCGGTAAAACAGACCAAGGCCCAAATAGACGTCCTGAATAAGGCCAGTTCAAAGGTACCCTTAACCGATGAGCTTGTATGCTCTATATATATATATCTCTCTCTAATGAGAGTTGAAAAAGTGAGAGATGTATATTAGGTTCGTAGAAAGTGGAAATCAGTGATATCTAACTATCCCTGTAGGAAAAAGGTTATATTATATGTATTGTTTATTTTAAATAATTGTACAGCAGGACATTAACCTAACACAAAACGTCTAAAGTTGACAATTGATATTGAACCCTATTGGTTAGGAATTTCAATCGAAAATCCATTGTAGATATTTGAAGCTTTTGGATTTGTTGATAACATATATATTTGATTTTCTATTTAATGTTTTCACTTTGAATACATAATGTGTGTACGAAAAAAGACACTATGTATGTTAAGTAAATTTCTTGAAATTAAAACCTAGACACTTTTTAATACTTGGTAATTTATTATATTGAATGAAATAAAACAAAAATCATAAACTTTTGTTTAAAATATTAAAAAAGCGACTCCGCTCACAAGTTATTTTCAGATGGGGCTGGAACCCGCAACGTTTGGACGCCTAATCCACTACTTTATCAATATATATAAAAATTCCCTGTCACAGTGTTTGATAGCGATGAACTCCGAAACTCTTCTATCGATTTTGGTGTTTATTTGTCATATTTCTGGATTTGTTCCGACTTAGGACATAGGAAAGGCTAGTTATTTTATATTTTAGTATTTTACATTGAATCTCTGCAAACCAAAAAATATTAATCATAAAACTACAATATTTCTTTTACAGTTCATTCATTCACCCAGCATTCACTCAAGTACTTATTTAAATAGACAAACATGACCCATCCTACATACATACACACATTCACACGCTCATTATATATATAACTAGTCGACCCTGACTACAATACAATCTATCTATCCTAAGTTGGAACAAATCCAGAAAAATTAAACAAAAATCACCAAATTTAATTTCATTCAAATTCATCAGTTGAGTAGTTTCGGAGTTCATCGCGGTCAAACACTGAGACGAAATTTTTGTATAGATAGATTAATCGCTGTAATATTTACTGCAATATAATAATACCTAGGGTCTGGGGCTGTATCCCTAAACACAGGTTATTACGAATAACCTATTAGGGTCAACTTCGGATATCTTCTAAATAATCACTTTTGTCACCAACAACACTAGTATTACTCGTTTTAGTCATAATCTAAACATAGTAACTACTATTGATAAGATATTTTTATTTTGTAGAAATTTTGTAATTGTAATAATCTAAAATCCAAAACTTTCTTACAATTTTTAAAATTACAAAAATGTTGTATTTATTTTTAAGATTTAAAATACCTCTGTAAAAAACAACTATATATCCTAGCCCAAAGATAGGATGTTGGAAAAATGTTATCAAAATTTGGAACAAAAAAATAACATGTGCGGTATGCACACAAAAAAATCACAAATTACGTGTCACAGTGTTTGACCGCAATGAACTCCGAAACTACTCAACCGATTTTAATGATATCTTTAATTTTGCTGGATTTGTTGCTTAGAACATAGGATAGGTTAAATTATAATTTACAACGTAGTACGCGTAACCGTGTCAGTTAGTACTGTGTAAGACAAAATAAAAAAATTTCACGGGCAAAAAGAAAGCGAGAGTGGTGTTGCGATGGTATCGAATGCTGAGTGGTGAGTGGTAATGACCCGGTATAACTGGTTCTCGTTGTCTGTGGTCAGTGCCGCGTTATATAAACCGCATAACAGGGTTCAAGGTTGGTCGATATTATTACATTATTTACAGATACAACACTCAGAATAAATTCACTTAATATTTTTATTATTAACCCTTAACTGGTATCATTATTTTTTGTAACGTTTCGGGTATCGTATGTCCAAATGGACCCCAATGATGTTAAATGAAAATATCTCAAGTTTTATTTAAAAAATCAAGCACTAATAGGTGAACTTTAAAATGATAGTCCTTTTAGAATATTGATATTAAACCTTTATTTTGATAAAGGTAACATGTTTAATTAAATGATTATTAATAGTATTTGATTTTAGGAAGCAGATATCAGTCCGTTCATTTAAAATCTTAAAAAAAGAAAAATAAAAAAAAAACGTAACTTAACAATATTTTCTGATTTTTCGGACAGCTGACAAAAAATATTTGTGTTCAAACTAAGCACTTGTACTTTTAATTTCGAGCACTAGAAAAGTTTTCTTAATTTAAAAAAAATCTGTATCACATTAAATAGAGAAAAATCAGCTCTTGCCGAGTTTTTTGTGACTTCATCTCGGTTCAAGGTCGACCTTCGTAGGACTTACGAATGGCCTATCAATGGTTAAACACATGCTCATGTTGAATAAAAAGCATTTTTTTTTTATCTTTACTTATCTTTTTGAGGGAACAAACGCTTATGTTTATCACACAAACATACGCCTTTATGGATACGAACCTGGGACCTTTGACGCAGACGATAGGAATATAAAATAATGTTAATAGTAAGTACCTGTGTGTGTTTATTGATTTTAATGTTTTCATATTCAAAAAGTACCCAACAGACTTGATTTCAAACGACTGGTTCTCGATCTTCTTTTGGGATCTTCGACCACTTAATCTCACTAATATAATTTATCTAACTGAATGTAATATATTTAAGTAGTTTATTATTTGTTCCGACTTAGGACAAAAGATAGGTTTCATTTTAATTTATAACAGCAACGCGTGGCCGTTATCACACAAATATATTTAAGTAAATCCATTTTAATTTATTTAATCAATTAATTAGGGGCACCAAGGACTGTAACAATTACACAAGAATGTTTTAAAACTTAAGCTACTACTTTAAAACTTAAGTACAGTGTTGTGATACTGTATCGCTTCATAGATCTTAAGTTCAAATGTCCACCTCTATGTTAAGGTTCTATACAATATACTAATATACCGGACTAATATTTAACCGGATAAACAATGGTTTTATTTTTTTTAATAATTGATACGTTTGTTATTAATTTTCGACTTTTTTATACTAAACTAGCTGATCCGCCTGTGTTATTAATTAAAATAAAACCTATCCTATACCTAGTTGGAACAAAACCAGTAAAATGAAAGAAGAATCATCAAAATCGGTAGAGTAGGTTCGGGGTTCATTGCGGTCACTGTGACAATGAATTTTTATATATGTTAAAATAGGCAGGCGAATGACCACTATCTCGCCTGATGGTAAGCGACGATGCGATCTAGGATCTGACGCGCTTAGAAGGTACCTATTCACTCCTTTACAGGAACCGTGATCACAGGTTGACTAAGGTAAGAATAATGGGTCGTAAATCCGGTAAATTTAAATAATTTTATTTAAATAAGTTATGGGTGTGGAAGTGTTAGAACTAAATATATTATAGTTTTTTTTTAATTATCTTTTACTAAAATTTACACTGCTATTGTATAGAAATTTAGTTACAAAATGGCGGAATATTTTTAAAACGGCAGTTGATTGTTTTTAAGTTACCACGGTTGCTTAAAATATGTTATCTTATTTTATTTTATTGTATTATTAAATAATATTACGTATTGTTGGCAAGCAACTAATTATCAAATAAAATAAAGTAAAAAAATAATGCTTCAGAAAATTTTCGATACACTGTTTTTCTATTTTTTTTTATAAACTTTTTTTAATTTACAAACTTAGGATAGGTTAACATTTACTACAACACTTAATACAAATTGTTACGTCATACGTAATTGTTATGTAATACAGTAATAAAAACTAACTCAAATATATCTCTTACAGATATTGATTTGAAAATTGATCGTGAACTTTTGTCACTATTGTTTAATAAGATATAAGATGCGCCTGTAAAAAAAACAACTACACCTCCGAGCTCTTAGGTGGGAGGCGTAGTTGTTTTTTACAGAAGTATTTTATATGTTATGAAAATATAGTATTGTTAATGCAAAAAATAAAGGAAAATACATCTTTATGGTTTAAGTTGATGTGCGGTTCATTGTACTCAAGTTTTCATATATACAATTCAGTTGCAAACACTTAATATATACAGCCAACATACTGAGGAAAGTGAACACTCAAAAGCAAAACAGCGCCATCTATTGGCAACTAACGCAACCTTTTAAAGACACTAGAGAATTTTTAAAATCACTTACCTGAAAATCGGGGCACCATCCCAAAGATGGGATCTGCGCAGAGGCAGTAGCGAGCAGCGAGAGGACCGTCAGCTTCCACATGGCGAACGGGAATGATGCCAGGCGTCCCTGCTACCCGGTTTTAAACCCTCGCTCCCGGGAACCGGTCTAATGGAGGCTTATCTAGAATTTCGCATGGCTAGTTAGGTTTTGCATGGGTGTGCGTTAATGGACTTTCTTTGTTTGTTTTCCAAATGTGAAAAGGATGATGTCCGATGGGAAAGTGGTTGAAGGCATCTATTTCAAAATAAATATATTGATGTAAATTTGATGTCAAGTTAATGGTCTTAAGCTTAGCTAGTTTGCGATACATAAGACTTATGAAAAGTCAAGGTAGACAACCTCCCTGGTCTAGTGGCTCGCATACTGGTTTTCATGGTAACTTCACTTCGAAGTCCCGGGTTCGATTCTCAAAGTAGAACACGAAGTTTGCTGTATTGCCTTAGATCTGGGTGTTGTGGTACCATCGTTGTTGGTGAATGTACATGATATTGGGTAGTATTATTTACTATTATATACTGCATAAAAATTCGCATACGTTCAGAAAAGTGAGTAATTGTTTAAACAGCCAAAACGATTAAAATACTTGCAACTATTTAAATAAAACTTTTCATTTAAATAATTTATAAAATAAGTACAATAATGATTTCTATTTGGTATAACAAGATCAATTCACGTTACATTTTAAAATTTTAATTTTGAAAATATTTTCACGTCCAAAAAAATCTACAGGTCATTTTCTATCTAAATATATAAAAATCCTTGTCACAGTGTTTGCCCGCGATGAACTCCAAAAGTACTCAACCGATTTTTTAGCTGTTTTATTTCCGACTTAGGGTATAGGATAGGTTTCATGTTAATTTATAACACATCCACGTTAGGCCAGGTCAGCTAGTAGCCATATATAAAAAAATATTTATTAGAAATAAAAAAAATCATCAAAATCGGTTCAGTAGTTTCGGATTTCATTGTGGTCAAATACTGTGACAAGGAACTTTTATATATACAGATTAATGTTACCACATAAGTAGCGACATCAAGCACTGTTTGGTTTTGTTTTCCATTTCAACTATATATACATAGTTTTGAATTACGTCCATTGCTTATATTTACGCATCATTAAAAGCAAAATTAACCAATAATCCAAAAGAAGTCTTTAATTTTTCCCACATATAAAAGCAACTTTTATAAATTGCATAATTTAAGTTGTATATTTAAATTGTATACGGTTATATTGCATAAAACTACTTTATTGCATTTATTTATTTTAAATTTTTATCAAAAAGTTTTCTATATTATTTTCTTAATTTATTATCTTTTTAAGACTAAATAATTGTTGTGAATAAGTCCGAAATTTATTTAATTATAAGTGTGTGAATTATCTGGTTACCGTACGTAAGCCAATTTGCTCAACAAAATCAAGGTAAATATGACACGCGGAAAGGTTGGTTACATTTCTGAGAAACATGGGTAGAATTGTATTTAGTAATAATAGATCCCGCTGGAAGTTATAATATCCTAAGAAGACTATACATTTGCGGTCATATTTTAAGGTAATGCTAATTTAAAACAGAAAATATTGCACCAAATGAGCGAATTGTGTTATGTGTTTAGGTACTTCATTAGATAATTTGATATAGAACTTATAAATACTAGATAAACGAAGACGACGACTCCTAGCCACCTGGTGGTCTACCTTATCCAATTAAGACTTCAACATCTTTCTGGCGTTATAAATTGTGGAGAACTGAACCCAAATAATGGGATAAGACGCGGCAAAGAAGCCTTACCAGACAATTCAACTACAAAATAATACATTATATTCTAATTGCAAATAGTTTTTATTCATATTCATCTTGTGGATATTTTGTTTATTGTACACATAATTCTATTAGTTTGATCCCAAATGATGGGATAAGACAAGGCAAAGCCTTATTATACAACAAAATAATACATCAGAATTCTATCCAATGGCAAATAGGTTTTTAGGGTTTCGTACCCAAAGGGTAAAAACGGTACCCTATTGCTAAGACTCGCTGTCTGTCTGTCACCAGGCTGTATCTCAAGAACCGCGATAGTTAGACAGTTGAAATTTTCACAAATTATGTATTTCTGTTGCCGCAGGCACAGAGTTCCACTCTTAAGCGGTACGGATTACAAAATTGGAACCAAAACGCTTAGTGCGACTCTTTGGTATATCAATCAAATAACGGTGGTGGCTATTCGACAAGTCTGGTTGTCCGATGAAAAAAAAAGGAGACGGCGGAACAAGGTTGTGCAATTCTACTGCGCACTCTCCGAAATGTATCCTATAAAAAACGTATAGGCTGGCTACCTTCCGTCTATGTTCAAGGCCCTTCAGCTTATTATTAGAATCCATAAATAAATATATAAAGACCATGACCCTGGAACAAATGCTTATGTGCGCCACACAAACGTAGGCCTCTACGCGAACACAGGACCTTTGGTGCAGAAGGTAAGATCACCACCGTTGCACAAAGCGACCGTCAAAACGTTAAGGTTATTGTATTTTTTCTTTGTTATTTATATATGCAATTTTTCTGTTTCTGTTGTTTTTTTGTTCGTTGATATCATATCAAAAATATGTTTACTCCTTAAAGTTTTAAGGTGCTACAGTAATTAGATATGGTAGTACAAAGTGAATTGCAAAAAACGAGCTAGACGAGCAATTTAGCCGTTGCATCCCTTTTAAAAATAGAAGCTGAGGATAGTAAAAATGCATCGTCTCAAACCGGTAAGCGGACAGATGGGATAACATCTTTTTGCACCGCCATGTACGGAGTAAGCGGGGTACATTCCAAGACCCGCTTTTGTATTAATCATTAAAGTAGGTTTATTTATAAGAAAAAATAATGGTAAGTGACAATTATGAGTCGCCGATCAATGTTACGGGTTCTTTTTAATAGAATACTAGATGACAAATACTAGAAAAAATCGACTCTGCTTAAAAATTGTTCTCAGGCAGGTATCGAACCCACAACCTTTGGATATCCGGTCCACTGTCCACCTGTTACAATTTTCTAGTACTTTTAACCCTGTAGGCCAGCGTTGCTTCATCAATGAGAGGAATATTCTTGAATTCGAACGAATTTTTTTTACAATTGTTTTGACAATCGATTAAGATGAAACAACAATTTAATTAATGATTTTTATATTTTTGCTTTTTCAATTATATATGTATAATATGAAATTTTTTTTAGAATAAAATAAATAAATTACTTTTTGATTTTAACTGCGGATCCCTAATTCGATACGAACCATTCGAACTAGTATCCCAGACATATTTAGTTTGATAATTTTTAGATGCAATCGTATAAATAAAACTAGCTTTTATGTGAGAATAACTCTTCGTTGTTTTTAATAGTTTTCTTAAGATAATTTTTCTTTATTTCGTTCGAGTGCCGCAACATGTCGCAATGACATGATATTTTTTATATAGAAATATACTAGTCATATTTTATCCTACTAATATTATAAATGTGAATGTAAGTTTGTTTGTTATGCGTTCGTCATGAAACTTCGTACATATATTCTTGGAGGTATTAGAAGTAACATATGATACTTTTTATTGATTTTTTTTTAAATTCGGGCGAAGCTGCGGGTAAAAGCTAGTAACATATATAATCTTTGTATAGAAAATGTCGTCTCGCCTTACAAGTTATTCTCAGGTGGTACTCGAACCCGCAACCTTTGCATATCCAGTCTACAGCTCTCTCATTTTCATTGTATTATAAAAATTATCATATAATATAGAATTGAAAATGCAAAAAAAATAAAAGATCATAAAATTTAGCAACGATCGACGATTGTTTGGTGATCCTGCCTATCGCAGCGACGGTACTAGGTTCGAGTTCTAGCCTCGAAAGGAGCAGGTAATGTGTAATGAAAACGAGCATTTGTATCTGAGTTATGGGTATTTATTTGTATTTAATTTTTTTATCATATATGTATGTCTATCCGTTACCCTAGTATACATAACACAAGTCTTACAGTGCTTACTTTAGGCTGGGCTGATTGGTGTGAATGTAATAGATATTTTATTATAATTATAATATACTTTAAGATATAAATTACGGCTGTAAAAAAAAAACCAGGAACCAAACTACAGAGGCGCTGGCAGACGCGTCGAAATCTACAAACGTATTTTAACTTCTACAAGGAGCTACTATCGTTCCACCAATGTTGAACGTTAACTTCCTTCAACATCGAGAGTAATATTTTTACAAATATTAAACTTTCGATTAAGATGGAACCATCTATAATAATGTCGTTTTATATCTTATAGAACTATGGCATTGTGAATGCAAAATAAAAAAATAAACAGTGGGTTGCACTCCGGGAGTGGCAGAAGTGAAAACATGAACATTAACGTCCTGCATTTTTGATATATAGGAATAGCTAGGGAATAATTTCGCACGAATTGCTTTAGTAACATTTATGTGGTAAAATACAATATTAAATAATTGCGATATCGTACACAAACATGACAAAAAACATACACGCACACACGCACAAGCGCCCTGCGCCGCTTAAACGAAACAGCAGGAGCAGGCATACATTTTCGCCACACGGTAGTAAGAGAGGGGGTATTACTTCCTCTCTTACGCCACGCCGGCGGTCTACTCTCCCTCCGTCTTACGAATTTTTAATCAGGTAACGTGTCCTGACGCGAGTTTAACATTTTTACCCATCACAAAAAGTGCACAACGCCGCTAAAGAAGTTATCACTTCAAAAATTCATTATTATAATGCCTTATAGTGTACGTCAGAGAAGAATGTCACCAACCCTTGACACTTGTAAGGGTGTATTTAATTATTTCATTGAAAAGACATCAACGTCATCAAAATTGGACATCAATAATTCATGAAAGAAACCAATACAAGCAGCCTGGATTTTGGACGGTGTGGGTTTGAGTACTGGCGGAGATAAAGAATGTTTGGCAAAATTTAATTTTAAGTGCAGAGCAATGAAATTGTAGAAAAAATAATAAAGAGAGTTTTTTTGTTAATTTATACAACTGTTTCCATTGTAATTATACTTATTTTTCTTTCAAATGAAATGCTAACTACCTACAATATTGTCGCTTTAATTGATATTGTGTTCGAAAGTAATTTTCGCATTTAACAAATCCTACTAAACTTACAAATCATTACATAGTAACTACTAGAATACATAAAATCTATACTATTAGCTATACAACACACATGTCTTTCAGGTACTCATGGAATGGACAATAAAGAAGAAGATATAATTGAGGGTAGTTGGCGGTGTACAGGTGTATATGAAATAAAAAGAAAAACGAATGAAAATCAAAACTTTTCTAAATTTTTTTATTTAGGATGGGTTAGCTTTTGATCCCGGGGACTAAGAAAGAATCCACGATGGAACGAGCTAACCCAGAAGTTGCCTAGTCACCCTGGCTCTGAAAATGGACGGGTTGTAAGTTCTCGGAAATAAAGACGCAGGGAGGGAGTTCCACTCCTTCGCTGTGCGCATTATGAAGGATATTCAAAAGCACTTGGTGCGACAGGTAGGAATAGCAACCAAGAAAGGGTAGTAGCCAGCAGTGCGTCTAGATGTCCGATGGAAAAAAGGGAGATGGTGGTATGAGCTAGTGCGGCTCTTGGGCACACACTCCAAAGTACAGTCTGTAGAAGACCGACAGACAGGCAACTATACATATACTACCTATAATAATACAAAAATACTCACTCGTGTGGAGGATAATAGTATGTAGTTCGAATAAAGGATTTCAAGTTCAAGTGCTGTTCTTTTTTGTGCCTTTAATACATTCCATAGACGAGAACCATGTATCGTAAAACGATTTATCTAGGAATTCTGTAGTATGCATTGATATTTACCGTAATAAATTTTTATTTAAACGCAATTACAAGAAAAGGAAAGTTTAATGAGTTTGAAGTGTTTTTTAAGATAGAAAAGGATAGTCGGATTAAAACATATATTGTAAACAAGGAACAGAAAATGTGTTTTCTCTGTGAAGGCGAATAAGAAACCACTAAAGTTTTTGACAACAAGATTCCATGAAAAAATCTTTTTATTACTTATTATACTGAAAAGTAAAAAAAACGAATGAAATGAGCCCAACCTCGGTGGGGTTGTGTCGTTTTATTGCCGAGTTCCTATGGCCATATATTTATCCGTAAAATTCTAATTCATACACTATTCATGATGAATGAAACGAAGAACAAAGCGATTTAATTGTCTTCTGTCATCCTTGTAACGAGAAAATTGCTTTCATATTTGTAATTGTGCAGTAGTTTGGGAAATAACTTTATTGTTATGACTGTAAAGTTGAATCTGGCTACATGTTAGAATCTCTTCATTGTACCATTGATTAACATTGATCATCTGGTGCCGATTTATAACGCCTTTATATACAAAAAACATTTAACATAGATAGATAATTCTTCGTAATACCAAAGACCAGTAAAGTGAAAATTTCTTACTTTCACACAAGTAAGCCAAGTCCAAAGAAAGCACTGTAAGGCTTTTGTTACCGATACTAGGGTAACGGTAGGGATGATCGATCGAAAGAATAACTAATGATTCGATATTTTATTCTTATAACATCGATGTGTCAATAATATCGAAGTCAACATATCGATGTCAAAACATCGATGTTTTTCAGCTAAACATCGATGATTTTTCGATTTTTGATTTATTTTCTGTTTTTTTGTTGATGTATTTTGCAAAAAATATAAAAAATCAATTTAAAAATTAGTAAATTCTTGTTTTTATTATAAAAGGAATGTTGTGTCAAGACATATTTACCAGTATTTTTAAATCTACTACTATTAAGACAAATTAGTGCCCGTTGCCACCAAAAATGTTACTGTCTGATGATCGGAATGGTCCAGAAACGAAGCAGCAAACAACAATAAACGCTAACAACCCTCGAAAAGTTTGCATTCTACATAGACCGGGGATCGAACCTGGAATATCGGGATGCGGAGGCCATCTATTAACTAATTCAACCTTATTTGTAAGTCCCGTAATAATTGTGTTAATATATCTATATTTTATTAAGTAAATAGTACTTACCCAGCCTGTCAGCGAGTGGGTCGGAGCTGCAATGCTTAGCAGTATCTCATGCCTATGGCTTCATGTGGCGTCGTAATCAGATTTGCGGGGCCCACAGTGTGGCTTGGTCAACCCGAGTTATAGTTTATTATTAAAGAATACCAACTTGACTTACTTCTAACAACTGAGAAATGTGGAATAATATGCTGTATCCGCCTAAAGGTTACAATCTATATATCGACGGCGAATTACTAAAACCTCCTAACTGAAATTCGTCAAGAATTTCACTTTTTTGTCATTTCGAATTAAAATTCTTTATTTGCATGTTTTAATGAAATTTATAAGCGTATTTTCAGTTGCAAGCGCATCAAGTTAAAAAATAAATAAACATTTTTTTTTAATAATTTTTAATTAGTCAAGAAATTAAACGTTTTTTTCAGCTCGTGTATTATTTTGAATTAAGCAGTTAGGTGTTATTGGCACTTCGCCGTCGATATATAGAAATTTCCTGTCATAGTGTTTGTACGCGATGAACTCCAAAACTAATCAACCGATTTTAATGATTCTTTAATCATTTTGCTGGATTTGTTCCGACTTAGGACAAAGGATAGGATTAATTTTGATTTATAATAAAAAAGTAGAAAAACCGAGATGTCGTTTAATACGATTTCTGCTGTAAACTAAGTTACATAGTCGAATAGTTAATTATAATATACTAATTTAACGTATAATTCCTAACCCACAGTAACGCTTGGTTGGGTCAGCTAGGCTATTATAAAAATCCCCTGTCAAAGGTGTTTGACCGCAATGAACTCCGAAACTAATCAACCGATCTTAGTGCTTCTTTAATAATTTTGATGGATTTGTTCGGACTTGAGATATAGGATAGGTTTCATTTCAATTTATAAGCTAGTATTATATAAAGAGTGTTCTACTTAGTGTTATAATAATATTTCTTACACTCACACCACTTAGCCTAGCCATAAATAAGCAAAGTAGGTAATGTTTGTTTTATGTATACTAGAGTGACGGATAGACATACATACTTATTTAAGTAATATTCATTGCGAAACCTTTACTACTTACTTTAATATATTTTTTAAATAATTTTCAACATTGTGCATACCACTTAAATTGTAATTTAGGGGTTTAAACGAACGACGATCATTTGGTGCTGCGGTAGCGTTTCTTCCTTTCACACCGAAGGTCCTGGGATCGAGTCCCGGAAAGGGCAAATGTTTGTGTGACGAACACAAGCATTTGTAGTTGAATCATAGGTATTTATATATATTTCTTTAAGTATTTAATATCTAAGTTTTGTATGTGTATGTTTATCAGTTACTCTAGTATCCATAACACAAGTATTACAGTGCTTACTTTGGTGTCTGAAATATTATTATTATTCTAAAAAATCAACAGTAGTGTATTAAAAGAATTAATTGTTGTTGCTAGTAAATTTTCGATCCTAAGCTTGTATTTAGCTGCTTTACCGCCATCTATGGAGCATGTCTTGTATTACTGCTTGTTTCACGATATTTGCTTTCTTTAAGCATATAACATAGATCGAATTTTTCTTTGAATATGAGCAAACAATTTGAACGGCAAAACATTCGACAGAATATGGGAACATTTTTTTTTAACAATTTTTTATGGATACCATATTTTTAAAAATAACTTATCATTGTCATTTTTGATATTCCATATAAATTCTAAGGTAGTCAGTAACACCGAGTTTAAGAAACTAACGATTCATTTCCAAAGTCAATTTTAATCAAAATTTTTCAGCTTTATAAAAACGATAAGAAAAACTATTAAATTTTTATGGATGATGTATCATTATCCACAACTAGGTATACAAAGTGACAGGCACTACAAAAAGAACTGTACTAAACGAAATAATGAGACTTACGCTTATATTTGAATAAAACCACTTTAAAGGGATAAATTGCACGTTAAATTTTGTTTACATATTTATTCCTGACTTGACTTGTAGAATTGGAGGTTGGTCCCCCTGTCCGAGTTTCTTTCACCAGTTCTTCTCACAAGGGCCACTCAATTTCCGAATTTGTAGTAGACTCACCAGTTTACAGTAACCGAAGATATAATAAAAAAACTGAAAGAGATCTGATTTGTAGACGTTTAAACCTTCTCATAATGTGTATTGTTGATGTCTTGTAATGTTATTGTTTTGTTTCAATTAAAATATTGGAGGCAATCACCATAAGCCTCGCTTAGATCAGACAATGTGCAACAGTGTTTTATGAATTATGGTCTTCACTGCAATCTCCAAACCGCTTGCAAGAGTGGAAATTATAGCAAAACCCTTCCATATTTTGGGGATGGTTCCCGTCCAACAGGACGTCCCTCAGCTGTGATGTTCTGGAGCAGTTCGTTAACAAAGTTCTAATGCTCATATCTGTATAAGACACACCACACGCGTATCAAAAGACTGAAACAACGTAACGTACGTATTGGTACAATAATTGGAAATTGTTCCCTATCCAAGCACCTATTTATGATAGGTGTGACAAACATCCCTCTGTGCATAGATGGCTTGAAGGCAGAAGAAATTTCACAGCATGTCTTTATAGACTGTATAAGTGTGGCAGACCAACGGGCACATTTTCTACAGTCTCCAGTATCTCTAAGAAGCCTGCAGTAGACTGAACAGGCTGCTAGCATTTTGAGAGGAACTGGGTTGGAGAAAAACCCAAAACACGCACAATGGCCCAATTATGAGGCTAACATAAGACTTAAACGAGACAAGCTTGGAGTATTGGCCTCTTTTTATCATATCATGATAATCTTTGTGTCAAAAAAGAAAGGGGGGGGGGGGGGGGTAATTGGAAATAAGCGTCCGCTATAAAGCTAGCATAAGCTGAATTGGTCAAACGTGGGACACATTAACTTATAATTAGTAATTTTCTATTTGTTCTAATTATTTAGGTTATTGATGGTTATTATGGATATACTTAACGACCGTTTGGTGCAACGGTAGCGATCCTGCCTTTCGCACCGACGGTCCTGGGTTCGAATCCCGGTAGGGGCAGATGTTTGCATGATGAATATGAGCATTTGTACCTGAGTCATGGGTGTTTATATATATTTCTATGAATATTACATATCTATGTATCATATATGTATGTCTATCCGTTTCCCCTAGTATCCATAACACAAGCCTCATTGAGCTTACTTTGGACTAGGTTAATTGGTATGAATGTTGGAAACATTTATTTATTTATTTATTATTATATTTTGTTTACTTTTTCTTTTAGTTTTCAATTTTTTATCTGTGTACTCTTTTCGTATTGTATGTTAAATTCCTGTGCTAGTACCAAATAAAAAACTATTTATGTTATTAATCTAGGTTCTTCAATAAGTTATGAAGTACTTTCAAACCCACGGCGCCGCCGAGCGAGCAGCGCCGTTGTGTGGGACTCTTCTCCATCCACTAACCGGCATTTTGTCTAAGGAAGAGTTGGAGGTATTCCCACTAAAAACACAAATATTCACCCTCATCTTGCCATTGGTCTACAAAGATCCCAAACCCTATAAGTTTGAAAAGCGCATATCTACGATTTATTCAACCTTAGTACGATTGTTTCGTTCAGTGTGCCAAATTGAATTTAGAGTCAAAATGGTATTAAATTATTATTAGAAGATAATGGCATAAGACTACACTATACTTGATTGATAAACTTGTCTAGATTCTAATGATTTTTAACCTCCGACGCAAAAAGAGAGGGGTGTTAAAAGTTTAACGTGTCTGTCTGTGGTATCGTAGCTCCCAAACGGATGAACCGATTTTCGTTTAGTTTGTGTCATAGATAATTTTTACCAAGTGTTCTTAGCCATGCTTCATGAAAATCTGTTTAGGCGTATGAAGATCATCAGCTCTTTTCTATCTGACGAGGGGATCTAACTACCTTCCATATGTCCTATCGGTTAGAAATTTGGTACCGTATTACTTCAATGACATTGAAAGAATGTGGAAAGGTAACCATGATTTTAAATATGACAATTATTGTGGGTAATTAAATGGGATCAATTAGACTCAAGTACCACTGCGTATTTTCCTAATATTTATACCTACTTTAAAAAGGACAAAATAAAAGTAAAATTTAAAAAACCTCCGACACAAGAAATAAACTCTAAAAACTAACAAATAATATTTTAAACCTATTATTTCTACTCTTTATGTTTCAGAACATTCCTTGTATTTATTAAGCAGAAGTAGGGCACCAAAGAGGTGTTGGAATAGGTCTAAAATAATGACAGCACGTGGCATTTACTTTAAACCCATTTTTTATGATATTTATATTATGAATTTTCAATGTTACTTTTTATAATAATAGAAAAATTACTAGATAAAATTGACGCAGCTCACAAATTATACTCAGGCGGGACAAATAGTTTTAGTAAATTTCTATTCAAATTTAAAAGAAGTGGTTATTTCTTGAGTATGTATATTATAAAAACTTTCGTAAGAATCGGGGAGTGTTGTCATATTTTAGGTTTTAAAAAAGAAGCAATTTTATTAGCAGAAGAAATAAGGTAGAATTATTACGTTTTTTATTTAAATTTCACGCCTTTTTACTAATTTTTTTTAAGTAACTTTTATTCTGAGAACAGAAAAAATCTGAGCTTTTTAAAGTAACAATGTATTAGCTGGTATTTTAAATTATCTGCATCCTGTAATTTCAACTATATTTTAAGTGACTATTTGACTCGTTTAATATGTTATGCCCCTAAGGGTTGGATGGTCATGTTAAAGGAGTGAAAAAAAACCCCTTCCCTGCGTCTGTATAACCGAAGACTATAACCCGTCCATCTTCTGAAGATAGAAGAGTGAATTAGAACTTCAGGGTACTTACCATGTAAGTTCGCTCCATCGTAGGTTCTGTCTTGACCCCAGGGATTGATTGGGATCAAAAGAAAACCTATTCAAAAAAAAAATCTTTCAAAAGGGTTGAGCTATCAAATGCAAAAATAATTTTACATATCTGACTAGTAGTTTGTGAAAATAGCGTGTTCAAATAAACTAAAAATTTCAGCCTTGTTATGCCCGTATAGATTTTATATTAGAGTAATATGTATCTGAAACACTTATCCAATTAATATGTACTATTAACCACTTGTCAGGCTACGGTAGCAATTGCTACCGATAGCCAACACGCTTCTTCAGTCCCGGTAGCAATTAATTGCTACCATATTCAAATCTCCGCGTGGCCTGCTGTTTTTTGAAAATTACGATTAATTTTTGAGGTACAGAGATCCAAATATTTTGTTGTTGATTCTTTATTTAATCAGCTTTGCGGTGTACTTACGGTGTTTGGTCCTAGCTTCATTATTTAGCGTGAAAATGGCATTTTTATCTAAGAATGCGAAATTTTTTTTCACAATTCGCGCAGCATTGGGACTGTTGAGAGGGGTGGGGCGCGCGGTAGCGGACTGAAACGCGGTTAAGACTTTATTTGTAAATTAGCCTCTGTCAGTTATTGAGTCCAAACTATTTTTTAATGTTGATCGTTTAGTAATGAGGTTGCATACGAATGAAAAATAATAAATAAACTTTATGTGGGTAACTAAAATATTTTCGTTATTTAATTTACTAAGGTAAGAACACATTTTTTACAGAATGTTAATGTTCTAAACAGTATCTACAAAAAATTGTACACTAAGTGAAAACTTACGAAATAAATTTTAATTTACAATTAACAGAGAAAAATCAATATTCAAGTTCAACAAGATTAAGTTAAGCTTTTTTTTATTACCATTAACTTACGTACTAATTAATTCTATATTTACATTAAACCTTAACAAACGTCATGAATAAAAAAAATATTTCGATATCTTGGACCGATTCGATTCTTTCGGCTCTTTATCGATTTAAACGATTATTTTGCGGATTATTTTCTATTTAAAGTTATAATTTTACCAAATTGTTTAGAGCTAGAAGTTGTAATGTGTTTTACACTTTAAACTGATAACGAGCCGAAAAAGTGTTAAAATACAAATTTGTAAATATACATTTTGCATTGATAAAAGGCAACCGGGCGCAGCCGGATTATTATCACAAATAAGTCGATCTGTTACTGAAATACTCTCGTATATTTTGTTCGTGTAAAGAAGTTCTTTGAATTACGGTAGGCAGTAAAAAATTACGGGCAATTTTGTCATGCAACATTAACCTTAAACTATACTTTATTTATACAAACATTAAAGTCGAAAATATGGAAAACGCAATGGAAGACGATGTCTCCGATGTGCCTACTTACAATAAAAGAGACGATTATCACATAAAAAATAATATAATGTTACCAAGAAATCACAATTCACAAATTCTTATAATTAAATTGTTCCCCCAATGAATTATACGTCAATATTCGACGGTTAAAACAATAAAAAAAAGTGAACAAAACAGTTTCAGGTAAATAGGTAACATACGAAACAAAACATTAAAGCACTTCGAATTCATATTTTACGTTAAGCTTTGAACAACTTGTTGGTAACTTTAGTTTTTATCGAAATAGAATTACAACTTAAACAAATATTGCATTCACAAGCACATAATATCGCCCGAGATAAGGACCGCACGGTCCCATACCAATAATCTTTGTACAAAATGTACACATAATGAGTATTACTTAAAAAAAAAGCAAAATTTGTTCCAAACAAACCCTGGTTCTGTCTCATCGGAATAAACTTCACAGAAAGAAATTCCATAATATCAGTTTCATATTAACTTATCTTAAAAAAAGGATAATTATCATGTACATCCAGCCTTCACTATAAAATATAGTTTACTTATAACTGGCCACAAAATGTATTGAACATAGAAAGTGATTCCGAAAAATATCATTCAACAAATTAAAAAGAAAGCAAAACGTCCATTTAAAAAATAATGCCTGTTATTAATACTAAAAAGTAAATTAATCCAAAAATAGAAAACCGTTCAAGCTTCGCACGAGTAGATCGCAGTGGAATTATAGAAGTGTTACACAGATAACTAAGTTAGTAACTTAAAAGATGAGATTATTGAATTGGTACCTACAAACGTTAAGTTTAACAAATCATGTATCATTTCAGGTCCCTTTAATTTCTCTTATTTGTTTGTCTACACCAAACATCATCACCGTTACGATGACTTACATCAACGCTTATATATCTTTGGTGCTCATCGACATTCGAACAAAGCCGGTACTACAAAAGGAAGGATTTAGAGGCATACCGTAAATATTAAATATAATTTATAAACGAACACATTTATTTTTCTACTTTAGAAAATACGTATATTGAAAAACCCTAATATTGAGATTTTAAAATGTCTTTAAAAAGCTGCGAAATTACAAGTCAGTATAATCCAACTCTGGAACACGTAGATGAAAACACTTTCCTAGAAAGTTTAAATACAGAAATGTCTCAAGCTAGCGAGCATATCGTGGCATTATAAATGAAATTGCAAATGAGCAGTTGCATGAGAGTTATAGTTTAATAAATAATCAAATAACATGCAATCTTGATCGCAATACTAGTAAAGCGCAAGCAATATTCCGAATTCTGTGAAATTATAGAGCCATTCTATTTGAGAAACGCTCTAGAACATAAAACTGAACCGTATTGAATTATTAAACTAAAGATACGTGATTTTTCATTACGTATTGATAAATGGGTTCTTAGTTCCAATTCTGACTAGAATTATTGACTACATACCTTCAAAGTAGAAAGTAGGCAATCAACCCTACAGACCAGCGTCGACGCCACCAAGTTCTTCAAGATACTGATTTAAATTAGGAGGTAGTTCAGGTGACGTCTTGCGTAGGCTCTAGGCTTCTTTCGCAACTTTTCATGGACAAAATGTGTCTATTTTCTATTCTTAAGGAATTAATGTGTCGGTGGCTTTTTAAATAATATTTATCCTAATGAAATACATCTTTCAAATAAATACTATCTTGGAAGGTATTGGTCCCCAATTATAATTTTTAAACAAATTATAACAATTTGGACCCGTTTCGGCTAACGCGTGATTTTTAAATTAGTTGTCAACATTGCACCCGCACCAATGCGGATGATTTGCTACGAGTATCGCTCTGCGATATCACATGCCTTAAAACTAACACTTAACATTACATCCTTCTTAAACACATATCACATTTGAACTCTCGGAACGAGAGGAGTTTCATAGTCCAATTAAACGCAGAGAAACCGCGTCATGGTGACGGGCGTCATTCGTGCAAGTTCTTGCTGAGGAGGAGGCTGTTGTGCGGTCCCGACAGGTGCCGGATCAGCTCCGGCAGCGCCTCGAACGTCAGTTGGCAGAAGCAACAATTAAACCGGCCCGGCGTGTTGGTCCGCCCGTCATTCTCGCTCGACGATATCACATTTCGGTGTACTGAACACAAATGTTTTAACAAATGGGCCTTCTGTTTGAACATAGCGACGCACAATCGACAAGCGAACGGTTTCTCGCCTGTGTGCACTCGGAGATGAGTTTTGAGATTCCACGACATGCCAAACTGTTTGCCGCAATATTCGCAGCGGTATTCTCTTACTGGGGCTTGTTTGCTAGAGCCTTGATCATGTTCAGATGAAGGAGGCTCATCGGCTCCCATCTGAGGTGGACATAACCAAGGACTCCAAGATCCGGCACTGGGTGGTCGGTATTTGAGAGCATCTTCGTGCGTCGCTGTTGGAGGGGTCGCACTCCTTTCTGGTAAGTAGGGAGGTGCCGACGCACTGAGGGGGTGTAATGCCGCGAGTCGAGCACTAGCAACAGCAGCTGCGCCCGCGGCTTGTGGGTATCGCAATTGGGCCATTTCTTCCAAGTAACTCGGAGGAAACGATACGAATGGAGGATTCTGAGAAGGTGAATTGTGGAAGCCGGGTCGTCGTTTTCGATGTGGAGTCACAACGTAGTTTTCAGGTGAAGTCTGAACGAGTGACATAAGATCTTGATCAGGGGGTTTGAGATGTGCGTAGTCTTCTAATTTTACTGTCCGTAAATCTAGCTCAGGGGGCTCTAGATAGTGTGATTTCCGTTTAGCTCTCTCGATACCTCTGCTTAATCGATCACTGAGTAATTGTCGTCTGTATACTGTTTCTGGTGGGGGGTCATCTTGGCTCGATGATGTGGACCTTCTCCTTCCGATGTTCTGTAATAAAAAATGGATGTCAGAAGGGATGAAATAGGTAAAAAATAGATGCAGTGTATGAGGACTGATATTTTATATTTGTATTATAGTAATATTACAGCTGGCAAGTTTGAAAGCAGATGGAGTTCAATATTTTTAACTTTAGCACTGAAGAATGATCTATTAAAAAAATACAGAAAAACGCTACTCAAAACAACAACGTCAGCCAAGACTCAAACACGCGTTTTAGGACTTGGTAATTTTTTTCAGGTTTAAAGAATGTATTAATAATTTCGAAATTCAGAACATCTGTTAAGGTGAAAGATAAATTGGCTCTTATGGTATAATATAGGTAATGTTTTATTATGCATATCAATATAACGAAGCCTAATGTTCCCCTCTTTAAGGAGAACGGTTAAAGTAACAATAACAAAAAGTTAACTTACCTTGGCTGCAACTGTTTCAACATCCACATCTTGTGAATCATCATGTTCACTGCCAGTATTCTCAGAGTTTCTTTGTACCGACAAGTTGACTGGATTTGATGAACTTCTCCGTCTTGACGTCAACCTTCCACATTCCTTATCTCGGTTCTCGGGGTCCTGTTCATCGTCGTCCCTTTCGTCGTTGCTACTCGTAGACATATTTTCCTTTTTTATACTGAGTGATTCATCTCCTGGGTTTTGCATTTCTTTACTGTATCCTGCGCTAGGTGTGATCGAGTCGCTTTCTGAGTGGGAGGAGCCTGAAGGCGCGTCGTGTTTACTGCTCTCATTACTATTGATGTCTGTCTTGGATTTGAGTTGTTCGCATGTTCTGTTCCGTTCCTCTGCTTGCTGGCGTTCTTTTGTCGATTTCCATACGTCTGATTTGATCTCTAGAAGCTCAAATAGTTCTTGCATGTCGTCTATTTCACCAGACTGGAAATAAAAGTACGTATGTTTTAATATAAGGTTGAGTAGCGTATGGTTATGAAAACAATGTTTGCCGTCTAAGGGAAGTGCGAGCATATCAGCGAGTTAAGGACGATACAAGATTTTGATTAGACTTAGATAAATCATTTCCATATTTGAAACTCTTACTTTTCAAGTGTAAATCAATTGATATGAATTATCAGACGTGAGTAGCATGAGAATGCGTTTAAATTGTAAAAGTAACAAACAATTTTAGACCGAAAATGTACAATTAGACAATTTTTAAGTCTAATTTCATCCTGAAAAGAGTAGTATGTACACATTTTAAACAGTATTTTTGTGTTCCTAGGACAAGACAACATAAAAAAACTGTTTAAAGAAAATGTCATCAATCTCGAAGTTTGTATGATGAAAGGCTTTAGTTTTGATTTTTTTTCCTGTGGTTGGAAAGCTGGATGATATTTGATAACAATCCTTGCAATGCATATTTTTTATATTCTCATTTGAGCAATACCTTAACTAAAAGGTTAAAAAATTGAACCAAGTACAATATATATTTTTAATAATAATAATAAAAATATTGATTATTCTTAATATATTACTCTTGTTGTTGTATAATATTTATATTAAATTTACCTCAATATAAGCTTGTCCACTGTACAGGAAGACCAGAAGATGCCTCATTAAAGTGCTGTTGATTCCTGACATATGAATGGTGACGGGATATTCGATGGATGGTGACTCATCGAGGATTTTTCTGGAAAGATTAATCAATATTATGATTTATATTTCATACCATTAGATAAAACATTATTTTATACCAGCCACACTTTGAAGTCGATTGTTTACTGTTTAATCACTAATAGTCGATACTGGTGTGTCACCATCACTTGTGCTTAGCAAAATATATTAACACATAAGTCACTTTTTCAGAAACAGTTTGATGGAACAGATAATTTGAATCTATTATAGAGGTAGTGGCTTCTTGTGCTTTCAGAGTATTTTCCTTTAATCTGTACAAGATTCGAAGAGATGATGATAAACAGAGAGAGAGGTTTTGTCAATAGGTCCGTAAATAGGGCGGCCTGATCACTATTTCGCCTGATGGTAAGCGACGATGCGATCTAGGATGTGATGCGCTTGCCTAGAAGACACCTATTCACTTGTGACGTGAGGACCCCAAAATTGTATTTGTCAGGAAATACAGATTCCGGCAAATACTTTCACTCCTTAGCGGTACGTATCACAAAATTGGAACTAAAACGCTTAGTGCGATTCTTTGGTATATCAACCATATAACGGTGGAGCCTATTTGTAAGTCTGGTAATCCGATGAAAAGGTTAGGACGGCGGAACAAGATTTTGCAATTGTGCTGCACACTCTCCGTAAAGAATCATATAAAAAAGGACTTGTGCCAAGGTTCTATTTACCTGATAAGTGGACTGGCAGCCGCCATGACGATGCGATGTGCAGCCAGCGGCACAGCGTCGTCGCACACTATGATAAGGTCGGAGTAGCGAGCGCCGCGCCACGCCGCGCCAACCTCGTTCAGGATGCAGGCGTGGTGCTTGCCGTACGTCAGCGTCAGCAGCCCTTCGCCCATCATTCCAGCGCTACGGACAAACGAGAGGAAAATTAAATAAAAAAAAAATAACAGTGCCTTCTAGAGACGTCCGCAAGAAGTGAAGCTTTATACTATAAAGCGTAGGAACTAAGCGTTAAAAAAAAGAGATAGAAACCCACGCCGGCCACGCAGATTGACATGAGTGAAAGCGAGACAGAAGGCCGCGCACACTGAGGTGGGACGCAAGAGGACTTCTATATATATATATATATATATATATATATATCGTGTGACTATGGTATTAAATCTGATGCTGTAGTGTAACGGTAAAATCTGACGCTTAGCACGGATAGAGTGGCCGAGACGAGCGAACCGATCGTCCATATAGAAGCTTCGTTTCAATAATTATTAAAAAGGCCAGGTCTAAAGAACCCTCAAACGACGAGCTTGTGAAAAGGTTAATGAAAGTTGAAGAAGCGAGACATGTATGTTATGATCGTGGTAAGTGGAAATCTGTGATCGCTGCCTACTTCTGCGGGAAAGTACGTGATTTTATGTGTGTGCGTAAAATGTTAGGAGCTGGCGGCCAATCGGTGCAACGGTAGCGATCATTTGTGTGTGAAATGAGTATGAAGATATAAGTATAATCAATTTATTATAGTGTTATCGTGGTTATTAATTATCTACAGTCAATCTGTTTTCAGGTGGTCAAGATTACATAATTGAAATTAGTTTCCGGATTTTTGAAATTACTATTTGTATCGATTAATTAATATTAAATGTTCGTGTAGAATATGCCATAAATAGTTTATTCGTTTATCGAAATGTGATCAAATTTTTTTACCAAAGAAATATAATTTGGAAAATTATACTTCTGGCAGGGTGATTTAATTATTTATTAAGCGGATCACCAACAAGGTTTCACTAATACAATTACAAAACATATACAAATAAAATAATTACTTGATCAAGTGAAAACTTAATTACAGGCGACAAAGGCATGCGATACAAGAAATGAAAGCAATAGCATTACAATTACACAGATTTACTTACATAGTTACAGGTTAAAGAAAAATAAGAATCATATTATTATATCAACCAATTTATTTAAGTAAGTACGTTCTGCAATATTTTTCTAAACGCATGCATTCTGACATCTCGCGGAAGTTAATGTAAATCAAATAATATCTGTACTACATTAGATAGCTGGTATTATGGAGTCTACTGAAAGATTTGCCAAACTTTCGTGTACCAACTCGCACGTAAAGCTGAACGACCTTTTTACTCCATCACCGTCGTTCTTTCAACATCGTTTTTATGTATATTTGTTCTGTTTATTATGTCAATATATAAATGTTTGAAATTGGTGTTTGTTTATTTATATGCAGCTGTAATCTGTCTTAAACGGAGTCTGCCTCTTGTTACATCAGGAAACCTTATATGGGAGCAAACAACTCATAGTTTTTTGGGAAACGTATTTAATAAAGTACTTACTTATTTATGGTATGGTTACGTATACATATAATTAAGTATTAAATAATAACAAGACACGATCGTTTTAACGATCAATATGATTCTACAACTGATATTATCGAATCAACGGCGGATCTAAATTATAGTTTCGTGCCCGACGCTGTTGTGTAACGCACGATACCCCACGCTGTAAATAAGTGAAATCATACAGAATTTGAGGCCCGTACCACGTCCTCGGTTCATTAGTTCAGTGCGATGATAGACTGAAAATCGTCAGTATAAGTGAGCACAAGGTTGTGACCAGCGAACTGTTACGAAACACAACGTTTCAATATCACTATCAGTACTATCAGTCAAAACTTAGGTTACTTAACACAATTGAATGTGTGCTCACATTTAGCTTAAGAAGAAACAATAACAGTTCAAGAACAATTCAAGTTTCCTAACCAAATTAAAAGGCTAAAAGGTGAGAAGAATTTCAATTAATGTAGGCGTGTTCTCGTGCAGCCAAAAATAGAGACAGAAGTCCTAGTGGCAGGTAATAGAAAGCCTGTTGCAAGCCGACCTTGGCCCGATAAAGCATCGCAACGCGTTATTAGAGTTGCGATAGAAGTGCAAGATCGTTTAAAAGACGATCAGCAAGCACTTCTTCTGTATTGTGTAGGTGTTTAGCAACAGCTGGGTCACAACAAACGAAGGAGCGCTCATTGTTGTGGGCAACTGTTGCTCTATTGTTGCACTGTTTAGCTCAAAAGTCATATTTAATTGAAGACACTCAAACATAAAAGTGCAACGCGGGATGTGATGCCAGATCGTGGATTCGGCACACTCGTGGAATGTTCTCGCACGGGGTGATCTTAATCGCTGACTCTGTCACGACTTTGTAATGATTTTGGTTTCAATTGTTTGAGTTTTTGACTTGGACTGCTCACTTTGAATGCATTTTATTCAAAGGCCATCAAGAGCGTGCACATTTATTATATTGATGTTATCTCTGTGTGAACAACTATTGGTGTCATGATGTTCTTGATTCTGTATAGTTCTGTATCGAGATTAGTTTAATATTATGACTCAATTGCTCATTGAATTTATAATTTAATTCAAAGATGTTAAGTCTAGATTATAATGTATCAAAATGTAGTTATAAAATTCACTCATTACCGAATTCACGTTAAAAATTATGTACTGTTTTTATTAAACTTACTACTGAGTACGAGGAAGTCATTTTCGTAGCTTTGTGTGTGATCATATTAGCATTTTGATCATTAGATTTATATTATGATAATATATGGACAAAAAAATTGTGGGCGAACAAAGAATTGCCATTTCCTTGAGCGCGGGAAACGTGAAGTAATTCACAACAATATAACAAGTGTGTGGCTGGGAGCTAAAAAACATTACGAGGCTCGCGGAGAAACGTGATGCCAGATTTTCCTTAGGCTATAATGTGGGCTGATTTAAAAAGCTAATTGAAGGTCGAACCTCTTTGTAGCGTACTAATGTTCGAGATCTATATATGGGGAACAATAAAAAAATTGTGCTAGCTGAATTTACTAAAGACACTCGCAGGCAGCGGTAGCCATCTTCTGTACTAAATATGGCGTTGAAGGTTGCTTTGTCCGAGAAAGGTTTTCGACTATTAAGAATAAATGCCGTCTAACCTTTTAGATGCTTTGAGGAAGTGGGATTATTTACTGTTTCCATAATGGTATTTCTGCTAACTTAGTAATCGTATTGTACAAATATTTGAATGCCATTCTATCTAGTCTTAACAAATTGTAATGGATCCACATTCTTAGCTACATCAACGGAGTGCGGATTATCCATTTATTAAGTTGCATTTTTTGTATCCATTAAGTTATGTTTACTTGTAATTGCGTGAATAGTACGAAGTGTTAAAAAGCTCGTTATATTTAAGAGCCTTTATTGCTTTAATGTAGCGAATAGAGCAATGATTATTGCATAAGAATTCAAATTATAAAAGAATTGATCCAGATGTTTTGGGGAAGACCTGCCTAACTGTGCCAAACCAAGTGTAATAATTTTAATGTAAAAAATCTTTCAGGAATATGTAAATAAATAAATAAAATAAAATAAAAATAAGGAGGTTAGTAGTTCTCAGGTATAAAGTCAATAACACTTTTTGCTTCTCAATTATTTAAATTATACTTGCAAATATGACTTTGTTCCCCTCTAAAGATTTTTATTATTTCAGAAGTTATGTATATTTTTTGAGCACCCAAGTTTTTGCATAAATTAAAAACTATTCAAAATAAATACTCTTTGTAGTAAATATTTTTTTGTTTCGTTAATTATTTAATAATGCTACAATTATTCATGTGACATCTCGTATCATCAAAATTGATCTCTTCGAGATGGGTCGGTACAATCGGGTAGTAAAGAGCAGTTATTGTGGCCAAGGCCTCTGCAGCCTCAGGGTGCGCAGGCGCAACGGAGCGAGGCGGCTCGCCCTCCATTGTCTGTGTGAAGCCACTTGCGACGTTGCAGTTCACATGTTTTGCATCAAATTGCTTCGGTACAGGGCTGGTGGCTGGTGAAATAGTTTGTGTATAATGGGGTTGTATCTTTACATATAATTCTTATGAACCATGCGTTGAACTTTTTATTTTGTGTAAATGTGTTATGACCTGCTTCGTAAGAAGTGTTCAAACTCATAGCATCGTATGGATAAGTAGTGAAATTGTCAACAAAAACAATTTTATATGCAAATTTGAAGATCAAGCTAGAGATGCGTCTGAGAATAGTGAGCTGAGTCGATCTTTTCTGGTATTTTTCTATTAAAACAATTAACCATAGAAAATAACATTGAAAAATGCAAGATATATATAAAAATCATGATCTCTTTGAGTCAAAGCATATTTTTATGGTTTTCTTTTTGTCGAAAATCCCTGATGGAGATAATTTGGATTAGTTAACTGTTGCATGTGCATTATGATTTATTCTTTACTAACTGAAGCTCACAACTTAGTGTTTGTGAAATTCTGTTTAACAGCACCCTTATGTGAAAAACCGGAAAATTCTGTCAGCTCAGTATATAGTTTATTTTATTACTTAAGAAGGGATGCCATTTGATTGAGATTGATTTAAATGTTACACATAAATTAAATAGTATTTTTACGTACGGCAGTAACGGTTTTGGTTGCTGGGGCGTGCAAAACTTAAACATGAGTCATGTTTCAACACAAATAGCCACTCAGCCTAAAGATAGTTGAAAATGCCGGAAAAATAGGCAGTTATTTGGAGAACTGTCGTCTAATTATATCTTTAAAGCTTCGAATATTATTCGTGTATTTGTTAAAATATACAAAGTTTCTATGTAGATTTTAATACTCGTAATACTAACATACTGCCATCTATCTGAAACGTAATGCATGTCTAGCGCTTTCTCTTCAGCGATCATTCTTTATCTTTTTACTAGAGGGCATTAGTAAGTATTAACAAACTGTATCCATAGATGGCGCTACTATCCAAACTATGTAAATGGATCGTATATCTAGCCAACACAGAAAATGTAGGTACTATAAAGGTAGTTGTGAAAGATGAATGGAAAGGCAAGCTTAAGCCGAAGGTAGATGTTTATGTGGCCTTTTGCATTGTCAACGCTTAACCTTCGTTTCTTACATACACTCACTTTCACCGACTCTTTCTGTAAACACAATTCCGGAAACTTTTATTGTAGGTAATGGCAATCACTTTACCTCTTACTTACGAATTTGGCATCGAAGGTAAATTGGTTAAACAACAATATCAAATCAAAATTAAAGTAGTGCAAATACATTTCCTATACCATTAACTTTATTAACGTACCATTTATTTAATTGGCAATGAAATTAATGAAGTGAAAAAATAAACTTGAATAACACTCGGAATTTTTAAGTAATAACAAAACAAAATAATTTTGAATTTAGACATTGCCTGAATATCGTGGAGTGTGAAAATGTAATCGTCGAATAAGCCGTGGACACAGGAAGTGAGATAAATGTATGTCACGAAACGATAACTTGATCACATAAATCGTTTCATGGCAAACCGAACTTAATTAGTCCAACAAAATGTTATCAATCGATTCAGTGTTAACACCAATATTATTAATGATAGAGACATAACATTAGAGCCCATATTACACATTGGTAACAATCAGGAAGGCGCTACGCGTTGTTTACAAACGAGGAACAATAATAATATCTCAATCAGTCCAAGAATCAAGTGTACGGCTCAAGGTTGTAGCATAAAAGAAATACCCAGCTAACTTACATAATCTGCCCACTCTAATTAACGACGCGCCGACCTAGAATGGCAGCTTGGCTACATTACTCTCGTTCACTAGATCCATTCCTATTCTAAATTGTTGCCCGTTAATGGGTTTTTATGACAACCATACAGCTGTAAAAGGAGGAATAGTACGAGTGAATGGTAGCACAGAATCCATTAATAATTACCACTGACAATTTAATTATTAGAAACTATATTCGGTTAACGTTCGAATGTGGACTCTAATTGCACGATAAAAAATTAAGTGAATTGAATTTTGCTCTACTAATTGCAATGACGAGTGATATGATTTTTGATATCAACGCTTGCAAAGATGTTGAAAAAGATGTAGAATAGCTTATTGTTGCTATTTGAGAGCCAGTATTTTACATTAAGAAAGTTATTTCAAAAATAAAATGTTACCTACCAATTCTACTCATCAAATTGGACATCGGAGGAAAAAGAAATGAAATGATACGAAAATTATTTTATTCAAATGTTTGAATCGTCCAACGTTTTTACCTACCACCCATTCAGGACGTCGTATGGGCGCAAGAATCTCGACAGCTTTAACAGAAGTAACGATTACAATATTATACGTCGTTACCGTCCATAATCCATAAAAAATCTGTTATCACAATAATAGTAGTGTTATGGTTTCATTACATCGTTAATTATAGGATGATAAAGATATAACTGTCTTATTATAAATAAATAAAAAAAACAATGAACAGAATAAAATTTTTAGAGCTTTACAGCTAGTCGTTGCTTAAGAACGACACTGATGACAATTAATTGTGCATGCTGCCGGAAAATGTAAAGGTACAGTTAAATGGCGAATAAGCGGCTTACGAAATATTTCGCTAAGTCGGTGTTGCAAGCGTAGAAATTGTAGCCGCCTCTGTTGGACTACTGGAGCGTAGGATTGAGAAAAAAGTAACAGCTTTCCCCGCAGCCGTTGCTAAATAAATTGAAAGTTACGAAAATGTCTATGTCAAATTAATTTAAACACGACATAACGATGATGAACCATTGTGAAATTCATGATTTGGTAATGCAGATTTTAATGATGAAAGATCCTTAGGTAACAAGACGATTAAATTGCATTACTTTTTAAACTTATGATCGAAATTTAACTAAATATAAAATATGCATTCTTTGTAGTTTAGTTAGAGGTAAGCTGAAACATTGTTAATATTTTTACATTTTTTCTATATTTTATGCATTTTTTCAATGCTATCATATAAGATAAATTATTATAATAGAAATAGATTTTTCTATAATAATATTTTATGGTTAATATTTGTTATTTTAAAAACTGGTTGGTTGCCTGTAAAGTCGGTATACGGGCGAAAGTTTTACGTGACAACGACTTTGAGTGGTAAAATAATTTTAATGTGAATATTCATTCGTATAGTAGGAAGAAGGATGAAATAATAGTAACAATTTAAAACATTTATTTATACAAAGAATTATATTAAAAACATTAATTTATAGGCACGCGTCCCTTCCACTTTTTATGTCTGTCTCTCTCGCTCTTAGGCGGGCTAACCATGCCCGAGTGGAAGGGACGCGTGCCTCTCACTCGCTCTCATTGTAAGCGCATAACGTGAGCGGAGCGTAACGCAGTTTCTTGAAGTGTCACCCGGCAAACCAATTTATAAGACGTTGTCACGTCAAAACTTTACGATTGGAATATTCAGTAGAATCAAAATCCGAATATTTATTAATAAAAATAAAAATTGTAGTAACACAAAAACTACAAAAAAAATATTATGATAAAAACAAATATTATATCGTTGTGGATAACATAAACACATTTGGTTTTTGATAGAACAGTTCGAAATAATTCAGATCGAAATTTGTAATAAACCGGTTCAAATGCCTTAGAAAGATCTCGTATGTTTGACGTAGGCTACCATCTTAACGTTTTTTTATTTACGATGTAGATCTATGATATGGATTATTAGACTTGATCTGTGTTGTGATGTTATGACGTGGTTTACAGATGTTATTGGTTGTTATTTGATTTCTTATTTTGTTCTTACATTTCCAATTACATTACACATTTGAATAAAACAACTTTTTATGGATTTTGAGCATAACCAACTGACCGAGGGGAAAGTCGGTCCCTCCCCCAAGTTTCTTTCGCCAGTTCTTCTCGGAAGGGCCTCCCAATTTCCGAACTGGTGGTAGACTCAGTAGTGTACAATATATTTGTAGTGAGAAATTAATAACTAAATAAAATGCAAAATCAATTTGATTTCAATTAAATTTTTGACAGTTAGCCAGATTAAAATGTTGTGAAGGTAGTAGAAAATATATGACAACCATTGCCTTAGTCATCCTGTGATCACGGCTCCTGTAGAGGAGTCGAAATGCCAGGATTAAATATAAAATAAATTATGCGCAAAATCGGTAAAAAAGTTGTTTTATTAAAATATTTGATTGCTGTTGTGAGATCTACCCGTCGATTTTCTAACGTCAAGCCTCCATAGAACATATCGGGGTGAGGTTGTACTTTATTAAATCGAAGGGCTGATGAAGATGAGATAGGAGAAATGATGGCAATTTTGCTGTATTAAAGTTGCTTCTGTGCTGGATGTTCTTAGCACTGAGATTGAATATATGGTGATTACCGAAAAAATACTTTAGCTTTAAACTTTATTATTGCTTTTAAGCAGTCTGTGCATTTTGGAAAAATGTAAACACTTAGACTGAGTTTCCATGTGATTGGGGATTACGTTGTTAGACTTATAATATCACTAGTAACACAAGTGATATAAACAAAGTTGAATGATTTACTACAGCGCTTAAAATAGATGAATCAAATCGAAAGTGGGGTAATTTTTTCAACTGTCTTGCAATACCTTAAATCAAGATCAAGATCAAATCGAATGCGTTCACAAAATACTACATGCTAAAATATAACATAAATAAATAAACAGATGAAAATTTAAAACATCGTCCTATACTTAGGATTATGACTGCGATGTCATTATTAATTAATAGATAATTTTCAAACTTTACAATTGCAAATCAAATAAATTGTTTGAAATGTATCATTAATGTTTTTCATAAATGACGTCAGTATGATGTCTTAAATTTGAAAAATGTGCGAAACCTACTTTGACTCAGCAGCACAGATCAATATTTATATTAATTTTATTTCATTAGTTTTATTTCATTGATAAGTTAAATTCAAAAGATTTTGAAATATTATGAAAGTCAAAATGAACCAACAGCAATTTGAAGAAAATGTTCCAAATATAAACCCAACATATAGTAGGAAGCTATAAGTAAACATCGAAATAAGATCAATGTGTAATTGAGATAGATACAAAATATTATAAGATTTTATGAAAACCTTCATTTTTCATGTCAATTCACTCAACTCAGACTGAATCTACACTTGACCTTTTTTATTTCTTAAACAGCTGTGAATATTATTGTGTCATAATTATTTTATGTATGTATGAAGTAAATATTTAAACTTTTTCGCCTTAAAGAGTTCATGGTGGCATAATTGAAATATTTACTTTTAAAAAGACACGTGCAAGTTATTTACAATTTGCTTAACACACAAACTACCCTTTGATATAGTTATGGTAATAGATTTTGGATATTTAAAGCACGGACTGATATACAAATAAAATAATTGTGATACAATCTAACAATCTAATCAAGAGTCTATTATAATGTAGGTTCAAATAGAGTAAATCTGAAACTTCATTATTCGCAAGGACCGCTTAATGCTTGGATGCACAAAACGATAAATCAGTTGGCTAAGAATGCAGAAGACAATTATATTGTCTGGTAACCAGGTTAAATCTGCGCATGGGCCGATGCGTCCGCGTGACGCGCCCACAGCTCTGCAGAAAATCTCATGGACCACATGCCTCTCAATGCTTTTCTGCTCTATTTCCACAACTGAAATGATTGGCCAAATTAAATTGTCTGTTACCATTTAACCGCTCGGCTAGTATACGATGAAATTTGCAATAGAATCGACAACGCTTCACGCTTGTCAATTACAAAATGCTAATGCCACAGCTAACAACACCGGATGGGTTTATAGCCGTAATACAAAAAGCGAACGATTTAAATAATTTGATAATAAGGAAGAGTTAGCTTACGAGATTTGGGAAGTGGTTATAATAATGCCGGCAGCGCTAGCCTTCAATGACAAATGTACAAAGGTACTTAGCAACAGGCCCGACCCCTTTACAAGTTTCTAACTGCCGCTCAAAGTATGACAGAAAGCGATAGTGATGTAAGTCGATAGTTGTCAAACAGGAAACCGCGCGTGGCGAGAGATATGCCGCACGCGCATTGTGCTGCCGGCCTTCGGGCAGAATATTCAGCGCAGCACCACACACACAATTATGTAAGAGCGATCCACAACAAACGCCAGCTCATTCATGAGCAACTCGCCCTGGCCATCTCCGCGGACCACTCTCGGGACGTTTCCGGATTATTTTGTTCACAAACATGACCTCAGTTCTATTATTACATCGCTTGTTTACTATAAGCTCGTAGGAATTTTACGTATAGTAATCGATAAACGTATCGCCGATAATTTTCTTATGCGTTGTATCTTAGTCGACGAAATTATTATTATATTTTAAATATCGCGCTGAGTCAAACGAGATCATTGCCATTATGATAATTTTACGATAAGTCTCGTTTTAACTGTTTATTATAGGTTAAGAATTTGGTGTGGTTTCTTAATAACACATGTTGTTTCATTGAAAAAACTGTGACGTAAAATATGCGCGTTATTAATTTACGTCAGCATTTTATAGTTAATTACAAATTTGATTTGAAAAATAGCGTACATACAACAAATCTGATTTAAAATTGCATTTTATAAATAGATGGCATTAGGCAGCGAGTGGCAATGAAACAGGTTGAATGAAAGAGATTTGATTACTGCATCGTTAGTAACATCGCCTCCGCTCACAATCACAACTGACAGCAGTTTATTTATAAGCGCCTGTACCCTTGCTCGAGAGAGGCTTGGGCTGAAAGCGCGAATGGGTTTTACCTTCGATGATGCTAAAATAGCTCCCAGTTACACTCTCACCTTGCGTTTGATTGACGATCGATCCCTTGTGCCAGACGCTTGTTACTGTTACTTCAACCATTTCATACAGCGATATATGGTTGTCCAATGCTTGCAGAAGATTTATCGTGTTCGCATTCTTGATGTCGTTGATGAATTTGATACGTGTGCAATGTACCTTCTTTGAATGCGTAATGCTGCGCTTTAAGGACAAATTCCCTTGGCATGAAAATATCATATAGACTTCGCGTTAAGATTCACAGCTTCTTTAGTTTGGACTGTCAAATATGGCATTGAGAAAGCGAATGGCCACATTACGTTTTCGGATGGCTGTATGCAATTCCGAAAATGCGCAATTGTTGTGAAACGCCGTCTAGAATCAGATGAAGATTTCCACGCTATGACATTTCCTTTGCGAGCTGATACAAGATCTGGTGAAACGCCCCCGGCATATTTCTACATTTTCGCAACAGTTCGGAAACAAATCGAGTTCGTGTTCGACATTTTGCGATCACTGCGGCAGTTAGATGAATATTTATAAAGAACGTGTATAATAAAAGGTCGGATTTGATTGTCGGCAGTCATTTGAATATCTTTCGTTGTTATTACAGCAAATTACGACGAATTAAGTCGTCTATATACAGGCGGTTCTCACGCCGCGAAATTAGTTGACCTTGCCTGTGGTACTTTGAACTGAACATATGCCTGTATGAACGTTCATGTTTTGTATTTCGTAATTTAATATGTCTAAGTGCACGCGGCCATTAGATAGGACAGTGTTCAAAGGTTAAAAACTAAATGACGAGCACATCTTTATTCAATTTGTGTCTATTAACACCGATCTCTTCCGTTTGCTCGGATGTTCTCAACTCGCCGAGGTAAACGAGACTCGACCAAGGTCCGTTTTGAAATAGGATGGCTCTTGACCTTCAGGATGAAAGTCAACAGTGTTGCGTAACGTATCGGCGCGAGCACAGAACACTATGCTAATAACCAAGCGCGAGACATATTAGAACCTGGTCATGACCCACTTATGTATACTCATGTTCAAGGATTTCACATATTTGGAAGGCAATCATTTCAAAACCGACAAATCTTTGACGTTTTTGTTAGCGTCGGCCAGTGAAGGTAATACAAAGATAGGTCAATTTCTAGCGATGACGTCGATCCAATGAAAAATTTCCTCGGTTTTTCCTATTGTGTGTTGACGTGAATATTGACCGCACAATGCCTAAGTGATTCATGGGATGCCACAATAATAATTGATCATATACTAACTTGGCTTGGCTATTGGTTCTTAGCACGCAATGTGGCCTAAGAAAATGTTTGGAAGGTTGTTGGTGTTCGATTAGGTTTTTCACCGCTCCTTTCTACTCGTTCAAGTAGAAGTGCCTCGTGTGAGTGCCGTATGGGCAGCCGCACACAGGCGAGCGCGCGTGAGTTTGTGTGAGTGCGTAGTGGCACAGTACAGAACAGTAGGTTATCTAAGGCCGCCCGCCGAGTTATTAGCCTACTCTTGCGTTGATCCCCAGGGTGGTGACTTTTACTTTTAGTTAATATTTTCGAACAAGCAGCACTTGATCTAAATTTATGTAATAAAAAGCATATTATGATTGAATATTTGTTTGCGAAATCGTTATTGAGGCACCCGAAAACACTACAATATATTTTTCCCCTTTTTGAAGTCATGATACTCGTAATAATTAATATTATGGTAAGTGGCCGGCGAGAGTTGACGATCGCGAGCGGTCATGTGACGTACGCGCATGCTCACAGTCGCGCGGCACAGCCCGTACTGCCGCTACCTTATTCCCCCATATATTATGCTAGCGTGTGCGTGAAATCGCGTGCCGACACGGCGCGCGGCGCGCACGCACACATTCAAACCGAGAGCGGCACGTTTGTATGAAGATATTTTACTGTTCTTTACTGTGGTAGTGGGCACGTTGCATTAGCGGGGGGAGTGGTAGAGCCGGCGAGCGGCCCGCGGTTTTGTAACAGCGTTTTATTTCAAGGTCACTCGAGTAGTTTTTAGAAAGTTAGTTCGCGTAAATGTAGTTTTGTATAATATAGTGAAATTTTAGGTTTGGTCTAACATTTTATACTTATAGGTGGATAATATTTTACGATTATTAAGAGAAACACGATTTTCTGTTAGCTTTAGATAACTATAAGTTTTGAATTATTTAAAGAGGCCTACATATTTTTGTGCGACAGTTATGAGATCAACTACATCAGTCTGATGTTGTCTCACAAGCGATTTCTAGTTTATTGTTATGCATAATTGTTTGTATCCGTAAAGTAAGCTATTAAGGATATTCATTATAGCAAATAACCTGTGCCTTAATTAAATAATAAACACTATTTACTACGTCGTTGGATACAATTTTTTAATTATTATCAATCAAGTTAATGTACCTACAAAGGAAAAAGAGAATGTTATAATATAGCAAAATACATTCAACCGTTTTTAGTATACTTTTTTACATACACTTAGGTAAGAATCTAAGAGAAACAAATCATTGAAATAGCAACCGTGCTCCCATAGCAATAAGAGAGAATAAAAACAAGCGTGTCATATAAAAACACAACGAGAATCATCCTCGCATTTCACATTTCGTCACCGACCGCAGAGCGATCTTCTCAGTCAAAATGATGAAATTCTGTCGCTGCCATTTGGACTGGTTGTGTAATGGCGCTAAATTTTGCTGACAGAGAAAGTCCGCGAAAGGTTTTACGTAAGCGCGCACGTAACTCGAATCGGTTTTGATTCCCTCGTCCATCGCGGTTACGTGACGATCGCGTTACGGGCTAATTTTGAAACGTCGGGGCATCCCACTCTAGTTTGTGGTTTGGTGGAAATTTGTTTTAATTATACATTAAACACTATAATATTGCACTAAGTTCTTACGACGAGACATAATTTACGAGCGATAAACAGAATAATCCCTTGTAAAATGTAGTTTTTTACTTTTATTCAATTAATCGTGTCGCCAATCTCTTTTCGTAGGTTCACAATTACATTTTTTATTCATTTTCGAGAACATATATTGCTAATGTAACTGAGTAATTCGAAAGTAATACGTATCATTTACGGAAGAAAGATGAAAGTGGAATACATGATAAAAACAAATGAAAACAATAAACAAATGAGTAAATGTAATCCTAAACAAATGATAAACGTGTCAACAATATTGTGAAAGGTAGTAGAAAATATTATATGGCGACCATTGCCTTAGTCATCCTGTGTTCACGGCTACTGTAAAGGAGTCGAAACGTCAGGATTAAATATAATTTATGCATAAAATACTCTAAATAATTTTCTTTAAAATTAAAAATAATAAACTTTTCCAATTAATATAATCTCTAAAACTAGTGAATTATTAGCAGACTTGATAGCCGAAACTAGTATGGAAATATGTGTATCTATGATTTAATATAATGTGTTATTATTTTTTGGAGCTCCCATGAATCGGCTTCAATGACACAATGCCTGTTACGCCATAACTTCCCAAGTTCTTAACTGATTTTAATAATTTTTGTGTGGAATCGAATCAACACATTTAAGACCAGATTGTCACTCAAATTTTAAAATTCACAAAAATAAAAAGTTATGATAAAAAAACGTTTGCTCTATGGGATTTCCCATAAAAACAAAAAGCGCGCGCTTTTTGAAAGTTTTGATTATAATAGAATTTTAAAATTTACTAAACATTATTGGCTCCGCTCCATTATATGGTACTAGCGTAGCTTTATGCTTAGCGACTGCATCAACCTATTTATATCGTTATAAATGCAACTTGTACTTGTGGCAGAACTTGTACATTTTCTCGCTATACGGACGGGTACTCTTCTAATTGAGCTTGAAAGACCGTCGAATTTTTCCATGTATTTCTTAGGATGACGTCAGCGCCATCTCTTTTTGTTCTAGGTACTACTACCTACAACAACTATGTTATGCTTTTACAAGCATCCAACCATCGAAAGAAGAAACAGATATGTAATTATTACATATTGTCACTACGTTGTTTCTATAGATTTATGTTCACTAATTAATGTAATTTAAATATACTTGTTTGCTTAATAATAAGCCAGTCTAAATATACATTTTTTCCAGGAGACTGCAATTAAAAGAATAAAAGTTTTTTGAATTGAAATATAGTCAATACATTAAATAAAAATCTTGCGTCATCTATGTCCAAAACATAAATAAAATGTGAAAAAAATTGTTGTTGACATACGCGAGTTGCATTGCAATATATATGTGAAGAAATAAATTTGTGTGTATGATATATATACGATAAATTATTTTTATAGAAGAATACTAGAAAAAATTCAACTAAAAAAACCTTAAGGTGTACGGTCCAATTGCTCGCCTAATTGAGCTACCAAGCCTTGTCAACATCCTTCAAAAATTTTTAGTATGTTGTTGCGAGCAGTACTGTTTGATTAGTTCAAATGACTGAAATTACAGCTAGGCTTAAAACCTTAATCCTTCTGAAGCTCGAGGAACTAGAAATGTATCTGATAGCCTTTCCCGCCTGAGAATTTACTTGTGAACCGATGTTTTCTAGTATTTTTTTATAGAAATAATGTACCACATAAGATAGCATTGAAAATCATGATATTGTATTTATTTTGAAAGTATTATATGATAATTACTCGTATATAGTCAAAATTATAGAGATGTTTGTGAAAGTGGTGTAAAATCAAAAACTTACATAATTTCAAAGTTGAAAAGACTGTTTAAGAAAATTTTCACTAGAAAAAATTCAATTTTGAGTAAGTTCAATAATGTCTTTAGGTATAAAAATTTAGTAATTAAATATATAATATGCATCATCAATTTATAAATGGCCTCACCGTAAGGAGAATGAGACATAACATATCTATGTAACATATATATGTCTATCCGTTACCCTAGTATCCATAACACAAGCTTTACAGTGCTCACTTTGGGCTAAGCTAATTGGTCTGAATGTAGGAATGATAAGATAAGATAAAGATAAAATGATTTTTATTCAGTATAAGCATTTACAATGCATTTATTGAAAGTCAATTATAATATGGCTTCGTAAGTCCTACCGGGAAAGCCGCAAGAAACTCGGCAAAGGATCAATCTTTCTCCCTTTAATGTGTTAAAGATTTTTAAAATTAAGAAATTTTTTAAGCGCTTGTAAAAATGCATTGGAAAAATTAACTTTAGAACATATTAATTAAAAGTAAAGTTATTAAAGCAAAGGCGATTACCATCATGCCGATTTGTCCTTTAAAAATCGTTAATTCTGTAATAGGCCTTACTCATAAGGATTTATTCAACCACTTTTTTAAATAATAATAATAAATATTTCTTACAATCACACCAATTAGCCTAGCCCAAAGTAAGCACTGTAAGGCTTGTGTTATGGGTACTATTGTAACGGATAGACATACAAATATGACACATAGATATGTAATACTCATGGAAATATATATAAACATCCATGACTCAGGTACAGATACTAGTATTCATCTTACAAATATCTGCTCCTTCCGGGATTCGAACCCAGGATCGCTACCGTTGCACCAAACGGTCGCCTCATAGACTTTTAATAACCTTTTTTAACTTTTGGAAATAATCACGAGGTTCTGACTTCTGAACAGAAATTATGAAGCAATAACCGGAAATACATGACAACTATTAGTCATTCTTCGACAGTCGCCATTTCTAAATAAACTTTAGTTTCGTTCGTAAGGATACTGATGAATCA
The DNA here is from genome assembly GCA_927399485.1 of Calamotropha paludella. Lineage (NCBI taxonomy): Eukaryota > Metazoa > Arthropoda > Insecta > Lepidoptera > Crambidae > Calamotropha > Calamotropha paludella. The sequence goes on from OV656804.1 coordinate 30,458,186, forward strand.
TGGAAATTTTTCACGGAATAAACACAACACGTCAGTGTTAAATCAGAAACCAAATATCAAACGTGTTATGTACGAGAATAAAATAGTTTAAGTTAGAAAAAATTTAGTTGGCCGAGATTTTTCGGTCCGTAAAAATCCGTAAAGCAAAAAACTATCTCAAAGCAATATTTTTATTCAAAAAACCTCATTGTCCATAAATGTATAATCGGTACAACAGGCGGACTTAGACGTAGCATTCTCTACCAGTCAACTTTTGGAAGAAAACGAGACTTAAATATATTTAATTGAGCAACTTTATGGATACGTTTGTTTTAATTAATCGCATGTTTTTGTTTTTTTTATTTTATATTAATATTTTTTTAGCTACTTCCTTTATATAAAAGACAGTTGGTTTCTAAAAATATAAGCTTGTTTAGCTTGGGGACCTCTGCTTAATTAATAATATTTACATTTTTTACATTTACACCAATTAGCTGAGCCCAAAGTAAGCACATAAGGCTTGTGTTATGGATACTAGGGAAACGGATAGACATCCATAATATTATACATAGATATTCAATGTTCATATAAATATGTATATATGACTCAGGTACAAATGTTAGTATTTAGAACACAAACGTCTGCCCATTTCGGGTCTCGAACCCATGACTGAAGTATGAAGGGCAGGATTTCGACCATTGCACCAAACTGTCGTTATAATTATTGATTTAATGTAAAAATGAAGTGAATATAAAAAATATATATAATTTATGTAATTATGGTGCGAATCTAAATATATTATTATTAAATAATAATTTTTATTGGGTCTCTGAAGTGAAATTGAATAAAGACAGACATCGACGCCGCTTGGTGCAACGGTATCGATCCTACATTCTGCGCCAAAGGTTCCGGGTTCGAATCCCGGTAGTGGCATATGTTTGTGTGTTGAACACAAGAATTCGTTGCCGAGTCATGGTCATCTATGTACATATCTATTCTATACGCATTCTAAACGTTATTTAGCACCCATAGTACAAACTCAGATTAGTTTAGGATTGTTGTGAGTTGTCAGGAATTTTTTTATTTACTTTTTTCATATTTTATGTGCAACTTTTAACTTATAATATTGTCTAAACGTTACATTCGCTTTCCTTGTTTCTTTCGTAAGTTTTCCGTCCACTTGCTAAGCTACTGAGCCCCACCTACAGTCTATTTTGCCCTACTTTGATAAGCAGTTGCAAAGTATATGCTCTTTATACAAATTGTGTTAATGGAACAGGAATATGCCAAAGGGCATATTTCCGCGTGTTCAGTATAAGCTATGGATTTCCATATCTTATTATGAACACGCAATAAATATTATTAAAGACCGTTCGGTACAACGGTAGCGATCCTAAGTTCGAATCCCGAAAGGGGCAGATGGGTGATTAATACTAAGTACTTGAGTCATGGGTATTTATGTATAGATCTATGTATCATATATGTACGTATATCCGTTACCCTAGTATCCATAACACAAGCCTTATAGTGCTTACTTTGGCTAATTGGTGTGAATGTAAGAAATGTTGTTATTACACTTGAATATATTTATTACATACATTAGAAAAGGAATATTGAGTTATTTGTATTTCTTAATGCCACCTTCTTTCACCTTTCTTTCTATATTTGAAGGGTGACATAATGCAAAGATTTAAATAAAAAACTAATTTCAAAAACATTGAAAAAATAACTAAATATTACATTTATAATTGTTATACAGTTTTTGCAATATTTCAGTGATATCTTATAAAAAAAATACTAGAACTGCCCGCCTAATAATTCACTTGTGAGCGAAGTCGATTTTTTCTAGTGTTTTTCTATTAAAATAATTTATTTAAATATATCATTCATACTTTTTTGTACGTATTTTGTAAAATCGTAGATACAAGACAATTTAACAATTTTTGAAATTTTACCTTTATAATGGACCAAAATTTACCATTACCATTTGTATATACAAACTGATTATGATTGCCGAATTTTTCGAGTACAAGAAAAATTTCTTGTAAAATAATAAAAGCAAAATACTAGGAAAAGTGGACTCGGCTCATATGTAAATTCTCTGGTTGGAATATTAGAAGTAGTAATCATAGATGTCATTATTGGTTACACAAATTGCAGTGGATGGGCGGTGCTAATGTATAAAAAACATTCAGTTTGTTAAGTAAATATATACCACAGTGCTTCCAGACATTTTTTGAGTTATGGTAAAAACGAATAAATTATCAATATTTATTAAAAATCGCTCTAAACTATTGAATTAATTATTCTTTGCGACTATAATTATAGAAATCGGTTATTAATATGATTTTAATATATTTCTTCGCATTTTTAATGCAAAATGGTTTTAATGCTTTTTATCAATGATATGCACAAGGTGTGTCTTTTCTGCGGTTATAAACACAGGCAAAGGCACAGTTGAAAACCTAGACCAATCCATCCAGTTCCTGTAATGATATTGTTAGCATTTTTATAAACGAATGAACATTTCCATTCTCACACGATGTACATTTCTAATACAATTAATCTTGTCATCGTTTCACAAGTAAATCCCGCCTGAGAATTAACTTGTAACCCGAGTCGACTTTTTTCTAGTATTTTTCTTAAAAATAATTTATCATAATTGGTTAGTATTAAATGCTACCTATAAAGGTACTTTTTACGAAAAAATACGAATAACGACGTACACTAAAGAAGTTTATTAGTTACTTTCGAAATTATATATTTAGTTAATTTTTAAAGATTTTTTCACATTAACTTTTTATTTTCATCTTTGCATTGTGTCATCTGCTAAACCACTTACAATCCTTTCGTGGGTTGGAAGGGGTTTCTCTTAGAGATAGCTTTAATAAGCAAGCTAAATAGCTAAGCTTAGCATGGCTCATTTTCGTGTTTGATTATTTTGGTACAACAAAAATGTATTTATAAATGCTTGTGTAAAATATTTTTTATTTTATTTATAATGGGTTCACTTTAGATCCCAATCAAGCCCGGCCAAGATAGGATCCACGATGGAGCGAGCTAATCCAGAAGGTGCTTCCTTCGACTTTGAAATAGGACGGGTTATAAGTACTCGGAAATACAGACGCAGGGAGGGAGTTCCACTCATTTGCTGTGCGCATTATAGAGGATGTTGAGAAGAGCTTGTTGCGACAAGATAAATGGCAACCAAGAATAGGTGCGAAGGAAAAAAGGTGAAGAATTTTAGCAAGATTTTTTGTAAGATGAAGAAAATCATAGTAATATTATTTGCTGTAAAGTTGGTTTTTGTATTCGATTAATTAGTAAATGTAATTAATATAACATCTGTTTAAATAGTGAATTATGTGTTTCTCCGAAACATTTATTAGCTTATGTAATAATGTACGTAAATATAATTTCATGCTGAATATTCTAGATTTTGTTGTCGTAGTAGTTGTTGTTGTAGAATGTCAAAAGCGGACTTAATACTCAAAGCCTTAGCTATCCACCAAACTTTGTGCGAGACAGAGATAAATCATGAGAACAACTGACAACCGTTTGGTGCAACGGAAGCGATTCTGCCTTTCATTCCGATGGTACTGGGTTCGAATCCCGGATGTTTGTATAATGAATACGAGCATTTGTACCTGAGTCATGGGTGTTAATATATATTTCTTTTAATATTACATATCTATGTATCATATATGTATGTCTATCCGTTACCCTAGTATCCATAACACAAGCCTTACAGTGCTGACTTTAGGCCAGGCTAATTGGTGGGAATGTAAGAAATATTATTATTACAGTGTAAGTAACAACTAATGATGACATTCATATTTGAAGAAACTTACACCTATACTTACTGGCCGTTGAAACACCTGAAATAATGAATATAAATATGGTTTAACATTTAATATAATCAGTATAACACGTAATATGATCAATAGATTATCGCAGCGATGGTCTTGATTTCGAGTCCTTTATAGCGCAGATGTCTCAGTAATAAATACAAGTATATATTACGTATCTGTGTTTCATATATGTATGTCTTTCCGTTACTCCAGTATCCATAACACAAGCCTTATAGTGCTTACTTTGGGGTAGGTTTATTGGTGTGAATATAAGAAATATTATATAATTATTACAACGGTTAGAATTTGGAAACAGGAGAAAAGAGCTTTAAACCTAGTGATAACTGTATAACCCATATTGGCAATAAAAGATTTTGATTTAGAATTTTTTTTCGAGTGAGGCCTCCCCACTGCCCCAGGGCCTCCAGACCTCCAAATCCGGCCCTGCTGTTTTATAATACAACAATATTGAAATCGATACAATTCGTTTCTCAGCCACGCTAATATTTCTATCAATAATGAAATAATATTATGTTTTTATGTCAGTCATTTTGTACGGAGTTACGACATTTCATAAAATTATTTCTTTACTAGTAGTAAAACCTTTATGGGTGAAAGAGCCTATTCTCTAAGACATAAAATAATAATAATAATAATATTTCTTACATTAACACCAATTAGCCTAGTCCAAAGTAAGCACTGTAAGGCTTGTGTTACTAAGCTAACGGATAAACATACATGGTACATAAATAAGTAATGTTCATTCTAATATATATAAATACCCGTGGCTCAAATACAAATTGCTCGCATTTATCATACAAACATCTGCCCTTTCCAGAACTCGAACCTAGGACCGCTACCAGACGGTCCTCAGTTTCAGTCAGATTTGACGCCGAACTCGTATTTACTAGTGTATATTGATGAATAGTCAAAATACAGACTTCACTCCTTTGCTGTGCGCATTATAAAAGAAGTTGAGAAGCACTTGGTACGACAGGTATTAAAAGCAACCAAGAACGGGTGGTAGCCAGCAGTGCGACTGGATATCCGATGGAAGAAAGGTGATGGCGGTATGAAAACAGCATTACCTGGTTCAGCGTGTTAAAAAAAAAAGCATTGCACATATTCAAAATAGTACCATTACAAAACTAGATAACTTTGCACAGACTTTTTTGCGATTCCTCTATGATCCTTATGTAAAGGCGCATAAAGTTGAACTTGATCATATAAAAAGTTCAAACTTTTCTGTGTGATTTTATGTAGAAATTCAGTAATAAATATCACGTTGTGGACTGAATCGGGCAAAAGTCCGCCGCCTGACATGACCTTTATTGCTAAGTGCGTAAAGATAAACTTACATATAAAAATTACGTTATTTAACCTTATTCTGCTTATAATAAAGATCATTTTGTGGACTCCTAAGACTTACAGGTGTCATGAATATGTGTAATGATATTGACCTATTCTTACATTGTTTAGAATATTTGGTGAACAGCTTTCAAGGCGTCATAGATGACCCGCTTAAGAAAAAATGGCAAGGTCATTTTTTCTTTAATTATTGTTTATTTTTTTCTGTTCATGACATTCTAAAAAATATTTTTTTACATAAAAACATTAAGTATCATGAATTCATTGATTAATTTTGTATTTTTTTTTATATATATTCCCAACGTTTCGACTCCTTTACAGGTATCGTGGTCACAGAATGACATTAAAGAACTAAATATTTATTTATTTTAATTATAAATTCCATATATATTGTTTGCGTTTTGAACTTAATTTGTAAGTTCACAAATGGGAGTAAATGCAGTAAAAATAAATTTAAAAAAAAACGCTGTCGTAATATAAAAATATTTTTTTTTGAAAAATTTGCTTATTTGGAATGTCTTTTGATGATCCTATTTTTCTAGGCATTATATTTTTGACAAAATTTTGAAAGATGTAATTTAAAAGTTAAAGTTCGATATAGCTTGCAGGTTAGTTATTAATAAACCTTCGATCTCAATCAATTTGTCTTTTCACCTATATGCTAAAGCATTTGTATTAAGGAATTCAGAAACACCAAATTCTTAGCCAGTATAGAAAAGTTCGCTTTCCACTTTAACCCGGCGGGAATCGAACCCAGGATCTCGGAGTGGCTTTACCATGAAAATCAGTATCCATGCCACTCACCCAGTCTTGAATAGGTTACTTCTAATAAAATCAAATTTTACATAAAAATTAACACTGGCAGGCATCAATAAATTGACAATGAGTTAAAAAAAATAGATGTACCGAACAATGGAGCGGATACTTCAAAAGACTAAAGTCTACCTGAGTAGCAAACCTGCATTTTTAACAAAAGAGAGTGTTAACAATATCTCTTAAGTTTTATAATTAAAACAAAACGTTTATAATCTGTGTTTGTCGGTCTCTTAGTTCTCTTAGTTGGGGCAATTTACGACGCAATGAATACACCCAATAAGCAAACAAAGCAATTATTGTAAAGATCTTACGAATATTGGTTTATTTATAAATTTCATGGTTAAAATAAAAGTGTGAAGGAGAAATGTGAAAATAAAAGAATATATTTCTTCGTATTTCATGGTAAGCATTATTAAAATTTTGGCGGATTGTAAAATTTATGCAACTTACGCAAAAGGTTTGCATTTGGATGGGTGATCACTAGAGATAGGAAAAGGTAGATTGATTTAGGGTCAATGACCTCAAAAGTATATAATATGGACATGTCTTTATATGGATGGATAACTCACTAATTTCTCGCATACTTATTTATTTATGTTCATTGTTAAGTCATATACAGTTAAAAATTACACTTAATGCTTCACCGTATTTTCTATTAGTCAACTGATAAGGGCGTATAAAGAAATAAGCGATTCAGTTAATTAAAATATTTTTTTAAAATTTACTTAAAATTTAATTTAAAAAATCAATGTTAAACGATTTCTAGTTTCAAATTAAGTAATCACTTAGTTACTACACTGAAATAAAAACTAATTATATTTCATAAATAAAAGGCATGTCCATATTATGTACGCCATGATGGCCATAAAATGAGTACGAAAAACTTGCACTTCCACTTCCATCCAGCACTGGGCGTTTTTAGCCTGAGATGATAAATAAAATAATGAATAAATTAAAGGTCACTATTAAAAACTAGTGAGAAACAATTTAAAATTATTATAAAAAAAATTGCTTGATATGCATATATCGATATTTATTTTGATCGCCACTGAAAAACCTATTTATAACAAACACAGTTTGTTTGCATCTTTATTTTTAGTATTATATGTGACGCATATAATACGTATTTTCTAAAATTGTAAATTTAATACAGGGGGTCCATATACCAAATTTCATGATTCTAGGTCAACAGAAAATATAAATCTTTTACGTTAACTTAGAAGTTTGACGTCTTTACAGCTTCAAGGGACTGTAAACCTGAGTATATAGTATTAATTTCAACTCGATACCTCGACATTCCCAAGATAAAGACTCTTGATAAACGGACGGACGGACAACAAAGTGATCCTATAAAGGTTCCGTTTCTGCCTTTTTGTGTATAGTGTTATAAACATGTTTATGGGAAATTTTTACAAGTTTGAGTATTGTAAGTGATGTCACACATTAACAAGAAAAGGTGCGGCTCAGTGTAATAAGTGCGCAGTTTCTAAATTCTATAGTGATCACTTATTAAATCAATTCACTATTGAATCATACTATGACGAATGAAACCGCACATCGACTCATTGGACTTTAATATCGGAAAGTGACTTTCTATTGTAAACTCACGTAGGAAGGATAAAACGACATATTTCCTTTGTTTAGTCACAGAACGAGATGTGACGTTCATGAATATTATTCTAAAGCATCCAATATTAGCTTAAGAGGCTTGAGTCCATTGAGAGGAGGGCCAAAAAACTCATCGGAAATGACGATCTTTTAATAATAAGCTGAAAAGCCTTGGACATAGACGGAAGGTAGCTAGCCTATCCGTTTTTTTTATAGCATACATTTCGGAGAGTGTGCAGCAGAATTGCACAACCCTATTCCACCGTCCCCATTTTTTCATCGGACAACCAAACTTACAAATAGGCGCCACCATTAATATGGTTAAGAGTCGCACTAAGCGTTTTGGTTCCTATTTTGTGATCCGTGCCGCTACTTTTTGCCTGAGTCTGTGTTTCCTGATAAAACAATTGAGGAGTCTTCAAGTCACGAATGAATAGGTATCTTTTAGGCAGGCACGTCACATCGTAGATCGCATCGTCCCTTACCATCAGGCGAGATAACGGTCAAGCGCTTTCCTATTCACGATTAAAAAAAAATATTTTGTCAAATATTTTAATAGAAAAATACTAGAAAAATCGACTCAAGTATATTCTCAGGAGGGAATCATACCCACAACTTTAGGATGTCCGGTCCAATGCTCTCCCAATTGAGCTACCGAGCGTTGTGAGCACCCGTCGAAATTTTCTGGTACTTTTTTACCTTTTCCCCGCTGTAGGCCAGCGTTGTCTCATCAATGAGAGGATCAAACAGCCCTATAGTTTTATGATTTATGTACCTATATTTCATATGATAAATTATTTTAATAGATAAATACTCGACTCGCCTCGGATCACAAGTAAATTCTCAGACGGGAAAAGAAAAATGGTGATTTTTATCAGAAAAATACTAGCAATATAGCAACGCTGCCCTACAGCGTAATAGTGTAAAAAGTACTACATAATTGTGACGAGAGCTCAAAAGGCTTAGAAGCTCCATTGGGGGAGCAGTGGACTGGATATTTAAAGGTTGTGAGCCGAGTCAATTTTTTTAGTATTTCTCCTAGCATTGCAAATACAAAAATATAACACTAATAGAATATCATTTCGTATTGTTTGTGGGAATTATTGTATTTTTTTTTGCCTATTTAGTCGTTACGGGGGTAGGTATATTTTTTACTTGTGCTTTGTGCATTATATTTTGTTATGAAAACTATTCGCGATGTAAATCGATAATGTTTTATTGGAAGTCAAGTTATCAAGATTTTTGTTTAATACCTATGTGTATATTGTGTTAATCGTAATCAAAATATTTTTGTCATTATATCATAATGGTTGTTATCTTTGTTTCCTTTTCATTTCAAATCTTCAAACAATATCTAAAAAAAGATTCGGGTCATTTCTCTTCCCTATTATAAACCATGACATTATAATTTAACAATCCCTTCAGAAGCTTTTTAATAACACTTTTTTCAATAACATTGCTTCATCAATGAGGGAGCAGAAGTTCCACATTCAAAGATTGCGGGTTTGAGTACCGTCTGAGAATAACTTGTGTCGAGTCGATTTAAAAAAATAATCTTTTTAACTCTTAAGAAGAATACCTAACAAAAAATATAAAAATATGATTTTTAATTTTAAAATTAAATCCATAACAAAACTCTTATAGTGCTTACTTTGGGCAAGGCTAATTGGTGTGAATGTAAGAAATATTAAGAAAAAAACTACAACTGCTGATGCAAGCGGAATTCGATTTTCACCTTACTATAATTGGTCTTAATTTTATTTGGCACAAAAATAATTTGGCCTTATCTTTATAGATACATTGAAGATTAGGTTAGTTTAGAAATGTTTTTATCTATTACCAGCCAACAAGTTAAATTAATTATGCCAACAGTTCTAGTGCCAAATAAATACGGCTAAAAACAACATGGCGATTCAATTTATATCACCGTGCCTTTTAATGCACGTCAGGTAAATATATACTTTATTTCCCGATCTAAGATGTACCTTTGCTAGTTGAACGCGTTAACTACTGCGTCATTGAGTTTCTAGTACGATAAAATAATTAGGTAACAATTGAATTACACAAATTATTTCTCCGTCGATTAGACACAGTCAAGGGAATTAAATTTTAATTCGGAAATCTTTATTTCCAACGCAGTTCCGTCAATGATTTACGGCGGAACAATGAACGGTGTAAAGTGGAAATGTATAATGGAGGCTTGCGTAATTCGCTTCGAGCCCCTTATCAGACTTTCAGTCATAATAGTACTGACCTACCCGTACACAGGCATTTCTCTAAAAATACACAGCGAACGTAAACGCAACTCGCTTTCGTTCACGTTCGGTACTATGCTAGCGTTCGGTTGCGCGTGTGTGAGTCTAGTAAACGTCGCATGCGCACGCTACGCGCGGGAAACTAAGCGCGCGCGCGTGTGTGTAAACGCACACATTAGCAGCGCGCCCTACTCCGGATGTGTACGCAGATTTGTGAATGTGCTTACTTAGACCAATTGATAGCTCTATGCGTACCTTTGCCGGTGTGCGCTGCACCTGTGTGGGTTATTGTTTGGAAGCCTTGACGCCATCCAGTTATTTTACAACCTGACAGCAATCGAGTTGCCTATAAAATTGCACACAATGCCTGTATATAGATGAGAGTTTTTATTACTTACATACAACTGACAATAATTAATTTATATACTTGGTCAAGGCTCCGTTACTCATTCCGCAGTTTGATGAATACGTCGTAAATAGCTCTTGGACGCATACAAGCCATAAACGGTAGCCCTAAACTGAAAGGCGTCGAAGAACCTTGTGATCACTAAAACGTTCGGCGAAACGCAATAGGAAGGGCCTATCGAAAGCGTTAGTCTATAAATAATAAACGTTTCATGCAAGGGTAACTGCGTAATAAAACTAATAGGCCAAAACATTTGGCCTTTGACGTCAGGTAAGGACATTAATATTACGAAAATATAAAAAAAATCAACACCTTTTCAATTTTATTAACCCGTTGGCCTCAAGAGAGTGTACCAGAGTGGACCATTGGGTACGAAAGCGGAAATCGTTAGACGACGCACCCACAGTTTTAATAGGTTAGTCGAAACCTGAAGGTGAACTGGTCCAAGGAATTGGAGAGCAAAGGATGAACCCTAATTGAATCGAGGGTCTGTGTGCGTGAGCGTTTGAAAATCAAATGGTTTCCAGTGTGCGCGTGTGTGTGTTGCGTGCGCGCCGACTAGCCGATAACAATAAACTATTTCCGAAGTGACCCAGTTCCGACGTCCTTCGGCCCAAAGTGCCGTGAACGGGAACAAGAAAGGGCTTCATACTGTTTTGACATAGACCATTCCGAATTTTTATTGTACGCAAACAATGTGCCGCTTTGTCCACGCGACGCTAACTGCCTACTCTGAAATAGGCTATTTAACCTTGGAATAATACCAATGTTATGCTAAACCACCTTCAAATACTAAGGTAGCTGACCTTTTTAGAAATAAAAGAAGCGTCATCGTTGAGGTAACCGAAGAATCTTCACATGATTTGTCTAATTGAGTTGGAAGTTAAGTGTGTTAATAGGCAGGAGCTGTCGCCTGTAAGTGGCGGGCATTAAAAAGCCTTTAAAATATTAATTAAAAAGTAGGAAAGGATGCTAATGTTAGTGGCTGTTGTGCGCGCGACACCTATTGCACAATCAGCCGTGGCCGGGCGCGGACGTATCCGAGCCCTTTGATAACGTCAATTCAGTTCAATGTCACACAGAACTATGAAGAAATTTATTAAGCGATAAGTAATTGGTTGAGAAATTCGGACGACCCGCCTTGTCGAACGGCGGACACAGAAAATTCGTTATATACTAAATTTGTTATTCCGAGAAATGTACTGTCGACTATGCAAGGAATAAGCGTGGCGATTGCGACATCGTATTCGGCTCGAGTTGCGTTTGCGAGTTTAGAAATGTTAATATTTCGGTGTTGTAAACCTAGATTCTGGAATATTGACTTCTCACGAGTTTGTTGATGAGTTGTTATGGAATAGAGATTATAAACTTTAAAAGATAACGTTTTATAAGTGCTGTTGGTAATAGGCGAAATATTTCGCAATTTAAAGACAGTTTTTGCGTCCGTGAAGCAAAATGCTGATTATAGTAGAAGTCAAAGAAGTTTCGAATGCAAATGATGCAAATCCAGAAGTAATCGTGGACGGTAATTATAATACAACTAGCATTGTATTTGAATGTAACATTGATGAAAGCCGTAATTATAACAGAGATTTTCCTATTCAACGCAACAGTCATAGCGGCAAAGATAAATTCATAGTAACAGAGCCGCGTTACCAGGAAACAGATGCCTTTGAATCAGAATTAATTGCTATTGTTGAAGTACATACAAGTGTTGTGTTGGATAGATTATACTCAAGTAAATATACGGTTTTAAATTGGTAATTAGTTAAAACAAACTACGAAAACTAGTTTCGTGGCGCGTGTATGTGATAAAGGGACCTCAAATCATTCGTACGATACCGATTTGTAATTGTATGCGAAATTGTGACAATAATTGATTGTGAAGTAAATAAAGGATATCTTTTTGGGACATTTCCAAGAGTTTGTTACGAATCTTTTAATACTGTTAATTTTATTTCTAATACAATCTTATTAGAATGAGTAGTACCATTAATAAAGTCTTTAATACAAGAAATTATTGTAAAAAAAATCTACTTGTCTCAAATGGACAAGTACTCTTCCAAATGCGCTGTCGAAACATTTTTGTTTAATTGGCAAAGTATTTGCCCGAAAAGCGAGGGTATTTCCGTTCATATCCAGTCTGAAACTCAAAACAAGTTATATATTTACTTGTTATAATTTATTTAATTTATTAATTAATTTATAACCAACAAGATCATCATTTATCAGCATATATGTTACCGGCCAAACCCGATTTCAGGACAAACTAGTTTTGCCTAGGCTAAACTAGTTCTTCCTATACGCGATAGGATTAACTAGTATAGCCTAGTCCAAACTAATTTATCCTAAGCCCGATAGGATAAACCAGTTTAGCTTAGGCCAAACTAGTTTTTCCTCATATAAATACGCATATTCTAGGATAAACTAGTATAGCCTAGTCTAAACATTATAGTATATCTAGAAAGTCAAAATAAATAGATAAACTGAATAAAATACTCCGTAATTGGAAAAATAACCATTTTTATTAAAACAATAATGATTTGTCGTTAAAAGTTATGGATAATTGGTAATACAAACAATCATACTATAACAAATAATAAGTGTTTTAACAGAAGCAATAATCATATCTCAATTATTAAAACCTAACCTAACCTAACCTTTTTTTTTTTTTTTTTACGAGGGGAAATGCCTTGCGCATACCCCACCGTTGGGTGGACGGCGGGGTTATGTGGGACTCGCCCGTCAGTAATAGGCTGACGGGCATACCCACTAAAACCCCTCGGTGTGTCCACTCTTTCAGGATCTCCGGCGTGGGGTCCTTATTGGGAATCTATCCACACCGTATTGGGAATCTATCCACACCGTATCTAACCTAACCTAACCTAACCTAAGTATCATTGCCTTCTTGCACTGGCATCTGTTTGTTTAACAGTTTTTATTGCAGATGCATCTCACAAAACCTTGGCCTGATTCAACTGAATGTTTCGTAACTGCAGTCCTTAACGATATTTCAGAGCCTTGGTTTACATCTGCTACCTCTAAAAATTGGTTTAGACTAGGCCGTACTAGTTTATCATAGAGTGTGCGTATTTATATCAGGATCAACTAGTTTGACCTAGGCTAAACTGGTTTATCCTATCGAGCTTAGGACAAATTAGTTTGGACTAGGCTATACTAGTTAATCCTATCGCGTATAGGAAGAACTAGTTCTGCCTAGGCAAAACTAGTTTGTCCTGAAATCGGGTTTGGCCGGTAACATATACATCATTTCTATAAGACACATATCAATGTGACTCCCTAATTAAAGGCTGCCTCGACTGCTTACATATAATTCAAATAAGAGACCATAATATTACTGTTTAACAAATTTGAAAACATTGTGAACAAAGTGTCCTGAACCGATCCATGGCAGCTGCACAGCCCTACGATGCAGTCATCTTGGGATCGAGCTGAACTCACTAATGTAACTGTCATTCTCATAGCATACTTACACCTTAAGTGATACAGCCTTAAAAAAATCCGGGTTTGATAAATAGGTCAATATCTGTACCTATAATTGTATTATAATTTCCTAATTAAAGAATATAATGTCCTACTTTTATGAAAATAATTATTGTAATTATGATAGAAAATATTAGTGTCATAGATAACACATTAAAGCAATTTGATAACTCGCCCCATATAATATAAACAAGTGGTGTGTTTATTTCCTTACATTTTAATGCCTTGAAGCAATCCCTACCAATCATCTGTTGGATTTAGCGGTGAATTAAAAGCAATAGTTGCTTCTTTGTGAAGCGAAAATCTTAGAAGATCATCTAAATAGTATGGTATCCAACTATCTTATGTTGACCGTGGTCAAGTGGATAGCATACCAGTTATCATCGTTACTCCACTCGAAGTTCTTGGGTTCGGTCAGGTCAATGTAGGCAACGAACTTTTGGCTCGGGTCTGGGTGTTGTGGTACCGTAGTTGTTACTTAATGCCATAATAAAAGTTCTTTAGCTACTTAACTTGGGTTCGAAACATTTTTTTTTTATTGTGAACAGGATGGTAAGCGGCGATGCGATCTGGATGTGACGCGCCTGCCTAGAAGATACCTATTCACTCGTGACTTGAAGACCCCTAAATTGTATTAATCAGGAAACACAGACTCAAGCAAAGAGACTACAAAATTGGAACCAAAACGATTCATTTATATTTTTTATACTTTCATTTGTGTATTTCAAAATGGAGTCATGTTCAGAGGTAGCACATGTTTGGATGATGTTGTAACTGTCTCTTTATCTTAACGTTTCTTACCAAATAATACTGTTATTAGAATGAAACTAAACGAGAAAGTAGAACATTGTTATGGAGAGAAACTCAATCTACTTGGAGCGTAAATTTTTTTATTACAATTCTGCAAGGAATTGCACTCAATACTCAAATAGATTTTTAACTATACATAAAGGTAATTTTATAAATATGTGAGGACTAATAAAGTCAATGTTGAAATCAATGGAATTTGTTTAAAAAGATATAAAATAAAAAAATAAATAAAACGAATAACAAATCTTTATATACATAAATTCCCTTTCACAGTGTTTGACCGCGATGAACTCCGAAACAGCTGTACCGATTTTGATGATGAATTATTTATTTTGCTTAATTTCTTCTAACTTAGAACATAGGATAGGTTTTACTAAAATTTATATCACAGCAACGCGTGGCCAGGTCAGCTAGTATTATATTAGAAAAAAACATATTTTTTTGTAATTAAGGTATGGTAAACGAAAGGTTTGTGTATAAGTGTGTATAAATTAGTAATACATTGGCGAGGATCGAATTCGGTTCACTTGGGTTAAAGTTGACATTTCAACCGATGCATTACGGCCGCTTTAATTGTAAATAAATATATATTTATATAAACATAAAGCAGAGTTTGTATACCATCAAAGTGACTAGTACCTGTACATTGTGTAGAAGATTTAGGAATACCAGAAAATAGTTTTGTTCCACTGAAACTAACTAAATTTGATCACGTCCTAGAAGGACTGAGAAGAAATTCAGCAAGGACTGTTTTTTATCACTAACAGTTGTTTTTATAACATGAAGTATATGATGTATTCTTTTATCCTATCATAAATTCAAACAAATGAATGTTACTTTGTTTTCTATACTATGACTTTCAGAATTTCAAAGACTTTTTTTCTGTGAAAGTTTTTCAGGATTTCGTGGCTGAAATTAGACTGTAGGATCTAGTGTTCTTATTGGCATATATGTATTGTATTGGAAAGTGTATATTAATAAGATTTTAATTGGAAAAAATCTAATGGAATGTTTAAGAGATTCAATGATAATAAAGATAACAAACCAGTTAAAATTACCGAAAGTTTTTAAATAAAAATCTTATCTCTTATCTTAAAATTTCTTGTTTTAATCGGGAAATTGAAGGTTTGCGATATAAAATTATAAGACGTAGTGGTGTTTTTGTGTTAAGATAATTTTAACTAAAATTATTTTGCGATTGTCACTATGATAAACGGAACGATATAACTAAGCTAATATTATACTGATATATTTAAAAACATACATATTATATTCGGAGCAAGCTGATTAGTTGATATTTTGCAATGGTTAGTATTTGTGTGTTTGTCATATTATACTCTTTAGAAGGATCAAATCACATGGTATGGGGCATAAATAGTACGCATCTTTCTAATTAGCGAAACGCTATTATTTCTGTCTTATAAGATTTTAGATTTAAAATAATTACACATTTTCTGTATACAAAAAAAAAAATAAAAAATTAAAGAAAAGTTTAAACGTAGTAATTTCAAATAAAAATACAGATATAATTTATCAATAGCTTTAAATAAAATTGGTAATATATAACTGGTATTTAGCAGAAGAAAATATGAAGATTGTCAGTTTAAATAAATATTGTATCGATACTTTATAGCATTTGTTGAAACAGAAAACAAGAAATTGAAATGCGTATATATTATGAACTATTAATATGTATTTAATGTTTAAAATATGCCATAAAAGTATGTATTGTTTTTATAATAATTCAGAAAATAAAGATTCTTCCGAAAATAAAGATTTAAAATTAAAGTTTCCGTTGGTATATTAAAATATATAATTTACTACTGTAAGGTTTTCACTTAATTATTTTTATTGGATATCTCAGATATAGACTGAAAATAGGTTATTCTTTTGTATATTTAATACTATACAAAATATTTAATACATACTATTTAATTGCAGATAAATAACAAAAAAAAAATTGAAAATAATCACCAAGTTAAGCGAAATATTTACAATAACATATTTAAATGACACAATTAAAAATATTTTGTGTAATAAGCAAGCATAAAGATATATTGACTGATTATTTTATAAAAAAAAATGGACGCTGACTTTTGGGTCTTAGAGTTTTTATATTAAAGCTACATATATATAGTAATAATATAAGGTTCAGATTTTGTAAGTTTGTTTATATGTGGGGAGTAACATCCTAAACTACTGAAACTATCAAATGTTTGCAAATATTTTACGAATACTTTTATTATAAATACATATTTGAAATAGTTCTCTTATTCTTCTTCTATTTCTTTTTTCCATGATATAAAAAATAAAATAAATAGTAAGAATTGCCCAGTTTTAAGTATCTTTATAGATATTTCAGCTTCGAAGTATTATAGAATTAATATGACAGGAGGAAAATGGAAAGTGGTAAGTCAGTATTTATAAGTTTCTTCACAAAGGTTAACTCAACTTATTGTGAATATATGACTCTTTGAAAGTAGAGAAATTGATAGTTAAAAGCTGGAAAGTGATTGCAAAATTGTAACGTGTATTTATTGAGATAACAATCATAATCGTGAATCAGTAAATATAGAAATATGTTCAACATTATTATTATGCAACAGGATTTATTGATTTTATTTATAGATTGTTATTAAATGTTTTGTCTTTTTCTTTCAAGCTGAAATGATAATTTGAATGAAAATTGACAAAAACTTCCTAACAAAACTAGTTTTGTTATGACTATGATATTCTTATAAATAAAACGCTAATTTTTGTGACCATGAAAGTTTAATTCGACCTATTTTAACTGGTGGCATTAGAACTTTTTTGTTTAGCATTTTATTTTTAATCTGTGTTAGAAAAAAATAAAACCTTCATGTTAAAAACTTTTTTATGGTATCAACCTTCTTTTATTAAGAAAAAAAAAGGAAAGTATAAATTCCACCTTTTCTTTATAACCTTTTTTATGAAAAATGTTTACTGGCAATTACGTATAGTTTTAGTATATCGTTCAATGTATGTAGAATTTTACCTTTAAGTAAAAGAGGCGTAGTTTGTGCCTATTTAAAATCGCCCTGTAATTCGTATGCCAACATCGCTTCATTGACACAATTACCTTCTATCTGAGAGCTAGTTCTGTTGCGTAATTTCTTTATACTATTTTAAGATGAACTTTGATAAATTTTTGACGCCACGTGGTTTGAAAATAACTTTTTTAGAGGAGTCTATTCTTCCTGCGGTTTAGGTAATTTCTATTTTTTTATAATTATTTTATATATTTATTTATTTATATAGGTAATGTAGTTTACATATTTGTGCAAAAATAATAATAAATTAGTTTTGCTTGTCAACTATAGTTAAGAATAATCTCTTCGTGAAGCTGACATTAAAAGTGAATTTTAGAACTGGTTTCGTTTTGCATGTGACGTGTGTTCGTATTGCGAATACCTGTTTGGCGATTGAGGAAGTGCTGAACTAATGATGTTTCTTTGGTGTTTGACAAAACTCATCTAAAATCCGATTGTAAAACCGTTTATTCATCCCGTGGGAGTTTTTTCAATGTATATATTAACATTTATAACTATGACCACATCACTCAATTTGAATGTAAGAATGTTTTTGATTCTATGTTAATTTTTCGATTTTTATAATTCAGAAAAAAAACTCTCAAGTTTCAAAAAACAATGGCTTTTAGTTTCGTATCAGCGGAATTGAGCAAGTTGTAATTTGTAGACGAAAACAGCGAGTTTAGCCACGCTTCGAGCCGTGGGAAAAAATATATTAACTAGGCACACCATTGGCATAAAAGGTATTGCATTACAACAAGTCAACGATTCAGCTTTTACTATTACTCAACGAGTGCGTGTTGCGGATTCAGCATTGTATTTACGTAGTAAAGTTTATAAAATAATAACAATTTTATGTAATATTGTTGCCAAAATCATAATACAGAAAGATTTAGGCTGTGTCGATGAAAATATTGTTGGGAGTGATCGATGTATTTAGCGTGGCGAATGCGCGCGAAACTGAGCGTGGAAAAGCTACGCTCATACGCTGGTCTCAGACTATTTCGCAAACCACCATCTAATGTGAACCTATTAACCTCTTCGGCGAGGCTCGAAGGCGAGAGGCGGATGGAGCGAGAACCGCGTTCATTAGACACAAGGTTGTACCTCCCATCCTACCAAAGCCACTCTAGAACAGACACTCAACACTTCGCTCATCACTTAAAAACAAAAGTAAACAAACCTTACCTTGCAAACTGTAGAGCACTTCGACTGGCAAGCTCATTGTAAAAATTAAAAAGGATATCGCTATCGAACATATTAGCACTGTATCACAGCCATTTCGCACTATAAATATTTATATAACAAACAATATAAAAACAAACAATCCAAAGCACCAACGATCACAGGATAATCCCAACGTCCGATCATAGGCACGTCCGTGCGCGAGCGACGTGAATTCAAACTGGCCCGGTCAAAATGACGAAAGTGAAAACATCGCACGCACCGAAAAAAAAAGGTTGGCGGCTTGGTACAGTCCTTGCAGGCCACCTCTCGCGGCGGCTCTAGTGACACACTAACTGAGCGCGCGCGCATCGCCCGATCGCCTATATAATGAACCGCTCAGAGGCTCAGACTTCAAACGCCCGTGGTTGGCACAAAAAGAGGATGCCTCAACGGTAGCTAGCAAAGATTGAACACAAAGAGTGACACGTTGGCGCGTGTGCGTGCACGTGCGCCTGTGTGCGAGAGATAGGCGCAGGAAACTCCGTTCTCTTCCACTAGGAAAGACCTTGGATATGAATCGCTGCAATGTGTAGCGATCGCCTACGCCGCTGTTACCGACTCGCCTAGACGTTTGCATCCATCGGATGAGTCCAAGTAAATATTGGACAAGTTATTTAAGCTGATGAGCGAAACAGCTTTTATTGCTGTTAAAAGTGGTGGCCGCGCGGGCAAACAATATAATTACGCCGTTGATGATGCAATGAAAGTTGATAATGGTATTAACAATTTAACACGTCTTTGACGTGGGTGGGCAACGCGAAATGAGGATTGTGGCGCAATTTTGGTAGCTCTAACCGCTCGAGATAGCAGTAATA
Source organism: Calamotropha paludella (assembly GCA_927399485.1). NCBI lineage: Eukaryota > Metazoa > Arthropoda > Insecta > Lepidoptera > Crambidae > Calamotropha > Calamotropha paludella. The sequence continues at coordinate 30,477,875 of OV656804.1, forward strand.
GGGTCATAAAGAATCGTTTTATTACCAATGAATCCATTTCAAGTATTTCTTTTGAGCTTTGTTATCGTCAACTATCTACTTTTCTTATACAACATAACTGAGAATAGTTTAAATTGTATAATAATAACACAATTATACAAGAAAGCCTTTTTGAATATTAACAAAATAAAAACTAGACTAATGATAGCGCAACCCGTTCCGTTGTCATAACGTAACAACAAAATCACTTTCATTTCCTCAGTCATTGTCTAACGAATGCTCGGATTGGATAACTTGGCAAATTTCTTTTGATGATATTAAACTTCTTACGTAAACACCGAGATCGGCTGTGAGAATAATTTTAATGGCCACCTGTTTATTAAGCCTTAATTTTATTTCTTGTTACTAATACTAATTTTGTAATTAAGACTCATATATTTCTGATAAGACTAGAGTTAGCTAAGACATAACTTAGCTACAAAATGTTTTTTTTGGGATTTGACAGAAACGCGGAAAACATTTAAAATTGATATATTTGCGTCAAAAACTAGAAGTAACAGAAATATGATTCTTAAACAGATCAAAAGAGATTTCTTTTCACTGCTATTTAAAACTCAAATCTCTCAAATTGACCTAATAGAACCCGGACAGAAAAAATATTTTAATTTTATTTATAGCAAATAAGAAATGCGATCAAGAACGTGACGTGCTTGCCTAGAAGACACCTATTTACTCGTGACTTGAATACCCCTAAATTGTATTTGTCAGGAAAAACCGACTCAAGCAAACACTTCCACTCCTTAGAGGCATATACATATTACAAAATTTAGAACCAAAACACTTAGTGCGACATTTTGGTTTATCAACGATATTATTCTGAATTTGATTCAATGTTTGTTATTCTTGCGTGATGCCTCGAAATATCATCAGGCATAGAGATATCATTGATCTTTTGATAAATCGAAAGCGTTGTTATAAATCGACCTATCCGTTAAAGTTAGCAACAGACCTTTCCATGTTTATTTCAAAACAATAGCCTATTCATGCCTAGCGAGGTATCTAACCAGCATAGTATCAACGATAGGTATCGGTATTATTAAATCGATACATTGATCGATATGAAAGTATACTTTCTCCGTAACGAGATATATCCTCTATTGTATAATTTGTTACGTTATTACGACAATAGCATAGTCATTAATTAAATTGATGACTTAAAATTCACTATGGACAATAAGTATTAGAGTGTCCACGTCATTATTTTAATTATAAATAAAATTATTGTTACAAATTGATGGACAGTAAAAATACTTGTGGAAAATACGTGAAGAACATTGTTTGCATGTGAATTTGTTTAACTTCGTTGCTAAATCAATTACTATTAGGATATTGGTGTGTCTTGTTTTTGACCTTGGTATGATTTTCACATTAATCATTGCTTTTTTTTACATGTTGATTATATTACTTCTCAAACACCTTTACAATGTTTGAATAAAATCACTTTATTACGGATTTTGCGTATAATTTACAAATAAAATGCAAAATGAAACAATTTTATTCATAGAAAATTTCAACAATTTTCAATATTTTGAACGTGCCGTAGTATAAAATATATGACGACGTAAAGGAGTCTAAACATCAGGATTAAATATAAAATAAGTTATTTTATTCAAATGTGTGATGTGAGCGGAAGTGTAAGAACTTAATACCTTTACAATATTTAAAAAAATATATTTTTTAGTTTAATTTTATAATAACCAAATTAATGTTTATGTCTTACGATTTCTGCGATCTATTTCAACTATTGATAAAAAGTCATTGACGAAAATATTACAAAGTTTTAAAATGATCTTAGGGATGATGAAACCTCGTTTACAATAGTAAAAATATTAAATCAAGCAAGATAATAAAATTGTTTTCTTATGCTAAGTATTCTTAAATACAACCCATAACTTTGGAACCCAAGCTACTCTGTGTACCTTCACCGATCGATTGTTGAAAATAACTTTATTCTAATGCACTTAAATAAGTTGTTTTGAATCGTCCAACTTTTTTACCTACCACCCATTCAGGATGTCCTTCAACTGACAAGAAGAACGGGCGCAAGAGACTCGTCTGCTTTAACAGAAGTAAAGACATTTACAATATTATAAGTCGTCACCATAAATAATCTACAAAAAATAAAAATATTCTATTATCACAATAATAGTAGTATTATGGTTTCATTACATCGTTGATTATAACAAAGTCCACGAGTATCTGAATTAAATAACTATAAATATAAGTAAAATTGGAATTAGTATAGAAGATTATTTAGAAGTATTTGGAATGACAAATTAACCAAGATATACGTGTAAGACGCCACCTTTTTTTTATTTTAACTCTTGTGTTCGCATTTTTTATTTATTTTTATTTTAAGGATCTATTAATTTTGTGAGGTGTACATACATGTGTGTTGTGACAAATAAACGAATTTATAATTATTATCGTTACCACTTCAGATACGCAGACATATTTTCGACTTATAACATCATTGGAAATATTATGAATCAAAATTGGGTGAATTCTTGATTGCTTGAACCATTTTCACAATAGTAAGCCATAATTATATTTCGAATCTTTGTTGTTGTTATAAATAAATAAATATTTTCATCTAAATGTATAACATAGCATTAAGCAAATAAAATTAATTTAATTTCTTTCACCCATAGGAATCTCATACTGCATATTAACTAACAGTTTTGTCAAAACAACTCCCGAATTTGCTTATGTCGTTAGTTTAACCTTCACTAATGGATGACACAGGGATTTATTAGTTCCGTGATCAGACCATTTCTAAGAGGCAAGCGTTGAGGAGTAGCATATTCTCTCTGATAACTTAATGTAAGGTACTTGTCATAGATAATAAGCAATGGTTATAAAAGTTAGTAATTGATGTAATTTCTATACTGTTTTGTGATATCGTTTACAGAATTATGGTTATTAACTTTTTAATTAATTTGATTTATTTTTATTTATTCCATTTAAATTTAATGTAACTTTTATTTTGATCAACTCAACTAATTTATTTTTTTATTTTATTCTAGTTTTTATATTTATTATTGTTTAATATAAATGTCCGATTTGCCTGTTTAAACATGTCTACCATGTTTAGTACTTGTGATGTGAATATATTCGCACCCCGGCTGCAATACTGCCGTAAGTCAAAAATGTGTAATTTCACAGGAGAGCTTGTTAAAGTTTTGTCTCTCCAATAAACCTTTCATAGCAACTAGCTATTATTTTAATTTCAATATATTTTATTTTGAATATCATGTTCAATTATTTTAAAAGATGGATGCAAATGAAAGTATTAGCAGTTTTTCAGCATAAAGAACCGGATTTTGATTTTTTTTGACTTATGGCAGTATTGCAGCTTATGTTATGGCTGTAAATCTGTTTTTTGTAACATATAAATAAATAAATTGCTTATGTCTTGATAAAGGCACTTCAATAGCAAACAGGCAAACCTTATATAAACTATTTTGTACTGAGAATTTTCTAAAACTAGATATAAAATAAAAACATCTGAAAGAACAAGAATTATTTCTCTATTTTGTCAAAAAACCAAAAAAATTCAATATAAAAAAAAATTGGCTAAAGATATGATGATGCAAATATTATTCTGTAATATTATTTTACCATTTCGTACTAATTAATTATAGTTTTCCTATAAAAAATTACTAGGGTTTTAAAATCAAAGGCCGTTCGTTTTCGTAACGCTGGGATACGTCCTTTTTGGACCAACAAAGGTAAACATTATGAAACGTTTTTTACAAAAGACTTATCCGACGACCCAGGATGAAGTCACTGAGGCGGGGCATTCGCCACTTTCGCGGCATTTCACCACGTGAAAGTTCGCACATTGTACTTTTGTCACTGCTAATCACGATCTTTATCATGAAACTGGGCGCGATAGGCCCGCCCACTGCAAGCGGAATGAAAGTCCAACCGTTCCTGTGCAATTGCGCAATATCTAAGCTTTTCTTGACACCGAACGAGAAATTAACCCAGATACGGATAGTGAAAGTAAATAGAAATGTTACCAAACACTGTTTCAAAGTTACCTTGGAGGATTGCTGTGTGTTGCAAAATCTAAACGATGTTGATTTAAAATGGATGATTTAAATCCAACGAAATTTGGTTACATATGATTATATCATTCGCCTATCTCCATTATGTATTATGGCTGGTGTGAAAGTGTTTTTGAACGGCGCTCGGATAAAACTGAACGCATCCGCCTCTACTGTCGGATCCGTCACGATCGGCCGTGGCTGCCATTTATTAATATTAAACGAAAATTCGTTATCCAACTGGCCTTGGGCCGTGTTCCTTTCAGTCCTACTTAATGATGACAGTTGCTTGAAACGTGCTGTTTGTAATGGAAACAATTTAGCGACCGTTGTTGTGGTCACGGAGACTGCAAGGTTTCCGAGTTGTATCTGTGAATGGTTCGCTGATAACGAAACTCTGCAGGTACTATTGAATTCACCTGATAAGTTTATTTTTCTCCCATGGTTTCGTCAGCACCGCGAAATTTCGTCATCAGGCCTATCTATCGCCTATCGATCAAAACTTTCGAAAGAAAATTCGACATGCCGCAGGTTTTGTAACAGCCATTGAAAGCGCGCCGAGCGAGGCTCGCGGCGTAGACGTCGAAAGTGAGACCGAGAGGTTGCGCAGGCGTTACGAAGTTTTTATTGTCGGCTGCGCGCGAAATCAGTTGAAAGTTGTATTGTCCTTGGACATTTGACTTCTTTATTTGTAGCATTTCCGATATCCGAGTCGAAATTCGCCGATGTGGGTGTTCTTATTTATGTTTCTTATTTTATCCTTACTCCTAATCTATCATTTTCTTTTGATGGTCTTTTTAAGAATATAGAATGGATTTCTCTTGCAAATGGGGGATTTGTGTTTCTGAAAGAATGTTTTTATTAAGATCTTACCACGGGTCTTTATCTGGTGAGAATCCGTGGTGATCACGGGGGCAATCCAGGGTATCCAGGGTGCAGATGCGCGCGGACGCACGCGCGTTTTTCCGTGCGTTTGCGCCACTTCCCGCTTGCGACACGCTTCCTCCGGGAGAGTGCGAGGCCGGTCGAGTTCCGCGCGCTCTTGCACAACGCTTATCGGGCGACCCGGTTATTTCGTCGCGAACACTCAAACTGAATCCAGGCACTGTGAATGTTGAACACTGTAATCCGGGTAAGTCGCGGGCGCGGGTGGTTCGCGTTCGGGCAACGGCGCGACGGGCGGCGGTGCGGGCCGCGGGCGCCGGGCGAGTGGCGCACGCGCAGGCGCCGCCGTCGGTTGCGCCACGGCCGAAAGTAAAAGTGAGCGGAGCGCGGGGTGAGGCGACACATTTCTCCCACTTTCGCCGGAGTGAATCACACCGCGCAACGATTCGCACCAAGGTCGCTTCCCGGCGCGATCCTCCCGTGCCTGCGGATGAAACAGCCGCTTGGTGCAAAGGTATCGATCTTACCTGGTCCTGGATTCGAATCCCGGACATATCGTTGCAACATCGCGGAACCGCGTAACTTGGTAGAGACCAATTTTACAGGAGAGCGAAAAAACCTGTTAATATTATTACTAGTCTACATCTTTGTCTGATGAAACTATAATTTTAATTTTTTTTTATTTAGAAAAAATATCAAAACTTAAATAAGGTTATTCAGTATTGCAGTTTCAATAACGATATCTGTAATGAACAAAAGTATTTATTCCCGAGTCACGGTCGTTTCCATCTTTATTTGTGTATTTTTTACATTATTTAGTGCCCATAGTATTAGCTCAGCATAATTTAGGACTAAATTGTTCCGAGTTGTCCGGAATTTATTTATTGATATCACGTGGTCGCATCGGTTACACGACACCTCGATCGATGTCGCTATTCGATTGTTCGCCAGCTGCAATGAAAGTGAGCAATGTGATTATTTACAACTAACAACATTCACTTTTCTCTGAACACACGTTTTTGTATCTGCATATATTTATTGTGCAGTGAGAGCGTTTGTTTCATAATAGCATCTATTGCTCAATTGGCTGCAATCCAAGTTATTTCACTTTAAAAGAAAACAATGTTTGATAATCGCAATTAATTATGGGAATTTAATAAGGCAGCTGTCATCACATTGATGTAATATTAGTTACATTGTATTTTGATGTTCACTGAGTTCGACCAATGTTTTATGGGAGTAATTACACCCTTAACAAAACCACGACATTTATGTAATTGGATAAGATTTCTACTGCTACTGTTTTAATAATTAAAAATACAGTGTTAAGTTTTACACTCACATTGTAATGTAATTAAATAACTAATAATGTAGTTTATTAATTGCCATTTTCAGTTGATGACAATTCAAAATGGATTACACAAACAATGGTAAATTATTGATAATTTCTCAAATATAGTATCATACAAAAATTCTCCGCTATAATGAAAGATATACGCTTTGACTTTCGTCAAGAATATTGTTAGTTTGTAAATATTGGTATATCTTGATGATGAACGCAGTTATAGGTCGCTGAACAAATAAATTCTATATATTTAACAACTACGACTGCTTGGGATACCATAATTAAAAAATTAATGTCTTCAAAGACACTCACTGTGATGTACTCAGCTCTTTTTGCAAATAATAATGGAGGTTGGTCCCCTTGCCCGAGATTCTCAGTTCCTTTGAAAGGGAATCTTAATTTCCGAACTGGTGGTAAACTGAATAGTGTACAGTAATCGTAGTGACAATTTAATAAGTAAATAAAATATTTATACAATGTGTCCCGTCACCAATGTCGGAGCCTTTAATGGTGTGAAATATGGCGTTTTTTATTTACATATTGCCCCTCATATTTTGTTTTTCTCTTACAGTCGCCATTTTGTTTTCTTGGTAACCAAGACCTGGTCGCTCATACTAATTTGACCACCACTACTCATGTAAAACCTATCAACATTAAAAAGGTGTCATTTGATAGCTAAACATGTAGACAGTTACACAGTTACACAGCCATCATGTTTCAATTGTCATGGAATAAAAATAGGAAAAAATAATTAAAGAAAAAAAAATAGATTCTTTTTTGTGAATTTTTTAATTATTGGCTATTTGAGAAAAATCAAATCTGACGGTCAATTTTTCGATAAAAAATGCCATATTTCACACCATTAAAGGCTCCGACGCTGGTGACGGGACATATTGTATAATATTTAACTGTAAGGAACTTTCCCGATTGAAATATTGTGAAGCTAGTAGCAAATATATGACGACCATTGCCTTAGTCATCATGTGATCACGGCTCCTGTAAAGGAATCGAAACATCAGGGTTAGGTAAATATTACGCAAAAACCGTGATTTTTTTTTTAAATATGTAATGTACGTGGGATTGTAGAAACTAAACTTAAAATATTAAAATTAATTAAAGAGCATATAAAATGGAATACGCAGTTGATAAAATACGTGTGAATGAATGAAAAAATGTTTTAGTTTCCGATAAGAAAACTATCACAACCATTATGAATCACTTGTTACATTTCAAAGAACTTTTTTGTTTATTGCAGTCTTTGCCACATTTCCTAGGAAGGTCAATAAAATTTGTAGAATATAGATACATGAATTATTTGTGCATTTTTGACTTGGCTAATAGGAAGCACTTTTTATTTTTTGCTTAATAACCTTAAAAAGCCAAATTAATACAACAATTGTTTATATCAATTTTGTTATTGGAGATATCAAAATTCCGTGTGTTTGGCAGAAAAAAGAAACTGCAGTTTTCGGCCAGGACACGTTTGCTAACTTCAGTTGCGCTGACACAATCCGCCAATTTGTTTATTATCGCTTAGCGATCGCCATTTTGCTGACAAGCGCTCTCAAGCAGTTTTTTCTGCCAAAGACACTGAATGACGACCGTTTAATGCAACGGTGGCGATCCTACCTAATCCTCGCACTAACGGCCCTGGGTTCGAGTTAGGAAAGAAAAGATGTTTGTGTGATGAATACGAGCATGTGTACCTCAGTCATGGGTATTTTGAATTTCTATAAAAATTAAACATATATGTATGTCTATCCGTTATTTTAGTATCCATAACTCAAGCCTTACTGTGCTAACGGAATAGGCTAATTTGAGTGGGTACAAGAAATATTATTATTATAATAAAAGAAATGTTTTTATGTTTAAGTACCGAATTTTCACATCGCCATGTAATAAAAGTAATAATATTGGCCAACATTATATTTATATATAATATGTAGCACAAGTGTTGTAGCTGCTATTTATTTAGAAGTTAAAATTTCTTTAGCATCGTTGTGATTTGAAAGTCGATGAAACAAAAAAGAGACAGTAAAAAGAGACACACAATAATTCATAAGATTTAACGTGGGAAAAAATAAGATAGGCAGCATTATACAATGTCTTTTTGAAACGAAAAAGTGACAGTAAAAAGAGACAGACACAAATTCATAAGATTTAACGTAGGATAAAATGAGATAGGAAGCATTATGTACGTGTGTTAATACGTGTTTGTATGCGCATGCGTAGTACAAAGCTTGAGAGAAGGCATCACAACAACAGTGGTATTTTGTATACGTGTACGTATTATTTTTGAAGGTTTCACTTCTATCACGTGTGAATTGCACACATGCTTTTTTATTTAGCTGGTATTTATACTAAGCACTTATCTTGAACAATAAAAAATAATATAGTAATATACAAAAATCAATGTAATGAATGACTTAAAGCTGGCATTCAGTGAGTCTCAATGGAGGTTCTAAAAAATTATTACCGCATTTAAAAATGCATGCGAAGCTATATAGTACAACGATGCAAAGAAACCTGTGTTTATCGTTATTATTTACCTAAATCATGGACTTTATAACTTCGTAACTGAAGTATGTTAACCATTTATATTTATATTTTTTTAGGATGGGTCGCTTCTGATCCCGATCAAGCCTGGGGGCCAAGACAGAATCCACGATGGAACGAGCTAACCCAGAAGGTGCCTATTCACCCTGGCTTTGAAAATGGACGGGTTATAAGTTCTCGGAAATACAGACGCAGAGAGGGAGTTCCACTGCTTTGCTGTGCGCATTATTAAGTATGTTGAGCTTGGTGCGACAGGTAGGAATAGCAACCAAGAAATGGTGGTAGCCCGCAGTGCGTCTGGATGTCCGATGGAAAAAGGAGATGCAGGTATGAGCAAATGCAGCTCTTGAGCACACTTTCCAAGGTAGTCTGTTATATCTTTTTATACAAGTAATGCGATGGTTAATTTTTATTTTTTTTGCAATTCGAACTTTCTGGTTACATTTTTTTACGCGAAGAATTTCAAATTCTATTTAAATGAAGACTTATTTTAAAAATCTTTAAGTGTTGCCCTAAGTTTATCTTAATTTATACGTGAAAAGTGCTAGAAAATCCCGGTAGTTGTTTAGGAGATTGGAGTGTACATTCTAGTGATGTGCCGGATCGTCAAAAATGTAGATCCGCGGATACGGATCTAAATACGGATATTTGATGTCAAGATCCGCAGATACGGATACGGATATCCGGTACATCACTAGTACATACATACATATAATAAAAACATTTTTGAGTTCCGTTACTTGTTTTAAAAGTCACACTCACTATTTGATAAATTTATTTAATACGCAGACACTCGTTCTTTACTTGTTTATTATCATAATCATAAGTATAAGTTTTAAAAAGACTATTAGTATCAATATGGAGTTTCAAGTAAACAACTTATCGAAAAACAATACAAAACATATTAGGATCGGTCTTCTACAAATGGTTCGACGCATCAAGACAAATGACGCATAATTCAGAAATTTTTAATATAAAGATGACATAGGAAACAGAATTTGTCAAGAAAAGACGGAAAAAGATAAAACCTTTAACACAAAATGGGTACATTAGATTACACACAAAATTATATACGAGAATTATATACAAAGGTACAGCAACAGTAATATGGTAAAGCATCGGTGAAATAATTTCACCCGGGAGACAGAGGAAACACCGATTTTCGGCTATTACCCTGATGCGGCCACAGGTACACGTGTACTTATATGACACTGTCTTGTATTGTTTCATATCACTTGCGCCGTCATCACCCAGGGTGATGGCTGTAAAATGGTGCTTCACTTATTCCCGGATGAAATTTTTGTGCATCGAGCCTTGTACCTATTCCTGCTGCTGCACACAGGTACCTGCCTGTATTGGTTGTGTCACGAAATCATTTAATTTTATTTTGTTATTTTCTTTGTCTGTATAATGGCAGTGTATAATGTGTGTACAACCGGAATAAACGTGTTTATCTATCTAGGTATAGGTTTTGTGCACATGTTTTATAGTCACAAATAAGTTAAGAAAATCCACTCAGTCAGTTACGAATATTCAAAAGAAAAAATAATTTTTTGTTCGTCTGACAGTAGTGTAAGAATCCACCAAGCAATAATCTTTGAAAAGCTAAGTTCGTTAATAATAAGTTCTCTGTTCCGAGTACAGTGTTTGCAGTTTCCTTAATAGTTTTTTCTCAGATTTCAAACCAACTTCCAATTGTAGAAAACAGCGAATGTTTTGTACAATCGGAGAAGTTGTGGGTGGTCCACAGGGAAGGTCATCTTCTATGCTCAATTATCCACGTTTGAATTCGGAATCCCACTATTTCAGGGTGATGTACGTTGACATAAAGTCTCCTTGTTTTCATGTTAACAAAAATATAATCTGTGGCGTAAGTTTATTAATTTAATGGTCATTTATAATAGTTCAATATTGGGGTCGCAAAAAAAATTAAGTGAGTCAGCTTTGAATATAGAAAAGAATGAGATGATGGGAGATGAATTTAAGGAGTTTAATTGAAAGTAGTGTAAAAATCCACCTAGCGGAAACTTTAGAAAACCAAAGTTCGTTTACTAATAATTTTTCTGTTCGGAGTGTAGTCTTTGCAATTTCCTTAACGGTTTTTTCCCAGATTTCAAAACAACTTCCATTATTTTAGGGTGATGTACATTGAGATAAATGTGTGTTCATATTGACATAGTCTGTGATGTAAAATTTTGTCTTAAATATTAATTTATTATAAATCAATATAATAAAAAAAAAATACTCATGTTTTAATGAATACTAATTATATTTATATTTTTTTAAATTTATTAACGATAATAAATTTAAAAAATATGTTATTATAAAAAATTTTCACTTGATCTTGTTTAGACTAAGTTACTTGTCTCTCGAATTTAAAAATTTACATATTGTATTTAGATTAATAAATTTACAAATACTAATATTGGTTTTAGTATATTTTTTTTTATCTAGGATTTTAATACTTAAATAATAAATGCCTTTTTATTTATATATTCCGAATAATCTTTAACATTGTAAAATTTTTAACGTTGGAAAGGTCGGTAAAAACATTGACTATTCAGACATCAATATTCAAAACAAAAGATACTGACGAATAATTTTACATTTCTCTCACTTTGACTTTTGAACTTGCAAATGTGTGTGTGTGGGTAAATAAATATGGTGATGCCATATTCATTCGTATGCATGTACTAAGCATTTTTCAGAGATTTCAGATTTTTTTATTAATTTGGAACACACTTGTTGTTGTCAAAATGTCATTATTGAAATATTATTCTAGTTCTAATAATTTTGTACTAGTAACATCTATATCTATACTAATATATACACTTATATCTGTAGGTTCTGTATGGACATTATTAATTTGGACAAGTGGTATGATAAATATACGTTTCACTGATACTGATATCAATTTTACTATTTTTTTATTTTTGTCGGTCTGTCCTTCTTTAAGTCAAGAATGTAATGACCGATTTTGATGAAATTTAGTATATTGGGAAAAACATGTAATTGAGCAAGTAATAGAATTATATAATATCGGTGTAAGGTTTTAGGTCCTAACTTTTATTATAAATAAAAAACTAAGTTTCTTACACTTTCACTCCTTAACTACTCAACTCAATCGATCATCATGGAATTTTACATACACTTTGCCAGGGATGCAGAAAAGTACATAGTGTAAGTTTATCCAGAAATAAACCGGCCAAGTGCGAGTCGATCTCGCACACCAAGGGTTCCGTAAAACATTTTTATTATATGATGTAAGTAAAAAGTTACGGTTTTCGCAATTTTTGCTTTATCTGTGCTATAAGACGTTGTTTCGTAACAAATTTCAAGATTGTGAGTTCACGGGAAGTAAGTTCACCCTGTAAGTTTTGATTCCCTTGCGAGTGTCGAAAATTTGCGGCACAAACGGCTGTACCTTTTGATTGCGTTGGCTTAGAAGTTTGATTTTTTCATAGCTCCAAGGGGCTTTGACCTGAGTATTTGATATAAATTTCAGCTTGATACGTATACGTGTTCCTGAGAAAAAGGGTCGCCACAGACAGACTATAAGTGTTCTGTTTTTCCTTTCGAGGAACGGAACCCTAAAAAGTACTGTTCCAGTGGGATAGAAATATAACTTTTAATCGGTAGTCTACGATAACGCGAGCGAAGCAGCGTGTAAAAGCTAGTTCTGTATAAAGCAGTCATTTAGCGATGTATGGGTTTTCAATAAATAACAAAGTTGCAAGTTTGTACCTATTAATAATTTATCTTTTCCTGGTAGCAATGGAATAGCTTTGAAGAAATATTTATTTAATGATCGCGGCTTACATACCAACACAACCATTTTCGCCTTATTTCTCTTAAATTGATCTATTTATTTCCTGTACTGTGAAGGTATTCTGTAAAATTTATCCTGGTGAGTGGTATAGATTATTAAATGTCGAAGCAAGCGCTACTCAACATTTTTTATGATGCCCACATCAACGAAGTGGAACTCCTTCCCTGCATCTGTATTTCCGGGTACTTATAAACTGTCTTCACAGCTGGGGTGAATAGGCACCTTTTGGGTTAGCTCGCTCCATCGTAGGTCCTGTCTTGACCCCCAGGTTTGATTGGGATCAAGAGCAAACCCATTAAAAAAGAAAGGTTTTTGTCTCCGCGCTTGGCAGGCGAGTTCGAGATTGAAGTATCGGACCATAAACTTGGAAAATGCTGTTGAGTATTTTTTTGGTCTGAAGGTGTACATTAATTATCTCCAGTGTTATTAGTTGCCTTTTACGATACAGATACCAATACCAAGCTATTCTACCACGACCATTTCGTGGAACGTTAGCGATCCTGCCTCTCGTGCCGATGGTCCTCGTTTCGAGTCCCAGAATGGACACATGTTCTATCATTTAATCATCTATCATTTAAAGAGTTGTGTGGAACACCATACAAATATTACATATCTATGTATGTCTTTCCGTTAACCTAGTATCCATAACACAAGCCTTACAGTGCCTACTTTGGGCTAGGCTAATTGGTGTGTGTGTAATAGCAGACTTAATATGTAATGTTCCTTCTTTACAACAACATACAAGTGTGTTGTGTTTTATATTTAACTACATAAATTAACAATTCATGAGTCACGTGTCAAGCTATGACATATAAGCAAATAAGTAAGGTGCTTATGTACCTAATGTGTGCACAAACTGAGTTGTACCATAAAGTAAATAGAAACAGAAGGCCATTTCAATCCTAACGTGGTTTATGTTTGTTGATAAAAATCTCAGTCTGAATTCGATCCTACGATCTTCAGGATAACCGGCCCTTTTATGCCACCTAAAAAGCCTGTCTTGGTAGCTTAGCAGTTGTAACTTCTGGTTATATGCCAGAACGAATAAATGAGTGAACCCCATTAGATGATTATTTAGTCTTTTTCCATATCGAAGCTTTCCATGTCACGGTTTATTAAGCGAGAGTGACCCTACCTTCTAAGTCAAACAGTCCCGGGTCACATCCTGCAAGGGACAAATGTTTCTGAAGTGAATACAAGCTTTTGTACCTGAGTAATGGGTATTTATATATATTTCTAAAAATATTGCTTATTTATGTATAATATAAATGTATGCATAATACAAGTCTTTCAGTGCTTAATAATAATAAAAAATATGTTATTTATTACACCTCCGCGCCTTTCTCAGATTTAAATAAAATAACTTTTTCCGGATTCAGTTTTATTCTTGTTTTTGAAGTTTACTCCTTAATAATTGATTTTCATATAAGGCGCCCGGTGTGAAAAAATATAAAGAATAAAATTAAGTGATCGAATGACACCGTTACGTTTTTTTGTATGCAACCTATCGTGCGTACCTTTCAGTTTAATTTTGAAGTTTTGTTTTTTTATTTTCGGTGCCAGATACAATTGCTCGTAAGGAGTAAACTCCAGTCGTGTGTCGGGGCAAAATATTTTTATATATTTTACCCCGACGCTTGCCTCCCTTACAAGAGGCATGGTCATAGAAAAACTAAAGTAATTGTCGTCTTAAGTGTGATATAATACAGTGGACCCCCGGTAATCCGACAAACGTTTTGCAGGGCAGTGTCGGACTATCGAATTTGTCGGATTATAGAGTACTGCCAAAGATCCCCTATAATCAGGATTTTTTGAAACAGAGTCCCTTGTAATCTGGCAAATTACAGATCAAAATGATAATAATATCTCTAAACTAGTAAACTATGAACGCATGTTAGGCCGATCCGCTATCATATCCGCTATCAGAATTAGAAGTTGCTACCTATTCAATCATGCATTGCCTATATTCGTGAAGATTTGCCGATATATTGTTAGTGTACCTACCTACATATAACAGTGATAGGCGTGTCGGATTACAGGGGGCGTCGGATTAGACAGGGGCCGGATTACCGGAGTTCCACTGTATAACCTTTCAATAGTTTAGTCGGGCACGTTCCAAGATGATAAATTTTCTTTCTTTTTTTTGTATTTTATTATATCTACGTTGCGATACCATACTGGTTAGTGGGAAGCAGGTTACAGAAACATTTTTAGTGGTAATGAAATCTTTATTTATTTATTTATTTCTATAGTCGAACGCAATACTGAGATTGGCTCCAAGCTGCTTACTCCAGTTAGCTTTGTAATATAGGTAATTGTGTACCAAAAATGTGTTGAAAAGATTGGAATATCCCAAGATTAGAATATGAATTGTTATACTACTACCTACATTTATTTTATATGGAAATCATTATTCTCTTAAGTAGATTCGTATCTTTAATGACACTCGAATACGTGGAGTTAATAGCCTTGTCTCTATTTATTATTATAATTTTATAAAATCCGTTTTTTGTAATAGTACATTTTTCTTATACATCCTTGTAGTACAAGAAAACTTTACACAAAAAGGGAGAAAAATACAGCCCTCGCCGAGTTTCTTGCGGCTTTTTCTCAGTACAAGGTCTCCCGACGTAGGATTTACGAAATCATAACGTAGCTTTAACGTTCGATACACGCATTGAAAATAAAAAAAAAAACTTTTTAAAACCAGAAAAATTAATGTAATTTTACATCGATTACTTTTAGTAAGTTAGTTTGGTATGTATATACTTCTTTTGCAATATATTTAAATATTGCGTCACATCTAGGCGCCATTTTTACATCATATATGTACAGAGCTGGATTTGGGGGAGGGCAGGCGGGGCTACTGCCCTGGGGCCTCCACAAGAGAGGGGCCCCCACAACAGAGAAAATTTCGACGGGTTACTTTCCACTATCAATTTTTTTTTGTAGAGTATAGATGAACTTTTAACATTGTTATAAAAACTGTGTCACTCATATTCGCAATAAACGATTTTGATTTTTATTCGATTCCGTCTGTTGCCCCAGTGCCTCCACACGTCCAAATCCGGGCCTGTATATGTATGTATGTCTGTCCGTTACCCTAGTATCCATAACACAAGCCTTACAGTGCTTACTTTGGGCTAGGCTAATCGGTGTGACTGTAAGCAGAAGAAATATTATTTGTATTTTTCCCTCGTCTCGCATTTCGACGGTATGCAAATTGACTCAGCTGCTATATGTAAATGTACATTTTAGGTCCAAAACTTGAACAGAGAATCGTTTGTACGTAACCATCGTAGACATATAATAGTTCGTATGACGCATCGCACTTACGAATTCTTGTTGACAAATTTGAATCACGTTCTACGATAGAATGTATACTAATTTAAATTGACGGAGTATAACATGATTTTCAAGCATTAATTGAGAAGGTTTCCTTTCTTTAGTGTTTTTTTTTTCGTTTATTATTATTTAGAAACTCAACAGCTTTTTTACAAATCTATCTTATCTTAGTTATGATATTTTAACTCTTCAACCAATTACAGAGTTTTATAAAAGCAAAACCAAAGTAGCAGCTACGACTGCTTGCAAAGAATTTATGCTTATATCATTTTAATTTTAAAGTTATCTAAAATTAATTTAAAAAGTAATAACTGATTTACTGGCCAATTTGATGAGCAGGGTTTCATGATGTTTATGTTGGATATATATCAATTATTATTTTTATAAGTACCTACATACATAAAATCTTGCTTTAACTTATATTTTGGGAAACGACGATGGATGGATCTAGTGATTTTTTAAAAAGTGCTATCGTTTTGTTTCTACTAAAACATTGGATTGATAGAACTAGTTCTCCCCGCATCCGCACTTCATTTAAAAATTATTTCAAAAAACATAATAGTAGTTTATGATACTGTTGCATAATAAGGGTTCTTATAACACGAGTGTGTTTTAAAAAAACGAGCCGTAGGCGAGTTTTTTTATAGTATCACACGAGTGTTATAAGACCAAGTTATGTATAGTGTCATACACTACTTTATCTACTTTCATACTATAATACGTAAAACAATATTGCAAATAAAACGCTGAATATAACAACAAATGTTTAAATGTCAAATGTTGGCGCCAAGGTGCAAACATCAATTGCGCATGCGTGTTGCGTCGGTCGTCGAGGACTCGTTCATTGAAACCTTTTTAAAGTAGAGGTTCAACCTCCTTGGTCCAGCTGGAGGTTGTATAGGTGTATCGTTATGATAAAAAAGTTATATTATGTTACAGGTGTCCATACAAGACCTGTATCGTAATGAAACTTTTTTTTTATTATTTTTGGCCTGTACGTAATGTTTGTCACAAGCATTTTGTTTTCAGTTTTAGAATCTTTGTATTATAGTATTAGAGTAGATAAAATATGATTAATGTATTCTTCATTTCAATTTTATTCCAATAAAGAGTTATTGAAGAATTATCGAAATTTGCAAATTCCTGAATTTAAATGTACTAAATATTAACAAGAATTAGATTGATATAATAACAAATATCGGTTATTTTTATATGTATTATAAATATCGGATATTTTAATAATCTACTTTGTTCTTTTTCCTATTTCTTCTTATCAAACACAGTGCGTCACTTTTTTACGACCCAAGTGACTAACTAGTTTACAAAATACGTTTTGGACGCTTTTAATATATCTTTATAAACGTCACTTAGCACAACACAACACGAATATTTATATATATTTCTATTCATAATAGTTATTTATGTATGATATACGTATATCTATCCGCTACCCTAGTATCCATAACACAAGCCTTGCAGTGCTTACTTTGTGCTAGGCTAATTGGTGTGCTTTTAAGAAAGATTATATTTATAATTTGTTTTAAGTAGGTTGATGATCATTGAAGAAATAGTCACTTATAGTATAAAAGATACTTTTCCACACGAAATCGTATCGCATCTTTCTAAGTTGCGAATTCGCAGTGTTTTTCTCTATGTGCGCGTGCGACTGGAATCAATCAAGTCTCGTTGTGTGAAGTTGACCTTCTGTTTCCATTTACTTAGTGGTAGCACGCTCCGTGTGGCGGGCGGTCTGCCGACATTGAAAGAGGGCGTAGTGTTACGTAATCCTAGAAACAGCGGCTGGGGTGTCGGATAGCCACTTGATTCAGCGCTTACATTTAATTGTCTAGCGATATTATACAGTTGCATATTTTATAATTTACATAATTTTCTAGAACATATATTGAGGTAGTGCGCAGATATTTTAGTGATGAAAGGGATTTGTACCTAAATAATGGATATTTATAAATCTATATATATACAATTTCCGTGTCTCTGTGTTTGACCATAAACTCCGAAACTATTCAACCGACTTTGATGATTTTTTTTTCGTTTTGTTGGATTTGTTCTGACTTAGGATATAGGATAAGTTTTATTTTAATTCATTATATTTTTTATTGCAAATTATAATAACTGAGTCACAGCAACGCGAGGGCAGATCCGCTAGTATCTATATATGTATATAAAAAAATCCCTCTTACAGTGATTGACCATCGTGAACTCCGACACTGCTCAACTGATTTTTCTTTTTCGTTTTTTTGGATTTCTTTCGACTTAGGATATAGAATAGGTTTCATTTTAATGTAATATAAAAAATGCAAAATATTATAACTAATCCATAGCAATGCGTGACTGGGTCAGCTAGTATTTTTATAAATATAACATATATATTGTATGTCGGTCCGATACCCTGGTTTTTATAACATAAGCCTTACAGTGCTTACTTTGGTAACCCAAAGTAGTCTAATAAGTGTGAAATTAAGAAATATTATTATTACTAAATAAATATAAGCAACAATATCATATAGATTATTATTCTAAATTCAAATTAGGTAGCTAAACTACTTGTGATATGGAAATAAAGAAACAATGAGTTACCAAAAACTCCAATTGATATAAAATACCATTTGTTGGACTTTACGATGGAAATTAGTCGGTGTTTGGGTATCCGAAAGGAATTTTTCCATTTTTTTTATTGTATAGACGAAGAATCACAAATTTATACAGCCACGGGATGTCTAACACGTGATACGAACATATACGAACTCACGTGCCGAAATAAATGTATAAAACATTACTTATACAAGGTCCCTATTCGGAATATGAAAATGTTATAATATATAAATAAATGATTAGTTAAGTTCACACGTTGTTCTAGTGACTATTTCTTGATCATTCTTACATAAATACATATTTTCTTTCGTTCTATTATAAGAAACTAGTTATTGACGTGATAACGTCTTGTAAATCGATGAATACCGGCTGCATACGCGAAAAAGTGTAACGTTCCGCCTGAGCCGAGCGTGCAAGCGAGAGACTTCATGAAGTGGAAAGTTAATGTGGTTTCCATTGTTTATTACAACAAGTTAATCTCAATTTATCGAAAAAAAGAAAAAAAATGAATTAACTCCTTTTTGTATTATACAAAATAATGATAATTCAATTCATAAAAATATGCAATTTTTCATCAATGTTTTCTTATGACGCTATCACGTAAAATTACCGTCCGTAAACTGACTTTACAGACAACCATTTTTTTAAATGCTACCAATAACGCTTATTAATATTTTATTATAATGATGTTAGCATCATGAAAAGATCGACAGGTCCATTTTTTCTTATATTATAAAATAAAAATAAGACAGCATCATATATACCTATTTATACATATATATGCTCTGACCCCAAATTCAGTAGCAAAAGCACTTGTGTTATGGAATTCCGGAACAACGACGGTACCACAACACGCAGATTCAAACTATTATAGAAAAGTTCGTTTTCTACTCTACTCATTTATATATCATATATATATATGTGTATCATTTAGCCTAATATCTATAACGTAAACATTACAATGTTAACTTTGGGCTAGGCTATTTGGTGTGGATGAAACAAATACTATCTCCTTTTTTCCATCGGACATCTAGACGCACTGCGGGATACTACCCTTTCTTGGTTGCTATTCCTACCTATCGCATCAAGCTCTTCGCATCATCCTCCATAATGCGCACAGCAAAGGAATGGAACTCCCTGCATTTCCGAGAACTTATAACCCGTCCGTTAAAGCCAGGGTGAATAGGCAACTTCTGGGTTAGCTCGTTCCATCCTGTCTTGGCCCCCGGGCTTGATTAAGATCAAGAGCGAACCCATTCTAAATAAAAAATAAAACTAGATTTAAAAATCTAAAAATCCACGTTTTTCAGTGACCAAAAAAGAATAAAATAACCCGGCGGGGCCAAGCGAGGGGCCACTCAAAACGTGGGGGCGCATTAATTATGGAGATGTAATGAGATGTATGATATGCATAGATGTTGAGAGTATTTGTCAAGATGCGAATAGATGTTTAAATCAAGTATTATTATTTTATTCTTTTTAATTATTAACTCAACGAAGTAACCGTGTAACAATCGGATAAGCCCCATACAAAAGTGAAAGTTGCCGAAAGTTGACCTGAAAGTGCACCTAGAAAGTTGAAAGTTGTTTAAGCGTGCATTGTCATCGGGTTCTGAGCTACCCTGAAAGTTTCAACTCGCTGGGTGGTCGGGAAGTGCCTCAAAATTGAGATACAAGATTCCAACCGGACAGACAAGACGACAGACAAGCAAACAGACAAGAAAGCGACCTAAGAAAAACGTGGGAAAAAGGAAAGCATGTGTGCAATTCAAACGTGGTAGAAGTATGTCCACAAAAACACGTACATAATTCTTCCTATCTCATTTTCCCCTACGTTAAATCTTATGAATTTATGTGTCTGTCTCTTTTTACTGTCGCTTTTTCATTTCATTGACTTTCAAATCATAAAGATGCTAAAGAAGTTTTCACTTTAAAAATTCATACATGTTTAGTTACCAAATTTTAAGTAAAGATGATAGTAGTCAGTTAAAATGGGGCACTGAGTTAAATAATAGATAACCTCAGTTGTAAGCCACTTATCTTGATGCACTCTCTCTTTCTAATGTGGGTAACCTAATTCCTTATATCTCTACTGGATAACATTAATATGGTGTACAAATCTTATGATATTTGAAAATGTTTTTATTTTCAATTCATTCATTTTTTGTTTGAATTAAATTTAGTTGACTGATGTTTATAGGTAAAAAAATTATTACAACTAATAATTCAACTTGTTTTAAGTATTGAGCGGGACTCGAAGCTACGCGAGTGCTAAAGAGATCTGCGGTATTTTATTTTTTATTAAAGATATTAACTTCTCCTTGTATTGAAATTAAATATTGTAATGTATTTTTGGATAATAAAAAAATAACCGGATGAATTTGTGTTGTTTGATATATTTAATCCTGACGTTTCGACTCCTTTACAGGAGCTGTGATCTGAACACCTTCCGTGACCTTCGGCAATTCTATGGGAAGAGTACTCTGAACTTTGTTAGCTCAACCAAAAGAGCGATCGGTCAGACAAGGGATAAGTGTTTAGTCCCGCTTAGCATCCAATATAAGTTAATTTTTTTCCAGTAATATATTCTTAAGATGTAGTAAATATCTGGCACTTTCATAAATTAAATGTATTTTATTCTTTGCATTCACAATGCTATAAGATATAAAAACAACTACGCCTCCAAGCCCTAGGGATACTAGCTCATAGTAGAAGTTGAAAGAGCGTCTCGGTAGCTCAGCGGTCAAAGCACTCTCTCGAATAGCGAAAGGTTGTGGGTTCGTACCTCATCTGAAGGCTCGAAGGCAAAGTTGTTTATTTTATAGCTTAAATGATTAAATACTTAAAAGGTCTCGGTAGCTCATTGATTAGCACTAGCCCGTATAGCGAGGGGTGTGACTTCGAGTCTAACATCGGAGACGAGTTGAATTTTTTTCTGGCCATAACTTTTTTTTTTTGCAGTTAAATGCTTAAATCTAGTTGTTAAAATGAAGGTCTCTGTAGCTCAATCATATAGTATTAGCTCAGATGGCGAGGGGCTGTGCTTTCAAATCCCTTCTGTCACATCGCAGAAGTAAAATTTTTTTTTGGTTATATTTTCCTCAGCTATGATTAATCGAAATATTTTGTAGTAAATTCAAAATATCGTTAAGGTCAATGGTTTATTTTGTCAGTGGATATTAAAAATCGCAAAGGTCGGTTATCAAAAAATGAAATTAATAAAATAAAATAAATAGATATTAGCCATCACATTAATTGTTCTGAACAGAAGTTAAGTGACTAAAGAGCTTGTTTGATACTTTTTAGTTACTCTCAACTAATTAAGGAGGTCGTCAAATATATAATTATCTTAAAATATGTATATTGTTATCTCGCTTCTAGTTTTATGCGGATGTGTTAATCGAGTACGGTCACCGATCCGGATTAGACCTTGTAGTACGTTTTGTTTACACCAGTAATAATCTAATTTTGATCAGTAATATTAAAAATAAAATTGTATTAACTAGCGGCCCGTGGACAAAATTCTTTAATTTTTTACTATTATTAAATATTTTTCCGTTAGCACCATCTAGTGTCCGGTAGACGAACTACTTGCGGTTAACGCGTTGCTATGGTAACGCATATACAATGGAAAAAGAGCGGACAGACAAACAACAAATCTGTGATCTTAGAATATAGATTATTCCAACCGATATACAATATTTCGTTCCTGAAATAAGCAGAGATTAGATGTTCATTGCATAGTTACAATCTTACGGTATTGCCACTTTGAAGTGCCGGGTTTGATTGTTACGATTAAGTATGGAATAAATTTATCCGGCAAATGACCCCCATGTTTATTATAACAGGCCATTACTCCTGTCATGAAATTTTCCATGTATTTTTCTTTGTCGATGACGCGTTGGATCTTGAATTTCAGCTCGGGAATTGTTTCTGGTTTACTCGCATAAACCTTAGGTTTCAGAAAACCCCAAAGAAAAAAAATCACACGGCGTTAAAACGCATGATCTTGGGGGCCCCCAACATCAGTCAACTAGCCAGTTGACATCAGATTTTCGTGAGATATTTTACTCTGAAAATCGTGAAATAAATCGTTTGTTTCATGCGCGGTGTGGCAGGTGGCGCCGTCTTGCTTGAACCACATCCAGATCCATGCCGTCCAGTTGTGGCCACAAGAACTCGGTTATCATGTTCCTGTAAAAATGCCGTTCACCTTCACTGCAATTTCGGCCTCATCTTCAAAAAAGAAAGACCCAATCACGCCGCCTGACCAAAATCCGCACCAGTCAGTTGTTCGTTGTGGGTGCATTTCTGCCGTCCTTACGATAAGTGCAATAAGTCGAGTTTTCGGGCAAATTGACTTACCTACAATTTACGTACAAATGTGTGTATTACAAAAAAATCTGCTTCATTTTATAGTCGTATAGTAAAAGTTTCAAGTCAATAGCTATTATAGTTACGATGATACACAAAACAACATAAATTAAATCTTTAATCGCAATTATTTCGAAAGTAGCTGAAACAACTTTTTGCACTTATCGTAAGGACGGCAGATTTGTTTCTCGTGAATTTCTAAAGGATTTTCTGAGCCCCAAATTCGACAATTTTGTGTATTCCCGATGATACTTTTCAATGACGCTATCATGTAAAATTAACGTCCGTGAACTGACTTTACAGACAACCATTTTCTTTATCCAGGACACTCTTTTCGATTTGTAATTTTTATTTATTTGTGTTTTTCTCAATATCATAATCCTATATTAAAACAATTGTTTTTCACGGAACATATTTAACAAAAATGCACACCGTGTGATTAAGTTTTGATTAACTTAAGCCCGGTTTTCACTTTCGAGAAGCGCACGCTGTCTCTTTCTCACAATATACGGAATAAGAAAGACAAGAGAATTTCGGGAGCCTAACACGAACGTTTAAAATAATAGGGCCCCAAGGCTAAACCTCTTCTTACGGCTGTTTTAATGACTTTAGTCAAGTTTTGCATAATTACCTCGTCATAATAAATCTTACAGTTTTTTGAACTCAATTAGCGGACTCATAATTAGCGGTGACAAATACAGCTCCTTAAAAAGATAAGAAATATACTCTTAATAATAATGTTTCTTACGGCCACACCAATTAGCCTAGCCCAAAGTAAGCACTGTAAAGCTTGTGTTATGGATACTAGGGTAAAGGATAGACATCCATATATAATACATAGAAATATATTATTTTTAGAGTTATATGTAAATACCCATGACTTAGGTACAAAAGTTAGCATTCATCACACAAACATCTGTCCCTTCCGGGATTTGAACCCAGGACCGTCGGTGCGAAAGGCAGGATTACTATCGTTGCAAAAAACCAAAGACGACAATTGAAAATTACATTAAAATTTAACACTTTGTCATTTTTTATTCATTCGTTTATTTTTTGTAAATAAAACATTATTATGTAGAAATATTACACTTTTAGATATACAAGACAGTTTTTTTTTAAACGGTCACTTATTTATTTATGAGATTGCTATGTCACGTTACGAACACGCGTCCCTGTTTTCTCGAAGACAAAAGTGGAAGAAATGTATTCACTTGAATTATTCACCTACGAAATTCAGTTATCACAGTCAGACGTATACAAAACACACGTGTTAGGTTTAAATATTTTGTTCCGAATAGAACGATGGCGAAAAAAGAATTACGTCACTAGAGGAATTTCTAGGCGATTCTATTTTCTAATTCCAATGTAATTTAGGGTTTAAATATTATATATTTAGGGTTCAAATGTTATAATATTAACTTAATTTTTTAAGTATAATTTCTATTTAATCCTGATGTTTCCGCTCTTTTACAGGAGCCGTGAGAACATCGTAACATGACTGAGGCAATAGTCGTCATATATTTTCTACTACCTTAACATTATTTAAATCGGGCGAGTTCCTAATTGTTAATTTTTTATATAAATCAAATTGTTTTATTTTTACATTTTATTTAGTTAATAAATTCTCACTACGATTACATTACAGTATACTACTGAGTATACTACCAGTTCGGAAATAGGGAGGCCCTTCCTTATTCTGGGTAGATTTGCCCTAAAATATAATTTGAAGGAGTTATCATCGATTAAAAAATGACACGGCTCCAGTGTCTAGCACCACACGCAAAAGAAAATGATGGCACGCCAGATGTGCCATCCGCAACGAATCGGTTAACCATGGAGATAGTTTCTTGGAGGATATTCTGCTAACTTACTGCTGTTATTTGGTTACATATGGTTACAATGGGGTTGGCATGTCTAAACGACAAAAAATCCAGTCGTATTGCGGGCTACCACCCTTTCTTGGTTGCTATTCCTACCTGTCACACCAAGCGCTTCTCAACTTCTTTTATAATGCGCACAGCTAAGGAGTCGAACTCCCTCCCTGCGTCTGTATTTCCGAATACTTACAACCCGTCCGTTTTATAAGGCCATGGTGAATAGGCACCTTCTGGGTTAGCTCGTTCCATCGTGGATCCTATCTCAAACTCCGGGATTGATTGGGATCAAGAGCAAACCCATTAAAAAAATTTCTTTCTCTTCATTTAGATTAAAAAAAATGCTTTAAATACATTACTGATATTCCTCTTAGTAAGCTAAACGTTTGTGTTAAGGATGGATCCACGTCGTAGTGCATTGGCAAAGCCGAAACTCGGTCTGCTTCGGTTTAAGCTGCCGTCTCAACCTATATTCGGTCTAGAGGCTCATGTTTGGGTTGAGGTTTGACTTTTTATATTAAAGTTCCACATAAGCTGACTGAATTATCCTCTGAACAGTTTAATAAGTTTCTTAAAAATTGCAATCATAGAATAACAAATAAGGCTTTTACCATATCGCTGATTTAAAAAACAAGAATGCGTTAAGTTAATAGCCTTGATTATATTTTTTGTAATTGGAGTCTAGTCATAGTCTAGTCAGGGAGTATAGTCATTTATAATAAAATACCAAATCGTTTTAAGGACCTCCCTATAATCGGTTCAAGTCCTTGTTGCGTAATTGGCTGTTAGAAAATGCGTTTTACTCAATTGATGATTTCTTAAGACATAAACATATTAAAGATGTTGATGTTTTGTACTATCATGATCAGGTTTCGAGAATTATTTTTTTAAAATTATTTTTATTAATTTAAGACACATTTAAAAAAAATGTAGTGGTTAAAATTATATAAATTGTAATGTGTTGAAATATTTGCATGCTATTCTGATACGGCTAAATAGGTTATAAGCTCTGAATTAAAATTAACAACCTATTTGATGCAAATAAAAAAAATGAATTTGATGGTAACTCTATAAAACCCGTTCTGTGTAATAGTTTTTCGTATTATTGGTAGTCTGCAAGGAAAATTTACTTAATTGCTGTATTACTGTAATGTTATACATAAAAAGGGAGAAAAGCGGCCTTGCTGAGTTTCTTCCGGGTTCTTCTCGGTACAAGGTCTCCCGACGCATGACTTAAGAAGCTATAGCGTAGTTTTTGCGTTCAATATACGCATTAGAAATGCTTATATACAATAAAAATTTTAGGGATTTTTTTTCATAAAATACTTTAGGAATAAATAGTTTGGAATTTTATATGAAGGTACAAAATTTATTGTCATATTATTTAATTCTATATATTAAAAATATAAAAAATACCAGACTTACAAAAAAAGCATTGTTTTACTTATAATTATATATTATATATTCTCCATTAATTTCATTGCATTTCTATTAGTTCTTTGTGTTATATATTTTTTACGTATAATAATTATTTATTATTCCATTTTTTATTTATTGGGGTACACGAATTGTTTATCAATAAAAAATTCAACTAGTCCCAGGCGTCAGGCGAGACTCAAACCGACATCCCAAGCTATTATATCACCACTGAGTTGTCATTGACAATACTCGACCGATATCTGGTAAGGTTCAATCCATCAAAGACTCCTTTGAAACTCTTTTTTGCGGAGAAAAGACACGCCCTTTCGACTTGACTGCTACTTTCTGAGGTGTATCCGTGCCGATCACAGACCTTCTTGAGCTTCTCGGCATATGATTGTCACCAACTATCAATGTTGGCTCTTTCATTGAGAGTAAGGCTCAATTATCTTCAAAAAAACTTGGCATTCTGGCGAAGGTGAGAAGGTACATCACACCGGAACAGTTGCTCTATCTTTACCAAGCACAAGTTAGGTCGTGTCTGGAGTAATGTTCTCATCTTTGGGACGGTTCCGCCCAATATCAACTCCAGAGGCTTGAGTCCTTTGAGAGGAGGGCCAAGGAGCTCATCGTCAATGACGATCTTTTTAATGGCAAGCTGAAAAGTCTTTAACATAGACGGAAGGGGGCTACCTTATCCGTTTTTTATAAGATACATTTCGGAGAGTGTGCTGCAGAATTGCACAGCCTTGTTCCGCTGTCCCATTTTTTCATTGGTCAACCAGACTTACAAATAGGCGCCACCGTTATATGGTTGATATAA
Source organism: Calamotropha paludella (assembly GCA_927399485.1). Taxonomy (NCBI): domain Eukaryota; kingdom Metazoa; phylum Arthropoda; class Insecta; order Lepidoptera; family Crambidae; genus Calamotropha; species Calamotropha paludella. The sequence continues at coordinate 30,505,029 of OV656804.1, forward strand.
CTAAGCGTTTTGGTTCCAGTTTTGTAATCCGTACCGCTAAAGAGAGGAACTCTTTGCTTGGATCTGTTTCCTGATAAATACAATTTTGGGATCTTCAAGTCACGAGAGAATAAGTATCTTTTAGGTAAGCGCGTCACATCCTAGATCGCATCATCTCTTATCAGGCGTGATAGCGGTCAAGCGCTTACCTAATTAAAATAAAAAAAAGGATCGAACCAGGCCCTCGACTAAAAAGTCCGAATACAGTTTTAATAGCAACATAATATATTTTTTGTTTTATTTTTCTTGATAAAGATTTATCAAATCAAGAAAGTCGATAAACTCTTTGGTGTTACAAACTGTAATATAATAAGGCGCATAGATAATGAATGTGGCACAAAGAAAACTGTGTCGCAACCTTGATGAGTTACCAAACGTGCGATAACCCCGCTGGGCTCCGAATCCGCTATCACTGAACGAGATTCGATCGTTACGCAACCGGGAAGCAGAATACAACGCACTTTTAGATAAATTCATTGAACGTAATAAAAAAAACATTTTATTTTCGGAAGAAATACAACGTTAAAAGGAAATATTTTATTTTTTATATAAAACTGTTGATTATAAATAAGTCAATGCATTAATTTAATACGTAAAGACTTATTTATATATCTTTATCTATCTATCTATACTTATAATAAATCTGTAGAGAGGTCAATTCTGTACATGAAATATATTTTCAAAATAACTATCAGGGGGTGATTAGTGATCGATACTAATGCCAAAAATGCAATCAGTAAAATTTTTGTCTGTCTGTCTGTCAGTCTGTTTGTATGTTCCTTATAGAAACAAAAACCACTGGACGGATTTTAACGAAACTTGGTACAATTATTCTTCATACTCCTGGGCAGGTTGTAGTATACTTTTCATCACGCTACAATCAATAGGAGCAAAGTAGTGAAGGGAAATTTTGGGAAAACGGGAGAAGTTACTCCATTTTTTAAGCTTCCGTCGCGTTGCGAGCCTTAATGGTTAAAGTTACATAGAAATCACGTATGATGGAAATATTCTACATAAAATTATCTATAAAATATCCCGCAACAGCATATGTCTATCTTTTATAGATAGACATATGCTGTTGCCACATATAATATCGATAATATTGGTAAGGATATGGGCTCAAATTTGCGCTTAAAGTTAAATTCACCGGAGCAGTCGATTATAAATAATTGTTTTCCTTGTGCTAGTTTACATGAAATTATGCACAAAATATTCAACTACACATTTAGTAAGAATGATGAATTAATTATATTTATCGGAAATAGGGGTAATGTCAACAAAAAAAAGTTAACCTCTTACTTTGAAAAATTAAAATAATTAGAGCTTAAAAAAATTGTAATGTTTACATTCCCCTACATAAAAAATTTGTCAGATGCGGAAAATAATTATAGATTTAATTTAAATATGACTCTGAATTTATTCAGTCAGTATAATAATAATTTTAATGTAATTGACTCTAACAGTATTGTTAGTAAAAATGTATATACTTTTACTAATGGTAGATATTACCTGCCTTAGTACTATAAGAGACAGATAGTGAATTCACTATCATATTTTTTATTAACTTCAGCCAAGAACTTGGCTAAACAAACTGACTCTATTGAGCAGTATAATAATATTATGACATTGGAATCCGTTCCAAGCTATTTAAATTAGATATAGAGACAAAAGAGGTATCCTCTTGCAAATATAAATACATAAATAATGATTTTAACATGCCTCTTATAACATTACCATTAGAGTCAAATAAAAAAAATTGTGTTCAGAAATGCCCTCAAAATAAATGTAATTTAAATAAATTAAAAAATATTAACCTGGTGCATCAAAATAGTAATGGACTATCAAAGGGCAAACAATTAGAGATGGAATTATTCATGAATTCAAAACAAATTGACATTTTGTGTATTACAGAACATTGGCTTGAGGGATGTGAACTCATGTTTAGTTTCAATAATCACCAGGTTGGTAGTTCATTCTGCAGAGTCAACACAGTACATGGGGGGTCACTGATTCTTTTAAATAAAAGTTTAAAATTTAAAGAACGGAAAGATATTGTGTCTCTCTCTGTAGAATGCATAATAGAACTATCATGTATAGAACTTGAGCAACTCATTGTGGTATGTGTATACAAACCTGGTTCCTCAGCTTATGATAGATTCGAGGAAATCATGGATGAAGCCTTGAACAAATTGAGTCGGTCAAAAAAATACTTGATTGTGTGTGGAGATATTAATATTGATCTTCTTACAAAGAATAGTGAAACTTATAGAATCTTAAATTTATTTAAATCACACAATCTTTTCAACTTATTTATGGAGCCTACTAGATTCTGTAAAACAACGGCAACCTGTCTAGACAATATATATAGTAATCTGGTACCTGTAAGTAAGAAAGTTATTGCAAACTTAGATTCAGACCATTGCGGGCAAATAGCTTGCTTCAAAATTGTCACAGAACAAGTCAGTAAACGTAAAATTATATGTCGACCAGTAACTGCTGACAGATTGAAACGTATAGAAATTGAATTATGTTGTAAACTTCCTTTTTTATCACCGGATATGCCACCAAATGATATGTATAATTTATTTTTTGAGTCATTTTGTAACCAATTTAATAAAATTTTCAAAACCAAAGAGATCACCGTTACTGTTAATCCAATGTTTAGCGAATGGGCCACTGCAGGAATACACAAAAGTAGGCAAAAATTGTATGAGCTGTACTCAGAAAGACAGTTTAATAGAACGGAATCTTTTCAAAATTATGTCAAGTCATACTCAAAAATTTTTAAGCAGGTTTGTCAAACTGCAAAAATTAAATATATTAGTTCTCAAATATATAACAGTACTGACAAAGTCAAATCTACTTGGAAAATTATAAATGCAGAGACTGGCCGAACAAAAGCTTTAGCAAATAATTATAAACTTAAAATTGATGGTAAATTTATTAGCTCGGACTCAGATGTTGCGAATGAATTTGAAAAATTTTTTACTCGAATTCCAGTAGATTTGACAAGCACTTTAGGCTCTTCCACCCCCATTGCAGAATCCTTGTTGAAAGAAAATGTTCCTTGTTGTAATACTGTATTTAAATTTAATTATGTTACTAAACGGGACATCATAGACACTTTTAAATCGTTGAACATTAAAAAAACTGCCGATCTTTGGGGAATATCTGTATATATGGTAAAGAATGTTATTGAAATAGTTGCTACACATTTAGCCTTAGTTTTCAACAACTGTATTGATAGTGGTGTGTTTCCTGATTTGATGAAACTTAGCAAAATAACTCCATTGTTTAAATCTGGTAGTACTTCAGATCCCTCTAACTTTCGTCCAATATCCGTACTATCAACATTCAGTAAAATTTTTGAAAAAACCGCGCTTAAGCAATTACAGAAATATTTTAGTAATAATAACTTACTACACATTAAACAATTTGGTTTTACCCGCGGACGGTCCACGACTGATGCTGGAATAAAATTGTTAGAATCCATTAATGAGGCCTGGGAGGAGTCGCAGGATGCCTATGGTGTTTTTTGTGACTTATCAAAGGCTTTTGACTGTGTCCAGCATCAGACGTTAATCAGGAAATTACACTATTACGGTATCCGTGGTACCGCTTTGGATTTTCTCACTTCTTACCTAAGTGACAGGATTCAAAAGGTGGTCATCAATGGAGAGCAGTCGCCTGGATCATTTGTAACAATGGGGGTGCCGCAGGGCTCAATATTGGGTCCATTTCTATTTCTGGTATATATTAATGACCTCCCTCACCTTGTAAGACGCGACCATGAGATAGTCTTGTTTGCAGATGACACGTCTTTAATATTTAAAGTTAAACGTGGACAAATTAATATTGACGAAGTAAACATTGCACTCTCCAAGGTCGTTCACTGGTTTGGCGCCAATAATTTGTTGTTAAATGAAAATAAAACAAAATGCATTAGATTCACTATGCCAAATGTTCAATTAGCTAAAGCCAAAGTCCGGGTTAGGGATGAGGAAATAGAGCTGGCCAATCAAACTGTATTTCTATAACTTTAGATTCTAAGTTACAATGGGGTCCTCATATTGAATGCCTATCGAGCAGACTCAGTTCTGCAGCATACGCCGTAAAAATGATTCGTCAGTTAACAGACGTAAAAACTGCACGCTTGGTCTATTTTAGCTACTTCCACAGTATTATGTCGTACGGGATACTACTGTGGGGAAATGCCGCCGATATTGGCTGCATTTTTGTGCTGCAGAAGAGGGCTGTTCGGGCGATCTATAGGATGGGCTCCCGAGAGTCTTTAAGAGAAAAATTTAAATAAATTGGTATTATGACTCTACATTCACAATATATTTATGAAAACCTACTGTATGCGCATAAGTGTAAAGATATTAAATTCAGAAAAAATAGTGACAATCATAATTACAATTTAAGAAATAAAGACAAGCTAGCAATGCCCAGGCATAGGCTCCATAAAATAAGCAACTCCTTTACAGGTCACTGTATACGAATGTATAACACGCTGCCATGTAACATGCATGACTTGTCAATAAATAAATTTAAATTTTTAATTAAAACTCAGTTATGCAAAAAGGCTTATTATAGTGTTAAAGATTTTTTGAATGATAAGGCAGCGTGGACCTAAAAGAAATGAATTGCTCGTTCTCTGAATCGTTTTGTAATATGCACAATTTGTAAGACATTTGGCGATTTTATAAGAGTTTTGGCACATGAGTTTCTTGCCCGATTCTTCTCATGTTAGCCCCTACGTTCGGAATCGGGTCGCTCGTGGCGATTACATGCGCGGCATCAACTCCGCGGATGTACTTGCCGCTAGCGCACGGGCTATCTTTATTATAAAAGAATATTATCTTGATTCTTCTATGTAAAAATTGACGATTTTAAGTGCCCGCAAGGGCCTATGAAATAAAGTTATTTTGATTTTGATTTTGATTTTATGGTTGACTCACAATAACACGTGTAACTTCTGATAGCTTAGCAGTTCGGAGCATTCTGATTATATTTGTTTACTCTTACGTTTACAATACTCTCACTCATCCCTTATTTAAAAAAGTTAATAATATATAAAAATCCAGTGTCACAATGTATGTTCCCAGTGAACTCTTCACCAACTCAACCGATATTGATGAAAGTTGGTATTTATGTGTAATTTGGTCCAACTGAAGAGATAGGATAGTTTTTTTTTAATTCATAACAGAAACGCGTGGCTGGATCAGCTAGTATATAATAAATACGTGTTACGGTGTTTGACCGCAATAAACTCTGAAACTACTCGACTGATTCTGATGGTATTTTTTTCATTTTGGTGGATTTGTGCCAACTTAGGACATTGATTTTAATCATAACAAAAAAAATGCAAATAGTATTATTTGGACCACAGTGACGCGTGCCCGGGTCAGCTAGTATTTCTATAAAAAACAACCACGCCTCCGAGCTCTCGCCCGGATAGCGGAAGGTCGTGGGTTCGAGTCTCACCTGAGAACTCGGAGGCGTGTTGGATTTTTACAGGCATATTTTATATCTTACTAGCTACCCGGCCACGCTAAATAAATAAATTAAAATGAAACCTACCCTATATTCTAAGTCGGAACTAATCCAGCAAAATTAAAAATAAAACATCAAAATTGATCGAGTAGTTTCGGAGCTTATCGCGGTCAAACACTGAGAATAAAACCTGAGAATAATTTGTGAGCCAATTCGATTTCTTCTAGTAATTTCTATTAAAATCATTAATCAATCAATATATTTATTTCCTAGAATACGGTTACAAAGGATCTTATTGACTAATATTCCATAATATAAAGTGCAGATATAAGTAGTTAATAACATAAAACTAATAACATAATTCAGGTCATAATTAATAACACAATATCGACAAAAAATGTTTAAGAGAAATAAAATTCAGGATGTAAATATTACACTGGTTTTCGTTTAGAAAGTAAGAAAGAAACACCTTTATTGGCTTCGCAGAAAAAAGATACATGTCACAACATAAAACATAAAAAAATAATAAAGAGAAAAAAACATTGTACCCAAAGAGTACATTTACTTAAACATTACATAACATACCTACAGCGAGGCCAATTCGGACCCTGCCTCAGCATATGCGTCTGCGTCATTCTAAGATGGACAGAGTGACGCAGAAGCGCTGGTATCCTGGCAGGGCCTCAGGACGTACGGTCGCACACGCACAAAACAAACAATAATAAACGTACAAGAACACAGAATACATGGAAAATAATAAATAAAAATGGATTAAAAATAAACTAAAAGTAATAATAATGCACCTAAAAAAATAAAATAAAAATAGATATCCAAATTCGAACTATAGTAATTTACTATAAAAAAAATTAAAGACTAGACTGTAATGACTACGTTTAGACTATGTCTTAGTCATTAATATATTTACTAAGGGCTAATAAATGAAATAGTTACCTTAAAAACTTGAAAAATGTCATCAATATAAGGCAACACTGAAAATGCAAAAAAATCCTATAGTTTTCTGTATGAGAGTTTCCCTATAACATTGTAAGCATTTTATTATTGACTAGTATATACTGGTTAGATATTTTAAAATAGCCATAGCTAGCCATAACTACGTATGCTATAAAATAGAATAGGAAAAATGGCTGTTAAATATAAATTTTCCTTCAAGTGTTGCTATTATAACGTACCATAATCTCGTATCACGTGGCGTTTATGTGTAGGGCTGGCAACTTTCTCAAAATAGTTTCTACTTAGGAAAGAGGAAGTTAGCTACTTTATTTTGTTTTATAAAATAAGTATAGTCATAGACAATGCACTCCTTTTTTTCTTTTTATTTGTGGCTTGCACGATTTGTACATTTAGTCAGTGTCGAGTAGATAGATAGATAGATAGATAGATAGATAATACGTTTATTCAGTTGTACACACAAAATACATTACCATTATATAGTCTAGGAAAATAACAAAATAAAATAAATAACAACCAACATTGGCAGGTACCTGTGTGCAGCAGCAGGAATAGGGTCAAGGCTCGATGCAAAAAACAAATTCACCTGGAATTAGGTGAAGCACCGATTTTCAGCCATCACCCTAGCTGATGGGGCGCAAGTGTGATGAAACAATGAAAGTCAATGTCATATGTGTACAATTAAATTGTCAAAGAGAGTGGAGTTAGAAAAAAAAAAAAAAAAAAAAAAAGTAAGTATAATTACGAGTAAGAACTAGTGTTCTTGAGTATTTTCTTAATTTAATGATGATGAATGAGCAGTAAAATATATTTTTTCCTAGGTTTCAGTAAATGTGTGGGGTTTTACTGAAATCTTCCCGTGGATCTTGAGAGAGCAGGAAAAGACAACTTCCGCTGCTTTGTTACACTTGCCAACACTCTTGTATGTTCACAAACACTTAGTGGTTAATAATCCACCATTATGACGTACTAATATCCACCACAACACATATTTCAACAAGAGAAACAAAACCGCCAACGTGACGCTTCCCGCTCCCACCAATAAGCCAAATTCACTGCTTAGTGCAGTGATAGTGACCATGTCTACGAGCCAAAGTTAATAGATTTTCCATAAAAACTATTTTTTATTTTTTCATTCGGATGAAACTAATCTTATGAAATAATATAGGCATATATATATATATATGCCCATATTATTATTATTATTTTTTTTCAGAACTTTTTCGTTAATTAAGGGGGATAGCCAATGTTGACGGCCGAAAATTTAGTGATTTTTAATTTTTTTTTGACCAAGTAAGTAGAGGAATTTTTGGATCGGAATTTTTATTTTATTTAGTACACATCTATTATTTTTCTACAGATTTTTATTTAAAAATAATAAATAGTTTTTACAATATAAACGATGCCGTAGCACTTGAATAAATTTTCCCCTCCATAGTCGCATCGATTTTACAAAAGCCGGTACTCCGAAAAAAAATAATTGTTATCTGTATAAATGTAGTTATCGTTGTATGTAGCCGTTTTTTTATTTTGATTTTTTACAAAATGGCGACCGATTGACAATATTTTAATTATTTCGACCGTTTTTTTGGTTTTCAAACAGTTTAAAAAATATTAAAAAACGAAATTGTTCAAATCGGCTACGCTTAAACTTAACCACTACTAAGACAAACAAAACAAAAAAAATTGATATTGGTTAATAATTGTTCGAGTTATTGATGCGACCGGTAGAAAAAAGATGTTAGGAGAAAAATGTATTTAAAGATTTTAGTACATTTCTCTCATAATGAAATCATGTATCTTTTAAAATCTTCATACCTATATTAATAAATTAAAAAACCCGATTCAAAATTTCCTCTAAATACTCGGTCAAAAAAAATTTTAAAAATCACAAAATATTTCGGCCCTCACAGTGGCTTTCCCCCTAAAGTAAAGGCATAAAGTAGGAAGGGAAACTTCCTTAGATTCCACTAGAAAAAAAACAACTTCTCTCAAGTGTCAGGTAGGCGGGATTTAAATTGTGTCAATTTTTGTAAATAAAAAAGAAACATATTTAAATTTAATTTTCTTTTTCAATCAATAAAATATTCATTGAAATTTGTTCTTCCAAGACAAAACTACACAAACATTCTTTCAAAAAAGTCCTTAAAAACACTTTTCCAGTTTTCACTTTTATTTTATCATTTACTTCGATACCGACATATGCCTATCTACTTAAAATTTATTTATTCGAATAAATAATTCAGTTTTCCAGTTGAAAAAGAAGAACGCCTTGAATTTGTTGAATATATTGTTTGAATAGTTGCAAACTAATAAATAGTTTCCGGCATTTTATTGAATGTCATATGTCGATTTAATCAATTATTTATTGGCGATTAAGTGTTATTTATACTAGAATAGTATTTAGATGCTCATATAAGAAAATTGCCTATTTGTAAAGAATACTTTTAATATTATTTTTTTTACATATTCAGTTCTTACTATTTCGCGTACTTCACACATTTAAATAGAACGAAAAGTCATCCTTTGATCACGACTACTGTAAAGGACGAGAGGTTTAAATATAAATTATGCGCAAAAGACCGTACAAAAGTTGTTTGATTTAAATAACTACGTTTGATTTTTCTTACTAATATTTTAAAACATATAAAGATGGTCGTTCGTTATTAAAACTCGCAAATAGGGGACAAAGAGAAAAATTGTGTATTTAAATAGTTTCAAAGTAAGATTACTAGGTATAGTCTCCGGCAAGTAAGTTGAACATGATTTTGAAATCACGTAACATGCGCAGTAGCAAGTTTACGTACATTATTCACTATTGCGCATGTCACGTGATTTCAAAATCATATTCAACTTATTTGCGGGGGACAATACGTCATGTGTGCTCTACTAAAACAATTATGTAAACCCGAGTTATTGTATATACATATATTGTTTATGATAAATAGGTTAGCGTTTGTTCAATATCTCGCCTGATGGTAAACGACGGCGACGATGCGATCTAGGATGTGACGCGCTTGCCTAGAAGATACCCCTTCACTCGTGACTTGAAGACCGCTAAATTGTATTTGTCTAAAAACACAGACTCAGACAAAGAGTTCCACTCCTGAGCAGTACCTATCACAAATTGTAATCAAAACACTTAGTGCGACTCTTTGGTATATCAGCCATATAACGGTGGCGCCTGTTTGTAAGTCTGGTTGTCTGATGAAAAAATGGAGACGGTGGAACAAAACTGTGCAATTCTGATGCGCACTCTCTGAAATGTATCCTAAAAAAACGGATAGGCTAGCCACCTTCCGTCTATGTTGAAGGATTTTCAGCTTGACATTAATAAGATCGTCATTGCCGATGAGCTTCTTGGCCCTCCTCTCAATGGACTCAAGCGTGTGGAGTTGGTATTGGGCGGAACCGTCCCAAAGGACAGTACTCCATACACGATCAAACTTGCGCTTGGTAAAGATTGAGCAACTGTTCCGGCGTGAAGTACCTTCCCACCTTCGCCAGAATGCCAAGATTTTTTGAAGATAATTGAGCCTTATCACTACATAGTATGAAACAAAGTCGCTTTCTCTGTCCCTATATCCCTATGTATGCTTAAATCTTTAAAACTACGCAACGGATTTTGATGCGGTTTTTTAATAGATAGAGTAATTCAAGAGGAAGGTTTATATGTATAATTCATGCATCATATAGTAGCGCATTGCATCCGGGCGAAGCCGGGGCGGGTCGCTAGTTCTCAATAAAAGAGATAAAATTTAGAGTAGTATTATTTGTAAGGTAAACATAATATTACAGTAAACGTAGTACTCCTTAAAATATACAATTTATCAGTTTCACCAAACTGAGTAACCGTCTATTTTTAAACAGTAAAAAGTGCTCGCGCAACAAAAGGATATTTCGTACCGATATATCCACTAATTAATGTTTTGTTTATTAAAATCGTGACAATTTAGACCTTGTATTCTTACACATAAGGATCATTAACGTCGAGGAGTAAGCAAAACAGGAAACAAGAGTCGCACTATCGTGAATTTCTAACTCGTTGCGTTATACACACGTTCAGTATTGGTTTCGTTATGAATTTATCTTTTGCGGTTTTCGTGTATAAATTTTGTTTACCATATTCAATAATTAATATTCATATGTTTACTTATTTCGACAGTGGTATTTTAAGTTTTTTTAAATAGAATAATCCAATCCCCAATATCACTCCCGAAAGCCTGCTGCTTTAGGCTGCTAACCTGCTGGGATGAATTGGGATGGCTGGAGTAGACAGCAAATCCAAGATACGCACAATGGTCCAATCAAGAGGCGAAATGCGGAAAATCCCCGCTAATCTTAACTAATATAACACTAATAGAAAGACTCCCATACAACAAACAATTTTTTTTACTTAACTTAAAGTTTGTACGGAACCCTTTGTGTGCGAATCCGACTCGCATTTGCTACTTTTAGAGGAATATTCTCACATTCGAAGGAAATTTTACACAAATTTTTAACAATTGGTTAGGATGAAACATCCGTTTAATCTCTGATTTTTACTTTTTTTAAATAGAATAATAAGTACTAGAAAAAAACAATTCGTCTCATAGCTATTCTCAGGTGCGACTGTTATTAAGTTTATTTTCTGGCATTTAAATAAAATGATATTTAAGTTGTTACAAATTACACAGCATAATAATAATATTTCCCACAATCACACCAATTAGCCTAGCCCAAAGTAATCACTGTAAGACTTGTGTTATGGATACTAGGGTAACGGATAAATATACTTATACGATTCATAGATATGTAATATTCATAGAAATAAATATAAATATTCATAACTCAGGTACAAATGCTCGTATTCATCATACAAACATCTGCCCCTTCCGGGATTCGAACTCAGGACCGTCGGCGCGAAAGTTAGGAAATAATAATATAAGGCAAACTTATAATATTATAGTTTTATCATAAATCTATAAATAGGAATCATTTATTTTATTCCATAAGAAAGAGTTAAAAGTACACTTAACAATTGTTAATTGCATTTAAATAAAACATTTTGTTCACGGTTTCTTTGCCCATAATTTATATTAAATTCTGACGATTCGACTCTATTACTTTGTAAATAAAAGTAAGATGGAGGTCGGTCCCCTTGCTCGAGTTTCTTTCGCCAGTTCTTCTCGGAAGGGCCTCCCAATTTCCGAATTGGTAGAGTAGTGTACAGTAATCGTAGTGACAACTTAATATATAAAAAAAATGCAAAAAAAAATCTATTTGGGTATATATAAATATTAATATTAACAGTTAGAATATAAATGACGACCATTACCTTAGTCATCCTGTGATAACGGCTCCTATAAAGGAAAGTGCGCGAAAGTGTAAGAACTAAATTGTTTATTGCCTTAAAAATGTATTAGAAATGCTACATTTGTGGTTTGTGTAGGTGTCAGAAATGAAATAAAAATTACTATGATCTAATATGTGAAAGTTTTGCTAATTGGAAATAATCAAAAGAACTTATATAATAAGAAAAAACGAAACCTAAGCACGAGTCAGCATTACACAGCGCCATCTATGAACTAAAAAGAAAATCTAATATAATACTAAACAACAATGATATCTTTGTACGAATTGGGCACACTAATCTTCATTCACCAAATAAAAAATAGCAAATATATATAGGTAGTGCCCATTTCAAGTCATACGCGGGCGTTGCGACTCCAAGGTCGCTCCGCTGATCTCACCGACCATTTTTTTCTGCACAACTATTACGTGACCTGTTTTAGATGAACACAATACGCCATGGGATTACGTACAAACATTGGAAAACTTCTAACCACGTCAACCGACCGGATAATAATCTCTTCGGTCACACGATTCCCATTGTACGTCGTGTTATTTACATACCATCATAGCAATATGAATTCTATTTCTTATACACAAGGAGTCGGAGTTGGCTGTGGAGTATTGTCGAAACTTCTACCATGTTGCAGAAGTAGTTCAGTGTTTCTTTTCTACACTTTTTTATGCGACCAATTTTTTGTCGGCGTCACATTTTCACGGGCGCCGTGGTGGGTCTTCACTTGTCTATGGTATGACTAAATGCGCTATTTACTCTATGCTATTGAATATGTTATGTTAATAAATGAATAATAATTACTATTTAGTTCTTTGTTGCATATAATTTCCAAGTAGTAATAAATACAGACACCATTCACTTGCAAAGGTGGACTTTCAAAAGATCTTTATATTCCGTGTATATAATCAGAATGTTTAATTTAACAAAACAGATACCCGTTTACTCGGAGTTTTAATTTACCCATTTTAATTTAATTATTTTTATTAAATTTTAGCATAACTTAGATTGGGTTTAGTCATAATCGGTTAAATATTGTTAAATTTCTTCCTAACGTATCTTTTCATTTAAGTTGTTTTATTAATAATTCGTAATTATACAATATTGTTATTTCCTTGCCAACAAACAACATTTATTTGAAATAAACAACTGCATCAGATATTAGCGTATACCGACTTTATATATTTAATCTTGATGTTTCGAATTCTTCACAGGAGCTGTGATCACAGGATGACTAAGGTAATTCTCATTATACTCGTAATTCTACTACTACCTTTACAATATTTAAATAGGGCACGTTTCTAACTATCAAAATTATTGCAAATCAAATTGCGTTAATACGTGTTTGTGTGCGCATGCGTAGTACAAAGCTTGAGAGAAGGCATCACAACAACCGTGGTATTTCGTATAAGTGTACGCATTATTTTTGAAGGTTTCACTTCTACTACGTGTGAATTGTACATATGCTTATTTGTTATTTTATTGTATCTTCTGTAAACTGCCGAGTCTACCACCAGTTCGGAAATTAAGAGGCCCTTCAAGAAGAACTGGTGAAAGAAACTCAGACTAGGGGACCGAGCTCCATCTTAGAGGTCCCACTTTGATCTGTACTGATCAATGAAGAAAAGAAAAAAAAATTCTTCATTGACTCGAGCCTGGTATTGTGATAGCATCGTTGTTTTTGAATAATACAAGTATTTATTCTCTCTTCGGGTGATCAGAGGGCTGGCAGCTATTTCGCGCAGAGAATCAGTTTAGCAATTCAGCGAGGTAATGCTGCCAGTGTTCTGGGTACCATGCCCCAAATTGGAATTTTGGATGACATATTCTTTTTGTAAATGTATATATAAATATTTTAGGGTTAATTTTTCACGATAAGTTTTTAGCTTGATATTGTTGTATACATATTAGTATTTAGCTACTTAGATTCAGAAAAATGTATGCGATGTTATATAATATTTATTTATTTATTAGCTTTTACGCGCAGCTTCGCCACGTTAATGTAGAATAAAAGATTAGTCGTTATATTTTTATCCCTCAGAAAAGTACTCTTTTAATCCTATGTCCTTTACTGTAATCAAGAGAAAATGTATGCTAAATTTCGTCATAATCGGTTGAACAGTTAAGGCGTGAAAATATAACAAACAGATTTACTTTCGTATTTACTATATTAGTTAGGATTATGTCATTATACTAGCTGACTCGTTTACTCGTTGCTGTAGATCAGTTGCACTTGCAATAATTTTTTTATTATAAATTGAAATGAAACCTATCCTATGTCCTAAATTGGAACAAATCCAGCAAATTCATCAAAAACCGGCCAAGTGCGAGTCGGACTCGCGCACCGAGGGTTCCGTAAAATATTTTTATTATATGACGTAACTAAAAATTTACGGATTTCGCAATTTTTCCTTTATCTATGCTATAAGACGTTGCTTTGTACCAAATTTCAAGATTCTGAGTCCTCGGGAAGTATCCTGTAGGTTTTGATTCCCTTGCGAGTGTCGGAATTTTGCGGCATAAACTGCTGTATCTTTTGATTGCTTTGGCTTAGAAGTTTGAGTTTTTCACAGCTCCAAGGGACAGTAGATCTGAGTATTTGATATAAATTTCAGCTTGATACATCCACGTGTTCCTGAGAAAAAGGGTCTTGACAGACAGACGGACGGACAACAAAGTGATCCTATAAGGGTTCCGTTTTTCCTTTCGAGGAACAGACCCCTAAAACATCAAAATCGTTTAGTTTCGAAGTTCATCGCGGTCAAACACTGTGACTGGGAGTTTTTATATAAAAAATTTAATACAGCATTTTTACTAAAATCATTGCACCCTAGCTTTGTAGGTAGGTACTTAGTTCGTAGCCGTAAAAACTAGATCAGACAATATGATAAATACCTGTACCAGTTGTTCTAAAGAACCATAGCAAAAAGATACCCTTAGGTGACCACCAAACATCTGAGGTGACCTTTACCATCGTCGTGTATATTCATATATCAGTTTGCCACCAAAGTGGTACAAAAAAGGCCATTAACTCTCTTAATAGTAAGCAAGATATTGCATGTCTGTCTAGGAAGTGCTTAATCATTGCAACCTTGAAGAGGCTCAGGGCGTACAAAACATATGAGATAATTTAGTTAGCTATTTGCCAAACTGAACTTGCAGTAAAAAAAAACAAAGAAATTTTGCAGTTTGTCGTTGAGCTAGGTAGCCAAAGGTCCTGGAGCAAAACTATTTACTACATGTATGTATGTATTAATAATACTAAATACAAATATTTTTTTGCCATTTAATAGTGTAGGCAGACCCCTCTCTCCCACTGGGCACTCTGGGCAAATGCCCAGGGCCCCGCGATCGATATGGGCCTCCTACTTCCTGCCAGATCACTAAACCAATAGCGACACTTATTACTGAAAAAATGATTTAATTATAGTAAATTGAACCTCAATTAGGGACTATATTATCGACTTGCTTATTAGCTTTTGCATAAGCGAGGCTATTCTATTGTCGCTCATAAAAGGCTATCCAATTTCACCATGCTTAGATAATTTGAAGTATGTGAGAATCGCCCCATTTAAATAAAAGATTATCTATTTTTTGACTATCAATAAAAAAAATCTAAAACCTTGTTTATATACTTTCATTGTCTATTCTAGTAATAAAAAAATTCTTAAATGCCTAGGGCCTC
This sequence comes from Calamotropha paludella, assembly GCA_927399485.1. NCBI lineage: Eukaryota > Metazoa > Arthropoda > Insecta > Lepidoptera > Crambidae > Calamotropha > Calamotropha paludella. The sequence goes on from OV656804.1 coordinate 30,520,562, forward strand.
CAATAGGTCAAAGACGGCAACGACGTGTAGGTACAAATAATGTTGGTGTTCAGTTTAGAAATAAATAATAGCTTTAAACCTATTTGGCCATATAGAAAAGCACGCAAAAGAACATTATAGGTATCCATCTATCATAGAGCTAAACATAATAAATTTTACAAACTAAATGAAAATGTACTGATAAATATATAAAATTATAGTTCATTATAATAATATTAAAAAATAATATAATAAAAATAATATTAATAAAATGAATCATCAGATGATGATTCATTTTATTATTATTATTTTATTTAATTAAATCGCTTTTATTCAGTTGAAACTAAAACTAATAAATGCATCAGTCCCATTCAAATTTATACCAAACGATTTTATTAATCCATGTCATTTGTATTTTAAAAATTCGTCAATAGAATAAAATGCTTTTTCTAGTAACCGTTTGCGTAATGTTTTATGGAACATGTTGGTTGGGAGCTGTTTAATGTCATCTGGTATTTTATTATAAATTCTGCTACATGCGGCTAAACCATTTATTAAGGAATGTTTTTCGAACAGTCTCAAGGATAATTTTGTTAGGGCGTCTAAGACGTCTCGTCGTCCCTTGTTGAGCTTGCGTGAACAAATGGTTATTACCTTTAACAAATTTCCAATTTCAAATAAGTAAAGACTGGTAAGAATTAAAATTTGAAGAGTTATGAAGTAATCTACTATACTTTTTCCAATGTAGGATGATACTTTTGACAGGTGTCACTTCCTTATTGCTACGTACTAAGATTGCGTAGCATAGGAGGGTATAATAGCAACTTTATACCCTCTATATAGGTGTCAACTGTCAAAAGTATCATCCTACTTTGGGCAAAGTATAATATGCCAAATTTTAGACTGTTGCGACCTGTCTACCAAACAACTGATGCAACATACATCTTTGTTGCTTTCTTTTTGTCAACAACAAAATATATAAATAAAAGGTAAAAAGATTAAATGAATTTTCTCCACCCGTGCAAAGACGGGACGGGCCGCTAGTAATTATATAATTAACGTAAATTTCGGGTAACTCATAAAAATTATTTAATTTTGTTAAAGTAAAACTTGTATTAGAGACATAAACCGACTGTTTGATGCAATGGTAGCCCTAGTGGTAGATCCTGGCTTTGCGTCGGTCCTGGGTTCAAGTCCCACAGGGCGAAGATGTTTCTGTGATAAATAAGAGCATTTGTACCTTCGTCATGGGTATTTATATATCTTTCTTTAGACATTACATATTCATGTATCATATAGGTATGTATGTCTATCCGTTACCCTAGTATCCATAACACAAGCCTTACAGTGATTGATTTTGGCTTGGCTAATTGATGTAAATGTAACAAATATTATTACTATCCATAAATAAATGGTAATATTTTTCAGACAAAAGTATTTTTGTACTATGATCCGAACCCCCATATAAATAGGATTGCTACCAGGACACTAGTTAGTGATTAATTCAATGGCATTTGGATAGGTTTCTATGAAATTTGGTACACACCACAGATGTTGTTTGAATATTCGAGATGTTATTATGATCAGTTGGAAAACATATTGAGCAGATATTTAATTTAATAGCGGTTGATTAATTATTGCGACAGTAAAACATGGACAGTAATAAAAAATCAATTAGTCAGTTATTTTATCATACAATGTCAATTCTAAAAATAATTGAGCAGTCCAATAACTGAATGAGCGGTAAAAATGATGGAATGAGCGGTTCGATAAATAGTTCGGCAGATCATAGTGAGCGGTGACACCCGAACTCAAATTTATTGAGAAGAGAAGTGGCGGAAGCGACCAATCACAGGGTTGGTTAGGTTAGGTTATAGAAATGCTTAGAATTAAATTCCTTACCGACAAATTCCGATTTATTACTGCCCACACGTAACCGCTCGTTCAATATTTTTTACCGCCCATTTAATTATTTTCCTGCTCAATTATATATTTACTGATCCATTTCATTATTTTTTATTTCTCATTTTTGTTTACTTTACTGCTTAGTTTTAACTGCTGAACTAGTTATTAAATGTAGCATTTATAATTTTTAACTTACCAAAACTGCTATTTACAGCTGCCTCTTTAAATCAGTGCCTAATATAAATCCTGGGTCAACATATATAGATATATAGTACACATTTCGATAAAAGATGTCATAGCGAAATGTTTATATTCATGAGATGAAGTCGCGAACACAAGCCAGTAAATTCAAAGACCATATAATTTGTAAAAACTCATATAAAATGTTTAATATACAATGCCTAAAACAAAACAAAGTGTCAATAACTGAATGCATTTTCCATTACTTCCTTTAAACAACAAAAAAAAAACTTTATCAACATACTTTTCATTATCTTATCCAAAAGGATTTATTTTTAAAATAGTTGTATTACGTTTCAAACAATTTAGAGTAAGTTTTTAGGGTTCCTTGTAGACACTATTGACAGTTCTTATTCGTAAAAAATTGTTAATCTGGTAACAAATTCAAAGTATTCTCTGTGAAAATCAACATAATAAATGTTTCTTTTCATTGAAGCAGCAGCATGATCTTCCATGGATCAGCTCTAAGGACGCAATGTCTGTTACACCATAACTTCCCGAGTTATTAACCGATTTTATTAATTTTTGTGTGTAATTTGGAATTTTGGAATTCACAGAAATAAAAAAGTTATGACCAAAAAACATTGGCTGTATGGGATTTCCCATTGAAATAAAAGGCGCGCGCTTTTTGAAAGTTTTCATTCTTATGGAATTTTGAAATTTACTAAACATTATTGATTTTTTTGGTATTACGCTCCGCTTCAATAAATGGTGCTAGGGGGCTTTCTGCTTAGCGACTGCATCGTCTAGTAACAAATATAATTATAGATTCGAAGTACTTATTCGAAGATATAGATATAGTTGATATTATAAAGAATCCAACTGCTTATTACCAAACGTACTTGCCTGATTGTTATCACACTCTTAAATCTCTGATACAATTGTGTTATCATAAAGATTGGCGTCGGACTCCGCGCCTCTCACTTTCACAATAAGTGCTTCTTATCGGTAGATAGCAAGTAGTAAACATCATAGTAAGATAAAGTTTACTACCGACCGGAGGTATTTAGGATTTTGCATGGTTACTGTTTTAAATACGAAAAGTAATCTTTGCCACTGTGTTTGCATTTCTGAAATCGTATTGATACGTTCGTCTTTGTCTCAGCCAATATGAAAGGATCTCCAAAATGACCGGTTCCCCTGACCTTTACCAGATCGTCGGTCCACCGAGCGGGAGGCCTGCCTACACTTCGTCTTCTGGTACATGGTCGCCACTGGAGAACTTTTCTGCCTCTACGACCATCTACGAGCTGTATGCCCCACCCACTGCCACTTAAGTTTGGCAATTCTGCGGGCTATGTCTGTTACTTTGGTACTCCTATTGACTTTCTCATTTCTGATTCGATCACGCAAGGAAACTCTGAGCATAGTACACTTCATCGCCCTTTGGTGACCTTGAGCCTTCTTATTAGGCACCACTGACTTTCATAATATATTTTTTTACAATCACACTAATTAGCCTAGCCCAAAGTAAGCATTGTATAGGCTTGTGTTATGGATACTAGGCTAACGGATAGACATAAATACATATAAATAAATAAGTAATATATGAGTCAAATGAAGATGCTCGTATTTCATCGACGATGCATCGGCGTTTTCTGGGACTCGAACCCAGGATTGTCGGTGCGAAAGGCAGGATCGCTACCATTGCATCAAATGGTCGACGAAAAGAAATAACTTTCATCATTTCACATCATCATCATCAAAGAAATAGGTCTAACAAACTAGAATATGAATTTCTGTTTGCAAAATAGAAATAAGCATTAATTAGATATACAATTAATAAATATATATAATAATATTATGCTTATTAATAAATATAATATTTTATGTTGTTTTTTTAATTCCTTTGTTATATACAACCTCGTCTAATAGGTATCAGTATGTTCCAAGCTGACCCATTAAAAATAAGTATGACGCAAATAGGTCATATGGAAGATGGGAATAGGTCTGTAAAAATAATTAACGATAGCACAGAGAGCTTCGTGTATAACTATAAAACTCCATGTAGCTGGCGCATACATATATGAAGTAGAGATAGCAAAATAAGCATTGTGAGTATTTTATAAAATCAGGTGTTACTTGGCGGAAGTCCATATCCATTAGTAAACCAAAAATATGTAGCTTACTTCCGCAAAATCAAAGCAAAGAGCACCGCCCGCTCTCCTGTAAATAAATGCAGAAATCGCAGACACCGACTCTTTCTAACACGGTCTTACAGGTCCTGATGATGCCCCGTGTGGGGGCGAAACCCGTGTAGTTGATGAAAGTGTAAGGTGTCTGCATTTATTTGCGGGCGGGCGCGCGGTGCACTTTGCTTGGATTTTGCGCAAGTAAGCTACATATTTTCGTTTTATTAATAAGCGTTGTGAGGCTTGTGGTTTATGTACTAGAATAACAGATATGCATTAATTGCCACCGGTTGACCGACGATCTGGTGAAGGTAGCGGAAAGCAACTGGAAGCTATGCTATTATCTATTATCCCGATTTCCAAACTGGTGGAATACTTAATAGTGTACACTGATCATAGTGACAATTTAATAAATAAAATGCAAAATACCATTTTTGATTTATATAAAATTTTAACAGTTAGGAACGTGCCCAATTTAAATATTCTGAAGGTATATGTATTACGACCATTACCTTAGTTATCCTGTGATCACAGCTCCTGTTAATGAGTCGAAACTTCAGGATTAAATATATAAAAAAAAATAAATGCGCAAATAATTCGGAAAAAATGTTTTATTGGAGCGGAGCGAACGAAGTGAGCGAAGTTCCCATGGATCAGCTTCAATGGCGCAATGTCTGTTACGCCATAACTTCCCGAGTTCTTAACTGATTTTAATATCTTTTGTGTGGAATCGAATCAACAGGTTTAGGATCAGATTGTGACGGAGCCCGAATTTTAAAATTCGCAAAAATTCCCATCAAAATTTTCTTTTTTTAGGTATTACGCTTCGCTCCAATATATGGTGCTAGCGTAGCTTTATGCTAAGCGACTGCATCGCCTAGTTTAATTGTGTGATGTCGAAAATATAAGAACATGGACATGATTTATTAAATTATAATGGTTAATCAATAAAATATTGTATGTGTCAATAAACATTCCTATTTAAACACACAGACGAACAGACACCGAAAGTGTTCTAACTTGTTTAAACTTGTACCATACGCAACGTAAAAAAAGGTTTTCATTTAAATATAGACCCTAAAGTTAGATAAATGAAATAGGCAATCACTAAAGATTTTCCTAGTACTTTAAGGTTGCTTTTCGCTGTAATATCGCTTTGAATTATACGAATAACAAAAACAGATAATTAAATCTGAAATAGAAGTTTAAATTAATTAATGTATCATAATACACGAAATATTACCATAGGTAAAAAAATTGAAATTATTTCTAACAAATATTAAGAAATAACTCAATACATTTGTTTTTAGGGCTATTCGTAACTTATATATTAATAACGATGTGATAAAACAATTCCAAATTTTCCTCAAAAACATTAATAATTGTTAATTTTCTCAAGTACATATCGAAAATAGAAATGAGTGTATTTGTTATTTTGTTCGAAACAGTTTCTACGATAAAGAGCGAATATGTTTTTCTGGCCTAGGGTTCTTTATGTATTTTTCTTTATTTCATAAAAGAAAAGCCAGAAATATCTACATCTACAATTATAGATCTGTGCAGTATGTCTTTTAGATGATAGATAGGTGCTAGTAAACCAGCTTTATTGAATCGATTACAGTACTTTACTCAGAGCAAAAGGTTCTTGGGCCTATTCCCCTAGTTAAGTTTGCTTTGTCAACGTGCAGTTTTTCTATATTTACATAAACAATCATCAAATAGATATTTTGTAATCGTGTCGTGTAGAGGCTGCATTATATTTAAGCTGGATGTCCACCACAGCAAAGAGAAGAGAGAGCTAAGCCTAGCAGAGGTAAGAGAGATTAGCTGCAATCGGTCTATCGAATATGGGTTACAAAGAGAAATGTGTTGGCTAGACTTTTATTAAGTCGAAAATTATGAGAAATCTCTATTACTGATTATAAAAACGTTACTTTTTTCTAAACTAAATGAATTTTCAGCAAAATAACCATGCTAATATTTGTAGTGAGCAATATCTCTTCATCATTTTGTGCCGGTTTCTATCTGGTATCAAGTTGATTCAGTTATAATTTCTTCAAAGAAAACTTTAGTTTTTGAAGTGAAAACTTCTTATGGCGCGTTGGGCACTTTTGTGGGTGAGCATTTTCAGCCGTTCTCGCGACAGATGAGATTTTACACAGATATACTCCGCGTGTATTCTTATAATATATGTATACTATACGCGCTCTTTGCATGGGCATTCGTTCGTGCTCTCGCGACAGACGAGATTACATACCTATATGTATACTCAGAGTGTATAGGTATGCGAGAGAGCTGCATGCTATACGCAGTCTTTGCATGGGCATTCGTTCATGCAATCGCGACAGACGAGATTGAGAGTTTTTTATATTTATTTTATAAATGAATATTAAACGGAAAATTTATTTATTTAAATATTTCATTTGACTTCTGTTGCTGCTATGGTATTGTGTTAAAAAAAACAAATCTAAAGTGTTAATAGAATTAATAAAAACATTGTTGTAGTGCTTTTGTAAACTATAGTGTTACTATATTTTGTATACATTATTACAACTGCTGGTTGTCATCACGGAAGTAAATTATTATTTTATTTGGTAAATTTTGTTACGTACATGATACGTACATAAACAAATGCAACACGTTATTAAATAAAATTATCTAAAAAATGAGAAACACGTGGGGTACATATATGTTTACAATAGTGTACAATACTATGAGTATACGCATAGGTATATATCATCTGTCTCTTTCTTCGGCTAGGGAGACAACTTCCTGTTTTACCAACAGTTACATTACAAGAATACAAGTTTAAAAAGGCGCTGCATTTAAAGTTTGAAGTTGATAAATTTTTACAAAATTATAGAAAATCTCGAAATTTTGGGAAATTAGGAAAATTAACTCTATGCTCATTTCAGCTAAGAATTAAAAATTATCGGAAAGCCGGAAAAGTAGGAAAACCTGAAAAATCTAAAATATACTCATTTTATTAGAGAATTTCACTAGGGACGTGATTCGATGGTCGGAAAATCGCTAAAAATTATGGGAAAGCCGGAAAAGTAGGAAAACCCGAAAAAATATATATGCTAGGATTATAGCTTAAAAAAATCTACATTTTTATTTTAGTTATATTTTGTTATATAAGTTCAAGTTTTCACTTCTGCCTGCACTCCCGGAGTGCAACCCCCATTTTTTTTTAACGGGTTCGCTCCTGATCCCAATCAAGCCCGGGGGCCAAGACAGGATCCAAGGTAGAACGAGCTAACCCAAAAGGTGCCTATTCACCCTGGCTTTAAAAACGGACGGGTTATAAGTACTCGGAAATAGAGACGCAGGGAGGGAGTTCCACTCCTTTGTTGTGCGCTTTATAAAAGATGTTGACAAGCGCTTGGTGCGACAGGTAGGAATAGCAACCAAGAAAGGGTGGTAGCCCACAGTGCGTCTGAACGTCCGATGAAAAAAGGGAGATGGCGGTATGAGTTTATGCAGCTCCTGAGCGCACTCTTCAAAATACATTCTGTAGAACACCGACAGACAGGCAACTTTGCGGCGGTGAGCTCAGTTGTAAAGCTTGCTCTTCACCAATTTGCGGTCTGTCCTTATGAATAAAAAAATCTGATGCTGGAGCAAAGCGAAACTAATGTAGCTTAGCTTTTAGTGAGCAATTGGCTTTAGGGTTAATCTTTGAGCATAAAATTCGAAATTTTCCATTAGTGGAATCCTAATAAATTATTTTTTTAAGTGGTCAAACGTTACTTAAAATGAACAAACAATATAACAGGAAAATTGTTTTTTGTGAAACTATTGTATACGACAGAACGTTAATTAGCAATGAGATTACATCGGGTCGTATGCAAACAGGAAATTGTCCGTGTGATCTGCTTCTAATTAAACATTTTTAATACACATGAATTATTTTATTATAAATTACTGAATAATTCAAATGTTATGTGACGATTAATATTTTAAAACATTTCAAGTATTCGAAATATTTTCTCATCAACGTTCTGATGAGTTTAAATACGCAGCTACATTGGGTATTGAAAATATTTTTTTAACATGTAAGTAAACTGTCAAGGTCTCGGTAGCTCAATTAGAACACTATTAGCCTGGATAGCGAATGTTGGGTTTGACTTCTCCCTGATATCTGAGGCTAGTTAAATGTTTGGCTATTAAAATTTCTTTGCATATAAAATACGGTTTCGTCCTTGACGGTTATGCTGACCGTACACGGCAGGAACAAGTGCGCGAGATTGTTTGTAGTCACAAACTGTTGAATATTTATTTTGCTCCATACGGAACGGCGTGTGTCGCACGATCGGGTGGGAACCGAACGCGGGACGGCCCGGCCCCGCTACTCGGATGTAAACAAAATTGTAAACAATACCACTTGATATATTAAAACAATTATAAATTGCGCATATAATGCGTAGTACATACGTAATGTATTGGGATGAGCAAGAGCATATGCAGCAATGGAAGCAATCCCAAGGCTGTTACACCTACAAGTTTAAATTCTCAGTGAGGTGAGATTGTATCTCACATCGTTTGTATGGTTTCTTGGGATGAGAACTTTAGCTTTTACCACGTTAGAAATAAAGAATACAATAATTAAATACAATTAATCTATAAACATTTTAAGCAACTTATTGTTTAATTCCTTCACACTATTCTTTTACATATGGCGTCTTCTCGGCAATCCGTATTTTCAGATATCTGTAATTACACCGATAGGATATATTTTCTACCACATGGCTATTTTGAGCCAGCCTCACTTTTAGGTAGATAGAAAAAGGATGCTTAGATGGTTAGGACATGTAGAGACGGACGAAAGAAGATTGAGAAGTATTTAAGGCAAGTGTGCATAGTCAAATCGGTAAAGGCAGACCTAGGCGAACTTTCAGGGACCAAATAGAAGACGAAATTGTAAAAAAGTGGTCACTTTTTTCTGAAGTTTCGACTCTTTCATAAGAACCGTGATCACAGGATGACTAAGGTAATGGTCGTCATATATTTTCTACTACCTTTACAATTTTAATCGCGCACGTTCCTTTTGTTATTTTTTTATATGAATCAAAGTGTTTTATTTATATTTTATTTAGTTATTAAATTCTCACTATGATGAAATTGTATACTACTGAGTCTACTACCAGTTCGCAAATTGGGAGACCCTTCCGAGAAGAACTGGCGAAAATAACTTGGGCAGGGGGCACCGACCTCCATCTTACTATATTTGCAAAAATAGCTAACTACATCATTAGGTCCTGCAATGTGTCTTTGGAGGTTATTAATTTTTGATTAATGGATCCCAAGCAGGTGGAACTGTCCAACCTCCATCTCTATTGAAATTAGGATGTTTCCTGATTTCAATAGCCTCTTGCAACACCCTAGGAACAAATCTTTGTTCTCCGTCGAGAATTTGAGGTTTATCGAATCGAATGTAGTGGTTTGGCCCCTCAAAAGCATGCTCACACACTGCAGACCTATTATCGCACCTATGTTTTATGTCAGCTACGTGTTCTATAACGGGGGGGTCCTATACTACTCTTTATTTGCCCGATATATGAGAGACCACAGTCAATATTAATTTTGTAGACACATGCTGCCTGAAGGGGTATATTACACTTGACAGGTCGTAAGAATTTGTAAATCTTTCTGGCTGTTTTGAAGTAAGTATAATGGGAACTCACTTCAGAATGTTCCCAATCTTATCAGTGACCCTCTACATGTAGGGAAGGACAGCAGGTTGGCGTTCTACTGTGACTGATTTGGCGCGGCCTCTGTGACGCAGTCTTGGTACTCGCAACTTGTTAATTTGTAGTACTCGCTTTACATGCTGAAGCTCAGCAGTCAGATGTTGTTGGTCACAGATTCCGTGAGCTCTCTGAAACAAAGATTTCCCTACGGTAGCCAACTGTATAGGATGGTGGTGAGAGTCACCATTTAGATATCTATCTATGTCTTGTTTTAATTTGGGTTTGATTTTGATTCCTGCTGATTTGAATATCTAAGAAGGCTATTTTATTGTCTGTTTCCAATTCCATAGTAAATTGTATGTTGGGACGTATGGAATTGAGGTGACTTAAAATGGTTATGGGCTTTATCTTTTTAAGTCACCACAATAAAGAGTTAAAATTATTTTATTATATTTTGTTTTTTGCCTTCAAGTATATAAAATAATTACTATATCAAAGTTAATAAAATAATAATTTTATGAATTCTCGAACACATTAAGTAAATATGCATTACGTGATAGATATGATTTCATCATTTCGATCTATATCTATATGGTGACCTTGCGCGGTGACCACATGTTACCGAAATTGCCACTTTTTGTGACATTGTTGTACTGTGGGAACAAACCTTTCTAGACGGGAAGTCGTGTGTCGTAGAAGGTCACCACATTATGTTATTACATCTTATATTTGGTATTTAAATATAAAGTTAATGATGTATTTTTTCTTGCATTCGGTATGTCATATTTCTATAAGATATAAAATACGTTTCTAAAAGAACAACCACGCCTCCGAGCCGAGCTAACGTTCAACATTGATGAAATGATGATAGCGCATAATGAATAAATAAAAGTCTTATAAGCTAAATTATTATAATAGAAAAATACTAGAAAAAATCGACTCGGGTCACAAGTGAATTCTCAGGCGGGAATATTTATTTTATTTAAATTCACTTGTGACCCGAGTCGATTTTTCTAGTATTTTTCTATTATAATAATTTATCTTATAAGATCGCATTGAAAATGCATAAAATATATAAATCTTAATCAATAAAAATAAAAATCTTTTAGGCGTATGCCCATAATGTTAGTAACAAAATATCTTAAAAATGTTATTAGTACTTAAATCAAACATTTTTAAAATAATCATAATTATAGGACGGCTTTTAATGTCCTTCGAGAGACATAGTAGAAGTAAATACACGTTTGTAAATTTCTATGAGCCTGGCAGCGTCTCTGTAGCTCAGCGGTCAGAGCTCGGATAGCGAAAAGTCGTGGGTTCAAATCCCTGAAGGCTGTTTTTTTACAGACGTATTTTATGTCTTATAGATAAAATTGATGAGTCGTATAAATCTTTAATGAAAAATCATTTTTTAGGATATATACATACTCTTCCGTTATGAAAGAAGATTCTTCAATTTGTATGAGACCTGGGCCTCAATATGTAGCAGTAAAAACTCTATGAATATAAAAAATACTTTCTCATATAAACACCAGCCTAGCATAAAGTAATCACTGTAAGGCTTATGGATACTAGGGAAACGGATAGACATACATGTATGATACATAGATATTTAATATTAATAGAAAACAAATACCTATAACTTAGGTACAAATGTTCCTATTCATCATATAAACATCTGCCCCTTCTGGGACTCGAACCCAGGACCATCGATGCGTAAGACAGGATCGCTACTGTTGCATCAATTGGTCAATGGTTATCAAGTTTTTAATTCTGAATCATATAGTTATAATACAATCTGAAATACGATTAGTTAGACGCTTTTTTTTAATATAGGATGGGTTCGCTCTTGATCCCGATGAAGCCCGGGGGCCAAGACAGAATCCAAAATGGAACTAGCTAACCTAGAAGGTGCCTATTCACCTTGGTTTTGAAAATGGACAGGCTATAAGTTCTCGGAAATACAGACGCAGGGAGGGAATTCCACTCCTTTGCTGTGCGCATTATGAAGGATGTTGAGAAGCGCTTGGTGCAACAGATAGGAGTAGCAACCAAGAAAAGGTGTGAGCCCGCAGTGCGTCTGGATGTCCGATGGAAAAAAGGAGATGGCGGTCTGAGCAAATTAAGCTCTTGAGCACACTCTCCAAAGTACAGCCTGTAGAAGACCGACAGACATGCAACTTTGCGGCGGTGAGCTAAGGTGTGAAGCTTGTTCTTCACCAATTTGCTGTCATCGATGAGCCTCTCAGCTCTGCGCTGAATCGTGTCCAGTGCAGCAAGTTGGTATTTTGCTGGTATTTTCCCAAAGGTGACTGCAATATTCCACGTAAGATCGGATGTGAGAGAATAACGACGAGAGAGTGATGATGAACACAGATTAGGTATGAAGATGCTAACTCAAACGTAACCCTACTCTGTGTAGCTTCTAGTCATTATTGGGTTTTTGATGAAACTTTGAAAGACCCTTAACCGACCAGCTTGTGAAAAGGCTGATGAGAGTTGAAGAAGCGAGAGATGTATGTCAGGATAGTGGTAAATCTGTGGTATCTGCTTACCTCTGTGGAAAAAAGATTAAAAATAAACCTTCTTATGTACATTTAATAATACGGTCTATTTAGGAATAAATTAATTAACAATAACTTTCTTTGCACTGCTCCAACTGCAAGCTCAAAATGAATATTTTTTTTATGTTACGGTCTTCTAGGTAAGTTTATAGCGAATAGAAATAAAGAGAAAAAAAAAAGTTTGTTGTATGGGAGCCCCCTTAAATATTGATTTTATTTTGTTTTTAGTATTTGTTGTTATGGCGGCAACAGAAATACATAATTTGTGAAAATTTCAAATGTCTAGCTATCGCGGTTCTTGAGATACAGCCTGGTATCTCAAGAGCCGAGATAGAGCAGCCTGGTATCTCAGACAGACGGACGGACAGACAGCGAAGTCTTAGTAATAGGGTCCCGATTTTGCCCTTTAGGTACGGAACCCTAAGAAGTGTGTATCTAAAGGTTGCAAAGTATAAAATCATCGATATAATTTTTGGGTTTGTTTGTAATAATATCTGAAAATTAGAACTGATTTCAAATTACTAGTAAAATTGGAGATGTTATTTCTTTACGTAAGATCAGTAAGGCACATAATATGGTGTAATAAATTGTCAACATACGAAACAATTCGCTATGGAATAAACTAGTTTCGCTTACACACCTTTCTAAACGAGAGATGGTTGCTAAACGAATTAGCTTTTTCCATTTCACATCAGCTCATTAGGACACATGTGCGTGATTAGAGATGGAACAATACCATCTAGGTATCGATACTTTTACTCAATACCGTATCGGTCATGAGGTATCGATACCTACTTAGTATCGTAGAAAAAGTATAGCTACTTACTAGTATCGGACCGTTTTTTCGTAGCCTTAAGAGGTATTAGCAAATAAGAACAACAGTGTAAGTTCATGGTATGGTCGTTATTAAGTATTCATCAAATCTATGTTGATAAAAACCCCAAATAAATAAAGAGAAAAATGAATTTACCATAAAAATATATTAGGAAAAAAGTCACGATTTCTCTATTCATTCTCTCTGCTCTTCTCATGTGCTCCCTAGAAACAATAAATTTTCCAGACGCTTTCCGGTTAATCGATTTCTTTAAGCAATTATTGTTACAGGAACACACTCGAGTTTTTTGACACTCCTGAGCCGGTAGGTAGTATTATTTTCTTTGCTTCTGATTGAGTGTCCGACGAAGTACCGATAGAAATACTTATAATAAATTCCTTGATGTTTTCTTAAGTGTGTCATTTATTGCCTGTATATTATTGCATTGTTTAAGGATACTTACCTAACACAGATACTTGTTGACTTTGTTGTAATCAACGATTTAATGAAACCATAACACTACTATTACTGTAATAACATAATAATGTGACGACGTATTATATTGTAATTATGTAGTTACTTCTGTTAAAGCTGACGAGTTTCTTGCGCCTATTCTTCTTGCCAGTTAAAAGACGTTCTGAATGGGTGGTAGGTAAAAATGTTGGACGATACAAAACAAATTATTTTAAGTGCATTTGAACAAAGTTACTTTCATTACACACTCAGTTCTAGAGTATCGATGCCAAAAGTATCGAGTATCGATAACAAAGGTATCGAGTAGTAACTTGTATTTACTTTTCCTTCCCAATGCGTGATTTGCTTTCTACCATCAATAATTACTAATAAAAAAAGCTCACGTTCTTCTTTTGTCTACTGTTTGCAATGACTGATTGTAAATATTAAAAGTTATGAAAGAGCCTTAATTATATTTAATATATCATCGGTGTTCACTAAAGGTATTCTGACAGCCCGCTTTAACGGTCGGCGGCCCTGACTAATCGATTATATTCACTTTCAAATACAAGTGTTTAATAATAAATATTATATATTACACGTTGCTTAGATCATCCGTAGAATAATAAGCTCAGCATGAGTTCAACTATGTCATCAGACTTCGCCCGTTAAGGATTTTTTTTATGATTTTAAATATTTTTCCGTTAGCGCCATCTAGCGTCCGGTAGACGAACTATTTGCAGTTAACGCGTTGCTATGGTAACGTTATTGATACAATGGAAAAAGAGCGGGATAAACAGCGGACAGACAAACAACAAATTTGTGATCTTAGATAATAGTTTTTTGCATTTTTAAATGCTTTTTAAAGGATAATTCTTTTTAATAGAAAAGTACTAGAAATATCGACTCGGCTCACAAGTGAATTCTCAACCTTTGGATGTCGGGACCAGTGGTTTCCCAATTGAGCTACTGAACCTTGTGAACAGCCGTCGAAATTTTCTTGAATCTTTCTTCTTTTTACGCTGTAGGCCAGCGTTGTCTCATCAATGAGAGGAACATCTCGTAATCAATAGAAACATTTTTACAAATGTTTGGACCATCGTTTAAGATGAAACAGCTGTTTACTTATTATGATTTTTATATATTTTTCATATTAGATTTTAAATATTAGAAAAATAATATTTTTCTAGTCTTGTCCAAACAAGATGGAGTTTACTCAAGTTTTGTAAAAAAATAACTTTCCTTAAATATACAGTAAAAACAAAATAATATAAAAAATATTTCAATAAATAATTTTCATTCTAACCTAGTGTAAAACCGTTCAGGATTTGCCGGTAATTTTATCTGCAACAGTCGATTACTATACGCAATCGTCCATTGCAGTGGGTAGTGACAAATAGCTACCGGTTTCAGCGATCGTTTGGTATAAAACATTATCACCAGTTTGTACTCCTTCTAAATAAGATAACACATATCAATTGTACCAAGGACGTCTTTCACTGGGTCTTATCGTTGCTATGTTAAAATGAAATGAAAACAACTACCTATATAGAAATGCACTTAAAATAAGTTGTTTTGAACCGTCTAATATTTAATCTGACAAGAAGAACGGACGAGATATTTCTTCTCTGTCTTGTTATTTTTCACTAAAGTATAGTAATTGTACTTCGTCGTGTGTATTCATAGGATGGATGGATCCAAAATGAAATGAAAAATGAAACTTTTTCTGAACCGTTCAACATTTATACCTACCACACATTCAGGACCGCCTTAAACTGCCAAGAAGAATGGGCGCAAGAAACCAATCAGCTTTAACAGAAGTAAAGACATTTACAATATTATACGTCGTCGCCATATATAATCCACAAGAAACAATATTATTCTGTTATCGCAATAATAGTAGTGATATGGTTTCATTACATCGATGATTACAACATAGTCACATCACATCCATCCATCGTGTGGGTCCTACATAAGCGCGAATACTGTACTTTGGTGATAAATAACCAGACATAGAAATAATATCTGCGTCTAATTTTTAAACCGCCAACGGTGACTTGATAGATAGATAGATAAAAAGTATATTTGCCACGAGACACATTCACAACTCTTTATTCCATGATAAGTCTTATAATAGGTTTCTTAAAACTAAAATTTACCTACAGAGGTATTGTGGTAATCTTAATGTGAAGAATAAGCTACGTAAAGTCTGTTCATTCTAACTTGTCCTATTTTGTAAACAATCTTGGCACAACTATTTAACAAAATCACCTATTTAAAAGTGAAATAATAACAAAGTCAATAATCTATTAAAATAAATCGTTATTATAGACTGAAACCCATTGAATCTAGTTATCAGTTGATTTTTAATGCTGCATTTTCAATAAAAAGGAGTGCAAAGATTGTTTACCAAATAGGACAAGTTAGGATGAATAGACTGACTGTTGTCTAATAGGTTTCATGTGGTGACTACTCCTGACAAATCTATATATATATATATATAAATTTCTTGTTACAGTATTTGACCGCGATGAACTCCGAAACTATTCAACCGATTTTAATGATTTTCATTTTGCTGGATTTGTTCCCACTTAGGATATAGAGTAGGTTTCATTTTAATTTGTAATTTTTATTTTATTTCTTGCAAGTTATGATAACTAAGCCACAGCAACGCGTGGCCGGGTCAGCTAGTTATCCTATAAGTTTAAGTGTCAATAATAACTTTTGTTTATTTAGAAAAAAAATAGAAAAGAAAGAAAGAATGCTAAATTATCTTTCCAAATATATTCATAATATTGTTTAACCCTTAGAATGCGTTATCAAAATGATCCTATACATTTGAGTCCAAAAGTTAAGCGCAATGACAAAAGAGATGGCAAGAAGAGAGAATGCATGTGTGTGCAGCAAGAAGTGACAAGGTTCGGTGTTGTGTGTCTTTGTCACCTAATTTAGCTCTTTTCCTTTCGCGTAAATTACACATTTAAATCAAACAACGCTTTATTGTAGATACAATTATATAATTAAACTAGCTGACCCGGCCCCGTGTTGCTGTGTTATAAACGAGACCTAACCTATGTCCTAAGTTGGAAAAAATCCAGCAAAATGGAAAAATATCATCAAAATCGGTTTAGTAGTTTCGGAGTTCATCACGGTCAAACATTGTGACAGGGAATTTTTGTATATAATAGATAAAATACAAAATAAATCAATTCTGATTTGTATATATTTTTTACAGTTAGGAACGTGCACGATTAAAATACTGTAAATATATGACGACCATAACCTTAGTCATCGTGTGATCACGGCTCATGTAAAGGTGTCGAAACCTCAGGATTAATTCTACATATATATCTTAATATATATAAATTACGTGTCATGTTGTTTGTCCGCAATGGACTCCTAAACTACTTAACCGATTTTAATCAAATTTGTACACCGTGTGCAGTTTGATCCAACTTGAAAGATAGGATAGGTTTCATTTTAATTTATAACACAGCAACGCGTGGCTGGGTCATATATAAAAAAGACTTCGATGAACTCCGAAACTACTCAACCAATTTTGATGATTTTCATTTCATTTTGCTGGATTTGTTCCGACTGAGAACATAGGTTAGGTTTCATTTTAATTCATAACACAGCAACGCGTGGCCGGGTCAGCTAGTATAATGTATGTATATAATTTGTGATTTGTCTTTTACGCTCCGTTCTACACAATCTACGTGAAACAAGGTAATATTAGCCAATGTAACCAAATTGACGTGGTTTGTTACACCACACGCCGTGGGCAGTGGCGCCACTGAGGGCCATGCGTAAGGGCATACGGAGTTGAAACAACTAAGTGGTTAGAGATCAAGGCGCTTGTGATTATTTAAAGTAGAAAGGAATAGAACATTCTATATTTGCTTTAAGCACGATGGATATTTATATATATTACTATGAATATTACATATTTATGTATTTATATTTATATCTATCCGTTATCCTAGTATCCATAACACAAGCCTTACAGTGCTTACTTTGGGTTAGGCTAATCGATGTAAATGTTAGAATTATTATAATTTTTATTATTAATTACAGGTAAAAACCTCATACAAAAATATATCAAACTAACAAACATTACTAGTAGCTAAAATATTATATAATAACAATGATATGTATACAAAGTAGCTAGAACTACATTGAGTCATAACAGCTTATGCTAGACATAACATATCATTAATGGCAGTAGCAATAAAAAAATTAAAACAAAATAATTTACTTTTGGCATACGGAGACCACTCCCCATCTAAACTAACCACCTCCGCATCAGAAGAGTAAGTTTAAAAATAGTTTCTTTAATAATAAGCATTTATTATAACTTGTCATTAAAACGAACGTGGTTGTGTCGTTTTATTACGGAGTTATTGCCACCTTACAGCTCGAGCATCAGACCCTGCTTATCATATTGGAACAAAGTACTCGTCAATACGAATCGAGCCCAAATTGGATGGAGTTGTGTCGTTGTATTGTTCAGTTCCTATAACCACCATCGAGCTTTTCCATGTCATCATAATATTGCCACGCGATATACGTATGCATGCAAAATTTCAGCTCAATCGGAAATCAGGAAATGGGTCAAATTAAATTAAACAAAAGCTTGTAATATTCTTAATATATTTTTTCAGATTGTCATTATAATATTGAAATTCAAAATTACATAACAATAGCCATTTGTATATTACAACTAACTGCATCCGGTACAATGCTCTGTTTTGCTGATCTTTTTACTGACTATACATATAAACCTTCACTTTTTACAAAAACTTAAAAAGTTTCATCACAATTTGATCTTTGATTTGGTTTTACAACGCATAGAGAACACTAATACGAACATTGATTTTTATAAAAAACTAGCTGTCCCGGCCACGCGTTGCTGTGCCGACTGCAGTGCCATCTGCCGGACTGATTTGTGAATCTAAACCATTCTCAGATCCCCTTGAACACACACAAAAAAATTCATTCAAATCGGTCCAGCCGTTTAGGAGGAGTTCAGTGACATACACACTCACAGAAGAATTATATATATAAAGATATAGCTGACGAGTTTCTTGGGTCCGTTCTTCTTGTCAGTTAAAAGACGTCCTGAATAGGTGGTAGGTAAAAATGTTGGACGATTCAAATCATCTTATTTTAAGTGCATTTGAATAAAGTTATTTTCATTTTCTTGTGCTACGAGTGGTACCACGTTCATCAGCGAGAATCGAACTAGGTCCGTTATTGTTAAAGCTGACATCACAACCGATGCGCTATGGTCGCCTGAAATGTCATTATGAAAAAACCTGGAAAAAACAAAAAAGACCTTATATAAAATTTGTATTTAATATGTCAATAAAAGTAAACTACCGTTCGAAATCAATATGATCGGGTAGAAAATGTAAAGATAATATCTTTTCTTTTAGGAAACTGTATACGAAAAAGGATAGAAATCACGCAATCTATATCTATTTAAAAGTATACTTAACTTATTTTATTATAGTTTCAGTAATGTAAGCAGCTTTTTATGATCGACCAATGTACACCCTTCCCTTAGTTCAGGGTTCAGTTCAGCTTCAAGTCAAGGTTTTCTCAAATAACTGCAGTTTCCTCAAAAATGGTTTAGTATATTTTCACATGATTCTTCAAATTCTTCAAAATATACTTTTAAAGAACGTAAGAACAAGTTGATACAACATAACTCTACAAATCTCGCGTTCACGAGCGTGACGCGTTTCCCCCTTGTTTTGGCACAAAATTTTCGGCAGAACATAGTTAGAAATAATTTTAGAAGGCATAATTTGACATAACTTGTTGGCTGGCAATGGTCTAACCTGCAATTTATATAAATTTATGCCTTTTATTATGCCAAAGTAAATAAAACATAAAATCATAATGCAAAAAAGGGCTAAACGTAATTTAGTTTCCGTCCAACGTAGTTTAGCTTATTATTTTTATCACAAACTGCTCTTGTATTTGGTTCTAGAACAAAGAAATTAACCAATCACCTCCTTTTAGCCAGTACAAGAGTACTGAAGGGTAATTTCATAATGTGAAGTAAACAAGACAAGTAGTTCGTGACTCACGGGTTAAACGAAGGTAATGTGGACCATTTCGCTGTGACTTATGCTTTGTTCGGTTTTTTTCGTACAATTTACGTAGATATATGAGAATTAACTATTTAGTTTTTATTATGTAGAAACTTTTATGTGTTTATTCTTGTGGTCGGTTGTAAAAAGCTTTCTAATTCTCATCAAATATTAAAATTAATGTTATAAATTAGTTTTTCCGATGATATATAATAATTGGAAGAAATATTTTTGGTCAATTATTTTTTAACGAATACTGTTTCTTAACACATAAATAAAAATAATCCAAGATAAGGAGCTAAAGCATTTGTGTGATGGGATTCAGAAACAACGACGTACCACATGTATGGTGATCATAACCATAGTCATCTTGTGATCACGGCCCCTGTAAAGGAGTCTAAACTTCAGGATTAAATAAAATATGCGCTGGATATCCTATAAAAGCAGTTTTATTTCAATGTGCGTGGAAGTGTGAGAACTAAATAGATTATAGAAAAAAATGTTTTTACAATGACCCATGAAAATCAGAATGTGAGATACTCGACCATGTAGGCATCTATCACATAAGTATCTTAATACCTTTTTCTCAAGATCTTTTCATTGTCGTTACGGACGAAAAATGTTGTTGAAGGTAGTTAACGTTCAACATTGGTGGAACGATACTAGCTTATTGTATTAGTTAAAAAACGTTCGTAAATTTCAACGCGTCTGCTCGTGTCTCGGTAGCTCAGCGGGTAGAGCACTCGCTGGGATTGCAAAAGGTCGTTTTTGAATCTCACCAGAGGGCTCGAAGGCGTGGTTGTTTTTTACACGCGTATTTTATATTTTACTAGCTGACCTGACCACGCGTTGCTGTATAATAAATGAATCCTATCCTATGTCCTAACTTGAAACAAATCCAGAAAAATGAAAAAAAAAACATCAAAAAAATGTTGAGTAAGTTCGGAGTTCATTAGTTTCGGCGGTCAAACACTGTGACAGGGAATATTTATATATAAAGATAAATAATAATAATAATATTACGATCACACTAATTAGCCTATCTCAAAGTAAGCACTGTAAGGCTTGTGTCATGGATACTAGGGTAACGGATAAACATACGTATATCATACATAAATAAATAATATTTACAGAAATATATATTAATGCCCATGAGTCAGGTACGAATGTTCGTATTCGTCACATAAGAATCTACCCTTTCTGGGACTCGAACCCAGGACCATCGGTGCGAAAGGAAGGATCGCTACCGTTGCACCAAACGGTCATATATATAAAGATAGAAATAAGGTATTGTGAATGCAAAAAATTAAATTACATAAATTAATATATTCTGTTCTGATTAAAATACTTCCTTATAATTTACCAATACGGCTTGCAATAATGCAACGGATACAATTGACTACAACATTCTTGAAACTGCAATTGCCGCAATCGGAACTGAATTTAATCCTGTTTGTCATATAAACGGCTATAACAAACAAGGCACTTGTTTAATTGTTACAAATTCATCAGCAAGTACATTGGTGGTTGACGGAGTTGTACTGGCTGACTGGTAGAATTTGAACTATCTCTGGTTGCGACATTTGCGGGTTGTGAGCTTGCACTTGGCTGTTTCTCGTACTAGTTTAACAAGTAACTACTTTTACTGTTGATTAAATGGAGACAGATATGTGGCACGTTGATAAAAATATTTATTAACCCTGTCACAGTGTTTGACCGTGATGAACTCCAAAATTACTCAACCGATTCTGATGATTGCTGGATTTGTTCCGACTGAGGACATAGGATAGGTTTCATTTAATTTATATAACATTCAAATCAATTATACAACAAAACATATACCAATGAAAATAAATAATTATTGATCCAGCGAAGAGGACGGGAGACGACTTGTATTTGTATAAGTATTTATACTAGTATTTATATTTATATATATAAATATGAAATGTATAGAATATATGAATAAATATTATAGGTTTAACACGAAGAACGCCGAAAGATGCCAATTTTTTTCTAAATTGGAACTCAAAAGATATCTTTTTAAAACTTGAAAAATAAATATCTCATAGAAATACTGCATTGTGAATGCAAAAAATAGAATAAAATACAAAACTATATTTATACTGCAGTATCGCTCGTTGCGTGACTACAAAAATATCGATATAGTGCTTTGAACCACCTGTGTGTCCACCCGCCATAAGATAAATTATAACATAATATGTTGCAATATATGCACATGTTCAATGATAAATGCATTTGAATTTAAATGCATTATTGACATACCGAAGTGATAGGTACAACTTGAACATTTTATGTTAAGCCATTTAATAGCCTTTTGTCATAATTATATACAGGTTTATACCTAACTAGCTTTTACCCACGGCTTCTCTCGCGCTAATGTAGACTATAGAGTATTAGTTATATTTCTAGCCAGCGGGAACTGTACTTTTTTTAATAAAAGGTATCTTATATACTTTTCTGTACCCTAAAATGTTTTTAACTTATAGAAGGACATACAGACAAAATGTAAAAAATAATGAAATTGGTAGTCATAAAACGAATATTCATCATATTTTTTTTCCAAAAAAATAAATGTACAGACAGAGCCTACACAGATTTATATGGTATTATGTCGATGTACCATCATGACGACTGTTTTGTCTCATGGTAGCCTTCGCACAGATCGTCCTGGACTCAAGTCCCGAAACGTGCAGATTTTTGTGCTATTAATACGAGCATTTGTACCTGAGCCATCGGTATTTATATACATATATTTACGAATATTACGTATATTTGTACCATATTCGTGTGTTTATCCGTTGTCCTAGTATCCATAACACATTTCACGTCTTGGTAGTGCAAGAAAGTTTACTACATGTAACACAATAAAAGGGAGAGAAGCAACCCACTCCGAGTTTCTTGCGGCCTCTTCTCAGTACACAATCTCATGAGGACTTACGAAGCCATACCGTGGCTTTGACGTTAAATACACGCATTGGAATGCTCAAATTGAATAAAAAATATTTTATTTTTCATCTTATCTGGCCTGTGAATGCTTAATTTGTGTTAAAGTGAGAAATATTATTTACTAGCTAACCCGACCACGCGTTGCTGGTATAACCCGGCCACGCGTGGCCACATTCATTCAGGCGTTGCTATGGTAACGTTAATTGATAACAAAAAACTGTTATTCTTAGGCTTATGGTAACTATGGTAACTATGGTAACTATATATGGTAACAAACCCAGAAAGTCCTTCTTTTATATAGTAGAGATCATATGGGACATTAAAAGGCTGTGATTTATTTATTTATAATTTACAATGACCACAGTCCTTAAAAACTATTACAAAATGACTTTTATGGGTACAAACAGCCAATTGGGGACATACTTTATATAACAAGATGATATTCAAGTGGACTGTATCTTGCGAGTGTGTGTGTAGTCTATAATGTATGATGTGCAGTAGTGGTGTATACATATACACATATACACACACATAAACGTATATTAGGTTATTTCATATTTCTATGAATATTATTAGTAAGCAAGTTCACTATTTATTTATTAAAACAGGTTGTCGAGCTGCAGAAAAGGTCTACAGAGCCGAAATATTTACTACAGTAATGATTGATGATAATTATTATGTATGGTGACGAGGTATAATATTGTAAATGTCGTTACTTCTGTTAAAGCTGACGAGCTTCTTCCGCTCATTCTTCTTCTCAGTTAAAAGATGTTGAATGATTCCAAACTAATTTTAAGTGCATTTGAATAAAGTTGTTTTCATTTCATGACGTAAAAAATTACGAAAAGTTCGATACGATCCGATTTTTAAAGATCGGACTCGACTAGTGAGGCAATTGTCACTTGTTTTATTTATATTAAGAATGAGCATGTACTCATATAAAAAAGATTGATAACTAATTCTTTAACCAAAATAAAAACCGGTGAAGTGCGTGTTGGACTTCGCACGTTCAGGGTTCCGTACATGTAGAAGATATTGATATTTTTAGTAAAATATACGTAATAATAAATATTATCACCGAATTTCAAGTTATTATGTCAAAAGGAAGTTAAAAAATTTTAGAACAAAATTTTGTAAGGAAATCTGACTTTGTTCGCTACTTATTCCTTTGTTTTCCCATATTTTTAAAATAAAAAATACAGTATTTGTCTACTCAATCTATAATCTAAGATCACAAATTTGTTGTTTTTCTGTCCGCTCTTTTCATCGCTCTCTTTCCATTGTATATGCGTTACCATAGCAACACGTCAACTGTAAGTAGTTCGTCTACCAGACGCTAGATGGCGCTGACGGAATAATATTTAATAATAGAAAAAAATAAGAATTTTGTCCACCCGTGCGAAGCCGGGACGGGTCGTTAGTGAACTCTAAACAACTTTAAAGGGGTTAGGTGAAAAAAATTGCTGAGCTCCCCTTAAAAAATGTCAATTAAATAAATAAATAGTATATAACACAGATTGTTCTAAACCCGAGTCAGGTAGCTAAAATACTTGTGTTGTGGAAATCAGAAATAAAGACGGTACAATAAAGTTTGTCTTCATACCTTGACCCAGCTGGGGATTAAACCGTTATAAACATTATACGAGGCTTCGAATTTGGTATTAATTTGGTAACATTTGGTATGGAATCCTAATTGTGTGAAGTCCGACGCATACCTCGTCGTTTACGTTAGGTTTAAGAAATGGTTATCAATCTCCTTTATATAAATTCATGCTAATTCTCAATATAAATAAAGAAAAAGTTATGGCTTCCCGTCATCAAGCTTATACTGTAAGAATTTGAAGAGTCGCTCTGTTTGAATTTAAAGCCTGTGTCCAGACAAACGCGTGTGTGACAGCAATAGTTCTCCGTTTTGACCATTCGGATACGGGCCCCTAAAAAGAGTAAAACTACAAAATATACCGCTGTTAATTGGCACGATTCTTTAACTTGTATAGTAATTAATATGTCATAATGTTATCTCTTACCAAACAAATTTGTATTAATAGGTATTTCAATCATAACAATTTATAACAGAGTACCATGTTCTATATACCATTACGCAATAATTATTGAGAATTTCATCTTTCCTGATCGTTTGTGGTTTAATTTGGAAAGTTATAATTATCTTATTCGAGAAC
The DNA here is from genome assembly GCA_927399485.1 of Calamotropha paludella. NCBI lineage: Eukaryota > Metazoa > Arthropoda > Insecta > Lepidoptera > Crambidae > Calamotropha > Calamotropha paludella. Next base: position 30,545,590 of record OV656804.1, read on the forward strand.
ACCATTCACTTGGTCGTCAATATTAAATTTTATCTTTGACACAGTAATTTTAACGAGAGCTGAATATAATGGCTTTACGAAAGATTGTTTTAGGCGTAACGTATTTTCGGCACGTTAAAGTATAAAAAATAAAACAAACCAATTACTTATGTTACCGATTTCATCAAAGCAAATAAGGGTTTTTTTAATTCTACATAAGCAGGCGCTTGGCCACTATATCGTTTGATTCACTTATAACTTGAAGATCCCTAAATTGAATTTGTCAGGAAACACAGACTTAGGCAAAGAGTTCCACTCCTTAGCTGTATCTCAAAGTAGGAACCATAACGCTTAGTGCGACTCTTTCATATATCAACCAAATAACGTTGGCGCCTATTTGTAAGTCTGGTCGTACGATGGAAAAATGGGGACAGTGGAATAGGGTTGTGCAATTCGAAATATAAAAAACGGATAGCCTTTTCCCCTGAACGAGTTTTTCTCGGAAGGGCCTCTAAATTCATCATTCATCTCCATCGGCAACTGAATGGTTCCACAGTTATCTTAGCGGACGCAAGCAGCGGGTTCGTCTGGAGGACAGTATCTCTTCCTGGAGTCCCACGACTGCTGGTGTTCCGCAGGGCGGTGTCCTCTCTCCACTTCTCTTTGCTATTTTTATCAACTCTATCTCAAATAATTTATCTTCTTCCTATCACCTGTATGCAGACGACCTTCAAATTTACTGTCAGGCTCCTGTCACTGAATTGCATAATGCAGTCCGTGCTATAAACAATGATCTCTGTCGAATTGCAGAGTGGAGCAAATCCTATGGCCTCGATGTTAATCCCAACAAAAGTACCGCAATTATCGTGGGAAGTTCCAGGATGATTGCTAGAGTGGACTGGCAATTGCTGCCAAATATAAACTTTGCTGGCACCGATATTCCTTTTAGCTCGTCAGTGAAAAACTTGGGATTAATTTTTGATAATAATTTGAGTTGGCGACCTCAGTTAGAGGCCGTCAGTCGTAAATTATATGCTTCAGCAGCTGCGCTGAGAAGACTGCGTAATTTTTTACCCACTTCCACCAAAATTGCACTAACGCAATCTCTGTTGCTCCCTATTTTAGACTATGCCGACGTCTGCTATCTTGACATCACGGAGGAACAGCTTAATAAGCTTGAGCGTCTTCAAAATTTTTGTGTTCGATTCATATTTGGCCTACGCAAATATGATCACATATCTCAGTTTCGTTCTCAGCTCAAATGGCTTCCCATTCGTCTTCGCCGGAATACTCACATACTTACTCTGCTCTACAACATACTATTTAATCCTTCAGCCCCTAACTATCTTAAAGAACGTTTTAAGTTTCTTCACACATCAAACACGTTTTCCTTGAGGTCATCAGATAATCTTGGCCTTTATATTCCCGCACATAGTTCCACGTTCTATGACTCTTCCTTTACTGTTCAAGCAGCTCGTCTTTGGAACTCCCTCCCGGTTTCTATAAGGCGTGCACAATCCATTGGCGTCTTTAAGAATCTCGTAAGGGAATATTTTCTGTCAATTTAGGCGAGCAACGTATGGATGATGTATCCTACTAACTAGACGTTATGTATGTGTATTATATACGTATGTATGTATTTTTAATTTAGGTATATGTGTTTGTATGCTATGTATTTATGTGTATGTGTGTATATGTATGTATGTATACGTATGTATGTATATGTGAATATATATTTATCGTTTACACCGCCGCCTCTTACGCTTCCTTCCAGTCCTATCCATCCAAAGGTTGTCTGGAAGAGATCGCTCTGAGCGATAAGACCGCCCATTGTAACACTATTTTAAGTTTTCTCTTGTTATCTTATTATTTCAATGTGGTGTTATCAATAAAGTGTTTTGTATTGTATTGTATTGTAAATTCCGAATTGTTTGTAGACTCAGTAGTTTCAATAATCTTAGATAAGATGAAACAATTTCGTGTACTTATAACCCGTCCGTTTTCAAAGCCAGGTTAAATAGGAACCTTCTGGGTTAGCTCGTTCCATTATGGATCCTGTCGTGGCCCCCGGGCATGATAGGATCAAGAGAGAATTCATAAAAAAAATATAAAATAGAAACAGTATTCTTTGTAGAAATTTAACAATTAAGAACGTGTCCAATTAAAATATTGTGAAGGTAGTAGAAAATATTTGAAGACCATTGCCTTAGTCATCCTGTGATCACGGCTCGTGTAAAGGAGTCGAAATGTTACGATTAAATATAGGTAAAAGCGATTTTATTTACATGTTTGAAAGGCAAGGAAGTGTAAGAACTAAATGTGTGGTGTTTTCTTGAATATAACTTATTTATTTAAAATGATGAGTATGTCTCTTCGTTACCCTGGTATCCATAACACAAGCCTTACAGTGCTTACTTTGTATAAGGCCAAATTGTTGTGTGTGTAAGAAATATTATTATTATTAGTACTCTTTTTTGTCTTGCCGTGTTTCTTATTTTAGTTCTATATAAATGAAAAAAAAAATGAAGTTATACTTCTTTGGCGCGTTTGAGGAAAATTATGAGAATGTATTTATACGATGCGCGCGCATATCGAAACTTAAAAGCGACAGGATGAAGTTGGCTGGTAATTGTTGCAGGAACTGATAACTATATTCAAGGTATTAAATCATCTAAATTATATAATGGTGGTAAACAATAATTTATATGATATTAAAATAGCAATTTTATATAATAATCGTGATAAAAGTGGTTTTTATTTACTTTAGGTAGATCGGTATGTATTCTTTTTATTTGTTCAGAATATTAAAAAAATAGCATTTTTAAATTAATTACACTTCTTTTATTAAACCGCTATCAATTGCATATAATGTCTTTTTTTTTAAATTTGTGGTTCGATTCACAAACAAAGAATACTGGCACATTTTTAAGTTATTTTTGTTTAGTTACGCTAAATAAATACAACTGCTAACATGCGTACATAAGAACACACGTTTTTCTTTAAAAAAAAGGTAGTTAATCTTCCTATTTGGCTTAAATAGCTACTTGCAAGATGTTTCTTCAATAAATTAGAGCTTACGCAGACGATTTATTATACCATATGATCTTTATTAGGTGGAAGCATAAAGAAAAACTTCCCACTTATTTAAAATTGTTAAAGTTAACCGTATTCTCTAAACAATAAAGATGAAGTTTGCTTAAGTCCTATGAGCTACATCTTGATAGCTCTATGGTAACACAACCTGTTTTCATTTGAAAAATAAATACTTTATCGATTCAATAAGATCTCTAATAGCTAGAGGTATTTACTTACGACTAGGGTTGGGAAGTGATATGATACCGATAAGTATGTCGACAAAATTAATAACGATAGTCGATTATTTCTTTAACAAGACATTTGTTATTTGTGAGTTTTAATCTAAAGTACCTTTGTAATTAAATTAATAAAATATTACTAATTTATTGCAAATTAATTATTAGAATCAACCTTATTAATGTGATTATTGATAATTATAACATTTTTTCTTGCATTCACAGCAGTTAACCTAAAGTAAGCACTGTAAGGCTCGTGTTCTGGATATTAGGGTAACGGGTAGAAATACATATATGATACTAATAAAAACCCATGACATAGATGCAATAGCTCATATTCATCACACAAAAGTCTGCCTCTTCCGGGACTAGAATGCAGGACCATCGATGCGAAGGTAGGATCGCTACCGTTGCACCAAACGGTTTTCAAATCAGGGTTGGAACACAGATTTTCAGTATGTTAAAACAAGCACATCAATAGGCATCAATAGTGCTGCGTTTCTGATATCGATAGAGATATCGATAATGTCAAATGGTAATGACATTATCGATTGTTTGACATGTCGTTGCGTTATTACTTGCTACTAACAGGTAGTTTAACTGATTGCAGGATGCATAAGTTATTTGTAAACTCGCTCCTGATATAAATATTAAATTGTTATGTAATTACACACTTCATGCGAATCCATGCGAATGATTATTTAATAAAACACGTGTTTACATGTTTTTAAGGTTCCCTACCTCAAAAGGAGAACCCTTATAAGATCACTTTTTTTTCCGTCCGTCTGTTTGTCGTCGTACGATAGATTAAGGCTGAGTGTGACAAACAAACTCATTTTCGTATTTATAATATTAGTTAGGACTATAAGGTTTTTACCGGTATGGTATCTATCCTATCATTTGCGCAAACATATGTTCTTATCATATACCAAATTTCATCGAAATCGGTTTACCCGTTCTTGACATAAAGAAGGACATACAGATAGACAGACAAAAAATTAAAAATAGTATAATTTGTATCCGTGAGTTATACAACGAATATTTATTATAAAACTTGTCAAAAAAAAATGCACAAACAGAACCTATAAATTCATATAGTAGTGTAGATAGATGAACGAGTTGCATGTGCTCATACCGCCATCTTCCACTTCCCATCGGATATCCAGTCGCACTGCGGACTACCGCCCTTTTTGGTTGGTATTCCTACCTGACACACCAAGCACTTCTCAACATTTTTTATAATGTGCACAGCAAAGGAGTGGAACGGGAGCAGGGAGGGATCCCTGCGTCTGTATATCCGAGTACTTATAACCTGTCTGTTTTGAAAGCCAGGGTGAATAGAGCCCACGGGCGTAGCCAGGTTTTAGTTTCAAGGGGTTTCAAGGGTTTCAAGGGTTCAAGAAAATAAAACTACTGAAAGTGCATGCAACCTTTATATTATATGAAAAATATGTAAAAAAAAGAAACAGAAGGTTTATTTGATTACATATTTATGTACTACAGAAATAATCTTCTGTTTTTCTTTTTAAATATATCCACTACTTCATTCGCATCAATTTCTATCCCATAGTGAATATTCATAAGAGCCAAGACGTTCAGTCTGTTTTCACTCGTTGTGTTCTGCAAGTAGTTTTTAAGTCTTCGTAGGCTTGAAAAAGTCCTTCCTGGCGTAGCAGTGGAAACAGGTATGGACCATACCGTACCGTATGGTAGCCTATATTTGTAACAACGTGTTAATATTTGGATATAATTTTTGATCGCACCCAAAGCAGATTTTGGAGTAGGGGAGGTGATAGTCATAGCTGCTTAACACACTTCAAGATCTGCTTTGACGACAGATGTACTACAATGTCAAGAAAGTACCGGGAAAAGATCAATAATGTACAAAATATTTGTTATTCATCCAAATTTATTTTATCACCTTCAAAGTATGCTCCCTCAGTAACGATAACTTACGCCAACGAATAATCTAATCATCACAACATTTTTTAAACGCTGTTTCCGGAATTCAGTTCAGTTCTCGCCGCGAATTTTCCTTTATGTCTTCTACCGATTGAAAACGGGTGCCACGAAGTGGAAATTTGAAGTTAGAAAAAAGAAAGATGTCAGCTGGAGCCATATCTGGTGAATATGGTGGTCGCTGGATGATATTTGTTGAGCGTTTGGTCAAAAATTCGTTCTCAATGATGGCCTAGTGCGAAGGCGCATTATCGTGGTGCAAAATCCAAGAATTTTCTTTTCACAAATCTGGCCTATTTCGTGGAATTTGCTTTCTTAAATGCCGCATAACGCTCAAATAATATTCTTTATTTACCGTTTGACCTTCCGGCAAGAATTCCGAGTGCACAACACCGCGATAGTCAAAGAAAACAATCAACATGTCTTTGTCTTTTGATCGACTTTGGCCTTGTTTTTTTCGATTTCGGTTCAGTTGGAAGGCGCCACTCCGAAGTTTGTTGACTAGTTTGCATGTCAGACTCGTAAACCAGTAACAACGCGTTTCATAAATGTTGGGTTGGAATTGACTCGTTCTAGCATGTCTTCAGCGACTCTCATGCGATTGAGTTTTTGGAGAAAATTCAGGTCTTGGGGACTAGCCGAGCGGTAATATGTTTCATACCCAAATGATTATTTAAAATGGTACGCATCGACTCGTGAGATACAAAAAGTTCGGCGGCTATCTCTCTTAAAGTTAAATGATTATTTTCAGTCACTATTTCCTTCACTTTTGCGATGTTAACTTCAGTTGCAGACGTTGATGGCCTACCAGAGCAAGGCAAATCTTCCATCACATCTCGACCGCTTTTGAACACTTTGTTCCACTCATAAGCACGTGTTTTTGATAAAGTTGATTCACCGTAAGCTTTCTGTCACATTTTCAGTGACTCCGAATACGAATTCCATTGGTGATGCAAAATTTCAGACACACTCTTTGTTCGATATTTTTGTCCATTATGAAATTCGCAATATACACTCTTCATCATCATATCAGCCGTACGACGCCCACTGCTGGACATGGGCCTCCCCCAAGGATCTCCACAACGATCGGTCCTGTGCTGCCCGCATACAGCGTTTTCCCGCGACCTTAACCAGATCGTCGGTCCACCTCGTAGCGGGCCTACCCACTGAGTGACGTCCGGCACGCGGTCGCCATTGGAGAACCTTTCCGCCCCAACGGCCATCAGTTCTCCTTGCTATGTGTCCTGCCCATTCACGCTTCGATACTCCACGACATCAATATACACTAGATGTGATATAACTAAAAACAGCACTGTATTTTATAGTAATAACAGATGCAACTCAAACTTCGCGCCAAAATGGAAAACAGTTGTGCCAATCTAACAACAACAAAAAAACAAAAATTTGAATTCGGAACCATAAACAAATCATCCATTCCCGATACTTTTTTGACTCAATGTACTTCTTTCGGGTAGCACTGCCGAATACATAATAATTGCGTCTTCAATTACAGAACTGACCGCAAAATTTAAAGGTAATACACCAGATAATGTCCCAGGCCCACGTCGGACGCCGGAGCAATCCCTGCGGCGTGTACCCGCGCAAGGTTTAGCGTACGCCCTAAATGACGACGGGCGGCGGCGGGTGGTAGAGAGCGAATCCAAAATACACTATTAGTGTAATTATAAGTTATAAAATAAGTTATGCTGGCCTCTCCTTATTTTGATATTATTGATGTTGATGGGGGGGGGGGGGGGGGTTTGAACCCCCAAAACCCTCCCCCTGGCTACGCCCGTGATAGAGACCTTCTGATTAAAAACATTAATTATATCAATCAAAATAATGTTTAATATTTTTTGTTAATTTAAAATTTGACATTTTGTATCGTCACTTTTGTAACGAGTTACGAGTTTGATGCTAGTTCGTGTTGCTTATAGATGGTGGGAACCCGGAACCCATACAGTACATAAATACAGTTATAATATCAAGAACACGCTCCATAGGCCTTGGCGAGGCGTGTGAAAACACTACATGCGCAGTAACTGTAGGATTCAAATAATTATTCATAATGGAATAGATCCTTAGGCTGGCAGTAGATGTTCGATTATCGCATCGGATTACTTTAAATATAAAAAAAATACTGAGCTTGCAAACGCGTCGAAATTTACAAATGTATTTTAACTTCTACAATGAGCTTGTATCGTTCCACCAATATTGAACGTTAACTTAACGAGAGTAATATTTTTACAAATATTAATCTTACGATGGAACTAGCTATAATAATGTCGTGGGTACGAATCCCACCTGAGGGCTCGGAGGCGTGGTTGTATTTTACAGGCATATTTGATGTCTTATAGAAATATAGCTTTGTGAATGCAAAAAATTAAATACATAAAAACACGTTTAATATTTAATTTTAGACCTTGTATCTGCATTAATAACGTTTGTTTTTAGAAATGAGATACAAGTATCGAGTCAAAATTTGTCATTGTTGTAATTTTTTTTTAATCGACCATTAATGCAGAACAAGATGAACGGGCGCCAGAAAGCTTTAACAGAAGTAACGATATTTACAATATTATACAAAGTCACCATTCACAAAACACAATATTATTAAATATTTCTATTTACGTTTTTTGTATTTTTTGTTGCATTGTGCACACTTTTTTGCTCTTTCATTTCAATCTCTGTAAATTTTAATTCAATTCAATTTATTACATTCCATAATGTATACAGAGGTGGTAAATACATAATTTAAAAGTTCAGTTCAGGCCCTGTACGTAGACTAAATAATGTAGTCGAAGCATATTTACTACACGATTTCCGTTTTCTCAATTAATTTTCTGGTTATCCCTAATCCCTAATAATATTATAAATGTGAATGTGAGTTTGTTTGTTATGCTTTCAGTAAAAAACTACTAAACCGATCATTATGAAACTTCGTACATATATTCTTGGAGGTATTAGAAGTAACATAGGATACCTTTTATTGAAAAAAAAATTTGCGGGCGAAGCCGCGGGTAAAAGCTAGTATGTATATGAAATATATTGTTTCCTTGTCTCTCTGATATTGTCAATATTGCCCGTGACAAAACTTGTTTTTTTTTTCAATTTTCTGTACGAAGTCGTTATTCTACTAAATACTTCATGGTACTTCATGATTCTTTCCTTAGTTCAAAATTCAGTTCCACGAACAGCTATAAAAGGGGGTTAAGCGGTTGATGCGGTATTTTCACGGCTGTAGTTCACCCTAGGCGGCTTCTATAAAGGCTATACAGCCTTCCTAGATACTTTCTAGGTGTTTTTTTAGTCAGTAGAATCTGTCATAACTTCGAAGCCGTGTCGGAGTATTCATGCAGGATTCACCACCCCAATCCACCGCGTTCGGAGGATGCCCACGTTGCCAGGTGATTGAAAAAAACGCATGTATGCAATTCACACGTGGTAGAAGTGAAACCTTCAAAAATAATACGTACACGTATACAAAATTCCACCGTTGTTGTGATGCCTTCTCTTAAGCTTTGTACTGCGCATGCGCACACAAACACGTATTAACACACGTACATAATGCTTCTTATCACATTTTCTCCTACGTTAAATCATATGAATTTATGTGCCTGTCTCTTTTTACTGTCGATTTTTCGTTTCATCGACTTTCAAATCACAACGATGTTAAAGAAGTTTTCACTTCAAAAAATGAAAAAGGTTAGTTTATTTTCAGCAGTCTATCACCACGATCTATATTCTCTTTTGCCACGTCTGTGTATTGTCACAAGACATATAGTATTCAAAATTTTCGTAAAGCACTTTTATCAAAATGTAACCTAGTTTACCCCAACTTGGCATTGTGTTTTGTGGGTTTTTCATTGGATTTTTTTCCTTCTTCGTTAGTGTTATATTAAGTTGTCTTGTTATTGTATTATTTGTTAATTAAATTTTAAAAGTGCTGTGCACGATTGTATTTGGGCGCAAACACGCTCAATGTTAATCGTGTTTTATTGTGCATTTTATTTTTTTGTTGTATGCTATTGTGCCTTTTTGATAAATAAATAAATAAAATTCAAAACAAGTGTTTCAATCCAATAGTGCTACTTTCTATCTTAGTTTCTTGTTAACTCACACGATTCTAGTCCTTGTATTCCTACTCTGCGCTCTATAGTATGTCTGTTCCTATACGCTTTTTCTACCCTCCGTGCTCCTATTGGTCATACTTCCTCTCCCCGGTTTCTTACCGTACTCCCCACTAGTCTACCGCCTGGCCCATAATAATATTGCTTACACCAATTAGCCTAGCCCAAAGTAACACTGTAGGGCTTGTGTTATGGATACTAGGGTAATGGATAGACATACGTAAATGAGTTATATTTATTGGAATATATATATGAACACCAATGACTCAGGTACAAATGCTCGTATTCATCACACAAACATCTGCCTCTAATTCGAACCCAGGATTTTCGGTGCGAAAGGCAGGATCAGGTCATAGAAGTGTCGAGAAAAACCACTTTAATTTAGACTTTATTTCTACATAAACATTTCTAGTATTTAGAAATAATATGCTACCCCCAAGAGATCATACTACATCCGTCATGTGACGTAACATTACCTTATCTAAAAGAACCCTGAATTCGTTGATTTTTAATTGATGTTTACACAGTTTTTGGGCAAAGAAACCTTGGTAAAATCTACTTTTGCTTTGATATGACGTCGAAATTACATTCATCGAATGCCAACAGCGTAGAGACAGTTGAGCTATAACTTTTTGTGCATTTCCTGGAAATTTTATAGCGACTTTGAGCCATTTTTGACATTATCCTGAACCTTAATGCACTAGTCACAAGATTCAAGATTGGATGACGTGTGGTTAAGAAAATATGAGAGCAATATTGCACAAAAAAAAATCGTATGCTTTAGCCCTTAATCGATAAACAAATTATGCAAGGATATCCTTTCTATCTGATGCAATTTTTCTCATTGTTTCATAGTACTGTTTAACCAGTTTCGTTTTGCCAATTGTAACACTTTTTTGGCACTTATAGAGAATGAGTGCAATATTTTGTAACTTTCATTTTTTTTGTTTCGTAATAAAATGTTTTGTACGAAAGTTGTCACAGGGCAGTTAAATATAAGACAACTCAAATTCATTGTTTTGAACCCAAAGTAAGATAATTTATTTTGATAGAAAAAAAAATATTTTGATAGAATAAATTTCGACGGGTGTTTACAAGACTCTGTAATTCAATTGGGATAGCATTTGGACCGGACTTTCAAAGGTTGCGGGTTCGATTGCCTCCTGAGAATTCACTCATGAGCCGAGTCGGATTTTTTCCAGTATTTTTTATCAAAATAAATTATCTTATAAGATAGAATTGAAAAATTGCAAAAATATATAAAAATTATAAAACCAAATTAAGTTGCTAAAGCACTTGTGTTATGGGATTCAGAAACAATGATGATACTACAACACCCTGACCCGAGATAATATAGAAAAACTCGTTTCCGACATTGGCCCGGCCGGGGATTCGGGAAATCGCGAAAGTGGCAGATAATTTGTGTGATTAGTGGAATAAGTGGAATCAGTGGAAGAAGTGAAATATAGAGTATATATAATAATAAATAGAGTTACGCAAATTTTAATTCTTTTAACTAATTTGGCAAAAATTAAAGGGTTTTATTATAATCAGCACCCTTAGCAGGATCACAGTAAAATATTTCAATTGGCTACTTGACAGTCGTATCGAAAAAAATAAAATATGTTTAATAACATAGCTTAAAGGTAAATAAAATTATAAACTATATTTTTATTAGGAACCACAAAACGACTTCGGAGCTTCATATAGTTGCGTTGTATGTTGTTGTTAATTGTTGGTAAAACAATAAAAATTTTTTTTTTCCTCTCAATATGCACCCACTTCATTATTATCCTTTATCCTTATTTATTGTTTTCACCTAAAGTTGCCTGGAAGAGATTGCTGTTTAGCGATGGGCCGCCTGTCTGTATACTTTTCTTTGATTTTTTTCTTTTTCTCTCTTTATCCTATCTGTGTGTGCAATAAAGCGTAATTTATTATTATTAAATAATTTAATTTTATATTGTTAATATTTGTTACAAACAATGTAGACGTTTTAAGCTTTTTAATATTCGTTGATTTATATAAACAAATGTTTGTAGGTATTTAAAATTCTACGCAGTTTTGATTAACTTTAATTAACTAATTGCGGAAAATCCTGTTTCCAATATTTCCATTTAATTACGTAAATACGCAGAAAGATAGCGATAAAAGTGTTTTTAACGAGAAGTTCGCTGTCGTCATAGAAATGGTTGCGTTTAGACTGAGACTTTAGACTGTGTTGTTAGATATTTAAAAATTGTCATAAAGTTAATTTGTCCAAGAAAAAAGGATGTTTTTATTTTACAAATGTTTTTCAAGCTTGTGACGATTTTAATGTCAATATATTTTTTTAATATATCTTCAGGATATCAGCCAGTTACTATGTATTTTATCTTAATATATGAAAAGTGTGTGAAGCAGCTCCGACGCATGACTGGAGTATACTCCTTAAGAACGATTGTCTATGAACAGGCACAGAAAATAATAAAATAAAACTTCAAAATAAAAGTTAAAGTTGCGCACAAAATACGTAATGCTATTTAGTTCTTACACTTCCGCGCACATTACACATTTGAATAAAACACTTTTTTATGGATTTTGCGCATGTTTTATTTTATATTTAATCCTGACGTCTCGACTCCTTTCACGAGAATTAATAGCTCCAAAAACACACACTGCAAGACCTGATGATGTAAGATAGAGGTCGGTCCCCCTTCCCGAGTTTATGTCGCCAGTTCTTCTCGAATTCCCAATTTCCGAACTGGTAGTAGACTCAGTAGTATACAATGTAATCGAAGTGAGAATTTAATAACTAAATAATATGTAAAAATTAAAATAAAACAATTTGATTTCTATATTTTTTTAACAATAAGAAACCTACACGATTAAAATATCGTGAAGGTAGTAGAAAATACATGACAACCATTATCTTAGTCATCCTGTGATCACGACTCCTGTAAAGGAGACGAAAGGTCATGATTAAATATTAAATAAAATATGCGCAAATTCGATCACTAATTTTAGTCTTCATATTTTGTCTCATATTTATTTTAAGTTATCACAATGCTATATTTCCTATAAGATATAAAATGCACTTGTAAATAACAACCACGCTTCCGAGCGAGGTGCGATTCATATCGGGCGCCTTATATGAAAATCAATTCTTAAAGAGTAAACTCTATAAAACATTGATAAATAGTAATAGGACAACGATATTGTTATACTACGTTTATTAATTTGTTTCTTGAAATAGTATATATGAATTAATTTTTTTTCCTACACATTATTAGTGGCATAACCGCTTTTTTTTTGGAAAAGGAACTTTTCTGCTATTTATATGGAATACAGATCTTTTTTTATATATAAACATGCAAATTTATTTATATTAATTTGTTACATAAGTATTTAACTGATGAATTTTACATAAGGCAAGTTGATTTTTTACTAGTTAAACAATCTTTGAGTACTTTTGCTACACGTATCACGTTAACGACCGATAAAACACACGAGTTACGAAACGTTGCTACAAAAAAATAGTAAGAAATAAAAAATACTAAATATTACATTCATACAATAATTTGATATAGCTTGCTGACTGGTAATGGATAAAACAATATCTCAACTAACTTTACCAGAAATGTATTTTTACCGTTTTTTAAGTAGGTCAAGTGGCAATGACAATTGAAATTTTGCATTGCGAAATCTTTGTACAATTTTCGACAATGCAAGACACGTTATTAAAAGACCAAATTACAGATAATAATAATATTACTTTCATTCACATCAATTAACCTAGCCCAAAGTTAGCATTGTAAGGCTTGTGTTATAGATACTAGAGTAACAGATAGATATACATATAAAATACAGAGAACGGCTCAGGTACAAATGCTCATCACACAAACATCTGCCTCTTCCGAGATTCGAACCGAAAGATCGTCGACGCAAAAGGCGGGATCGCTTTGAACCAAACGATCGGCAAACAATAGAAAAAAAATTTTGTGTTACATTGTACTGTCTTATTGCTCAAAGCGTAATTCATTTTTTAATCGAGTTAGCAAGTGTTTTAACAAATTAGCGAAGAAACACAAAATCGACTTCTTCAACATTTTTATTTGTTTAAGGCCTTAAGCGATTAGTTAGTAAAATAGTTTTCATGTAACATAGATGGTTTAGGGGGTAATACTTTAATTTGAGACATTTGAGGTTGCATGATTTTATATAATATACTAGGTACACCTGGCATACTTAGGATCTGATATGGTTATATTTCTTAGAATCAATATTTATTAAACTGTTAGTCAGATGATTAAAGTCTGTCAATCTTCTTCTTGCGGTGCCTCTCCACTACTGGAGGTTGGCCGTCACCTCCGCATATCTCTTCTTGTCCCTCGCCAGACGAAATAGTTCTTCTACGTTGACGATTCCGGTCCATTGCCTAACGTTTCGGAGCCAAGACATTTTCCTTCTTCCGACGCGTCTTTTCCCGTCAATCGTTCCCATCATTATAGTCTGGAGAAGATGGTAGCGCTCATGTCTTAATACATGCCCCAGATAGGCTTCTTCGGCGTGTCTAGAAATCCCGAAAAACTCATGAAAACTATCAAGACAAGAAAAGTCTGTCATAATTTGATAGAATTATTCTAGAGTTTATTTTATGTTTCTTTGTAATTATATAATATAAATGGCTTCATGCTCTTTTTCACTGAGCTTTTTTTGCTGACTGTACATATAAACCTACCCATGCATGGCATGCATACAACAACTTAACAAATTTTGATCACAATCTTATCAATGGTTTCGGAACGCATAGGGAAGAAACATATAAACGAGAGGTAGGGCATAGCGAACTATCTCGCTCAAATTGGAGCAGCCCAATTGGTGAAATACCTCCACCTTACAGAAGACCGTAGCCAAACACCAATCACTTTTGTGTTGTTGTGTTCCTGTGAGTGAGTAAGGTTTCCAGAACTCTTGGGGGGGTGCTATGTTAGTAGCATCGGTGCCTTCAAGGTGAGGGTGACAAGCCCATTTATAGGCAAGCGCGTCACATCCTAGATCGCATCGTCGCTTAGCATCAGGCGAGATAACGGCCAAGCGCCTGCCTATTTAGTATAAAATGAGGAAACATTGATTTATGCTTTTACGCTCATTTTGCGCAACGGTAGCGATCCTGCCTTTCGCATCGAAGGTCCTTGGTTCGAATCCTGAACGAGGCAGTTGTTTGTGCAATTAATGTATTTGTTATATGTAATTCTATTAATATTCCATATTTACGTAACAAATATGCATGTCTATCAAATCCTAGTATTTATAACATAAGCCTTATAGTGCTTACTTTGGGCTAGGCTAATTGGTGTGAACGTAAGAAATATTATTATTGTTATATTTATGTCTAGATATGCATACAATTTTTTACTTGTGGAGACTTGTAAGTGGCCTTCTGTAGTTTTAATTAAAATTGTTACTTATTAAATAAAAAAATAAAATCTCTCTTATTGCTCATCTCAAAATCCTTTAGACGGATAGAACTGGAAGGAAACGGTGTTATGAACGAAAATTATAACGGATACATACATAATATGCTCGCGTTTTGACTCAGATTTAAAAAAGAGGTTGTAATATTATGCTGGTAATTCGCGGAGTGACTTACTGTAGTGAAAATAATCATTTATTTAAATAGGAATTGTCATCACTGAACTTTAACCACCTCTGACTAAGGACTTAGATGCAATCATCGGACAAATAACAGCAATTTCAACTGGTTGAGTCACGGGCGTTTCGATACGCTTGTGGAAAACAATCTAAGAAAATTATCATGAGATATAATTACAGGCATAAGGACAAGTTCATTTATGATAAATTCTCATTCTCAGGTATTGTCGTATGGTATTATAACATATAAAATTAACATTTCTGTTTAAATTAATACTTGCTGACCCGGTCTCGCGTTGCTGTGGATCAGTTATTATAAATTTGCAATAAAAAAGCATGTGTGCAATTCACACGTGGTAGAAGTGAAACCTTCAAAAATAATACGTACATGTAAACAAAATACCATGGTTGTGATGCCTTCTCTCAAGCTGTGTACTAGGCCTGCACACAAACACGTATTAACACACGTACATAATGCTTCCAATAACATTTTCTCTTACGTTAAATCTTATGAATTTATGTGTTTGTCTCTTTTTACTGTCGCTTTTTCGTTTCATCGACTTTTAAATCACAACGATACTAAAGAAGTTTTCACTTCCAAAAGATTAATAATTCAAATTAAACTTATTCTATGTCCTAAGTGGTAACAAATCCAGAAAGTAGAATAAAAACATCAAAATCGCTTGAGTAGTATTTTAGTTAATCGCGGTCAAACATTGTGACAGGGGATTTTTAGATATATATATATATATATAGACTATCTGACCTGGCCATGCGCTGCTGTGTTATAAATTAAAATGAAACCATTCCTATGTTCTAAGTGGAAACAAAACCGTCAAAATGTAAAAAGATTTGTCTAAAATCGGTGGAGTACTTTCAGAGTTCATCGCGGTCTAACACTCACATAAATTGTTCTATACCCAAATTATGTAGTTAACTTGTGCTAATATAGAAAAGTTCGTTTTCTACATTCAACTTGCCAGGGATCCAACCCGGAACCTCGGAGTGGGATTCCTATGAAAACACGTGAATTATTATAAGAAGTAGATTCGAATTGTAATCAGAATTATCCAACCATTTTTGCTGGCCCTATTTTTTTTATTGAAGTGAAAATTTCTTTAGCGGCGATGTGCACTTTTTTTTTGGTTAAAAATTTTAACTCGCGTCAGGACATGTGACCTGATTGAAAATTTGTAAAATGGAGGGAGAATAGACCGCCGGCGCGGCGAAGAAGAGGAAGTAATATCCCCCTTCTCTTTCTACCGCGCGGCGAAAATGTATGTCTGCTCCTGCTGTTTCGTTTAAGCGGCGAGTGTGCGTGTGTGTTTGTTTTCATGTTTGTGTACGATAGCGCAATAAATGAATATTGTATTTTACCACATAAATTAAAGTACATTTATACTCATAATTAAAGCAATTCATGCGTAATTATTCCCTAAACATTCTAAAATATCAATAATGCATAAAGTTAGTGTTAATATTTTCACTTCCGCCGGCACTCTCGGAGTGCAACCCGTTATTTTTTTGTCAAACATACTTATGCACAATTGATATAGCTTGCTGATTTGTAAGGTATAAAAAACATCGTATTTTTTTGTAAATAAACCGCTTGAACGCTATCTTGCCTGATGGTAAGCGATGATGCGATCTAGGATGTGACTCGTTTGCCTAGAACCTATTCACTCGCGAACTTCAATAAGTGGGCATCCCAAACATTCACAAAATTTCATATTTTCTCTTTTAATATTAAACTCTATGTGTTTGATTTAAAGATACAAATATATACGTATAATCACGCCGAGGTCTCAGATATACTTACCACGGTGCTTACATACATCTCTCGCTTCTTCAACTCTTCAGCCTTTTCATACAAGCTCGTCCGTTAAGGGTACTTTTGAACAAGCCTTTTCATCCTCTATTTGGTCTTGTTAATCTTCTTTCGTTCATCCTCTTTACATGTCCAAACCTAAGCATCCCTTTTTTTATCTTTGTCACTATATCCTCTATCACATCACCTCACTCTCTTATCACCTCATTTCTTATTTTATCCATCAAATTCACTCCAGCTATACTTCTTAAAGCTCTCGTTTCCACTGCATTAAACATACAATCGTGCTTCTTCTGCCGAATCCAAGACAATATTTGGTTAATTTCATATTCTGACAAGGCCTGAATGTGTGACGCCTTATTTATAAAATAAATTAATTAAAGAAAAAAAGTGATGTATAAAAAATACATAATAACATAAATATAAGCAGATTATTGTCAAGTCCAAATGTCAGGATTGAAGAAAAATAACAAATAAATGCATTTTCGGTAGGTATCAAAAACGTGCTTCATTTTAATTGGTCTTTAGTAGATACCATCTGTTGTTTTAAAGAGAGAGAGATAGCAATAGTTGAAACAGAATATGTTATTCCGAGGTATATGTTGTGGAAAAAATATACCAGTCATATATTTTCTTTTTGCAGAATTTCGAGACGGCAAAAATCTTGTTATTAATATGAAGGAAACACGTTTGCATCCAATTATTATACAGATTATATCATTACTGAGATATAAAAAATGTCAACTTGACACCTGTCATGAACTGTCTCATGATTCTTATCCACTTTAGATATTCTTGAGCACACTTTCTAAAGTATAGTCTGTAAAGACCGATAGACAGGCAACTAACTAGCTTTGTGAGCTAAGATATTCGAATTTTTCATAATTTTTCTGCATTTTCTGGAGTTATCTGCTACAACCGTTTGGTGCGACGGTAGCGATCCTGCCTTTCGCACCAACGGTCTTGGATTCGAGTCCGAGAAAAGGCAGATGTTTGTGTGATGAATAGGAGCATTTGTACCGGAGGCTCGGTTATTAATATATTTTTCTATAAATATTACATATCTATGTACCATATATATATCTTTCGTTACCCTAGTATCCATAACACAAGCTTTACAGTGCTGACTTTGGTCTAGGCTAATTGGTGTGAACGTAAGAAATATTATTATTATTAAGTGGTGGCTTAAATGGCCCAAATGCATAAAACATTGGTGACCTCCTCTGGCTTTATACACTTTTATCTTTATATATAAAAAATCTCTGTCACAGTGTTTGACCGCGATGATAGTTTCATTTTAATTTATAACACAGTAACGCGTGGCCGGGTCAGCTAGTATATTTATAAAATATACTAGCTGACCCTAATATTGGAAAACAAATTTGCTGGATTTGTTTTCCGATATTATATAGGTTTCATTTTCATCAATAACACACCAACGTATGGCCGGGTCATCTAGCATCTTCATACAACTTATGTTTAGTTAGATTTGTTGTTATTCGGTTATAATTGAGTAATAGTTATGTTCAATCACGCCTCGCTGGTAATCCGCGGGCCTATCACTGAGGCAGTGCTTCATTATGGCGTATCACGAGCTAAAAGGTGAAGGTTGAAGTATGAGGTTACGTAATTCCGTTTTAATTTCCATCGTGAGACTTAAGGAATATTTTGGCTGAATGTTTATAGTGATAGCCTGTTGTAATTGCTCTATGGCTCAATTAAAAGTGTTAGTGTAGTGATTTGGAGTTTTTTGCTTGGAAATTATGTTCATGGTAGTTTGGTTCGTTTTGTAATTGGCTTTTTCTTATTATGATTATTTTATTTTGTATTTGAATAC
Source organism: Calamotropha paludella (assembly GCA_927399485.1). Classification (NCBI taxonomy): domain Eukaryota; kingdom Metazoa; phylum Arthropoda; class Insecta; order Lepidoptera; family Crambidae; genus Calamotropha; species Calamotropha paludella. The sequence continues at coordinate 30,564,268 of OV656804.1, forward strand.
AACAGAAGGTAACTTTATTAATTACGCCACATCTAGGAAATAACAACAAAAGAAAAACTTAAAATAGTGTTACAACAGGCGGTCTTATCGGTCTGAGCGTTCTCTACCAGACAATCTTTGGAAGGAAGCGTAAGAATCGGCGGTATAAAGAAAAAAAAGATATAAAATAAGTTTTTTTAGTCCTTACACTTCCGAACATATTACACATTTAAATAAAACAACTTTTTTACGGATTTTTGCGCATAATGTAAATTTTATCCTGAGTTTTCGACTCCTTTACAGGAGCCGTGGTCACAGGATGACACAGGCAATGATCGTCATATATTTTTTACTACCTTCACAATATTTTAATCGGGCACGTTTCTAATTGTTAAAATTTTGTATAAATCAAATTTGATTTATAAAATAAATTATGCGCAAAATCTGTAAAAAAGTTGTTTTATTCAAATGTGTTGTTCGCGGAATTGTAAGGCCGAAAATATGATTTTATATTGGAAACAGTTTTGACGTACATACGTTAGCTAAAAGGTCGCTTAGTATCAGAGGGTCCATTTTTAGATGTCAGCATAATTATGTAGAAAAATGTCATCTGATATAGGAATCATATTTTTGTTAATTGTAGTTTTTAAATATTTCTACCAAAACATAAGTTTTAAATGTTTTTCGCTAATATAAAAAAGTGATTTTGGCAACTGTTCGGTGCAAAAAGGAAGCGATCTTGCTTTTAGCACCAACGGTCCTGGGTTTGAATCTCGGAAGGCCAGATGTTTGTGTGATGAATACCAGCATTTGTATCTGAGTCATGGGTTATATATATTTCTATTAATATTATTTATTTATGTATCATATATGTATGTATATCCGTTACCCAAGTATACATAACACAAGCCTTACAGTGCTTAAATTGGGCTAGGCTTATTGGTGTGAATGTAATAAATATTATGACAATATTATTATTTTGTGGCTTAACGATAGCGTACGGTGAATTTACCCAATCTCTGTGTTTTTATTATTTATACACTTATAAGTAATATTTACGATGAACGACCTCCGTCGAGTGCCGCTCATACCGGTTGTCATGGTAACGCTTTTCCAAGGTCCCGGGTTCGATCCCCGGATTGGTCAATGTAGAAAATGTACTTTTCTATTTTGGCTCGGATCTGGGTGTTGTGGTACCGTCGTTGTTTCTGAATACAAGTAAATCAAAGTGCTTCAGCTACTTGGATTTAGAACCTGTTTTATATTTATTATATTTTTCGAAGGCATTACATACATATCTTTTAGATGAAGTAACTGTGCTTGCTTTAGAAAAAAAATATTTTGATCTAATTTCACCATTTTTTTTATTTAGAATGGGTTCGCTCTTGATCCCAATCAAGCCCGGGGGCCAAGATAGAATCCACGATGGAACGAGCTAACCCAGAAGGTGCCTATTCACCCTGGCTTTAAAAACAGACGAATTATAAGTACTCGGAAATACAAACGCAAGGAGGGAGTTCCATTCCTTTGCTGTGCGCATTATAAAAAGAAGTTGAGAAGCGCTTGGTGCGACAGGTAGGAATAGCAATCAAGAAAGTGTGGTAGCTCGCAGTGCGTCTGAATGTCCGATGGAAGAAAGGTGATGGCGGTATGAGAATATGCAGCAACTGAGCACACTCTCCAAAATACAATCTAAAGAAGACTATTACTACTATAATTACGTTCATTCGTATAATATTTTGTTATTATAATTACTAATAAATGCAGTTATGTAACTTAGAACTGTTACTAGTAAAGAATTAACAGAAGAATTAGGCGGTTTCATTTGGGCTTTATAATTTTATGTTTGTTATGTTTTCACGCAAAAACTGCTTAACCGATCATCATGAAACGTTGTTCATATATTTTTGGAGGTATTAGAAGTAACATAGGATATATTTTATTAAAAAAAAATTCGGGCGAAGCCGCAGGTAAAAGCTAGTATAAAATAAATTATGCGCAAAATCTGTAAAAATTCTGATGATTAAAATATGTTTTTTGAATTATAAAAATCTGTTTTTTATTTTTACTACAAAACGGATAATACTTGTAGAGCTTACTGTGCCGTGGGAAACTAACTTAACTAAAGACCACGCCATAAAACAAAAGAAATATTATGACCTCATAAATGAATTTAAAAAAACGGTTATGTAGTCAGTCTATATGCTGTAGAAGTAGAAGCGAGAGGTATACCAGCAAAATCTCTCTATAAACTGTTGAAAGACCTTGACTTGTCCAGAACTGTAGTAAGTTCTATACTAGAACGAGCATCTAAAGCTGCGTTAGTTGGTTCATACCAGATTTGGCTGGGCAGGGAGAGAACACGAGTTCGAAAGAACACGTGAAGGTGAGTGTTGATGACACACCCGTGTCACAAGTGTCGGGATCAACTCGGAGTTTCTCTTTCTGCCACACAATGGACCCGGCACCCAAAGATATAGAATGCAAAGAAATTCGTCTCTTATTTTATATGCTGAGCAGCAATGGCCGTCAACACTTAAATATATTACCCGGTGTATTTAAATGGGCACAGCATTTGACTGCGTTAAAAAAAAATGTTTTTTACATACACACCCATTAGCCTAGCCCAAAGTAAGGATTATAAGGCTTGTGTTATGGATACTAGGGTATCCGATAGACATACATATATGATACATAGATGTTATATAAACATGTATGAGGTACGAATGCACTTATTCATCACACAAACATCTGCCCCTTTCGGGAATCGAACGCAGGACCGTCGGTGCATAAGGCAGGATCGCTACAGGTCGTCGAAAATGATGGTAAACGGTATTCAACTATATTAAAAACAAACTATTCATTACGCTAAGCAGGAAATGAATTTCACCTTGAAAATTAGGCATACCCTAAATGATATTCAATCGAAATCAATAATATGATCCAATTTATTAACAAGATCATAAATTTGCGGTATCTAGAAGCAATTAAGGCATATCTGAGGCCGCGGGAGTTATCTCCCACGCGATCGTGACGGTGGTAAGTACTAGTTAATGATCTATTTTGAAAGTCGATTGTGGGTTTGGTGTAAGTTATGGGCTGAAGCGATTGGAATTTTAATCGGCAAGAAGCTTTAGGTATTTTTTTTAAATAGAGATATAATAATTATAAAAAAAAAATAAAAAGCATGTGTGCAATTCACACGGGGTGAAACCTTCAAAAATAATACGTACACGTATATAAAATACCACGCATGTGCACGAAACACGTATTAACACACGTACATAATGCTTCCTATCTCATTTTCTCTTACGTCAAATCTTATGATTTTATGTGTCTGTCTCTTTTTACTGTCGCTTTTTCGTTGTAGTTCTTTTTACTTTTTTACGCTGTAGGTCAGCGTTGTTTTATTAACGATGGGAAAATACTCGCATTCGAAAGAAAGTTTTATACAAATGTTTGGAAAACAGCGATTTAATTTATGATTTATATATTTTCTTATTTTCAATTATATGTTATATAATATTTATTTAAATAGAAAAATATTACAAAATATCGAGTCGGCTCACAAGTTAGTCTCAGGCTTTTTATTTATATTTAATTTTGACAGTTTCACAGGAGCCGTGATCACAGAATGATTAAGGTGATGTTTGAACATGTGATATAAACACCATATTTAAATACCATAATGAAATAAATTAATAAAAAATTCTTTAAGATCGGTTCAACAAGCCAGAGATTACTTCCAACAAACGGACACACAAACTAACAAAGTTTAGCTATTTATAGTGCAGATAAAAAATATAAACGCATGGAGATATTTAGGAGAGGTATTCTGTGAATGATTTCGAACACAAACGGTCGATGTGATATAAGTAGACGCAAACTCCTCAAACTTGGGCGGTCGCACTTCGCGTCAGTACAGAAGGCTGCCGATGACGCATCGCTGACTGCATCAGCAAATCATCTCGACCAGGAAGGTGGGATTTGAAGCTTAATGTACGCCGTTATCACGATCTGGTGCTGACACGATGGTGTTAAGCGTGTAGCAACAAAAGTAGAGCTGTGTAACGTGATCAAACAAGTCTTAGTTATATTAATAACTGTTTTTTGAAGGATTGCGAATCTAGGTAAGTTTGTTATTGTTAAAATCGGCCCACGGGTTTGGTTTTTAGAGTGCCACACAGGAACAAATAAACAAACATACTATGATAAACACATTACCCTACTTTGCATCACGCTGTAGGTAGAAAAAAAGGTGTGTCCTAGCTCTAACGCACGACTGGAGTTTACTCTTTAAGAGAGATAGTTCTTTTACAGGCATAAACAATAATAAAAAAGCATGTGTGCAATTCACACGTGGTAGAAGTGAAACCTTCAAAAATAATACGTACACGTATACGAAATACCACGGTTGTTGTGATGCCTTCTCTCTAGCTTTGTAATACGCATGCGCACATAAACACGTATTAACACGTACCTACATAATGCTTCCTATCTCATTTTCTCCTACGTTAAATCTTATGAATTTATGTGTCTGTCTCTTTTACTGTCGCTTTTTCGTTTCATCGACTTTCAAATCACAACGATGCTTAAGTATGATAAGTTTTCATTTTAAAAATTATAAAATAAAAGTGATGTGCGCACAATAGGTTGCGTACAACGTAACGCTGTTATTCGATCACTAAAGTTTACTCCTCATACTTTTTTCATACCTTGCGCCTTATATGAAAACCAATTCTTAAGGAGTAAACTGCAAAAAGAAACATATTTTTCGGAGTGATACTGGTTATTTCTTTTGTCAATAGAACAATATTTGTGGTTGGATCTCAATATTGATTTGTCTTTCTTTACCCCATTAAAATTTTATAAATGTGTTTATCTTCAAAAACATGTCAGTCACCTTCTGTTAAGCAAAGAGATAATACCAAGCAAACTTTTCCATTCTCAGCTCTAAGGAATAGTAAACATAGCAAAAACGTGACTTAGCTTAAACAAAGATTTTCATAACGCTCTTATCTCAAATCCCATTTCCGACTTTAAGCCGTCTTTATTTAGTGACTAATCTGGCTTAGTCGCCAAAATATTTAATTAAATCAATGTCAAAGAATAAAAGAGATCGTATAGCAATTATAGTTTGTCGACGTTTGGTGCAACGGTAGCGATCTTGCCTTTTACTCCGACGGTCCTAAGTTCGTGTCCCTTAAGGGGAAGATAAAGTCAACACTAAAATCTTTGACGATTGTGTTCAGCCAGACGCATGGAACGGAGACGTGGTCCCTCACTATGGGCCTAATAGGAGGGCTTAAGGTCACCCATAGGGCGATGGAGCGCACTATGCTCGGAATTTCCCTAGGTGATCGAATCAGAAATAAGGAGATCCGTAGGAGAACCAAAGTAACCGAGCTCGCAGATTTTTCAAACTTAAGTGGCAATGGGTGGGGCACACAGCTCGTAGAACTGACTTGTGGAGATCATTGGGGAAGGCCTCTGTCCAGCTGTGGACTCATTCCAAAATTATAAATAACAACCATATAAAGAATAAATAAATAATATTCTTACATTCACACCAATTATCCTAGCCCAAAGTAAGCACTGTAAGGCTTGTGTTATGGATACTAGGGTAACGGATATATATGTAATATTCACAGAAATATATATAAATACTCATGACCTAGGTACAAACGCTTGTATTCCTCACACAAACACCTGCCCCTTGCGGGACTCGAACCCAGGACCGCTGTGCGAAAGGCAGGATCGATATTGTTGCACCAAACGTTCGTCCCAGCATAATATATAGGAGCATAATGAAACTACAAGCCCAGGCGAAGTGCATTCAGTGATGTTAATTTTATTATTATAGAGAAAGCAATAAAAATATTTAAGTGATATTTAATGTATTCTTTTATAAATTTTGATGTGTTTATTGGACAATCAAGAAAGTATTTCATCCGACGTCAAAGCTGACCCAAATTGTTAATGGAAAATCGAATAAATATTATATTTGAAATATATTAGCTTATCTTTGTTGTTCTATTTCTTCTAATACGCGTTTACGGATACAATAGTAGATATTAGCTGATTACAATATAATTTTATACTAAACAAAAGGATGGATTGCTTTTGTTTTTGCTTTGCGGGGGATATTTACACTCAGTTATTCAGTTCTACCGACCACGGTACGATCTACGGTAGCGATTCTACCTTTTGAGCCAAAGGTCTTGAGTTCGAATTCCAGTTGAGGCATATGCTTGTGTGATAAAAATAATTTGTTCCCGAGTCATGGTTTATACTTATTTATGTATTCTATACGTTATTTAGTACACAACAAGCTCTGCTAAGTTTATAACTAAATCATTGTTATGACTTGTCCGGAATATATTTAGTTTACTGATTATTTGACGACTTACTGAACATTGGACGCCATGGTTTCCTAAGTCCAACAGGAGACTTTGTACCGAGAAAAACTGCAAGAAACTTAGCAAATGCTGCTTTTTTCCCTTTTATTTTGTATTACATAAAAAAAATCCCTTATAAACTCGGCGTCAAAAAAATCGCACCTTATAAAAATCTTATTCAAAAATTCCTAAACCTTATATAGAGGATAGTGTTAGGTATCATTAGAAAGGTAACAAAAAGGAGCATCAAACAACAATTAAGTGCAATCTTTTTTTTAATTAAAATTATACAAAAAGCATAAAAATTTGAAAAATAATAAAAAATCTTAATTAAGTCCTAATTAATAATCGATAATTTACAAAAAAAATGTACAAAAAGTGTCTTAAAATTAACTCAAAATCTAGTGTTACCCCCCCTTGCCCTGATGACGGCTTCCATACGGTCCCTCATAGACCTCACCAACTTCAGGAGCTCTTCTTGAGGGATAAGACCCCATTCTTCAATCACCGCGGTTTGGAGTTCCTCTAGAGTCGAAGGAGCCGGATCCCGAGATCGAACCTTACGTTTAAGATGGTCCCAGAGGTGCTCTATCGGATTCAGATCAGGACTTCTCGCTGGCCACTGCATCACAGGAATTTGGGACCTCCGCAGGAAGTCGTTCACGATGGCTGCAGTGTGTGCGCGAGCGTTGTCGTGCATTAATGTGAACCCCTCGCCAAAAGATTCGGCAAAAGGGACCACATGCACATCCAGGATCTCTGTGATATAGCGGCGCGCAGTCAGCGACCCTTGTCCGCGAGCACCTCCGGTCCGGGAGACGCAGACCAGGTCGGTTTTGCCGGCAGCCGACATACCGCCCCAGAACATGCAGGATCCGCCTCCATATTCCACCGTCTCCTGGATGCAGGCTTGAGCGAAACGTTCACCCTGCCTCCGGTATACTCTTCTTCGTCGGTCGTTGCAGAAAAGACACACTCGTGTCTCGTCTGAGAAGAGAACAGCTCCCCACTGCTCAATGGTCCAATCGACGTGGTCGCGAGCAAACTGCAAGCGGGCTCGTCGGTGCGCTGCAGTCAATTTTGGACCTGTAGCAGCTCTGCGGGCTGCTATGTTCTTCTCCTTCAGTCTTCTTCTAACCGTGGATACACTCACGGTGCGTCTGCGAACTGCCTGGAGCTCCTGTTGCAGCTGAACAGCGTTTGAGAAGCGATTTCTCAAAGAGTACGACACAACGAACCGGTCGTCTCTTTCCGAAGTGCAGCGACGTCTACCGGACCCATGTCGCCGGATATAGCCACCGGTCTCTAAAAAGCGCTGGTAGACTCTACGAACCGAAAAACGGCTCAGATTCAGTTGCCGGGCGACATCACACTGCCGCACCCCTGCTTGCAGTAGTGCAACCACTTGAGCGGCCTCATCAGCTGTAGTGTCCATTTTCCAGATGTTCTTTCTTCAGTAAAATCAGTGCGTGTGTCCCCTTCAACGGTTTAATAGCGAATGACCCACATTGAACCCGTGTTGACCTCTTTATACCCACAAAGTTAGCGCAACTCGCGACTCTCCCGAGCAGCAAAATTTCCTTAGAATTTTTGTGACCCTTTATTTGTTGCTTTAGGTTTTATTTGATAATGAAAAATAATGTTTTTTTATTAAGTTAATTAAGTAACCTTTTAAATAAAATTATAATTAATACGACTGCATGTGCATATCCAGAGTTAATGCCATTTGAACGTGATTTTCTTAGAGGTGCGATTTTTTTGACGCCGAGTGTATCTTTGCTCGTATGTCATTACATTATAGGTCGTACCCGGAACCTCGGAGTGGACTTATAATGAAAAACGGTATACTAAACACTCGACCACGGAGGTCGTGAAAATAAAGTAATAATAATAATAATATTCCTTACAATCACACCAATTAGCCTAGCCCAAAGTAAGCACCGTAAGGCTTGTGTTATGGATAGTAGGGTAACAGGTAGACATACATATATGATACTATTAATTAATACATACATACAAATACAAAAGCAAAAATATCTTTCAAAGTAAATCTTATTTTATTAACAAAGCCAACTGCAAAAACTACGAGAATTAGCACCCCAATTCGTTATCACTAAACAGGATACAATAAAACGCCTCAAAGACTCAGGTAGCATACCTTCTGTCTATAGGCGGCTTCTTAAAAGCGAAAGTAGTATTATAGAATTCTTAAAAACAATAAAAATAAACAAGTAGCCATATTGTAAAAGTGCACTTTCACTTTTCTTAAAAATATTGTTATTGGCATAATTATGCAACGATTTGGTCCCTTCAAATTGATCTATTGTTTGAAACTAAAATGGCTTCCATTGTTCGGTAGACGGGCGATGAAAAGCTAAAGATATTTAGCTAAATAATATCACAATTTGTTTGAGTTTAGAACAAAATATTGTGAATGTCACATGAATGTGATTTTTTGCTTGAAGTCAACGTCCGTTGGTTTGCTAATACGTGGTTTTTTAATACTAAAATCTTTATTGAATCTCATAGTATACATAACATCTTTAATTTTTCATTTTTTAGACCCTATTGGGCACAACAGAGAAGAAAAGAGGAACTTTTAAAAGTTGAATTAGTATTAATCATTCCTTCACTGGAGGGAGACTCTGTACCAGCGTCGTCTGCTTAGGTACCAGGGATGTTGCGAATATTCGCATCCGCATCCGCATATGCGGAACATCCGCATCGATTTAGACATCCGCATCTGCATCCGCATCCGCATAAATCGATGCGGAGCTGATGCGGATGCGGATGCGATAAGAAAGAAAGGAGAGTGGCCAGCTAGTGGCGCGTGTCGACCGAGTAAAAGATTAAAGATGATACGTGGGTACCACTGAAAATGTTTAGAACTGACCAGTTAGAAACATTGCTAATGAAAACTTTTTCAATTTCAATTTTAGAACTTTTTCGTAACCTGCATTCATTGCATTCATTTGTCATTTGTTTTTGGGAATTGGCGGCAAATCTAAAACTCTTGTTACAAGTGAAAATGAACCTAACGCGAGAAAACTTTCAACAAAGCTTTGATAGGCTGCGATTAGCATTTCTGAATGAAGCCCCATCTCGTGCCACTATTTACAATTAGTTTAACGAGTTTAAGCGTGGACGTAGCAATCTCAAAGCCTAGGCATTGGTATGAGTCAAGTTCAAAAAATATTACACGAACATTTAGGCGTCCAGAAGCTTTGTACCATACTTTAACCGACGACCAGAAACACCTTCGCATGGACTGGTGTCGCCAAATATTAGATAAGTTCAACGGAGGTGATTCAAATGCTGTATTTGACATCGTCACAAGTGAGGAAATCTGGATATATTGCTACGAACCCAAAACCAAAAGACAATCAGCTCAGTGGGTGTTTCCTTTCAAGGATCGGCCAGCTAAGGTAAAGAAAGGAAGAAATCAAGGAAAAAAGATGATTGCTTCATTCTTTGTTCGGAATGGTCATTTAGCGACAGTTGTGCTAGAAGATGGAAGGACAGTTACTGCAGACTGGTATGTCAATCGCTGTTTGCCTGTTGTCTTAGAAAAAATTCGACAGCAGCGCCTTCGAAGCAGGATCCTACTTCACCACGACAATGCTTCAGCGCACTCCGCAGAACGGACTGTTGAATATTTGGCAAGTGTCGAGATAATGAGTTATCCGCCATACAGTCCTGACCTGGCGCCCTGCAACTTTTATTTATTCCCAAGAACTAAAGATAAAATTCGCTTTACGAGCCCTGAAGATGCGGTGAAAGCGTACGAAAATGCCATAGAAGAGACCCCTAAGGAAGAATGGGCTCACTGCTTTCTCAGTGGTTCCATCGAAAGATGTGTAGAAAGATTACTTCGAAAAACAATAAAAGTATTGGCAACTTTCTACATTAAGCCGTTTTTCATTTTCTAAACATTTTCAGTGTTACCTAGGTATATTGAAGATTAACAGAAACACGGAAGACATCTTGGCTTCTCGAACAATATCTCCAAGTACCGAAAGAGCGAAGAAAATGAGAATGACAGATTTCATGGAAACAGAACGGAACGACTAGAGACCTCAGGTTACAGGATGTTAGTCTTGTTTAATTAGTGATCTCGATTATGCTCGATTTATCAAGTGATGTTGAGGAGAGTCAGGAAACACCAGAAATTGTCAGCCCCGACACAAATCACAAGAAGGAGTTACTTACTTTCCGTAATAAAAAGTGAATTAATTTAAATAAGAGTCCTCTTAAATGGTGGAGTGTTAATCAAAGTGAGTTCAAACTGTTAAAAACAAACAAACCCAAAAAAGCCCGCAAACTCTTATGAGCGCCACCAGCCAGTGTTCCAAGTGAACTGTTATTTAGTAGCACAGGAATAATACACGAACCCTTGCGAAACAGACTGGAGTCCGAAAATGCGGCCATTCTACTTTTCATTAAATATAATGCTCCATATTAAAATTTCATTACTAAAACAAGTAATCAGTAATGGTAATTCACTCACTACTTTATTGTTAAACTACCTGACCCGGCCATGCAATATATTTTTTTATTAAAAATCAGCAATAGTCCGTTCGCGCGTTCTGGAGCCCGCGCGATAGGCAGCATTGATTCGTTGGTGGGAGAAGTGGTGAGAGTTGCGCGCGGTACTGGACAGTACTTGGACATGGCAATATTAATTTATTTTTCTAAAATAAAATATTTTTAAAAATAAAAGCAGCCTATGTTAGTCCTTACTACATCAGCTACCTGCCAATAAAAGTCCCGTCAGAACCGGCCCAGCCATTTTAGAGTTTAGCCCGAACACACTGACAGACAGACAGACAAAAATTGTAAAACATGTTATTTTGGTGTATATACCGTATATACATATATTCATATGCATGTAAAAAACGGTTATTTCAATATTACAAACCGACACTCCAATTTTATTTTTAATGTATAAATAAAGAAAGGATAAATATTACTGCTTTTTACCCTACCAAACCAAAACATAGGTTTTTTGTACAGTTCCGCATCCGCATCCGCTTCCGCGGATGTGAGCCTCTTAAAATCCGCATCCGCATCCGCATCCGCGGATGTGAAAAAAAATGCATCCGCAACATCCCTATTAGGTACCTCCGTCTTACCTATTTCTGCCGCAAAGCAGCAGTGCTTGCATTGCTGTGTTCCGGTTTGAAGGGTAAGATATGGCAGTGAAATTACTGGGTACAGTGACTTTACATCTTGTGTCACAAGTTGGCAACGTACACTGTGGTTCTTGTGGGGGTTGCAGTTTTGCTGCGAAACTCACAAGAGCCACATGTATTATAGGTGACTGTTACCACTTACCATCAGGTGTGCAGTTTGCTTGTTTGCCAACTTTCTGCAATAAAAAAAAAAAAAAAAAAAACATTCACACTAATTAGCTTAGCTCAATGTAAGCACTATAAGGCTTGTGTTATGGATACTAGAGTAAAGTAATATAGACATACACTAGCTGCCCCGGCCACGCGTTGCTGTGCCAACTGCAGCGCCATCTGCCGGGCTGATTTGTGAATCTAAACCATCCAGGGCGCCACCCAAACGCACACAAAAAAATCAATCAAATCGGTTCAGCCGTTTAGGAGGAGTTCAGTGACATACACACGTACATTAAAGTTATATATGTAAAGATATATGACACATTAATATCTTATAATCATAGGAATTTACATAAATACCCATGATTTGGGTACAAATGCTCGTATTCATCACACAAACATCTGCCCCTTTAAGGTTCGAACCCAGCACCGTCGTCGGTACGAAAGGCAAGATCGCTATCGTTGCGCCAAATGTCCATCAAAATATTTAAAATTATTATATTTAAATAAATATTTTTTATAAACATCTATTTAATTGTTATTTTATTTTTACTATTTGATTAAAGTATAGCAGGAGTGATTTTGATGCATAAAATAAGGAATGATGTGATTAGAGAGCGGTGAGGTGTGGAAGAAGATAAAGTCACAAAGAAAGAAAAAGGGATTCTTAGATGGTTTGAACATGTACGAGTAAAGAGGATGAAAGAAGATTGACAAGAAGGTAAAGGCAGACCAAGGTGATCTTTCAGGGACCAAATAGAAGATGTTTTGAAAAAAAGGTCAGGTCAAAAGCACCCTTAACCCTTAGAAATGTATGCCAGGATCATGAAAAGTGGAAATCTGTGATCTCTGCCTACACTAGCGCAAAAAAGACATATTTGTATGTATGTATTGTATGTTGTTTCTTTTTTATTTTGTCTTTATATTTAATGCATTTATTATGAGTTGTTATCGCCTGAAATAAATTATTTTTTATAAGCTCCTTTTGTCCGCAGGAAAGGTTTGCGTCGCAATGTAAGATGTCCAAACAATGATGATGATGAAGGTGAAATCTGTTAATTATTATTTAAGAATACTTTAGAAAAAGACTATATGTTTCTCATAAAAGATCTTGTTTAACCTTGAGGTCAGCTAAATAACATGACACTGACCTTCACATTTTCGTATGATAAAAATAGACTTACTAATTATTATTAACTTAACCTTTATTGGCATTGTAAAAAGGCTTTTAAGGACATGAATAAAACACATTTTTGAATTTTATTGTATTTTTTTGTTATTAAAGCATTTGATTGCTAGCTCTGGCAATTAGGTGGCCTGCGGGACTTGAACACACATTCGCTATCGCTATCCGGGCGACTGCAGATTTTTTATACTTATAAAAGTATTCACTCTATGTAGTACCTACATCGTAATACCTAGTATAACTCGGTTACAATATCTGTGGACCTGATGACGTCACGTCAGCGCTTAGGTAGGGTGCATAAAACAAGCATCATGGGGATAGTATTGTAAACAATAATAATTATGCACTATAAATAAAATATATTCTACTTTAACTCTTTTATTCTTTTATTTTTTTATTCTTTTTCAAGGGAACGGGGAGGAGGCTTGACATTCCAGCGAGGTCCACAGATATTGTAACCGAGTTGTAGTAATACCTACCTAGAGAAATTCGACCGGTCTATCTAGGTTTTGGTAGCTTAATTTGAAGAGCACTCGCCCTGATAACGAAGGATATGGATTCGAATCCCGCCTGACGTGGTGACACCTGAGTTAAGTTGTTTTATATTTTTTGTAACAATTTACATACTTTTTCGAAAAATTTATTAAATACTAATGACTGGCTACCATTTGTCCATTTGTGATGACCGTTTGGTGCAACGGTAGAGGTTCTGCCTTTCGCACCGACGGTCCTGAATTCGAATCCCGGAAGGGGCCGATGTTTGTGTAATGAATACGAGCATTTGTACTTGAGTCACGGATATTTATATATATTCTAAAAATATTACATATTTTGTATCATATATGAATATCTATCCGTTACCCTAGTATCCATAACACAAGCCTTACAGTGCTTACTTTGGGCTAGGATAATAGGTGTGAATGTAGGAATTATTATTATTATAATTTATTTACATAGAAGGTCTACACCATCTCGAAAATCCCGGCGACATTAAAAAGAACCCTACCGGGCAATGGTACAAACAATTGGTTCAAATATTATGACACAATTCCACCATTGTTAACATTGAGAAAAGTAAAAAAAAGGTTTGTACAAATTTTTATAACTCATTTATTGGAGCAAAAACTCTATGGAATCGTTTATGGCCATTATTTTTGTCTTTGCATACGAAAGTCGAGTCGGTGTTCACAAAGTCTGATACCGACTCTTTTGGTATGCAAATTGCTTACAGCGAACTCACGACTGACCAGCATATGTTTCGAATGCCGCGATTTTTTTTCGCATCAATCCTGTGTTCTTGTTTTTTTTTTTAATAATTTCGAACGATTGTTGAGAAAAAAGGTTTGTTTGTCGTACGGACCTCTTTTATAGTTTCTTTGAAACGTTAAAGCACTTTTGCTTTCGGAGAAGTTTTATTATTTTATAACCTATTTGTCATTGATTTTTTAGTCATTAGCGACACTGTAAAATAAATCTTATTTTCAACTATTTATGGCAATATTTATGGTAATTAGTTTAGACGAATTCTACATAGCTTTGTGGACTTTTATATTGGTCAGTAATATCGGTTTCTTTGTTTTGATTATAATATTATTTCTTACATTTACACTAATTAGCCTTACCCAAAGTAACTGGTTTGTATTATGGATACCTACTAGGGTGTTCATACGTGATACATAGATAAGTATTATTAATAAAAATATAACTACCCATGACTCTTCTCTTTTTCCGCCAGACGAACCCAGGACTATTAGTTCGGAAGTCAAGATTACCAGCGTAGCGCCAAACGATTGTCAAAAGTTTAGTTCTCCAAAATGTTTTGTAAATTTTGTTTATATAAAAATAAATATTTTAGAAGTTATTAAAAAGGAAAAAAAAGAAATTGCTTGGAAATTGATAACACGTTGATGGGGCTGTGCCGTGTATTGTTGATATGTTTTTTTTTATTTTATTTACTTATTTCTCTTTACAAAGTTTTATACAAAAAGAAAACACACACAAATAGGTACTAATATAACGTTAAGTTTTGAGTAAAAAAAGCTTTGTGGGATACTGATGCCTAAACTTTACATAGATATGTCTGTTTATTAGAACACCAAGATCTCACATGTCAGAAAAGCAGAGTAATAAAAAAAAAGGTTATAAAAAATATAGATAAATATATAAAATATAAAAAAAATATTACAGTAACAATATTCAGTTTAAAGAAACTAGATTGTTAAAGGAATACATAAAAAAGTACTTAAAAGATAGCTGTTAGTTACTTAAGGCCTATGTACGTACATTACTAAAAGTAGTTAACTAAAGTTGTTAGGAACTGGCTGGCAAGCTGACCTTTTTTGTAAATAATATATATTTTTGAATTTTGTATGTATCTATGAAGCTTACGTTATGTGTCAATCTAGTTTTTTGTCATTGTAAAATTGGGTTTCTGTCTGCTTTTCACATTTGTCTTATTCCTGTGTTTCTACTAAATTATAATTATTTTACCTTAATAATCATTTCATTGTAGTCTACTAGCTCACCAGTCGCTATCAAAAGTAGTTTCACTAGAAATATTTTGATGTAGTATTAATGAGTGTCCCAGTGAAGTTAAATTAAAACATTGATAGGAATGCAAACTGCAGTTGCATAAATAATTGTGAAGATTACAGTCCTAAAGTAAAATGTATTGATATTAACTGGAAATCAATGACCAGTCGTACATAAAGATGTAGTCACGTGTATCAGTTAAGAAGTGTGTTGTTTTGTCACGGAACATCCGGAACATTTCAAATCTTATTCTAATGTTTCGGGACGACATTTTAGAGCTATATATGCTCATTACTTCTTTTAACAAAAATTTAGTTCTTACTTCCTTGTACATTATACATATAAATAAAACAATTTATTTTATATAAAGCACACATTAATAATCAGTTAAAAAAAACTGGTGTTGTGTGTTTACAATGTATGTTAAACGTTCTGTAATAAATAAATAATAAATATTTCTTACATTCACACCAATTAGCCTAGCCCAAAGTAAGTACTGCAAGGCTTCTTTTATAGATACTAGGGTAACGGATAGACATACAAATATGATACATATAAAGGTAATATTCATATAATTATATGTATGACTCAGTTACACATGCTCGTATTCATCATACAAAAATTTGCCCCTTTCGGGATTCAAACCCAGGGCCGTATGTGCGAAAGGCAGGAGTGTTGCCGTTGCACGTTCGCCATCATAAATAAATAAAGGTTGCGAATTCGAGTTCCGCCTGAGCACAATTTGTGTTTCTTATTTTATTGGCGAAGAAAGTGACATAAAAAATCATGTGTGGCAACCTAATGATAACGTCAAAGAGATTGTTTTTCCATTCACTGGAGCAAGAACCAACTCCATAATGTACGTAAAATTGGTACGTATTTTTATTATCTTTTTTTATGGTACGAATAGGCAATACTTTTGTAAGATTTTCGACACTGCAAACAACCGTTTGATTATTTTCTTAATTTTGTATAATTGACGATTTTAAGGGCCTATGAAATAAAGTTATATTGATTTTGATACAATGGTAGCGATACTGTCTTTTGCACCGACGGTCCTGGGTTCAAGTCGCGGATGGGACAGATGTTTGTGCGATGAGCACGAGTACGCACCCGAGTCACGGGTAATTAGATATATTTCTTTAAATATTATTATTGTATGTATCATATATGTGTATATCAGTTAACCTAGTATACATTACACAAGCTTTATAATGCTTACTTTGGGCTAGGCTTTGTGTGAATGGTAGAAATCTTATTATTTTTACTGCTGTTCAGCAAGACAAGACACAGAACTGATGTCAACTTCCCACTCTCAAAACTCATATTAAAACAAATTCCTCTTTACACAATGCATATTATACTTATGTATTTGGAACAGTGACGTTATAATTCAACATACTACATCATTTATTATAAAAAAAACATCATTGCTTAATACCTTATTTTTTTTTCTTGCAAGTTTTTTTTCAATACAATAATTCACCATGGAAAAACTTACTAACTTAAAATATGTCGAGCGCTTAAATGAGTGTTCGCCCGCGCGGTAAAGAGGCGCGGGGTACGGCGACAAAGGGGGGTACAAAAAAAGAGGGAAGGGGGCGTACTATACGCACCTGCCGCTTGCTCTTCTCTCGATCCCATTTTTCGCCGTACCCCCGCGCCCCTGTACCGCGTGGGCGAACACTCATCTAAGCGGTAGACATGTTTTAAGTTAGTAACTTTTCCAATGGCGAATAATTGTGTAAATGCATGAAGTTTAGAGAGTATTAGCAAAATATTTGACGGCGAACCAAGAGAAAGCGTTTATGGCGCGAACACGAGTTTAAGCGACTTATAGTGTCTTCGCAACAACTGTTTAAACATATCAAAAGCAGTTTTATTTGTTATTCCATAGTGTACCGCAAATTTTCCATAGTTCTTGTAGCTCAGGTGGCCAAGTGCTTAAGGAGTAGCAGGTTCAACACCTGTGTGAGGCTAAGTTTTTTTGCAATTGTTTGTTATATTTTTCCCGTTGTTCCAAATTTATATTGTTTTGAAATAAGATTTTAAATGTCGAGGAATTGTGAATGTATGCAGTTAAGACAATGTAAGCAGAATATTTGACAGTGAAC
Organism: Calamotropha paludella; assembly: GCA_927399485.1. Taxonomy (NCBI): domain Eukaryota; kingdom Metazoa; phylum Arthropoda; class Insecta; order Lepidoptera; family Crambidae; genus Calamotropha; species Calamotropha paludella. The sequence goes on from OV656804.1 coordinate 30,581,822, forward strand.
CTACAGTTGTTGTGCCACAAACAAGAATACAAATACCAACTTATACAACGTGTACAAAACTCCTGTGCTAGATTTAGTTTTCAAGTACCGCCTAGATCACATGTAACCCCTTTTTTAAACTCTGCAAATCTACTCAAGATGGAGGCTCGCAGAAGTCTCCATCTCGCGTCATTGTTATTTGAAGTACTTAATACAGAAAAGCCACGATACCTCTTAGATAAACTCATATGGGCGCAAGAACGTAGGCATTATCCAAAAAGAAAATGTAAATATATATTCTGCACTCCGAAGCATCGTACGATGGCTTTCCGGGGATCGTTTAGGTACGCCGCCTCTCGGTGCTGGAATGACCTTCCGCCGCCGATGCGTGAACTGAAAACAAAATACGCTTTTAAAAAACAGCTCAAGAAGCATCTTTTAATGAAGCAGAAATGTCACACAAATATATAAACCAGCTTACCTCTGTTTTCTTCACGTCAAGCTCAACGTAGGTATGTGCAATGGATTGCGTCCGGCTACCGATGAGGCGAGTTGCCTATCTCACCCTTGGCGGACATTGAGTAGTATGGAGTCTTATTCATTGCACTCGAAATATATAACACAGCACTGACCCCGCTTCATTTGAATCGCTTATATGTACCAACCATTCGACTAATCACCATGCGGTACTTGCGTGGCATTTTTGACGTGGCAATTGAGCCCCCTTTTTAGTCATGTCAAATTGACATCACAGATTAGGTATCGGTTGCTACGTAGAGTAACGGAAAATGAATCGGGCCATGCTGCCGCTTGGCCGCTTTTACTTTTTAATTCTTTAACGATGTATGTGAACATTTATTATTAATATTTTAAATTTGTGTGTGTGTGTGTATATATTATATATATAAATATATATATGTGTGTGTGTGTGTGTGTATATGTGTATATATGATTGCTAGTTTTATTAGTTTTGATATTATTTTATAAGGCGCTTTTTTATTTTTTTGTCACTGGTTTTAACCCTGTCAGAATAACAGCGCCTCTGTGTCTATTCTGCCCATCTGTGAAGGACACAGAGGCAAAAATGCTGAGGCAGGGTATTTTGTTGACCCCGCACATTAGTTTTATATCTTTTTTTTTATTTTATTTTTACTTTTGTATTTTTTTTTCCATTGTCTGTCCCTTATTTTGTTTTTTCTCTGTTTCTTTAAGTGCGCGTGTGTCAATAAATGTTTTTTCTTTCTTTCTTTCAACTTGCTGCTCTGGATACGACTCAGCGCAGAGCTGAGAGGCTCATTGATGAAGAGCAAGCTTCATACCTTAGCTCCACCCCCGCAAAGTTGCCTCTCTGTCGGTGTTTTACAGGCTGCATTTAAGAGAGCGTGCCATCTCCCTTTTCTCCATCAGACATTCAGACGCACTGCGGGCTACCACCCTTTCTTGGTTGCTATTCCTACCTGTCGCACCAAGCACTTCTCAACTTCTTTTATAATGCGCACAGCAAAAGAGTGGAACTCCCTCCCTGCGTCTGTATTTTCTAGTACTTATAACCCGTCTCTTTTCAAAGCCAGGGTGAATAGGCACCTTCTGGGTTAGCTCGTTCCATCGTGGATTCTGTCTTGGCGCTTGGATTTTGTGCTTGATTGGGATCAGGAGCGAACCCATTCAAAATAAAAAATATATAAAATAAAAGCGAAGGACGAAAAAGTTGGAAAAACTCCTGGATTTTAAGTCTAATTGATCCAACCTTTGACACATAAGTGACAATATGTTCACTTATTTTTTCGTATGCGAAAATTTTAAATTCAACAAAGTTCAAAAAAGTGAACGACCTATCCATTGTTTTCCTGTACTCACTGCGCCCTTTGCAAATCCACAAAAAATACATGATTTTCAAATTTTCATCTTCAATGCTATCTTATATGACAAATTTTAATAAAACATCTACAAGAAAACATAAATTTGGCTTACAAGTTATTGTCAAACGGGATTCAAATATCCTACGACATTTTCTATTACTGCTTTACGCTGTAGGTCAGCGTTGCTTCATCAATGAGAGGAATTAATTACTATGTAATTATTACATATATTTATATTTATATATTATGCATACTTGTATTTATATATGGACGGCGAAGTGCCAAGACCTCCTAACTGAAATTCGTCGAGAATTTTATTTTCTTCTTATTTCGAATTAAAATTCGTTATTAGCATGTTTTAATGAAATTTCCTAAGCGTGTTTTCAGTTGCAAGCGCATCAAGTTAAAAAATAAATAAACAAAATTTTTAACTTACTTTTAACTGGTCTAGGAATTAAATGTCTTGACTGTTTCTGTACTCATCTCTCTGGTTGACTGGTAGAAAATGACTAAAGGCATCAAGTCATTATGTACTGTTTTGTACAATAAACTATCAATAAATAAATACCTTCGCATTCGAAAATTTTTCTTGAAAATTTTTCTTTACATTTATGATGTTATATGATACATTTTAATAGAATACAAGAAAACATCGACTCGGCTAACATGTTTAGTCATTTTTTTAGTTTTTCTATTTTGAATGGGTTTTCTCTTGATCCCAGTCAAACGAGGGCCAAGACAGGACCCGCTATAGAACTAGCCAACTCAGAAGGTGCCTATTCTATTAAAATTAACCACAAGAGATACTTCTTTCCACATTTATAAATCGTTTGTTATGCCATCGATACGGGTAACATAGTAACATGTGAAGCGGATGCGTCCGAGGACGAACTGTGCGTCGCAAAAACTCCGTGTAAAGTGAACGGGCGGTAAATGCTCCATTGTACAATACTAAGGTCGTAATCCTCTATCAGACTTTTTAACGTAAATCGGTTCCGCCATAGATTTTCGCACTTCACAGCTCTCTAAAACCGATAATTGTTAAAAGAAAGGCGATAGAAAGTTCGATAGCAAAAAAGTACTTAATTAATTTGTATTAAAGATGCGACTTTTACTTTGGTAAAAAAAACATTGGTTGTCTGTAAAGTCAGTTTACGGACGATAATTTTACGTGATAGCGTCATAAGGAAACATTGAAGAAAAATTACATACTTTTATGAACTGAATTGAACTATTTATCACTGAATTATCATTATCTTGTATAATACAAAGAAGGAGTTAATTGAAAACATTTTTTTTCGATAAATTGACACATAGTTGTTGTAATAAATCGGGTAATTATCCTCTTCCCGAAATTATACATTCATCTCAATATCTTGAAACCAAAAATTTTGAAGGTTCCACTTCTACCACGTGTGAATTGCACACATGTTTTTTTTCATTTATATTTAATATAATGTGATACTTTGTTTGTTATATTAGTTGAACGTTTTCGGAAACGATTATCGAGTTGTGATCTACTCATCACATTTGTAAGATTTATGACATGCACTGCCTTCGAGAGCTACCGACATAGTTTTCACAGGAAACTTTGGCTTGAACGGGATGCGTCATTAACCTACTAAAAGTTTTGGTTTTCTTGTTAATTTTTGTGTTGTGGTGGATATTAGTGTATACTAATGGTGAATTATTAATTATTAAGCGTTTGTGAACGTGCATGAGTGTTTTCAAGTGAAACAAAACATAGGAAGTGTCATTAAAATCTTTTTCAAGAAGTCCACGAGGAGGTTTCAGTAAAACCTCGGACCTTTACTGAAACCTAGGGAACAGGATTATTTCTTTATTTATTCATCATCCATTGATCATATATCAAACATAAATCATCATTCATCATATTTTAATTAAGAAAAAAAATTGCTGAAAACTGTTTGAATATAGGCTGTATGGGCTATGCTTACCCTTTGCCTTTCCTGATGGAAAAGTTAAACAAAAAAAGTTGAGACCATTGCGTCGTGTCCTTAACAAAATTTTATTACATTTGATGAAAAATCTGTTGTACGTGGGAACTTTTAATAATATAACTTTCAATATAACAAGTTTTAAAGATACTTTGTACACAACCAATGTAATCAACATTATGTTCTATGTAAAATTATAGGAATAAATATGCTAACTAGATCATTTTATCGATACTGTCAATGAGTCATACTCTGAATCAGAATGCAGTTCTTCTGATATTGAATAATTACAGTATTTAGTTTTTATTAAAAATTTTATTGCGAATTTTCTCATATTTACACATTAAAAACAATAAAAATATACACGGAGAGTTATAAACAACAAAAGTATGGTAGCTTATGAATCTTATGATAATGCGTATCTGTACATATGTTTCGAATATAAAAAGATGTCTCTCGATATTTCATGGGTTGCGTAGAGGCTGTGTAGTATACTGTTAATGTATGGTTAGTTTCGGTGTCACTTCGTACATCACGCCGTCTTCATTTCGAATTTGGTCTGTGTTCTAAATATTAAAAAGTTAACAAAGACTTTTTGGCGGGAATGGGAAGTGTCACATTGGTGGTTTTGATTTTCTTATTAAAATTTGTGATGTGGTGAATACTAATATGTGATAATATTGGGTGATTCACCACTAACTATTTATGAACATAAGTAGTGGCATGTGAAACAAAACAGCGGAAGTTGTCTGTTGCTCTCTCAAGAAGACGGGGAGGTTTCTGTAAAACCCCAGACTTTTACTAAAACCTAGGAAATAAATAGAAATACCACTTTCATTATCCATTTGCAAAGTTTAAGTATATTTATTTAAAACAGATACTTATTGACTTTGTTGTTATCAACGATGTAATGAAACTATAATACTACTATCATTGTGATAATAGAATAATATTGATTTTTATGGATTTCAGGTTGTAATGCGTCCGTAGAAAATGTACCCGTAAAATATTCGACGATGCAAAACAATTTATTTTAAGTGCACTTGAATAAAGTGATTTTAAATTCATTTCGTCTCTTATTCATTATTAATCCTTATTAATTAACTTATTAAGAAAAAAATACTGAATATGAAGAGAGTCACTTGAATAGGGGCATTTCTTTGTTTACCCTTTTGTTATTATATAGTAATTCGATTTAAGATGACTTAATATAAAATATTTAGTTCTTACACTTCCGCGCACATTGCACATTAAAATAAAACTTTTTTTAGGGTATTTTAGCATAATTTATATTTAATCCTGACGTTTTCATTCGTGATCGCGGGATGACTAAGACAATGGTCGTCATATATTTTCTACAACCTTATCTATATTTTCTTTTACCTAATCAAAATTATATTTCCACGGAACAGTCTTTTTATTCCTGGGTGAAAACTACCCTATGTATTTTTATGTACGTTGAGTAGTTAAGGCGTGAAATTGTAACAAATAAACTCACTTTCGTATTTACAATATTAATTAGAATGTGATGTTATGTATAATTATTATTTTAATAATTTTCAAAAGCCAATGTGGTTATGTACAGGAGCAACAAGTACTTCTTAGTAAATTAAAATCTAAGAAAATCAAGAAATTCTCCAAAGATTAGAACTTTGTACCTATCATGTAATCGTATTTTATTAATTCCATTTTAAGAATTCAATCAAACGAATTTAGAACTTTTTTCTACGTCTTAAATGTTTTAAATTATATTTTATCATGTTTATAATTTTAAATTGAATAAGTGTTGTTTTGAAATCAAATTACACCTTTGAAATATTTATGCGATGCTGATATTACGCTTATATCCAGTCTGAGTCCAGGAAGTGATTTAAGTTTAGAAAAAAAATAATTATAAACCACAACCACAGACAATAAAAAGTTTTTTTACTCTGACATTTGAATATACATAGAATGAAATACTTCTCGAACCAAAGAATTTGAACTTCTTTTGTCTCAACTACCCACGTACATATTAAATTAAATGACGTGCGACGGAAGATTCGAGTCAAATTCGAAGCTAAAAAATTCGACTAAAATTATTGTAACGTGAAGTCATCGTTATAACTTCCACACTACAGTGCCTTTTCATTTGCCGATTATCCGCGTTAAAAAAAATTCAACAGTAGATTATACAAATGTACGTGACATTCGCAAGTACACGTATAAACGCGTAACACTTTAATGCTATCGCTACTCCTTTGTGTACCGAAAACCTAAACTATATTGTCATACGAATCAGAACAATATTTCTTTGACATTATAGTGTATTTTCATTTCTAATCGTATTTAAACATACGTCTGTTTCTGTTTAGATAGAAATGTGTGCAGTACTCACCATAGGACCTTGACAGGGACGTGGAAAAGTATCATCAGTTTTTTAGCTGTTGAAGGGAAACCTACTTTAGCTCTTTGCGTTAGAGAAATATTTTGTTTGGTCACAATGCGTCGGATAGAACGTTGTTTGAATGTTGTTCGTCATCAAAGTTAGGACCTTGATTCAAGTAGGACTCAGCTGAGTTACCACATGGGGCTTAACTGTTAGAACAGAAGGTGTGTGGCGTAATGTTTGAGATACAAAATAACGCGGTTGCTAGGCAACGATAGACACTAACCATTATCACTGCGCGAGAGTTAATTGAAAAAACAACAAGTAAAATGTTGGAGTATCTTTTTATCTATACCTACATATAAATAAAATTGGAGTGTCTGTTTGTAATATTGAAATAACCGTTTTTACTACATGCATATGAATATATATACGGTACATACACTAAAATATTTTTTTTTTACAAATTTTGTCTGTCTATTTGTTCCGGCTAATCTCTGAAATGGCTGGACCGATTTTGACGGGACTTTTATTGCCAGGTTGCTGATGTAATAAGGAGTAACTTAGGCTACTTTTATTTTAGAAAAATTCTTTAAAATTACTGTGCCACAGCAACGCGTGGCTGGTTCAGCTAGTATTAAATAAAAATATAAACAAATTATAGATTTAACAGTACCGCAGAAATCTACTAGCCACATAAATACATATAAATATCAGCTGACACGGGGACGCGTTGCTGTGATATAAATTAAAATGAAACCTATCCTATGTCCTAAGTCGGAGCAAATCCAGCTAATTAAAAAAAAACATCAAAATCGGTTGAGTGGTTTCGGAGTTCATCGCGGTCACATACATGGTCATATGTATTTAGTGCGTTCGGGCTTTGATTTCAGAGGCAAACTGACCGTAGCAAAAGGAAGAAAGAAGAAAGAAACAAAGATAATTTGTCTGTTAGATGTTGTTACATAATTAAAAAGTGCAAAAACATATTTAGCCAATAAGATGGCAAAAAATACTTCCATTTACAAATAGGATTAGTTAGGAATAGTATTGTATCTAGATACAAAGGTATCTTGTAAGCAACCGTCGAAATTTTCTAATAATTTTTTGCTTTTTTCACGTTATATGCCATCTTTGATTCATCAATGAGTGAAAGAAAATTTTTAACTAATATTTTGACAATACATAATTAATGATATTTATATTTAAAGTTATTCATTTGGAATCCAATAATCAAAAAATTAATACCTCCAAGGACACATTGCAAGAGCTGGTGATGTAGTTAGCTCTTTTTGCAAATAATAACAGTAACATGGAGGTCGGTCCCCCTGCCCGAGTTTCTTTCGCCATTTCTTCTCGGAAGGGCCTCCCAATTTCCGAACTGGTAGTAGACACAGTAGCATACAATGAAATCGTAGTGAGAATTTAATAAGTAAATAATATTAAAAAAAATGATTTATATAAATAAATAACAATTAGGAACGTGCCCGATTAAAATATTGTGAAGGTTGTAGAAAATATATGACAACCATTGCTTTCTGTGATCGACATCCTGTGATCACGGCTCCTGTAAAGGAAAATCCCTAATTATTACTACAAATACGAATAATATATTACAAGTAAAAGTATCGATAACTGTTTATATGAAGTGTACTCGTAATTAACATGTTTGCATAAACGTCGTAATTAAAATATGTTAGAAAAGTGCCTGCTGTCAATTGTACCTGCTAACTAACTTCACGGGTGAATGGTTAATTGTCGTGTTCGATCGTGCTTCGTACTTGATGTAATTATTGGTTACAGAATATGACTGCGGAGGATACGCAGCGCTATAGGAACCGTGAATTAAGTTGGATATGGCACTGCAAAGTTTGTTAAAAATATCTATTATGAAAACTGCTTATAAATTTATAAAATATACACATATAATTTTTTTGTGATACGAAAGAGATTTTACTTTCGGAAGGTAAGCCAAAGTGTGTTTTGTTTGTTATACATTTTTACGATTTTTATCGATGCATAAGTTTTCTAGTAGAAATAGTTTTAAGGAATACGGTTTCTCATTATATTAAATGGTGATTTCAATATTTTTTGTTCTGTAAGTTTTTGAGTTTATTAATTATGAATTGATTTTCATATAAGGCACCCGATATGAAAAAATGTGAAGAGTAAAATTTTGTGATCGAATGACATCTTTTCATTTTTTGTGCACAACCTATCGTGCGCACCTTCCACTTTAATTTTGAAGTTTTGTTTTATAATTTTATATGCCTGTTGAAAGACAATCGTTCTTAAGGAGTAAACTCCAGTCGTGTGTCGAAGATGACTCACAGTTTTTTTTATTCTGCAAACAGAATAGTGTGATAATTGATATTTTATGATATTATGATATTTTATGATATGAATATGTATACTAGGTCTGCAATGCTGCTGCTGTTTGGCTGTGATCAGCTTTTGAATATTTCTATCGGTGATTATTCCTCCATGGTATGTCCGATTTCAAAACTTTTTTTTGCACATTAGTCACGAGCACGATGTGAGTTTTGGAGCCAAATTTCATCAATGTTGTATCAGCGGTTTGGTTGTGATCAGCTTTTGAATTTTTCTTTCGGTGATTATTCCTCCATCGTAAAGTCTATATTTTTTTAACATAGCCTATGTCCGTCAAGTTATAATCATGTATGTACATGCCAAAATTCGTTCGAATCGGTTGAACCGTTGAATAGCAGGAGGGAGACAAGCGAAATTTGTGAGTTGCCTAAAAGAGAGCTTCGCTCAATAAATATTTTAGGGTTAATTTTTAATGATAAGTTTTTAGTTTGATATTGTTGTGTTAATCTGTTAATAAAAATACATTTAAGTACCTAAATTCTTTAAAACTTTTATATTTATTTCATTTCGTAAAAGTTGCCTTTGAAAAATTTACTTCAAAGATTATTTAATTTTTAATATTTTTTGATATATTATATGTTTAGTAGCTCTCTGTTTAGTCAGTGCCTGCCGTCACCTGTAACCTTCCTCCGCCGATCACATATCTGTCCACCAGTTACATATACTTTTCTCTGTGTTTATATATTACCACGAACAAACTAATTAAACTGCATAACAGCAGTACAGTGATGACTTGCATTTTCACGGCTTATACTGAGCAGAGGCCTATTTGGTACTATATCTATTTTTTATGTTTTTTGTTGTTAATACTTTTGTTTTGTATGTATTTTATGGGCCAGATAAACTTTCATTAATTCATTCAATGAAAATATTGAAAAAATGTAAATACAATAACGTCGAACAAATAAAAATTGCCTGTAATATTGTTTTTTTTCGGATAGCTGTTCTATTAGTTTAGAACTACGAGCTAACCTAATGATATCCATTCATTTTAAATAAATTTATTTTGAAATAATCAATATAGATAAGGTAATAAATAAGATCATATTACTAAACAAAGAGACTAACTACTCTGCGTAAAATTTAGAGAATTATTATTTTTTTATGCAGGCAATAAAATATCCAATCTTTAAGCACTAGGTCTCAATTTCCGCTGAATAATTTGTTCTCCATCTGATTTACGGGTAGTTTAATTTCGATTAATTGCTTGCAGCCGGTGGCTATAGAATAAACATAATATCTTTTTTTATTTACAGACAAAGCCATGTTTACTTGTACTAAGTTTATATGCACAAGCTTATTGATACTTTTTATAGTTCTGGATTTTAAAAAGGGAAAAACTATCCGTTTTAAGATTACCTGACTATCTTTCTGTCTATTGTTCAATACCAAAGAGGCTTTACAGAAAAGTTCTGTAGTATAAAGTTGTCATTTATTTTAAATACTATGGTATACAGACCATTGGAATTAACAATGACAATCTTCTTAGTCAATGTCAAAATTAGGGTTACTTTTATCGCTTTTATGTTGACATTTGCAAATTCTCTGTGGCTTAAATGAACCCGGATAGCGATAGGATGTGGGGTTCGATTCCCACCTGACACTAGTTAAAATGTCTTTAGATATAAAAATCTAGCAGTTAACTGTTTAAATAACAAAAAAAGTTTGTGTATCAACTCTGACGCACGACTGAAGTTTACTCCTTAAGAACGATTGTCTTTAAACGGGCACAGAAAATAATACAACAAAACTTTAAAATAAAAGTGAAAGGTGCGCACGATAAGTTGCACACAATAAACGTAACGCTGTCATTCGATCACTAAATTTTACTCTTCACATTTTTATACCTTATATAAAAATTTATTTTTATATAAGGAACTCCAAGAATAAAAATTACATAATTGTTTCTTCTTTTTTAGATTGTTGGATACTTGAAAAAGTATTACTTATTTATTATTATGATTACTTTCGATTTTGTAGGTATTAGTACCTAGAAAGTGTAGAGATGGTCTCGGTAGCTTATATGTAAGAATACTCGCCCGGATAGCGATGGGATGAGTGCTTGAGTCCTGCAAGTTGAAGACTAGTTGATTTTTCTTGTAATAATGTCTTTAGATATAAAAATCCAGCAGTTAACTGTTTAGATAACAAAAAAATATAATTACCTGCACGGTAGTTCAATTTGACCTAGAATTATGAAATTAAGCAAGAAGCAAGGTCTCAAAACACGTGAGAAAAAAAATTAAGTTATACCAAAAAATATTTTTCTGTATTACCAACTTACATTTGTCCGTGTATTTAGAAAATTTATTGCGATAGATGGGAGAATTTGGTTATCGATGCTGAGTTGGTTTTTGAATCAGACTTACTTATTCGATAAAGTCATGTTCAGCGCCCTCTATCTTTTGATGCGACACAGTTTTATGATTTTAAAATATAACCTTGTAGAAAAACACAGATCTTTTAACATATTTATGTTTTTTCTTGTGACTTTTTTATTATATTTTTTATGTTGTTAGCAAAATGTGATATCAGAAAAATAAATAAGAAAATCATACAAATAACGACTGTACCTTGCATTTCAATTTTAAGTTATTTCTTTAACGTCTTGTGTCTCATTAGAACCGACGTTAGTGGTAATAAATGCAATTTTATGGCTAATAACTCGTTGCAAAGGTAAATTAAATCATTTTACAAGCTATGGCTCTATAATTTTTACGACTTTATACATTTTAATTGTCTTCACAATTAAACAATATACTACTACTATTTATTACGTTCAAGGATAGTTATTCTTACCAAAATAAAAATAAAGTCACAAATATATGAAGCTAAGCAATGATAATACTTTAAAAAATATAAATATGAAATATAAAAATGTATAATACAACAGTTAATATATTGTCTGCAAGATTTTAGTAATATTCCATTTGAAACAAAATAGTAAAGATAGGAAACAGGACACAAGAAAATCACTCAATTTGGTATAACAATTATTATAAAGATCGCTTTGGAATCATAACCTACCGGGCTACCACCCTTTCCTACCTGTCGCACCAAGCGCTTCTCAACTTCTTTTATAATGCGCACAGCAAAGGAGTGGAACTCCCTCCCTGTGTCTGTATTTCCGAGTACTTATAACTCGTCTGTTTTTAAAGCCAGGGTGAATAGGCATCTTCTGGGTTAGCTCGTTCCATCGTGGATTCTGTCTTTGCCCCCGGGCTTGATTGGGATCATGAGCGAACCCATTCTAAATGAAAAAAAAAACCTTAACTAACCTACTTCCCTCTTCTTTCTTTTCAATGGTCGCTATCACTCTATCTTTCTACTTTTCTTTTTCTTTTCTGTTGCTAGTTGCTAATATTAATGCTGCTACCTAACCTAACCTCAAAATTTAAGATATTAAAAACTTTGAGACAGAACTTGGTGGTTGAAGATTTTTTGATGCTGGAGAAAAGGACAGACGTTTTCTTGATATCAATGGAAGGTGTCTATCTAATAACCCTTTCAGAGATATGCGGTGTTATAAGAAATTAACGCTTTACCAAATTCCATGTTTTTATTTAGTATAGTCGTATAAATTATACATTTTTCTTTACTAAACTTAATACTTTTTCTTTTTTTACATCAAATATTTTAAACTTTTTAATAAAAAGGGGTAAATGATTCGAATTTAAATTCAATGCATATGATATTTAATTATTTTTTAGCATTCACAATGCCATATTTTATTTAAGAATTAATATGCCTAAAAATCCCACCTGCGTTGTCGAAGCTATGGTAGCGTTGTTATAGGCTTATTTAATCAAAATTATTTCTTTATTTTTTTTTCAACACGAGGTGGCGTTAGATTAAAATAGCTTAAATAAATATTAACTCTTTCCAGTTAAGGATGTCTTAAAGGCAACTAAAGATAAAGATAAAGCCCACAAAACGGACAGCACTGTTTTCCGAAGTATGTTCTTTCACCATGACCTTCAATCCGCTTGCCAAGTGGAGATTATGCTAAAATCCCCTATTTTTAGACGCCCCAGCAGTTTCTTTTTTCAGTCTTTCAGTTTTCAGTATTTTGGCTTAAGTAATTAATGTTTTATTCATTAAGAAAGTAAATTAAGCTTATAATGTAGTATTAATTATTTGAATTGAAAAATATTAGAAAAAATCGACTCTGCTCATAAGTGAATTCACGGGCGGGAAACGAACCCGTAACCTTTGGAAGTCCGTTCCATGCTCTCTCAATTGAGCTACCGAGACTTGTCGAAATTTTCTAGTACCTTTCTAATTTTACGCTGTAAGCTAGCGCTGTCTCGTCAATGAGGGGTGCGTCCGTATTCGAAAATACATTTGAATTTTATATATTTTTTGCATTTTTTTCAATGCTATCAACACTTGTGAGCCTAGTCTATTTGTTCTAGTATTTTCTATTAAAATAATTTATCTTATAAATATATAGGATATATAGTATTGAAAAAATACAAATAATATATATTAAAAAAAAAATTGTTCATATATCCAAATACGCTTTACTTTTTGCACACAATCTCTATGAACAGTCGCATACGTTTTTATTGATATCATTTTCCATCGTAAAGTACTAGGAAATGAAGTTGAGAATACTAAATTATTTAATTGCACCACTTAAATAAGAAGTAATTTTACGTCTTTCTAAGTACGTATCCTATATACCTTCTCAACAGTTGCTGCGTCACGAATGAATCACCTAATCGCCAGACAGGCTCGGGTCTGCTTGGATTGTACACAGAGTTACATGAGATCGTTTTCATTCACAAAAAACCAGACGACTTTGAGAGGCCCTCAAAATAACCAGACGTCGAAAATTTCGACGCAACTTACATTGCTTATGACATTAAAACTTTTTTAAATGGAAAGCCTTTTAAAGACGTCATGAAAAGAGTTTGCGAAGTATTTGCCGCTATTTTAGCGAAAAACAATGTTAGGACAGTAAAGGATATCACGTTGTTGAAACGTGACCAAAACGAAAATGTGTGAGAAATCTGTTAAGATTCTCGACGAGTCGCAGACTAAAGTTTTTCGTTACATTAAGTTGTTAATATAAGAAACATTACGTAATTAGATAATGAAATAAACTGATAGCTAATTTTGGCTTGCCAAGGTTTTCTTTTGTGCAAAATTGCTTTTTTTATAGGAAGGTCTATTTCAGCGGAACGTCATTAGCCGGCAGTTGGATGAAATATTATGAAGAAGATAGACACTAATTACTATTTCCTTGAGTTGTTAGATGTAAGATTGAGGCTGAAGCAAAAAATAACCTTGCACATGTATCTATATGCACAAAAACACACTTGCACTCTTAAAATGAGAAGTTTTTTATTGCTACATTAACGGAGTGAACAGAATTATGAAAATATGATTTGACGAGTAATTACAAGACTGAATGAAATAGTAGCTAGATAAACAAAATGTAACAGAAAATATTGTACCATTTGTGTAGAATAGAATAGAAGATTGTATGAAATTTTACAAACCATTCATTGAAAGTCAACAACATTACAGGCCTGCTAGAATATCAGCGATGCTGCGGCGGATCTCTGCTCGTAGCGGTCTATGCTGAGAAAGGGTCCTCGTTGATCTTAGGTTTAAGACTTTATATTAATTTATATAAAGAATATTTTTTTTAGTTGTTGGTGTTGTTTGTTATTATTTTGTATGTACCTTTGATCAATAAATACTTTCTTTCTTTATCAGAAATGGTTTCGTAAGACGGGAGATCTTGTACCGAGAAGAAGCCGCAATAAACTCGGCAATAGGTGTTTTTTTCTTCCTGTAATGTGTTACAGATCTTTTTAAAATAAGGAAACTTTTCTAGTAAACATGCATAAGAGAAATTAAATCTACAAAATAAAACAAAAAATTGTACAAATATAACTACTTTACGGTTGACAGTCCGCTAGAAAGACAGGTTCTAATCTTTACACCACAATTTTTGTACACAGTATTACAAAGCTTGCTAGACCAAGGAGCTTGGAGACAGTCCCAATACTGTCGACCATAGAAATTATGATATAAATATTATTGATTATATCTGATGATCCAGCTTGCTTCCTAGAGTACGCTAATGTCTAATGTGAGTACATTAGAGTTCTGGAGTACGCTAATGTACCGACATTAACGTTACGGTTAACGTAAAGATAATAAAATAAAAACAAATTATTGATTGATTAGAAACATTCCCGATTAAAATGTTGATGGGTTGTCGGACATGTATGACGCTCATTACCTTAGTCATCCTGTGATCACGGCTTTTATTCGAAACGTCAGAATTAAATATATATAAAAAAATAAAAAATAAACGCGTTGTGAATCCATCAAAATAGGTTTTATCCAAAATTAGAACTCCTTGTTTTATTTGATGTTTTTATCTCTCTAGAAAATAAAGACAAAAATGAAGTTAATATAACAGATTTACTTCATTTTTGTCTTTATTTTCTAGTCGTTCTCATTTATAGACAATTCGCTTTTAACATTTGTTACACTAAGTTAAGTAAGGCAATTAGTATAAACAAATGATAGTGACCCTAATAAATAAATAAACATTAAATTAATCAGTATTTTTTTACAAATATTAATGTAGTTCTTAATAATATAATTTATTTTATATTTAATACTGACGTTTGACTGATCACAAGATGACTAAGACAATGGTCATCATCTACTACCTTCACAATATTTTATTCGGGCACGTTTCTACCTGGTATTTTTTTTAAATAAATCAATTGTTATATTACTTACAATATACTTACAAATACTTTAGTTACTAATACTTTAAGCCATCATAAGAAAAACTTGTGGGAAACATTAAGATTAATAAAGTTGCGGTCCAAGAAATCAACCTTGAGAGACTCGCGCTAGCTTCCTTAATTTCAGTAGCTATTAGAATCATTTGGACAGAAATAATCAAGCAATCGAAATTTAAAATTGAGCATGAAACCATCGCCTCACACGGATGTAATAAGAGTTATAACAGATAATAAAATGCAAATGTAAGGTTTCTTGTTTATGATAGCGAATCGTTTGGAAGTATCGAGTGCAACAGACCTCAACGGTGATGGTATCACAACAAAAGATCCTGTATGCAAAATTAACATAAGTCTACCTGCCGAAATTTCCTCGCCTACGCAACATACCGATGAGGTTTGTCCTCAATGATAGCGGTTTTCGTGTTCAATATTAAGTCTAGTTTTTGAAGTAAAACTTCTTTACTCACGCTTGACTTTGGGAGTAAGCTGTACGAGAGCGTTACGAAAAGTGTGATCGGGCGAGGCGAACGGAAGTTCAGAAAGAGAGAGAGTTGCGTTTCGTATATTACTGTAGGGGCAAGAGATAAAGGTGCGAGCACACATTTTCTTTCTCTCTTTCTCTCATAGCCAGTGACTTTTCGTATAAGTAATATATATATTTATAGACGGAGCTAAAGAAGTTTTACTTCAGTCGCGTGGTCCTAAGCACACTTCTTTTTTTTTTATTTCTTTACCCTTGATGAAAAATGCAGAGCCTAGCATTGCATCTGATCGGCTTCAAGGCTGTAGGTACAGCAAAGGTGAATTTCATGATTTTTCTAATTTTCTTTCTCTTTCGTTATTCGCACCACATCATCTCTTCCCGTGGGTGTCGGAAGAAGCGTCTAATGGATCCAGACTACGAAGGGTGAGCAGTAGCATCCTACCGACAATCATGCCATCATACTACGATCGCCAACACTTCTGCCAAGTAAGGCGATTATGGCAAAAAACCTCATGAGGAGTAAACCCATAAAGCGGACTCTAGTTCCCGACGGCCCTACTATCCCGAACTGGAGATCCTTGGGAAAGGCCTTTATCCAGCAGTGGAAGTCTTTGACTGAGAAGAATGATGATCTCTTATACTTCAGTTCTTTTGGTTTGGTTTCAAACCGATGACAAGCATAAAAAATATTGTGTTATTTTTTAATAGAAACCTTGCCAAACATTCGTGTAGATACGATGATTTAATACAGGGCCATTTTATAAACACCATCCAAATTGATATATTATATTCTTTGAAGAAAGTAACGAAACAAGATTTTTTTCTTTTAATATCACTCAGTACTAAAATATTAAGTTAAGCCTACACAAAGTTATCCGAGGAAAACTACCGATAGCTGTCACAGTCACGCTACGCACGGTGTTGTAGCAGATGATTACACGACCCCCGCCCCGCCCTCCCGTATTTCATTGATACATTACAATGATTTTCATAAGTTGCAAATTTAAACGAAAAAAAATAGGAACGTCAAATTGAAGAAGAGATAAGTTGATTTGTTCTTTGATTATAACAATATTAATCGATAACACTTTTAATAAATAAAAAATGAACATAAAAGAAAGCCACACCTTATGCACTTACGTCGCATTTTTTAAAATTTAATCAACTTATGTACAATAATTGGTTGGAGTAAAGCAAAGGGTGTTTCTTAACCACAGAATCTAAAAAAAAACACAGAGATCGCGAAGGCAATTCGAAAATCGCAAAAAAAATGCAGTGCCAAAACCTTAGTACCTACCTACCTAAGTTATTTTTGTCTATTTTACACGATTGGATAAAGAAATGTATAATTAATAGTTCTGAAAATATTTTTGTGAAAAATTTCACAAGTCTTAGCCGCCCTGCACACATTTTGGTCTACTCCAACAAAATAATTAATTAAAAATCCAAACAAAATACACTTACATGAAGTTTGAAAACAATCACTTTACCTTAAAGTGTAGGTAATTTCTCTCTAAACAGTCTTACACGTTTATGAACATTGTCTTTAATTGTATTACTTGTTTTTTCACTTTGTCACTTCGTTAAATGCACGGATTATATTTATATTTAAGTTCTCGAGGCTTTGGGCCTTCTTCACATAAACCCGTCGCCCTCGCCCTCGATTTCAATTGCAAGTGTGAACACATTTCGTTAGGTAGATAATTATGCGACGTAAATGCGTGAACGCAACATTGTACATCGCGGAAAGTCCGCGGGTGACTGATTTCATTGCGCCGATGTCGTTACAACTTGCGCGCGCAGCTCGGTGGGGCGCTTCAGGCGGTCGGTCGTTCAACTGTAAGTACCTATTTTGCCAGTAACCAGCTGTTGTAATAATTCGCTCGGACAAAATTTTTTTTTGCGTAAATTTTACCTCCCAATTTTTTTTCATAAATGAAGTGTTTGAATGATATCTTATGCCTAGAAAAAATTTGGATGGTGTTTATATAATGACCCTGTATAATCTGTTATTTTTGAGCCTAAAATTTAAGATATTTTAAACTATTTTCCCGCTGTCAGTAAGGCCTTGTTATTATCAAGAGGTGTGGGTTGAAACAATTGTCCAGTCGACGTTAAAGCTTTTAAATATAATGACATGGTTCCAAGTAACGGCGACGTTCTGGGTATTAGAACCTTGTCATATTTAAACTTGGCAATGTCATAGGATAGTTTTTGCGCTCGCCCACGCTGGAGCATCAAGCGTTTGACTTAGAGTCCAAGGTCACGGCTGCATTGTGTTTTTTGCTAAAATATAATATCATTATGAGTTGTATTGTTATGACCCTTCATATGGCACATAGCCTTAAATAATTAGGAAAACGTATTATAAGGAAAGCCACAAGGCTACGGTTTGTTTGGAATGCTGCCGATTTGCGTCTACAACATTCTATTGACTTTTATTAATGATATGACAAAAGTCTTGGCAGAATTTGTCTATATGTTCATGTTTTAATAAAACCATTTTTCTTATAGATTTTGTGCATAATTTATTTTTTATTTAATCCTGACGTTACGACTCCTTTACAGGAGCCGTGATCACAGGATGACTGGAGCAATTGTCGTCATATATTTTTTACTACCTTCACAAGATTGTAATCGGGCACATTCCTAACTGTTATTTTTCACATATATATATATAAATCAAATTGTTTTTATGCGCAAAATCGGTAAAAATTGTAATTCGAATGTGTAATATGCGCGGATGTGTAAGAACTAAATATGTTTATATTGTTGATTTAAATACAAATATGTCTGTTATGTACAAAGATCTAATTTAAGGACTACTAAAAAAATTCATCAGTTCCCACGATTGTTGAGGTTTCCATGGTTCGGCGCATAGACGAGGAACAAAATTTACTCTGATTTCCGAAGAATAATGAGCTGAAGATAAGATAACCTTGTTGATCTATCTGACCCACCTTTGCTCGAATCGAAATTCAAAGTGCTCACCAACGTGCTCTTGTGTTTATCGTGCTATCCTAATTGGCAACAATTCTAGTGGCAAAGTAAAAGTGAACAAAAAGTCGTGTTGGAAAATCTGGTTGGTCCATACCATTTTTAGGTTGTTTCCAATAACAATTCTTTAATCTATAATTTAAAATCACAGTGGTTTGTGTGTTTGTCTGTCCGCTCTTTTTCCCGCTCTTTTTCCATTGTATCAATAACGTTACCATAGCAACGCGTAAACCGCAAGTAGTTCGTCTACCGACGCTAGATAGCGCTAACGGAAAAATATTTAATAATAAAAAAAATAAAGAATTTTGTCCACCCGTGTGAAGCCGGGACGGGCCGCTGGTAGATATCTAATTATGTAAGTATAACGTATTTATCAGTTGTAATGACTGTAAAGGATGACGTTGGAATATCATTACTCTAATTAAATATTAGTGAATCTTTGTTTGAACTAACTTTTTTAGATCTAAGAAGCACAATATTTTGGTCTCAAAGATACTCGTCCGGTATTCGTCTTCGAAATGTTGAACCAGTTCCATAAGTGTTATAGTAAGTGTCAGTAAACATTGTTTATGAATGACTTAATCATGTTCGTTAAACAAATATATCTTATACAGTATAGTATTGTAGGTATACATAGAAAATGTTATCCCGCAATCACGACGACCGATGGAGTTGGTCGTATACCGGTTTTCATGATTATCTCACTTCGAGGTACCGGGTTCGATACCCGGCCGGGTCAATGTAGAAAACGAACTTGTGTATATTGGCTTGGGTCTGGGTGTTATGGTACTGTCGTTGTTACTTAATTCTAGTTGAAGTGCTTTAGCTTCCTAACTTGTGTTCAGAACATTGAACCTATGTGATTCTGTCTTATATTTATTTATTCAAAAAAAAAACAAAACTTAGGAATTTGGGATAAACGGGTGAGATGTGCAGGAGGTTAGACAAATTCATTTCTAGAATTATTTTTTTAATTCTATAATGAATAGAGCATATAATCGTTAATGTAAGCTCAATGAACATTTCAATTAGAACCGGTTTCGTTTGATTTATCATTAAAATATGCAGAAATCGCAAATCAAATTGACACACCATATAATTATTGACAATCATTTAGTCACTGTTTATTACTCAAGCTTCTTTGAAGTAGATTTTTAAATTCAAGTTCAAAATATTTTTACGAAATGTATATATATAAAAAATTACTGTCTCAAAGTTTGACCGCGATGAACTCTGAGAGTACTCAATAGATTTTGTTGATTTTTTTTATTTTGCTTGCTAAAAAATTTGCAAATTATAATAACAGAGCCACAGCAACGCGTACCTGGGTTGGCTAGTTATTATATGAAATTCCAGAATATTAGGCTAAATCATATGTCATCGGAAACATGGTTATTCGTTAAAAATATGGTTAATTCAAGGGAAAGCTGTCATTAGAAAGTTGCACTTTCTTGGGGCATTTTTATTTGTCGATAATTTTAATGGTACAATTTATTATAAGTGAGGCTGCTAAGCTGTGTTAGCTTTCGATATCGTCTAATCTGTTCAAACCTGGTGAAACCTGTCCTCATCCTAGTGTCAAAGAAGACATGTAAGCTGATTGTGATGCAGCTATTCGAATTAGTATGATAGAAGTTTAAAACCCGTCTCCTAAATTCTTGCTTTGATTATTTTATATAAAATATTCAACTGTTTGGAGCAATGGTAGCGATTTAGCCTTTCGCACCGGCGGTTCTAGGTTCGAGTCCCGGAAAGTAAAATACAATATAAAGATATGTCATACGTATAGACATACTGAAATATATAAAAAGATAATAGTACCAGACCCTTGGTGCCGAGTGGAAGAAAAACCAATGTCTTCAAGATCCGTGATGACAGCAATGCAATCCATTTTGTAAAATTTATTTCACGACCTTCCCTTTGTTATGATCATAGTTAAATTATATGAATAGAAAAATACTAGAATAAAAAAAAATTTAGGCGGGAGCCGAACCCACAACGTTTGAAGTCCGAACACACGTCGAAATTTTCTAGTACCTTTCTTATTTTTCCGCTGTAGGCCAGCGTTGTTTCATCAATGAGAGGAACATCCTCTCGTATTCGAAAAAAACATTCGTGCCTGAGAATTCACTTGTGGGCCGAGTCGATTTTTTCTAGAATTTTTCTATTAAAATAATTTATCTTATTACAAAATAAAAATGGTCATAGTTTATACGAGTGAAGTTAAAGCAAATTATATTCCGGACCGTTATTACTCTCTTATTGCGATTTAACTTCTGTATATTTCTAATCCTCAATGATATCATTGGCAACTTGAAGTTTTCAAGTATTAAGCAATAATTTTAATTATGACATAATTATACCGTTCGTGTTTTTGTATGTGTGGGTGTGTTGTACATAATAATATCAACCAAGTTTATCCTAGGGCTGCTTACAGTCTGTTATAAGCAAATGTCTTTTTCATAATTCTAAGTTCTAAGTACTTTAACTTATTTACGTTTATAGGCAAATTCGCCTTATCGCTCATAATATTAAAGTTTATATCCTTGGGTTCTTTTAACATGGTTATAAAGTATCAGTCAGTAAATTCAAGATTCGAAACTCGAAAAAAGTTGCTTGTCTGTCGGTTTTCTACAGACTGTACTTTGGAGAGTATGCTCAGGAGCTGCATTTGCTTATACCGCCATCTCCTTCCTTCCATCGGACATTCATTTTCTTGGTTGCTATTCCTACCTGCACCAAGCGCTTCGCAACATCTTTCATAACGCGCACAGCAAAGGAGTGGAACTCCTTCTCTACGTCTGCATTTCTGAGAACTTGTAACCCGTCCATTTTCAAAGCCTGGGTGAATAGGAACCTTCTGGGTTAGCTCGTTCCATCATGGATCCAGTCTTGGCCTCCGGGATTGATTGGGATCAAGAGCGAATAAATCCTAAAAAAATGTCACAACTGAATTATTATTATTATTATTACAATTATTCTTACACTTTGTTTTACCATCTTAGTACTAGCCAATATAGTATTCCTCTCTTGATCAAAAACCAAAAGTATTTATCTTGTTTTAGATATGTACTTTCCATTGCTCCATTGTCTGAAAAGCAAAATAACGTGCGCGTTTTCGTTTTGTATCGTTGAATTTATTAATTTATTCAAACACAAGTCTTGTTTCACATATAGCATCTTTTTTTGCCTTTTCAAATCAAATATATAAAAATCAAATTAAAGAAGCACTATCTGAATTTATCACATTATAAACTTATTGCTTCACTTATGGATATGACTTATATTTTTATAGGCGAAGAAGGTAAGAATCTTCTAGAGATTTAATGAGATGCTACTTTGATTAGTGACCGACCTGACCGTGTTTCACTCTCATATCACATTTACCTTTTGCTCATCCAAGCTTATCTACTGTTTAAACTATGAGTAGCGTTTCTTGAACGGAAGCTTAATAAATGTGTGGTCTGAGTTAATAGCGATTTTTAGTCAAGGGATCATTAGTGGACATCAATAAGTGTGGTAGGCTAGCTCTAACCTGCTGTACACAATTCCTGCTATCTATATGAAAATAACCACAAAATTCTCAAGTGCTTAATGTATTCAAATACAAAAAATCTAAATTTCCTTTTTTTCATTTGAGGTTGTACATGACGAGGGTTGGGTGCCTCCATTTAGGTATTAGAGTAGGAGGAGCCCGCTCTTTCTTTCGGAGTTATTTTTAAGAAATAACAAAACTTACAAACCAATATTGACGGGTATGTGCGCGTGTGTGTGCGCGCGCGTGTGTGTGCGCGCGCGCGTTTGTGTATGACTGAGTGTTTGAGTAAGTGAGTTCATGTGTGCGTGAATGTTTGTGTGTGTTTGGTAGAAATGTGAGCGCGATAGAAACTGCTCAGTTTGATCATAATCTTGTTCCTTTAAGTATGCAAGTATGCATTTATACACTTCAAACCACAGAAGATTTCGTTACTCTATGGATGATTGACATCCCTAATGTTGCGTTTATGGTTACTAGTCATTCAAAGTACGTCCCTATTACTATAAACTGTAACAAGTTTAATTTATTACAACTTTGTCATTTCTAAAGCTCGTTATAGATACGTATTAGTAATCTTTCCTCGTCGGCGCGTACGCAGCTCGCACGGCCTTGCGGATATGGTCCGCCGTAATAGCTTGTAATTGTAAATGACCATTGGAATGTTATAATAAATCGTATTCTACGATCGCTTGGTGCAATGGTAGCGATCCTGCTTTCGCCCCGACGGTCCTGGGTTCGAATCCCGGAAGGGGCAGGTGTTTGTATTATGAATACGAGCATTTGTACCTGAGTCATAGGTGTATACATATATATATTTCTATGAATATTACAAATCTATGTATCATATATGTTTGTCTATCCGTTACCCTAGTATCCATAACCCAAGACTTAGTGTGTTTACTTTGGGCTAGGCTAATTGGTGTGAGTGTAAGAAATATTTATTTATTTATTATTTGGTTGTTATTTATAATTTTGGAAGAATTGGATCATACTCGATAGGATATTGGTGGCACATACCTCCTATGATTGCGAAGGCTCAGCTAATTTTTCAAAGACCTGACATGGGGTGGGTGTTGAAAAATATACCATCTCATGTCATTCTTCTTATGGTGTTCCCATCTTTTGTCAAATATTTAATTTGTAGTTACAGATACAAATAGGCGTTTGGTTTTAATAATGATTTTTATGAAGATATAACAACATCAACGTTTATTCCATAGGAATAAATTTAAAAAATTATATCGGCAAAATTAATTTAATGCATTCATAAAAAAAAATATTTCAATTTTTTTTTGGTTTGGTGCGCTTACCGTTAAAAACCTCATCATGGTTTGGTCAACTCTAATACAACGTAATAAAAAAACAGTTAATTTTTTTTTAATGGGTTCGCTCATTCGTTTGTTCGATCCTTATAAACCCCGGCTGCCAAGATAGGATCCAAGATGGTACCTGCTAACCCAGAAGCAGTCGGAAATATAGACGCACTGAGCGAGTTCCACTCCTTTTATATGCGCATTATAAAAGATGTTGAGAAGCGCTTGGTGTGAGAGGTAGGAATACCAATCCAGAAAGGGTGGTTGCCCGAATTGCGTTTGGATGTCCGATGGAAAAAGGGAGATGGCGGCATGAGCATATGCAGCTTCTGAGCAGACTCTTCAAAATACATTCTGTAGAAGACCTACAGACAGGCAACTTTACGGCGGTGAGCTAAGGTGTGAAGCTTGCTCTTCACCAATTTGCTGTCACTAATGATCTTCTCAGCTCTGCGTTGAATCGTGTCCAGTGCAGCGAGTATGTTATATTTTGCTTCTTTGTTTTTTTTTTTTAGTTTTTGTAAAAAAAAATTTTTTTGATCACCAACAGTTTCGGACATCCATATGTCTTAATAGACTTGGTCCCTTGATAAGTTAACGGAAGTTGTCGCTATAAAAAATAAGATAAATGGATGTGCACGACTTTGGAAGTTGCAGAACGTACCAGTTTTACAAGGTCTCAATTCTTGTGACCATCATGGATCGTAAAACTAACTTTTATTATTATTTTATTGTCGGTAATCTCTTATTTTATTAACGGTAATTTTCCCATTATTTTACTCAATACTTAAGTAACATCGAACATTTAACTTTATTGATTATTCTTGATGTCTGTCTGTCTATATATACACAGTTCATAATTAATTGTTTATCTTCTAAACAATCACATTTACACATTAATTGATATTTAATTTTGTACTATGCATATTTATTTCTAATTAAAGATTAATTTGATAATATATATGGTAAGAATTATTAATACGGTTAAAAGTGAACCATTTATAGATATGAATATTAATAAATATCATATTATATGACGAAGATATATGCAAGATGTTAGTCATATAAAGTCCAGGCTTGCCTGCCTTTTGCACTGACAGTCCTGGGTTCGAGTCGCCCAAGGGGCAGATGTTTGTGTGATGAATACGAGCATTTGTACCAGAGCCATGGGTGCTTTATATGTATATGTATCATATATGTATGTCTATCCGTTACCCTAGTATCCATAACACAAGCCTTACAGTGCTTACTTCGGGCTAGGCTAATTGGTGTGAACGTAGGAAATATAATAATCGTTATTTATTATCATTACAAAATAAAAACATCGAGTTTATGTAAAAATAGTTTCGTGTTTTAAATAAATATTTAAATGTAAATTTTTCTCAGTAGCTCAGCGGTCAAAGCACTTGCTTGAGTAGCGAAAGTTCGTGGGTTCAGATTCGAACTCTACCTGAGGGCTCGGAGATGTGGTTATTTTATATAGGCGTATTTCTAAATCTTTAATATTTCTCTATTAAACAAAAAACTATAACTAATATTCAGCGAAAAAACCTTATTAGTTAATACTTCTCAATTTGCATTTGAAGTTTCTTAGTTGATAATAAACAATAGATAGTAATATAGCAACACAATTATTCAAAATTGGATGACTCTTGGCTATTTTAAAAATAATTTTCTTCATAACATAAATTAAATTAAAAAAAAATGATACTTAGAGTTATAAGCCTTATTTATATTTTTTACGTAATAAAACCCGTTCATTGTTATAGTTAACTTTTCTCATACAGCTTGCTAGTACAAGAAAATATTTCTTAAATGTGTTTATACTTATATTATATACACATAGTTTAATATAAATATAGATATAGTTAATAATATAAATATAATATAGTTAGTTAGTTATAGTAATATAAATATAGTTTTTTAATTGAATAATGTGTGAGTAAAAATGGTCATTTTCACATTTAAATATTTGATATTAAGAAAATATCATACAGTAGTTACCTTTGATGGAATTTTAATCAGAACTTGTTATCTAATAATCCTCCATTACTTGTTTCGGACAATTTACCAAGATTGGAGTTTGAACCTGTAATCAAGATAAATAATGCAAGAAAAACCCTTGACATTTCAATAGAGACACATCACGGCCTCGACAACACCTAAACATAGTTATCACCACGAACAGAAGTAGCCGCATTCACACATTACACTACAATTAATATAACGCAACTATAAAAAGATGTGAAAGCTAAAAAGCGATATCTATTATAATTATAATCTATTATAAGTAAATTCGCAGCCGCGAATCGAACCCGCAACAGTTAGATGTTTGGTCCATTTCTCTCCTAATTGAGCTGCCGAGCCATGTGTAAGTGAAAAAGCGTTAAAATATACAAGAAAAAATTAATACACCTCACAAGTCAATCCTCAGGCGGGAATCGAACGCGCAACTTTTGGTTAACCGGTTCAATGCTGTCCTAATTGAGCTACCCAGCGGTGTGTAAGCGAAAAGGCGCAAAAAATGCTATAAAATTGTCTTTACTCACAAGTAAATTCTCAGTCGGGAATCGAACCAGCAACCTTTTAATCTCCGGTCTAGTGCTCTCCCAATTGAACTACCGAGTCTTGAAAACCCGTCGAAATTTTCTTGTACCTTTTTACTTTTTATGTTGTAGATCTTGTCTCATCAATGAGAGGAACATCCTCTCGTATTCGAAACAAACATTCTTACAAATGTTATAAAGATGGAGCAGCCATTTCATATTATGATTTTATATATTTTATCATTTTAAAATACATTTATTTATTTATATAAGATAGCATTGAAAAATTAAAAAATGTGAAACCATAAAAGCGATATTAGTAGTGCAAAGTACTTTTTAAATCACCACGGTTATAATAACCTTGAGATTGCCTGACATTCCATGCCCTTTCTTCCACTTTGCTGACTATGTCTTCTCGCACGGTGGTTGAATACTTATTCGATATTAATATGCTACAGTACTTCCAAGCAAGGTCAAACCGATTATACATACACTACCAAATTCAACCTTACACTCTTAAGTATAAATATCATTTTCCGTCACATTGTTATAAGAGTATAACAGTATGCTACATGCGTGTTCACTACATTGGTTTTCAGCGCCATCTTTTGTTCCAAATTTGTAAACACATCTTTGGTATCGATTTCAATATTTCCGCATCAGTGTATATCTTGTTCATAAGATTTACATAAAATGTGGTCGCATACTGAGTACGTGTTCTTAATCCTAAAAAAGCTAGTAGGCGTAATTATCTGACCATTAAAGAAGTAAAGAAGGTATGTCGGATAATTATACAAGCAAAAAGCTATGAATATCCTTTTTCTAACGTTCCATCAAACTATTTTTCTCACTGCTAATGAATTCAAAGACATTCTACGTAATGTCTTGGATAGAATTCATTACAAGAATGCGAGTCATCTCATAAATTATAAGTTGCTCATCGCCGCAAAGTTGCCTGTCTGTCGGTCTACTACAGACTGTTTTTTGGAGAGTGTGCTGAAGAGCTGCATTTGCTGCACCACTGCAGACGCACTGCAGGCTACCACCCTTTCTTGGTTGCTATTCCTACCTGTCGCACCAAGCACTTTTCAATATCCTTCATAATGCGCACAGCAAATTATTTCCGAGACAAGTATTTCCGAGAACTTATAGCCCGTTCATTTTCAAAGCCAGGGTGAATAGGCGCCTTCTGGGTTAGCTCGTTCCATCGTGGATTCTGTCTTGGCCTCCGGGCTTGATTGAGATCACGAGCTAACCCATCCTAAATAAAAATAAAATTAGAGTAGCTAAGTTAAAAATTTATGTTGGAATCGTTATATCTTTTGTTTATTTTAATAATCCTGATTATTTCTACCTCATTAAATATTAATTAGCTATGTTGTTATATTTTGTTTCATTTATAAATTAAGTACACTATCTTCTTCTTGTTCTTTGCCCTTTCCCACGTTAGGTGGGGTCGGCCCTCCTTATCCTTCGGCGCCAGGATAATCTATCCTGAGTTGTCGGGTCGGGTAATTGGGATTTCTTTATAAGATTGGCCATTCTGGTCCACCAGGTTAAGGGCGGCCGTCCTCTTTTCTTCTTGCCTTCCGGGATTGAAAGTGTTTTGTGAACGACATGCTCGCTGTCTCTACGCATGACGTGGCCATACCACCGTAGGCGTGTTTCGGTGAGTTTTTCAGAGATTGGGGTGACTTTGAAACTACCTCGGACATATTCATTTCGAATTTTGTCTAGTCTCGTCACTCCGCCCGACCATCTGAGCATTTTCATTTCGGCCACATGCAGCTTTTGAACATGTGTTTCCTTCACTGTCCAACATTCCGCCCCATATAGCATCGCTGGCCTTACTGCTGCCTTGTACACTTTCCCTTTAATGCGAATAGGCATTCGCGGATCGCAAAGAACCCCAGTGAGTGTGCGCCATTTTTGCCAAGCGACCCTTATTCTGTGGGATACATCTGCTTCGACATTTGCGTCACGCGTTATTAACGAGCCAAGGTATCGGAATTGGTCTACTTTTGGTACCTGTATGCCGTCCGAATAATATATGTTGACGTCGCCTGCTATGTTACTGAATTTGCACTCGAGGTGTTCTGTTTTAGATCTACTTACTCGGAGGCCTGAGCCTTCCAAAGCAGTGATCCACTCATTTAGTGTGACTTGCAGATTTTCAGCTGATTCGGCTACCAGCGCGACGTCGTCGGCATACAAGAGATTCCAGGGTAGACCATGTTGGATTTTCTTTGTAACAAAGTTTATAACTATATTAAACAGCCAGGGACTGAGTGCTGAGCCTTGATGAACTCCTACCTCTACCGCGAATTCTTCACTAAGACCGGCAGGACTTCTAACTTTAGTGCGGATGTTGCGGTACATATCTTGACCTAGGAGTACGTAGTCTTCAGGGATTAGTTGTTCTCGCATTGCTTACCACACAAATCTTCTTGGGACTCGGTCGAACGCTTTTTCGAGATCGATAAATGCGAAATGCAGGTCTACCTTGTTCACACGATGCTTTTCACTCAGTATCCTCACTGCCTGGATGGCATCCGTGGTTGATTTGGATGGGGTGAACCCGAACTGGTTTGGTGTAATTTGACAGATGTCCAAGAAGCGTCTATTTAAGATACGTTCCCATAGCTTCAGGGTATGAGAGGTTAGTTTTATACCCCTATAATTACTACACAGGGTAATATCACCCTTGTTTTTATAAAAGGGTACAAGGAAGCTTTGTCGCCAGGACTCCGGAATCTGGAGGCTCCTCATAATTGTATTGAATAGTCTTGTGAGCCATACTATTGCGATGGGTCCCAGAGATTTCCAAAGATCTCCTGGAATCTCATCGGGGCCTACAGCTTTATGATTCTTCATTTTCCGGAGGGCCTGTTTTACTTCATATAAAGTAACCTCATGAATTGGACCCGGAGCTGGTGCTGAGGGACAGAATGATTGACTTGGGTATTCTTCATTGAGCAGCTCTTTGTAGTATTCGTGCCATCTGTTATTTATATCTTCATGTGTTGTAAGTAGCGTGTTGTCTTTGCTTTTGATAAACTTATTGATCTAAAAGTCTAAACTTGATCCGTGCCTGTTTTTGGCCAATCTGAAGATATCGGCATCTGAGCGTGCTTTGTCAAATTTCATGTATAAGCTTTCCCGTGACTGAGCTCTGGATTGTGCTACGCATCTTTTGGCTTTCCTCTTGGCTTCTTTGTACGACACCCTGTCTTGTTCTAGTTGGGAGCTTTGCCAAGTCTTGAAAAGATCTTTTTTGTTATTAACAGCTTCTTGAACTTCTTTGTCCCACCACGTAGGATCCTTGCCGGTGCTGATACCTCCTCTAGAAATGCCCAGTATTTTACTAGCCTCACCTCTGCAGTATGCTTCAAATTTAGTCCACATCAAATCTGCATTTTGATAATGTGCTTCCAGATCTTGCGTCAGATACTTGCGCACACTAGCGATGAGACATTCGCCCTTCGGGCCAGTGAGTTCTTTCCATTTTATTCTAGGTGTTTTGTCCGTCAGCGTCTTGATGGGTTTAGGCAATCTAAACACAGCTATTAAAAGTCTGTGTTGTGATGTCAGTGGCTCCCCTGGTATCACTTTACAATCCCTGAAGCTGCTTTTAATTTTTCTATCTGTCAGTACGAAATCTATCTGCGAAGATCTTCCTCCACTATTGTATGTTATTAAATGTGGGACTTTCTTTTTGAATAATGTGTTAACTATTGATAAATTGTGTCTTGAAGCAAAGTCCAGTATTTGTTCGCCTTCTTTATTTAACGTGCCGTATCCGTTTCCCCCATGACAATCAATGTATGGACAATTGGCTACTCCTACGTGTCCATTTAGGTCACCCATAAGAATCCTGGTTTCGCTGTCGGGTATATTCACCATCAGCTCATCCAGATCTTCCCAGAAGTCTGCTTTTTCCAGATCACTACAGCCTACTTGAGGTGCATAGGTACATACAATATTAAGTACTGGTTGCTTATCCATGGCCAGCTTAATCGCTATGATGCGGTCCGATCTTCTCTCAATGTTGACAATCCTGTTCTTGAAGAGGCTATCGAGAACAATGCCAACGCCATTATGCCTGGTGTCCTTGCCGTAGTAGACCAGTTGGTATCCTAACCCCAGGTCTCTGGACTTGGATCCCTTCCACCTCGTTTCTTGTACGCAGCAAATATTTATGTTCCTCCTTTTAAGGGTCTCTGCTAGTTCTTGGCTTCGCCCGGTGAGGGAGCCTACATTCCACGTCGCTAATCTAATATTTTGATGCGAATGAATATTCTTGTCCATACCGTCGCTTTGGGGGAACGCCCTAGCATGTTTTGCACACGTCGCATTTGCGTCGCTTCTGGGGTACGCCCTAGCTTTATTGCCCTTTTCTTTTCCGTTTGCTTTCATGGTAAGGAGGATTTGTTTTATGGCTATTTAGTTTTCCGGCCGGTTGCCACCTGACGCCAAGGTTGTGACCATTACTAGCCGAGGAGCCGCCGTTGGCCTTCTGCAGGCTCTTCCGCCGCCATCCCTACTGAG
The DNA here is from genome assembly GCA_927399485.1 of Calamotropha paludella. Lineage (NCBI taxonomy): Eukaryota > Metazoa > Arthropoda > Insecta > Lepidoptera > Crambidae > Calamotropha > Calamotropha paludella. The sequence continues at coordinate 30,612,582 of OV656804.1, forward strand.
CACTCCAACCTAAACGCCCAGCACACCGTCAGCCTTTACTCTGAATATCCCAAAGAAGCCTAACGGTGGGGTTTGTTATCGAAGTTTCCTTCTCCGGCCTTGTGGTCTGCGGGAGGTATTTTATTTCCCTCCTACCCATCGGTCAAGGAGCACTCACTACGAATGCTCCCCTACCTTCGGGCTCTCCCCCATTCGCCACCTGGGGACGCAGTCTCTAGGGAATAAGGCTACCCCGAGACAAATTAAGTACACTATGTTTTATATAATTTTGTATATCAGCGAAACAAGTTGATCAAGTACTTCTAACCACTTGTCAATCCACTACCGCGCACCCCACCCCTCTCAACGGTAGATACCAATGCTGTGCGAATTGTAAAAAAAATCTTAGATAAAAATTCCAATTTCTCTCTTAATAAAGAGGCTAGGACCAAACTAAAAAACCTGCCGTAAAGCTGATTAATCAAAGAATCCCCCACAGTATATTTGACAATTAATCGTAATAAAAAAAAAACAGCAGGCCACGCGGAAATTTGAATATGGTAGCAATTTCTACCAGCAGACTACTAGCAATGGACTGACAAGTGGGTAACTATGTTTCTAGTAAATAAAATATTCTTATTGTTAACTTATTCTTTACTGATAAAACAAGCGTTATTAAAGTTATAGAAAAGAAATGACATTATACAATTTACTGTCCCCCAATCAAACTTAAAGCAATATACAGAGAAGAAAAACTAAAATCTATCCAGGGTTTTGACTCGTATTGTAATTATATATCGACATACCCCAATAATTTCTCGAACGTTTATGCAGATATTTATTCAGTTTCTAAAATTTTAATTTATCTATTATATTATTTATGTAATTTGTCTTACATTACAATTAGGCTTGAGTTTGGACGGATAATCATACATATAAGATACATTAAAAAGTAACTTTTATAGAAATATATATAGATACCCATCATTCAGGCTGCATGGAGGCGGAAGAAACGCTACATCACATGCTCTTGGAGTGCAGGAGCGTGGCTGGTTAACGGGTACGTTTTCTCCAGTCTCCAACATCACTACCGGAAGCTTGTAGTAACCTGAAAAGGCTTCTCGCCTTCTGAGATGGACTAGAATGGCTGGCCCAATCAAGAGGCTAGGTGCGGAAAATGCCCCGTAAAACTAACTAACTAAACCCATAATTCAGGTATAAATATTTGTATTCATTACACAAACATCTGTTACTTTCGGGACTCTAATACAAGACCGTCGTCGGTGCGAAAGGTAGGACAGCTAACGTTACATCAAATGGTCATTAAAAATGTGAAAGTAAAGTTTATTAAATTTAAACGATTTTAATATTTTTTTGGTTTTTTATTGATTTAGCTTTTCGTAGTTTTAAAAACTCTCTTTTGAAGTGAAAAAATTCTTTGACATCGTTGTGATTTGAAAGTCGTTGAAACGAAAAAGCGACACTAAAAAGAGACAGGCAAATAAATTCATAAGATTTAACGTAGGAGAAAATGAGATAGGAAGCATTACACGGTGTCTCTTATGTTCGTGGTTCTCTTTGTGTTCTGCTTCGTTCCTCATCCACTCTTGTTGTAAGTGTGTTAGTACGTGCTTAAAGCTTGAGAGAAGGCATCTCAACAACCGTGATATTTTGTATACGTGAACCTATGATTTTACCACGTTTTACTTAACTTCACTTGTCTGTCTGTTGGTTTGTCGTCAAAATTTGAGATCCTTATTTCGACCTCTTCCTCTTATCCGATTTGGCTGAAATTTTGTATACAGGCTTTTTTCAGTTTTACATCCTAAAACCACTTAATTAGGCTTTAATTAAATTAACCTCCACGTGGTGTGTCTGGATATTTGATATATATTACATGTATATATTGAAGAACTAAGTAGGCACAATTCAGATAATTTAAAACTAAAAAGAATTAAATAAATACTTTATAAAAAAAAAAATAAAAAAAACACGTTTTACTACGAGTTATAGATGTACTAAAAAGGAGAAAATATTTTTTTACAATTGGACTAAAAAGATAAAAATAAATTTTTGGTAATAATGAAAATTTACGATACAAATATTCTAAAATTTATTGAATATTATGTATTGTTCTGAACATTCATACGCAGAATTTGAAAAATTTCCAAAAAATTAAAACGTGGTGCGCATTATACTTGAAAAACTATTCAATGCCATCCACAGCATTACTATTGCATTGGTTTAGTTAGGAAGGGATTTAGGAAAGATAATGAAAATATTAATATAATATCAATAACGCTGTTGATCTAAATTACGCACCACGTTTTAATTTTTTGGAAATTTTTCAAATTCTGCGTATGAATGTTCAGAACAATACATAATATTCAATAAATTTTAGAATATTTGTATCGTAAATTTTCATTATTACCAAAAATTTATTTTCTCCTTTTTAGTACATCTATAACTCGTAGTAAAACGTGGTTTATTAAAAGTTTTTTTTTTATAAAGTATTTTTGAGACTTCACTTCTACCACGTGTGAATTGCACACATGTTTATATATTCGCGTTAAAGACCATAAACGTAAACGGCAAAAATATAGAGCGTATGTAAATATTTAAGAAGAAATAACGAATTACATCAGAAGTTTGGTAATTTGATTGATTGATTACCAGAGCTCATAGAAATCCATAATATGACTGTCCGTGACTTGGTTGAAGGATATTTAAATAATTTTACGAACAATTTTCTTTTTAACTTTTATTTATGTACTAAGAAAAGCAACTGCGTAATATTTTGAAACGAAGTTCCTTATGGGGCGTTGCGGAGATCCCTCCGCTTTAGAGTGTCCACCCTAGCTGTAAAAAAGCGTCCGTAGCGTTAAACAAAAAGCGTAATATTTTTATGTATAGTCTATGTGGGATGGCTATACAGTGTCTAATGTATGTATAGTCTACGTGATGTATGTTATTCTATATTTTTATGAATCATTGTAAATGAAATAGAGGTGTTAAGATAATTTATAAAAAATAGTTTCTTTGCTTTTTATCGATAAAAAAACAATAAAAAATATATACCCGAATAATTATTTTCTTTATACCTCGAATTAAATTAAAATTTATATTTTTATAATAAGGAACTTCGTTCCTATCCGGTGTCCCACGACATAACACGACTTTTTTATCTAGTACTATGTGTAAATCTCAAAACAGTACATAAGTTTTCCATTTACCAATTGCACAAGACGATAATATATGTATGATAAATTATTTTAATAGAAGAATACTAGAAATCGACTTGGTTCACAAGTAAATTTTCAGGCGGAAACGAACGCGGATCCTTTAGATGTCCGGCCCAATTGGGCCCAATGATCTCCTTTTTAAATTACCGAGCCTTGTGAAGACCTGTCGAAATTTTCTAGTACTTTTCAAGTTTTTACGCTGAAGGCCCGCGTTGTGTCATCAATGAGAGGAACATCCTCTCTATCTATAAAAAACATTAATAAAAACTATAGTTTGCTGAAAATGAGATACTTAAAAATTGAATACAGAAACAAAGAAGGCGGTTTTATATAACAAATTAAGAAACTTTAAGGCTTAAAAGTACAGTTTACATACTATTGAATTTTATGTAAGTAACGCCAAAATATAAATAAAAACCATTTTTTTTACTAAAACTATTTTTTTTATTTGGCTCACTAAACTGGGTACAATCCATTAATATTATATACATAAAAGCATAAAATTTAACTTACTAGAATTTACCGTACTCGAAGTAAGCACAGCATACTTAGTTACATATCGAAATTGATGACTACCTAATATGTAAGTAATCTATTTTAAAATAAAAAAAAATAATCAAATTTTAAATTTTACCCCAAAATGAGGAACAAACAATAATAACTAAATAACCATTTTTAAACAATGCTTGGCCGAGGCAAGAGAACCATTAAAAATATGAAATTAAAAACGTATAGAATTATAAAACTCAAAAATTCAATACAACGGAGAGTGATAACCGAGTCGAGTCGTACACACTGGAAGTGAGAAATTCTTTCGATTTTATAGACTACAAAAACTTTGTTATTTTTTTTAATTGTGAATATGTAAGCGCTTGACCACTATCTCGCCTGATGGTAAGCGACAATGCGATGTGACTCGCTTACCAAGATATATATTCATTCGTAAATTGAAGAGCCCTGTATTTATCAGGAAACACAGACTCACGCAAAGAGTTCCACTCTTTAGCGTATGCATAGTAGGGAAGGACATGTACAGTCAGCAAAAAAGAGCATTGCAAACATGCCAATGCAGCTAATGATATAAACAAAATTACATTTTTTGTTAACATACTAGCTGACCCGGTAACGCGTTGCTATGGTAACGCGTATACAATGGAAAAGGAGAGGGAAAAAGAGCGGACAGACAAACACACAAATAACAAATTTGTGTTCTTAGATTATAGACTAGCTGACCTGGTAACGCGTTGCTATGGTAACGTTAATTGATACAAAGGAAAAAGAGCGGGAAAAGAGCGGACAGACAAACACACAAACAACAAAATTGTGTTCTTAGAGTATATAATAGAGTATATATTAAAATCGACCTTAAAATTTTTGGATTCAAACTCCTTTGGTTATTGTTTAGTTAGACAGTTGACATAAAAGATGGCGTAAGTATTGAGTCATCGATTTATTTGAGTACAAATAAAATAATAAATAAAAAATAAAATAAAAATTGTTTATTTCGTTAACACACAAAAAACGTAAACAATATTAAGGCTGGGATCTACCCAGTAGGTACTCGTGGTACCTGTGGCGGGAGACCCCGCTCTTCTATTACAATAGTTCAAAGGTACATAATTTTGGCAAACGTATATATCATAACATGCAACAATGGTGTATTAGTGTGTGTGTGTGTGTGTTAGTTGTGTGTGTGTTAGATTTGTGAGCGTGTGTGTGTGTGTGTGTGTGTTAGTTTTGTGTGCGTGTGTGTGTGTGTGTGTGTGTTATGTCTAAATAATTTGTAGGTAACAGTGAAACAGTGTGACTGTGTGACTGTGAGGCCCTACGATTTGAAAATCTTGGGATCGGTTCATATTTTAAAACCACCACCACTCATAGTCACAGTACCATCCTAGTCAGCAGGCCCTCTGTCTCGGTGTATCCGAGGGTTCTGAGTGCATTTGTTACATTTTCTTTGCATTCGTAAAAATTTAATTTATAGATATTAAGTAAGTTGTGTAGTTTATTATAAAGAAAGGCAGCTTGAGCATAAAATTGGCGTTGAGCAAATGTTGTTTTGCAACTGGGTATAGAAGCCACCCCTACCTGTCTCCTACCCATTACCAATCCAGGTTCAAATGGCAACTTACTATGTACTTTTAATTAGTACAAAGTTATGTAGCATCATGTCATTTCTTATTATAGGGCTCATATCATATGGAGACAATGTTATTTATTTGGTTATGGGAAAAAAATTTTTATTCTTTAGATAAATATTTGAATTGTATACGTTAATAATGGAAATCTATTTTTTTATATGACTTCTAAACTATTCTATGCTATAATTTATTACTTTAGGATTTTTTTTGACATTGATATGTTATTAATATAATATTGTAATTTAGTAATTTTTAATCTATTTAATTCTGAAATTGTAGAATTATTTCAATTATAAACAATTTGAATGCCATTGACGAGAGCAGAATATGGTCAAGTTGAAGTGTAAAAGAACCAATTATGTACCATATTTTTGGAAATAAAGTTACGATGACCTAAGTTAGTTAATAATTTAAATACGACTTGCGTGCTATTAACTAAAGCTGAGTAGATTTATTGTATGTTGAATTTTTAAACGATAGTCATATACATATGCTTTATTTTTTATTCATTATTTATTAAAACATTGACATTTTATAGTTTGCATGCTATATTTTCACGGCTAAATAGGTTTTTAGGGTTCCGTATTCAAATGCATAAAATCGGAACCCTTATGGATTCGTCATGTCTATCTGTCTGTCCGTCCTTATGTCGCAGCTACTTTTTTCCGAAACTATAAGAAATATACTGTTGAAACTTGGCAAGTAGATGTATTCTGTGAACTGCATTAAGATTTTCACACAAAAATAGAAAAAAACAATAAAATTTGGGGGTTCCCCATACTTGGAAATGAAACTCAAAGTTTTTTTTCATCAAATTTCACGTATGGGACGTGTGAGGTGGCTATGGATAGGTATTGAGGTTTCTAAATTATTTTTTAAATTGAATAGTTTGCGTGAGAGACACTTCCGAAGTGGTAAAATGTAACTTCTAAAATAAGAGAGTGATAAAACTAAAAAAAATATATGATGTACATTACCATGCAAACTTCCACCGAAAATTGGTTGGAACGAGATCTAGTAAGTAGTTTTTTTTTAAATTTACTTAACTTGTTTGTACGGAACCCTTCGTCTTAGCCGGTTTTTTCTATTAAATAATATATCATATAAGATATTATAAAAAATTTCAAAAAAAAATAAAAATAAAAAAATCTCTTATTTCTGCTTCTAAGTATTATTTTTTTATTAGACAACATCAGATACTTTGAGTTTAGGAATTAAGAAAGAATGACGGTACAACAACACCCAGACCTGAAAATAAAAAAAATCTTTTTCTACAATATCACGGGCAGGGACCGAACCTAGGACATTAGAATAGCTTTACCATTAAAACCGGTATGTAAGTCACTCGAACACAAAGGTCATAATTTTAGACATTTTTGCTGTCAAAACGTTTCCCTACATAATATTATTAAATTCGTCAATATTTCCTTTAAATAAAACAATTTATACTTGTTTTATTTAACACAATTTATACTTGATTCTGACGTTTCGCAATGTGCGCGGAAGTATAAGAACTAGCTATTAGTATTTTCTTTATAATAACGCAACGCAAACGCATTATATATGTGATAAAATATTTGAAAATTATTTATTAGTTCATAATCACGCACAATCTCATATCCATTCGCAAGGAGCGTCTTAATTATAATTCTGCACTATTCAGGTTATAAATGTCAGTAGTACTATAGAACTATTTAAGCGAACAGAGACAGAACTTCTTACGCCCCCACCGGATTCAGTTATTTAGCTAGAAAAAAAAATGGTTTATTATTTCACTTCAGAGTTTGTTCCACAATCAACGATTAAGTATTTAGTTCTGGTTTTTTTAAATGTAACTAAATGGCTCACAACTTAATTTTCAGGCCTGAGGATTTACTTGTCAGTCGTGTTACCGAGTCGATGCTTTTTTCGATAAAAATCATAAACTACGATGATACCATAACACACATAACTTTGTTTTCGACGAGAAATGCACTTATTTATACTCCGCTGTGTAGGTTGACAGCGGAGTTATGTGGGGCTCTCCTTCGCGTATCCAGCCGGAAGAAACCAAGCCCGTTGGGTGATCACAGGCATACCCACTAAAACTCGTCGGTGTGCCTACACACTGTCCTGCAGTGCAGTACACGATAACGAAACTAAAAGAATCGATACCTTCTTAGTAGCGGTATCAAAACCAAAGTATCTAATGAGTAAAAGTATCGAAACCAAAGTATCGATATAAGTAAGTATCGATTGATATATTAAGATACGAGCCACCAATGAATACATGAATGAATGAATACATGATAAATGAATACATCAATAATGTTATAGAAATAAGAAAAAGCTTTTATTAAAAAAATGCATTGCCAAGTAGGGCCCATGGTTATACTTAAACATTTCACTATTCATCAGTAATGTTTATTGCTTTGCTCGAAGATCGAACAAATGAATAAATTACAAATGATACGCTAACAGCGTAATAAAACACACATAATGGCTATTGCTGATATAAGTTAAGACGCGTTCATAAACTAGTCTCTGTGGCTGCGCTGCATTCCGTTATAGAATATAGTCGCTTGATTGAGTCGATTAGATACTTGATTTAAAGTACTCAAATTAGTACTGAGTATTGAATGAAAGTATCGATATTTTTATTAATAATATTGTAATCAAAAGTAGTGATATGAGTAAGTATCGGATTCGATATTGTGTCTGTAGCCTTGTGAATCCCTTTGTCAGAAGCACAATTTCATAACACCCAAACCCAGATAAAGGAGGTAACACCTCTGTTCCGCTGTGCTATGCTGTGATAGTACGTACAATGTGCTCAGGCTCCATACAAAGGAAGGCCTTGCGTTTTGCTCAGTATTCGTCTAAAATAAGGCGTATTCTTACAACGGTTATGTCTCTGATTTATAGAAATCACATTTTGGTCTAAACTTGTGTGATGGGGATATTGTAGTGGTTACAATTATTCAGTTCTTACACTGCCGTGTACATCACAAATTTAAATAAATCAATTTTTCGTCTCCTTTACAGGACCTTAGTCCAGTGATCACGGCTGTAAAGGAGACAAACCGTCAGGATTAAATACAAATACAAAAAATACAAAATATTTTATTTTCAAAAACAAAACAAGTAACAAGAATGCTATGAATTGGAATCCCCTTAAGGCCTGTGTCAGGAGACTCCACTCTTCCGTAAAAGCGAGAATTTTACCTTTATTCAGGTTGGTAGGTATTTATAAACATTCTATATAAATAAATATTTTAAAATATATTTCAAACAACTACTAAATATGTGTGGTATAGTTTATGTCTGTCAGAATAAAACACTTTTTTACGGATTTTTGCGCATGTTTTATTTTATTTTATATTTAATCCTGACGTTTCGACTCCTTTACAGGAGCCGTGATCACAGGATGACTAAGATGATGGTTGTCATGTATTTTCTACTACCTTCACAATATTTTAATCGGGCACGTTCCTAATTATTAAATTATTTTATATAAATCAAGTTGTTTTATTTTATATTAAATCATTATTTAGTTATTTAATTAATTCTCACTACGATTACATTGTATACTACTGAGTCTACTACCAGTTCGGAAATTGGGAGGGCCTTCCGAGAAGAACTGGCGAAAGAAACTCGGGCAGGGGGACCGACCTCCATCTTACTGTTTAATTATTTGCAAAAAGAGCTAACTACATCATCAGGTCTTGCAGTGTGTGTTTTTGTAGGTATTAATTTATTAATTATGGGGTCCCAAGCAGGTGGAACGCTCCAACCTTCGTCTCTATTGAAATTAGGATGTTTCTTAATTTCAATAGCCTCGCGTAGCATCCTAGGAACAAATCTTTGTTCTCTAGCGAGAATTTGTGGTTTATCAAAACGAATATAGTGGTTTGGCCCCTCAAAAGCATGCTCACACACTGCAGACCTATTATCGCGCCTATGTTTCATGTCAGCTACGTGTTCTTTAATGCGCGTCCCTATACTTCTCTTTGTTTGCCCGATGTATGAGAGCCCACAGTCACAATCGATTTTGTAGACACCCGCTGCCTGAAGGGGTATATTACACTTGACCGATCGTAAGAATTGGTCAATCTTCCTGGCTGGTTTAAAGTAAGTTTTAATAGAAACCCGCTTCAGAATATTCCCAATCTTGTCAGTGACCCCCTTCATGTAGGGAAGGACAGCAGGTTGGCGCTCTACTGTGGCTGGTTTGGCGCGGCTTCTGTGACGCAGTCTTGGTACTCGCAACTTGTTATCTTGTAGTACTTGCTTGACATGCTGAAGCTCAGCAGTCAGATGTTGTTGGTCACAGATGCCGCGAGCTCTCTGAAACAAAGATTTCCCTACGGTAGCTAACTGTATAGGATGGTGGTGAGAGTCACCATTTAAATATCTATCGGTATGAGTTGCCTTTCTGTACACTGTATGCGCAAAAATACTGCTGTAATAAAACATGCGCAAAAATCCGTAAAAAAGTGTTTTATTCTGATGTGTAATGTGCGCGGAAGTGTAAGAACTAAATAAGTTTATGTCTGTGTTTGGGTGTGTGCGGGTGTCTGCTTGCATGTGTTTGTGCGCATAGTTGTTTGTGCGTGTGTTTAAATTTTGGCAGAGAGACCAATGAGTTACTGTCAAACTATTCAGCTTGTGTTAATAAATCTATAATCTAAGAACACAAATTTGTTGTTTGTGTGTTTGTCTGTCCGCTTTTCCCCGCTCTTTTTCCATTGTATACGCGTTATCATAGCAACGCGTTTTTTAAGCAAGCAATTTCTTATATTCACATCGATTACCCTAGCCTTAAGTAAGTAAGTAACAAACCTGATACATAGATATTTATTATTTATAGAAATATCATCATCATACAATCACGACCTTTTTCCGTAAAGAGAGATTACAGATTTCCTTTTCCCTTGATCCTGACATACATCTCTAGCTTCTTCAACTATCATCAGACCTTTTATACGCGCTCGTCAGTTAAGAGTGCTTTTGACCTGACCTAGTGTATATATAAATACCTATTACTTAGTAACAAATGCTCGTATTAGTCACACAAACATCTGCTCTTTTTGAGGCTGGAACCGAGAACCGTCGCGTCGGTGCGAAAAGCAGGACCGTTGCCTTTCACGAAACTGTTTTCAGTAAGAAACTGGAGCAAAAAAAGTTAAAGTAAACTCATGCAATTGTATTGTGTTATTTATTTTAGTATTGATTTGAGGTATTTACTTTCTTCTTTTTTTGACGTGATAACGACTTATAAATCAATGAACGCCGGCTGCATCCACAAAAAAGTGTAACGTTCCGCCTGAGCCGAGAATGCAAGCGAGAGTGCGGATCAAGCGATAGAGAGGCACGCTTAGGCCGATCGGCCTAAGCGTTCGACTGGTGGCGCATCTATCTCTCTTCCACTTCATGAAGTGAAAAGTTAATGTGGTTTACATTGTTTATTACAACTTAATGTTAATTTATCGAAAAAAAAATTCAATTAAATCCTTCTTTGTATTATACAAAATAATGATAATTCAGTGATAATAATTCTATTAAATTCATAAAAGTATGCAATTTTTCATTAATGTTTTCTTATGACGCTATCACGTAAAATTATCGTCCGTGAACTGACTTTACAGACACCCAATTTTTTTATTCATGTTCTCTTCTATAAATATAACCAATAGTACTATTTTCTTCTACGCTTAACATGTATCTATCACAAAAGGACATGAAATTAGCAGGCATTTTAACTCAGCTCTTTTAACATAACACCTCGAAAAATTTTAAGGACGGCAGGGCAGAGTAATCCGATTGAGGCTTAATAGGTCTCGAACCAGACCGGTATCATTTGCAACTATATTTGTCAGATCTGTTAGCGATAAATCATCTCATTGGGCGGTGAAGATAATTTCTAAGACCAAATAAGGTAAAGCATCTCGCTTACTGCGCGACAAATTCTTTCGCGTCGCTGCGCACACGCATTACCGATGTCGGTTGTATCTAATTATCGATGGCAAGGCCGCGGCTTTGTTTCTAACGACTTATTGATGCAAGTTGTGATTTCAAAGCGAGTTTATAAAAATTGAACAAAACAACTTTTTTGACGGATTTTGTGCATAATTCACTTTAAATTTAATCCTGACATTTCGAATTTTCGCTACCCAACGGTAGTTTCACACCAAACGGTGTAAAACATTGGTAGATCTTTGTTTTGATAAAAATGTTTTGTAGAAATATTTTTTTATAGAAAAAATAATCTTTTTTTAATCCTTAAGCGATTGAAATAATACGAGTCAGTATTAATTAAGCGCTTAATTTTGCTTATTTTTAATCTGCGTCGCCCCGTCACCCTGAGTGCGATCGCTTATATTAAGCCTGTATAGCCTTCCCAAGCTAAGGCACCTACAGGTCGTGTTTAGTCAGTACAAGTCTGACATAACCTCTCGGCCGGCCGATGCCTGATGCCTGCCTCCCCCGAGTCCGGAGGGGAAACACATAATATAATACTGAAGATTCCTTTACAGGAGCCTTGATCAAAGGATAAAACTCGAAACGTCAGGATAAAATTTAAAGTGAATTATGCACAAAATCCGTCAAAAAAGTTGTTTTGTTCAATTTTTATAAACTCGCTTTGAAATCACAACTTGCATCAATAAGTCGTTAGAAACAAAGCCGCGGCCTTGCCATCGATAATTAGATACAACCGACATCGGTAATGCGTGTGCGCAGCGACGCGAAAGAATTTGTCGCGCAGTAAGCGAGATGCTTTACCTTATTTGGTCTTAGAAATTATCTTCACCGCCCAATGAGATGATTTATCGCTAACAGATCTGACAAATATAGTTGCAAATGATACCGGTCTGGTTCGAGACCTATTAAGCCTCAATCAGATTACTCTGCCCTGCCGTCCTTAAAATTTTTCGAGGTGTTATGTTAAAAGAGCTGAGTTAAAATGCCTGCTAATTTCATGTCCTTTTGTGATAGATACATGTTAAGCGTAGAAGAAAATAGTACTATTGGTTATAGTAGTATATCTGTGGAAACTTAATTGTTATATGTGTATTCAATATGTGTTGTGTATAAGTCTAAAATTATGTATGTTTCCCTTGAAAATAAATAAAAAAATAAATAAATAAATCAATAAAATTTCTCTACGGCTCATAAAGATAAGTAAATAAATGGTAAGCGAATTCCATCCTTCTGCCACTTATATTAAGCTTTAGATCCATAGTGTATATCGCTCTCTCTCTTGAAATGAGCCACAGAATAATAATTACTCCTATAGTTCGTAACGTCATTTGCATACTGAGTTTGTTTTGATATTAATTGTTGTATGTTAAATAGCTTTTGAGTTATTTTTAATGAAAACAATTTGCTTTAATTATTTAACAATACAGTTGTTTTATGATTGTTCGGAAAAATATATACTCTAAGAACACAAATTTGTTGTTTGTGTGTTTGTCTGTCTCTTTTTCCCCACTCTTTTTCCATTGTATACGCATTACCATAGCAACGCGTTACCGGGTCAGCTAGTAATAATATTAATATAATAATATTTGTTACATTCACACCAATTAGTCTAGCCCAACGTAAGCACTTTAAGGCTAGTGTTATGGACACTAGAGTAACGGAGAGACATACATAATATTTATAAATCTCCATGACTCAGGTACAAATGCTCGAATTGATCACACACACATTTGCTTTCGGGTTTCGAGTCCAGGAGGCCAATCGCGCTATTTTTCAATGTGAACGGACGGCTGAGGTTCAAGTCTTATCTAATTCTAATTGCAATTCAACTTTGGACGAAATCGGTATCGCTCTAATTTTTACTCGACAGTTGAAATACAAATGAAGTCGGACAGTAGACGCATTAGAAACAAAAGACATGTCACCTAGTATTGTAGGTATTACGTAGTACTTTAGTTCGGAAACAACACAGAGATTATATTGACTGCCCACAGCGTTCCAACTTCAATCGGGTTGCGTCTCAACCATTTGTCAAATCATTACCGCGAAACGAAATGTCGTAAAAGTTGAGGTTCAGCAGTAGTTCAATTCTAATCCAACTGCATATTTTTATGGCGATTGCCCCCCAGGACTATCGATGTGAAAGGCAGGATCGCTACCGTTGCACCGAACGGTCGTCTAATAAGAAATACTTGTTCCTAATTTTGATCAAATCGTTAAATTTTATTGTTTAATAAAAATTACCAGCGTATGCAAATGTTTTTATAATGGTAGTTGTCAATTTGAAACTTTTTTCTTTTGTACTGGTTCGCTCTTCATTTCAATCCAGCCAGGGGGCGCACAAAAGATCTACGATGAAGCGATTAAGGCATCCAAAAGGTATTTATTCACCCTGGCTCTGAAGACGGACGGGTTATAAGTACTCGAAAATGCAGATGTAAGGAAATTTTGTCGACTTGAGCAATATTTCATAGTAAATTCAATAAATTATAGTATGAAAAAACTAAAAAACACGCTTTTATCGTAAACTGATCTTAAATGTAAAAAAAATAATTTCAATATAAGCATTCAGTGATTAACATGAAAATTTCTCAGAAGCCTTGAGAATAGACGACAAGTACCTAACCTTTCGTTTTTTATAGGATACCTTAATAACTTTGTTCTGCGGTCCCCCTTTTTTCATCAACCAGACATAGAAATAGACGCCACCATATGGTTGATATACCAAAGAGCACTAAGCGTTTTAGCTTCAATTTTGTGGTACGTGCCGCTAAGGAGTGGAACTCTTTGCCTGAGTCTGTATTTCTTGATAAATACAATTTAGGGGTCTTCAAGTCAAGAGTGAATAGGTATCTTCGAGGCACTTCCTAAAGCGCATTCTCGCTCCATCAGGCGAGATAGTGGCCCAGCGTTTGCCTATTTAGTATCTAAAAAATAATGTCATTGTAAGAAAAGCGTGGAGGTCCCTGGTTCGATCCTCGACCTGCTGAATCTATAATCTAAGAACACAAATTTGTTGTTTGTGTGTTTGTCTGTCCGCTCTTTTTCCCACTCTCTTTCCATTGTATACGCGTTACCATAGCAACGCGTTACCGAGTCAGCTAGTGTAGAAAACGATGTTATCTATATTGGTTCGGATTTAAATACCTGGATACCTGTTTTTTTCTGAATTCCATAAGAGCTTTACTACTTGTTACTTAACTTGGGTTCAGAACAATGTGTGTGATGTTATTTATTTATAATACTCTCGTTACAATTAATAGGGCGACCAATTTTAAGTGTGATTTCAGATGGAATTTATCGATTAAGCATAAGTCAATTTTTTACACTGAAATTTAATCAAGGTTATAACCTGAAAACTTTCGTTTGTTACAGTAAAAACGATTGTTTGGATATCTACATGATGGACGAAAGAAAATTGACAGAACAAAGTTTATGAAATAAATGTACGTCGGTAATGGCAGACCAAGGAGAACTTTTTGGGACCAAATAGAAGATATCCTGAAAGGCTAAGTCACCCTTAACCGACGAGCTTGTATGAAAGGTCTCATGAGAGTTGAAGAAGCCAGAGATATATGTCAGGATCATGGTTAGTGATCTATGCCAACCCCTGCGAGAAAAAGGCGAGAAAAAAGCGAAGCGAGCGAAGCTTCCATGGATCAGCTTCAATGGCGTCATGTCTTTTACGCCATAACTCCCCGAGTTCTTAACCAATTTTAATATTTTTTGTGTGGAATCGAATCAACTGGTTTAGTACAAGATTGTGACGGAGCCCGAATTTTGAAATTCGCAAAAACTCCCATCGAAATATTTTTTTTTTCCTATTTTAGGTCTAACGCTCCGCTCCAATATATTGTGCTAGCCTAGCTTTATGCTTAGTGACTGCATCGCCTAATATATGTTAAAACAAATATAAGTTCAAAGTCTTACATAACTTTGAACACAGTGTTTAACACACTAATTATAACCACCCATTGAGTTAAGTAAACAACTTGAGCTTTCGCCGCTAAACAAAGTGAAATCTGCATATAATCGAGATCTATCGATCATTATAAACTATTGTTTCTATTAAGTATTACCACTTAAGAACTACCGTCGCTATTAAAATGAACCTACGCTTATCGCATTGAATTACAAGCGGCATATAGTGAGCTTTTGATACGTCTTAATTGGCGTTATCGTATGAATACAATAATAATTTTAGACACATTGTTGGGAATCTTTCAAAAAAACAGGATATAATTTTTTAACTTTTATGTTTTTGTGCATTTTTTCAATGCTATCTTGTAAGATAAATTATTTTAATAGAAAAATACTAGAAAAGTATTCTAGTATTTTTCTATTGAAATGATATGATTTTCTTTTAAATAAAATGCCCAAAAACATAAAAGTTATAAATTTAATGGCTGTTTCATCTTAATCGATTGTCGAAACATTTGTAAAAATGTTTCTTTCGAATTCGATAGGATGTTCCTCTCATTGATGAGACAACGCTGGCCTGCAGCGTAAAATTAGAAAGATACTAGAAAATTTCGACGGGTGATCACAAGGCTCGGTAGCTTAATAGAGAGAGCATTGGACCGGACTTCCAAAGGTTGCGGGTTCGATTCCCGCCTGAGAATTAATTTGTGAGCCGAGTCAATTTTTTTTAGTAATTTTCTATAAAAATAATTTGAGAGTATATAATTTTAGAAATATTACTTTTAACAGATAATGGCGTATGTAGGTACGTACTGTCGTTTTGTCGGTTGTAAAGAGGAATGTGTCTGATGCACGAGCCAGTGCTGAACAAATCCAGCGTCATAATGGAGGCGATGGTCAGCCGCATAAACCTGTCTCTTCAAACAATCTCCGAATGGGGCAATGCCTTCAATCCATCAAAAACTCCGGCGTGTCCTTTTCGCTAAGAGCAGTTCTTTCGATTTGACTCCTACTTTCCGAGGTGTATTGGTGCCGATCACTGACCATCCTGAGATTCTCGGCATGTCATTGTCACCAACTCTCAATTTTGTCTTACATTGAGAGTAAAGCTCAATTAAGTTAAAAAAAAACTCGGATTTCTGGCGAAGGTGAGAAGGTATTTCACACTGGAGCAGATGATCAATCTTTACCAAACGCAAGATCGATGGCATATGGAGTACTGTTCTCATCTTTGGGTCGGTTCCGCTCAATACCAGCTCCGGACGCTCTTTTCATAAAAAACAAAAACCTTAAGCATAGACAAAGTTAACTAGCCTATTCGTTTTTTATAGGATGTATACATTTAGGAAAGTGTGCAGCAGAATTGCACAGCCTTGCGCCGTCCCCAATTTTTTCATCGGACAACCAGACTTACAAGGAGGCGCCACCGTTACATCGTGTATATACCAAAGGGACTCACTAAGCATTCTGGTTCTAATTTTGTAAACCGTACCGTTAATGAGCTCTCTCTCCGTTTATGAGTTAAGGAACTCTCTGTCTGAGACTGTGTTCCTTGACACATGCAATATAGGGGTCTTCAAGTCACGAGCGAATAGGTGTCTTCTAGGCAAGGGCGTTACATTCTAGATCGCTTCGTCGCTTATCATCACGCAAGATAGCGGTCAAGCGCTCACCTATTCACGGTAAAAAGAAAAAAGTTTCGGCTCATGCAAAATAATTTTTTAACAGATACCTGAGCATACTTTTCTACTTCGACGTTTCGACTCCTTTACAGGAGCCGTGATCACATGATAATTAAGATAATGATCGTAAATATTATAATCGGGTACGTTTTTTCACTGTTAAATTTTTACAAAGCAAATTTGGATTTTTGCATGGCGTATATATACGTATACGATGTATGTATGCGATACATGTTTCGAAGTATACATCTGTTAACATAGTATTGTAAAATGCGTAGGCTTCACTTCACACTTAAGAGAGGTCCATTTGTTCAATGGCCGCGGAATCTCGCGGAAACGAGATACGCGGAAAACGTGAACTAGTGCTTTCATAACCTAATCTATCTCAGAGACGGAAGCGGCTCTATACATAGAATACAAACAAATTAAAGGCTACCATATAAGTAATATTAATAATAATAATAATATTTCCTACATTCACACCAATTAAACGACCTTCATAGGCTACCTAATCTAAAGTAAGCACTGGGAGGCCTGTGATGAGACTAATGCCAGAGTAACGGATAAACTTACATATACAATACTTAGATATAAAATATAGAAATATGTATATGTCACCGTAAAATTTTAAATACCGTTCTATTATAATCTATCTCGTGATATTGTAAACTGTCGAAAGATTGTGAATCGTAACATACAGCTTACAATTTAACGCATTATTTTTCGATAGATTATGATGTTTCGAAGTGAAACTGCTTAATCACAATCTATCGCACGTTAAATTGTCAAGTGTCCGAAGCCTGACCCTGATGGGTTGGTCTTGCAATAAGCCCTTCTGTGTCAATTGAGTTAGGTTAGGTTAGCTTATATTTATATTCGACAACAAACGAATTAATAAACAAAAAATCAGCGCGCGATATGCGTTTCATCGCATGCCATTTCCCAATTTGGCGGTTTCACTTCGGTAGATTATAATCTACCGAAAAATGATGTGTTAAATTGTAAGCACTATCTTACAGTTTACAATCTTACGAGATAGATTATAGTCTAACAATAATTACAATTCGACGGTGACATATATAAATATCAATGGCTCAGATAATAAATGCTCGAATTTATCATACAAACATCTGTCCTTTCCGGGTTTCGAACCCAAGATCGTCGGTACGAAAGGCATGATCGTTGCCGTTACCAAACGGTCGTGGATGTGGATTTCCATTAAGTTAGTCGATTATTTTTTATTATAGTTATATTCATGATATTTAATTGATAAAAAATTGAAAATGTCATTAAAATTTTGCACCATTTAATAATCTATTTAACAACTTTTTTATTGTTATCTGGAAAATATATATTATTTACTTTGTACAATGCTACGGGCCTGTGAAGGTCGCTAGCTCGATTGGAATCGTACTCACTGGGATAGCGTGGAGATGTGGGTTTGGGCGTTCCTTATGACACTGGATATAATTGAAATTTTTTCTAGTCATAAATTCTTTAGATATATGAAAGATATTTAAATATAAAGTAGAAAATAAAGAATAATTGCTCAATCTGTAAAAAAAAATTGTATATGGCAAGAAATTAAAATATGTCCTTATAAAATCAATTCAAATAGACCACAAAGCTCATATAAACTACAGATTTTGCTGATATTCTGGATGAATCTCTAAATTACACAATTGAAGAAAGAGTATGATAAACTCTTCGACTCCTCCTTGGCATGTAAAGGCCTTCACACACGGTGGGTGGACAATTACAGAGTGTGCAAACACTCTGCCCACCCGAATGTCGCGGTTAATTAATGACAGTTGCCGCAAAAACAATGTGCGAACAGAGTGTGAGTCTCGCGGGTTACGGTGCCCACGCTATCATTATTTTCAGGACAAATAACATATAATTACATTTTAATTAAACAATTTATTTTAAATTTAATCCTGACGTATCGACTCCTTTACAGGAGCCGTATCAAAGTACGACTGAAGTAACGGTCGTCATATGTCTTCTACTACCTTCACATATTTTAATCGGGCACGTTCCTAATTGTTAAAAAATTTAGTTATTTTATTTTTTATTATGTTTAATTATTAAATTCTCACTACCATTACATTGTATACTTCTGAGTCTACTACTAGTTCGGAAAAGCAGGGGGACCAACACCCATCTTACTTTTTTTATTTTAGTCAGGATAAATATAAAATAAATTATGCGATAAATCTGTAAAATGAGTATTATGCGCGGAAGTATAAGAACTAAATACATAATTACATGTTTAACATATAAAACTATATTAAGAACGTTAATCCGAGTCATAAAAAATGATAAGTATTTATAATCAAATACGATGGATCCAAATGTACTGCTCATCATAGTTTTTACTTGCATAAAGAATGATCAAAAATCTTATTGTGAACTACAAAAGACATAAAATGTACATATTGTAATGTAATGAATTGCTTTTATATTGTGAGTTATTATATCGGTAAAGCATAAGCCATTTTATAACTTGTAACTTCATGACTCTTAATTTTAATAGCATAATTATGTTTAATTAACTTATAAATTACTTATATAATTAGAACTTATAAATTTGTATACGTATTTAAGCAGCAAATGAATAATTCTTATATAACCAATTACTTGTATATAATTTGCAATTAAATTGTTCTTTACTCTATAAATAAATAAGAAATAAATATATTTATTTGCAAATAAGTTATAGGCTAGATACATTTTATATCTCATTTTAAATCAAATAACTAATAAAAAATCATATCATTATTGTATAGAGGTTGAAAAGTTGACATAACATAAATTGGGGTTAGTAGTGCATATAATAATTCGGTGGCTAAACTAAGTAAAATTGTTTGCTTGTATCTTAGGTATCAAGTGATAGGTTACACATTTTGTTTCAATAACTATAAAAATAGAATAAATGTTCGAACTAGTAATTCGCAAGAGCGATTCCGATCTGCTTATTGTGCATCATTGTTATTAAGTAAGAACTATTCTCTTAAAATAAACTAATTAATTATTAAACTAATAACGTGTTAACGCATTGATAAAGTGTGTGAAAGGTCATCCTTAATTGTTTTTTTGAGGAAGATGTGCAAGGTAAAATATGGTTGGCTTAACAAATATATCTTCTTTTTTAACACCCTTTTATTAACTTCATTTGTGTGTTCGTATGTTTGTTTGTAACGGGATCTTCTAACGCAAATTTTACCCAGTTCAAAACTTCAGGTTAATTTGAATTTTAACGCACTTATTAAAGACTGATGACAATACAATAATTAAAATATATATATTTTTAAATATCAATGGAGAAATATGGAAAAACAATGTTAAAAAACGGGGTATTTAAAAATTATAATAAATGACATGAATTATGAACGATAGCACGCTTCTATAGTTGATCGAACTAAAAAATAAATAACAGTTTAAATAAAATAAAAAACACGCAATTATGGTAAACCGAACTAAAAAGTGGAAAATAAATTTTAATATTACAATAAAGAGACGCGTGGGGTGATTTGTACGACATTCTTCTGTAACTTCCTCTGCATTTAGAAATAAAAGAAAATAGAAAGGTACCTTGGTAATAAATTAATAAATAACATCCCACGCTTTTCTTTCAATGACATTTATTCAATCAATCAATCAATCAAATCATTTATTTGTAGACACAGGTATTAAAACAGATGGTGACAATTACATCGTATCACTATGTCTGGCCATTAACAGGCATACAAATTTAAAGTACCTAACTAAAATATGTAAAGAAAAATGTCGAAATTCTTATACAAAAAAATACTATTATAAACAATGTCATGAAATTAATTAAACAATTTTAAAAATACTACAAAACAATCACAAATCAACAATAACAATAAGAAAATATATATAACAGTAAATCAGTCAAAATTAATGTAAACTAGTCTAAACTACTAATACACCCTAGTCCTAGATTATTGCTACCAATTTTCAGTCAAAAATTCAGTCAAGGTATATTTTCTCGTTAATTACGTTATTTTTATATTGAAATTTACTTAATACTTTAGATTACCATAAAAGCGTGTTTTTTAGCGTTTTAAATCTATAATTTATTTCCTTTATTATCATAGGTCATCATAATAAGAATTGACATTGACACGTGATTATTAGTAAGTTGATATATCTCGTTCATCTAGATCACTTAAATGATTTTGCCTCGCTTGGCCCTTATTTCACATTCAATACAAATTTTTGTACCTCTATAATATTTGTTATAATTAGTCTTGAAAAATCTGAAATAGTACACACCCTACTAACACTAGGTAACTACGGCAAACTATCTATGTGGGATACAAAATGATTTACGCATTTCGGCTTATAGTTACTTAATTGTTAGCTCATTACAATGGAATATTATCAGTAGACAGATGAGCTATTTCTTCAACGTTTAAATGCTATAATTATTTATATACGCTAAAACAGCTGCAGTTAAATAGCCTTTTTTCAATTTATAATATTCAATTATGGTGCTTATTTAAATGTCATTAGCGTTCAAGTTATATTAGTATCGCATTAGACCATATATAGTAGATGTAATCCATTATTTGAAGGCAGTTTATAGTGTGAAATCAATTTTATTTTTCAACTATTAATTTACTTGTAATGATACCATCTTTATTGTAACTAACTTAGAGTCGCCAATCGTCTGTGATATAAACGCTAATTTAATAAACGTTTAGTTTTTAACTGCTATAAGAAAAAGTTTAATAAAAAAATGGGCAAATGCTCTTTTAATAGAGCTACCGAGACTATTACAAACCTATTGACTTTTTATGGCTATATATGTTATTCAATTATAATTATTAACAGTGGCAACACTACTTACAATAATTAACATATAAATGGTAGTAAAGAAATAATATTGAAAAGATATTATTCAAATATTTTTTTTGCGCATAATTTATATTAAATCCTGACGTTTCGACTCCTTTACGCGAGCCGTGATCACAGGATGACTAAGTAACCCCAAACAAAAGATTTAAGTAAAAAATAATAAGAGTATACAACACATATAAATAAAAACAATCATATACGGGTTTTTTGTTAAAAAATATTATACAGGTATATGTGTGTGTGATACACGCAGTAATATGCGTAATGTGATGATGACACTGATGGTCCTGAGTTCGAGTCCCGGAAGAGCCAGATATATGTGTATTGTATGATGAATACAAGCATTAGTACACGACTCATGGGTGAGTGTATATACTACTTTGAATATTATATACATAGACTATGTATAACATATGTATGTCTATCCGTTACGCTAGTATCCATAACACAAAACTTAGAATGCTTACTTTGGGCTAGGCTGATTTATGTGAATGTAAGAGATATTGTTTTCATTAAATTTCAATTCAATTCAATTAAAAAAACCGTTGTTTGTACTTATGTACACACGTAAGAAGTTATACTTCTTCATCGTTACTAAACAAAGATAACTAATATTATAATTTTATTTAAATTATTGTTAATAACCATATATAATTTAAAAACACACACACACACACACATTCATAATTAGTGGCCAACTTCATTCTGCTGGTTTATTCTATGTCAAATTTGAGGCCAACTTTAACATGACATTTTTGTGTCACAGTGATGCGCGCGCATCTTAAAATTTCACGCTCATATCTTTTTCATAACGCGCCTAAAGAAGTATAACTTCAAAATTTTTTCAATTTTTTTCCATTATAACATTTTTGCGGACTTTCAAAATTCTGTCGGGGCAGTTCGGTGCTTCCTAAAAAACCCTACAAAATATGCTTTCGCGGGAGTGAAGTTCGCGGGGTGGTACACTTACCACCCAGACACGGTACCCTTAACACCCAGACACGATAAATTACAATTTATAAAACTTGCATTAAATTAGCGGCCAACTTCATCCTGCAGGTTTATTCCATGTCGCTTTTGTATCACAACTTCAATATGATAATTTTGTGTCACATCTTAAAATTTCACTCTCATTATTTTTTCATAACTGGCCTAAAGAAGAATAACTTCAAAAATTGTTCAATGATTAGTTCTTACACTTCCGCACACATTTCAATAAAACTTTTTTACGGTTTTTGCGCATATTTTTTTTGTAATAAAATAGTTTGATTTATATAAAAAAAATATACAGGAACATGCCCGATTAAAATATTGTGAAGATAGTAGAAAATATATGACGACCATTGCCTTAGTCATCCAGTGAACACGTCTCCTGTAAAGGAGTCGAATCGTCAGGATTAAATATAAAATAAATTATGCGCAAAATACGTGAAATCTAATTAATATAAATAATGTTACCCTGGGCGAAATTACTAGTAAATCTAAAGACATATCCGACCTTGATAAAAACGAAATTCTTCACACTAGAAGTCATCAGTAATTCTACATGTGACCATATTAATTCAATGGTCTATTCTTCAGAATTCAAACGGTCGTTTAAAAAAAGTCTAGTGTATTTGAATCACGCACAAGGAAAATATATGTCGTCAAGGTCTTATGAAATTTGTCATTCAGTCAGACGAAGAAGATGCGTGAGCGCAAACAAAATAACCTCGCGAGGATTTCCCTCTGAGGCACACTGAGAGCGATTGGAATAAGAAATATCACAATTAAAATAAAATAAAACAATTTTTTTACGTATTTAGTTCACTTCTGCGTATATACACATTTAAATAAAACAACCGATAAAGAGTGTTTTGCGCATAATTTATATTTAATCCTGACGTTTCGACTCCTTTACAAGAGCCCTGATTACAGGATGGTCGTCATATATTTTCTACTACCTCCACAATATTTTATACGAATATTGTAAAAATCGTTAGTTCTCTTAAAGCTGACGAGTTTCTTGCGTTCGTTCTTCTTGTCAGTTAAAAAAACATCTTAAATTGGTGGTAGGTAATGTTGGACGATTCAAAACAATTTATTTTAAGTGTATCTGAACACAATTATTTTTTTTTCATCGCAATAAAGAAACAAGTTTATAATATTAGAATACCCCTCTTGGTGTGTCTATGTCATTACCAGGAAGACGCCCGCACGTTTTGAAGAGTCAAAAACTTGCTACTCGCGATTGTGCGGCGTGAATTTTTAGAGCAATCGCTTCCTAGTTCCTTGTGCGCCACGGCCAAGGTGAGTGCTATCGAAATAGGCCTCAAGCGGACTTGCCAACGGATGCGGAGGTGACTGGGCGATTCGCGATCGCGATGACATCAAGACGAAAGGGAAAAAATGGTGCCCACGTTTATAAATAGATTACTAATTAAATCTGTTTTAAATACTATTCAGTCCTTGGAAAGGTGAACTTGGTGTTTTGATTACGAATGTTTTTTTACAAAGTTCTGTTGGTTGAAACGTGGACTATGAAAAGGCAAGCCGTTGACAACATTTAGGTTTTTTTAAATAAAAAGATCTTAGATAGCGCAAAAAGAGCGCTTAGATAGCTATTCACTCTTGATTTGAAGACCCCTAAATTGTATTTATCACGAAACACAGACTCAGGCGAAGAGTGCCACTCTTTAGCGGTACGTATCACAAAATTGGAACCAAAACGCATAATGCGACTCTTTGTTATATCAACCATATTGTTAATATATTGATTAATTAATTACCTATTTGTAAGTCTGGTTGTTCGAAGAAAAAATGGGGATGGCGGAACCAGGTTATACGATTCTACTGTACACTCTCCGTAATGTTTCCTATAAAAAACGGATAGGCTAGCTTCCATCTATGCTCAGGGCTTTTACATGTATCAATGCAAGAATCAATTATGTTTCGCTTTTCCGTTAACCCTTTTGGATTAGCTCGTCTATACACCGTGTTATAAGTATTCAAAAATACAGACGCAGCGAAAGAGTTCGAAACCTTTGCTGTACGCGTTATAAAAGAGTCACATAGTAGCAGTACCACGTGGCCTTGGTTTGACTATTACATTTTTAATGCATTTATTTGCGTATTTTAATGAAAGTCTTGATTTATATCTATATCCATAAAACAAGTGAACAGAGTGGTCCAAATAGTGATGTTCAATTATTTTTTAAAGTTTACTCATACCTAGATGGATCCGAAAATAACCCAATGTGTCCAGCGATCTTTCCGAAATAAGAAAATATGATTTTGCAAAGACTTGGCATCATTCCTTTAGTTCCTTATTTTTCTTACTTTTATTTGTTTTGGAATGCCGTTTTTCCTTAAAATATAATACGTTTTTACTTATATTTGAATAGTTACTTTGATATGTTTACTAATTTAGAACGTGAAATGTAAACCGATCAATAGTCCTAATTGTCCTACAAAATTAAATATTAAAAATTTACATATCTTTTACTGTTTTCTATCCCTTTTATGAAATAATTTTTTTTTTATTTTCTGTAAAGGAACCAAAACGACAAGTTTGTATATGAAAACCAAGAAAAAACGATATTTAAACGCGGTTACACACACTTAAAAAGTTTGGACCAAAAAACATTGGCTCTATGGGTTTTCTTATGGAATTTAAAAATTTTTCATATTTTTTTTTTGGCATAAGGCTCCGCTCCAATATATGGTGCTAGCGAAGCTTTATGCTTAGCGATTGCATCGCCTAGTTAACATTTCCTTTTCTTTTTTGCAGCAATATCAGCAGATTTTTTTTAATGGTGAATAGGGAAAACGCTTGACCGCTTTCTCTCCTGGTAAGCGACGATGCGATCTAGGATGTGACGCGCCTGCCTAGAAGATACCTATTCACTCTTAATTTAAACAGTAATATTGCAGTGCATGGCATTTAATATTATATTGGAATAATATTTGACATAAATATATTTCGTTTTGTTATCTGTTCTCTTTTACATGAACAGTGTAATGAATCCTACGATCCGTGGCAGAAAAATTTAATTAACAGATGATGACGAAAGTAAAAGAAAACAAACGATCTATAGTGAGATTACTTTTAAATCGATTTTTGTCGTCCGTGTAATGAGGAAAACACGGTTGTGAGCAAACCTTTTTCAATTAAATGTCATTGACCGGAAAATGCGTGAATTGTCACTTTATTCATTTACTAGCTTGCCGCGCGACTTTGCACGCGTAGACTTTTGACATTTTCCCTATATTTCCCGTGCCTACTTGCAAAAATTAACCCTTTGTCACTTAACTCAGGTGTTGAAAGCAATATAGTAGCTTAGCTTTTACTTTTAGACACTTTTCAAATTTTCCAGTATCAAAAAATCTTGCAAAAATTTAAATTTGTCACTTAACTCAGGTGTTAAAAGTGATATAGTAGTCGACAAAGCTTATATAATCACTATAGCATTTACCCTTTGCTTTGCTCGCATTAATGAGGACATATCGCATGTTATATTTCTATCCCCTACAAAAATATGATAGGTAGTAGTACCTAAAAAACAAAGAGATGGCGCTAGTATCAGTTTAAGTAATACTAGATGAATTCGACGGGTCTGTCAAGGTTTTCACGGGTCGGTCTGTAGCGCAATTGGAGGAGTACTCATGGAGTAGCAAGAGGATGTGAGTGGGAAAGGAACCATTGAGATTAAATAAAAAGTCTGTCCATTTTGAAAGCCAGGGTGAATAGGCACATTCTGTCTCGGCCCCCAGACTTGATTGGGATAATGTAATCATACCGCTATCTCCCTTTTCCATCAGACATCTAGATGCTTCGGGCTACGACCTTTTCTTGGTTGCTATTCCTACCTGTCGCACCAAGCGCTTCTCAACATCCTTCACAATGCGCACAGCTAAGGAATGGAACTCCCTCTTTGCGTCTGTATTTCCGAGTACTTTTAACCCGTTCGTTTTCAAAGCCAGGGTGAATAGGCATCTTATGGGTTAGCTCGTTCCATCGTGAATCTTGTCTTGGCGTCTAGGCTTGATTGGGATCAAGAGCGAATTGAGAATAAATTAAAAAAAATAGTGGAAACATAAAATAAGCTTTATAACGACATCCGATCAAAAAAGATGGGGAAATAAAAATATTTATATGCTTTTACAAAATGTGCAATCACAATTCCATTTGACATTGATAGACTACAGATCATTAATAACACTAGTATATTATGAATTATTATAATAGAAAAATACTAGAAAAAATCGATTCGGCTCACAAGTGAATTCTCAGGCGGGATCGAACACGCAACCTTTGGAAGTCCGGTCCAAAGCTCTCCCAATTGAGCTACCGAGCTTTGTGAACACCCGTCGAAATTTTCGAAATAAATATCTAAAGTTATTTGAAAAAATCAACTTTTCTTAATCGGAAACTGCGTGAATTGTAATTTTGTTTATTTGCCAGCTTAAACTAGCGTAGACTTTTGTTATCTTCTATGTAAACCTTGACAGACCCGTCCAATTTTTCCATGTATTTCTTAAGCCGACGTCAGCGCCATCTCTTTATGTTATAGGTACTACTACCTACAACATCGAATAAAATACTTTTACGAGATCCAACCATTGATAAAGAAGAAACGGCTATCTAATTATAATATATCCATGCTTTTCTCACTGAAGGTTTTTAGTAATAGAATAATCGAATCATCGCCTTATTTTTTATTTCGATACATAAGCTATGTTTATATTGTTTATGTATTGACGGCGAAGTACCGATACCTCCTAACTGACATTTAAAAAAAACTTTTTTATATATTTTATTTAAAAGTGTTATTCGCATATTTAGTGAAATTCCTTTAGAGTTTTTTTGGTGGCATCGCTAAATAAGTTAACAGATATAATAACAAAATTTTAATTTATCAAGAAATTAAACGTTTTTTTTCAGTTTGTGTAAAATATTGAATTTAACATTTAGGTGTTATTGACACTTCTGTATGTTAAATTGGTAAGTTTAAGTATATCTATATCCATTATATATATACAACTTTTAAGTTTCGTTTTTCCCAAAGGTTGGGAGAGAATGCAACTAGCATTAAGTCCACCTTTTGTAATATTTTATATTTATAGTCAATAAAGCTTTTTAAATAAATAAATATATCTGTTGTTTAATATTTTATACTCCCTAAATATTAAGTATTTTATATTCACCATGTCACATGTAATAAACAAAACATAACTCACAGTCGTGACCTATCATAACAATTCGCTATTGGTCACCGAGAAAATTTCACACAAACACGAAAACTTATCTCAACAATGTGACAATATTTCATAAGCCGCGTCGCAACTGCTGGTTGCGCCACCATGGGGCTTAAGGCCGTAGACCATGGTTTTGCGAAATTATGCTAGAGGTCAGTTGCTACGGGCTGTTACTGTCTGCCAAAATGAGTTAGGAAATTATGGTAATCTCAACAAATTTAAGTTAACCCTTGTCCGAGTTTCTATCGAGAGTGTTTCTTAAAAGGGCCCCCCAATTTCCGAAATGGTGGTAGACTCAGTAGTTTAGAAAGAACTAAATAAAATGCAAGTGAGAACAATTTTATTTACATAGAATTAACAGTTAGGCCTGATTAAAATATTGGAGTATGGACCATTCTCATAATCATCCTGTGATCAGGGCTCCTGTAAGGAAGTCGAAACATCAGGATTATGTTAAAAAAAACCAAAATAATAGAGCAATTAATCCGGTAAAAGTGTTTACATTTGCATTTAAATAAAACCATTTTAATCGGATTTATAACGCTGACATGGTCATCCTATGATCATGACTCTTGGAGTTATAAAATAAGTTAACATATAACATTTCCATAAATAAAACAACTTATTTACAGATTTTGCGTAAAATTTATATTTAATCCTTATGTTTCTTATACAGGAGCCCTGTTCACAGGTCTTTATATAAACTAGGTCTGCAATGCATGCTGCTGTTTGCAAATACTGAGCGAAGCACTACCTTACCTTACCTCATCACTAGATATGGGCGTTTTGGCTACTTTTTGAAAACCGTTACGTAACGTTTTTGAAATTTCCATAAAAGTTATTAAAAACCGTTTTCAGTTTCGTTTTTCACTACTGCGGTTGACGAGATGGTTTGGCTATTGCAAAACGAATGAAAACTAAAAAGCTGTTAGCTAACGTAACGCAAGTTTTTTGTTTAGTTTTACGTTATTATGGTTATGATGATATCCTTTTATATTTTTACTAGACTTAGGACTAGTGTGTTAAAATTAAAATATATGAACTAGTAATCTTTAATGGGAACTAATTTTTTGAGCTGTTGTTTAAATATTCGAGATGTTATTATGATCAGTTGGAAAACATATTGAGCAGTTTTTTAATTTAATGGCGGTTGAATAATCATTGCGACAGTAAAACATGGACAGGAATAAAAAATCAATTAGTTATTTTGTCATACAATGTCAATTCTATTCTTCTAATTGAGCAGTCCAATTACGGCCAATTATCCGAATCGGTCCTAAGCGTAATATAAAAAATTAAAATCAAGTAATTTTCGTTTTGTTTTGTTTTGTTGTAACAAGTCGGAACTCGCTGGAGTCCAGATATATTTCAACTGTTATGGTCGAAAGCTAGAGGCAAAGTGTCTTAACTCATGTTGTTACTTACTCTGATCGAGATTTTCAAGTGAGCGTTATTGTAGAGCTGAGTTTGTTAAACTTAAAATGAATGAGCGGTAAAAATGATGGAATGAGCGGTTCGATAAATAGTTCGGCAGATCATAGCGAGCGGTGACACCCGAACTCAAATTCATTGAGATGAGAAGTGGCGGAAACGACCAATCACAGGGTTGGTTAGGTTAGGTTAGGTTATAGAATTGCTTAGAATGAGATTTCTTACCAACAAATTCCGATTTATTACTGCCCACACGTAACCGCTCGTTCAATAATTTTTACCGTCCATTTAATTATTTTCCTGCTCAATTATATATTCACTGATCCATTTCATTATTTTTAATTTCTCATTTTTGTTTACTTTACTGCTTAGTTTTATTTTAACTGCTGAACTAGTTATTAAACGTGCCATTTATAATTTTTAACATACCAAAACTGCTATTTACAACTGCCTCTTTAAATCAGTGCCATCTTTAATGTAACGTGAATAAATGAGATAAATTAAAAAAAAACGGTCTTATTTACAATAATTTGTATTTCGATTTTTTTTTGATAATATTCCTGATAAAATTACAAAATTATTTGTTTTATTATTGAATTTACCACTTTTTTGGCTCCTTTACGCGATCGTCGCGGCCGGCGCGGCGCGGGCGCAGTTTTGGTTGCATTGCGTTGGTTATGAGAAAAACGGTTTTATGTTTTGCGTTAACGTGACGTTTCGGTATGAAATTCAAAACGGTTTTTAGTTACGTTTTGGTATAACGTTCTCATGCCTACTCACCACCTGACCTTACCTAACCGAACCTCACCTTAATCATTAACAATTGCCTCGAAAATATCGCGCACCAAACTGGTTGCCTCTCGCGGCTACCGCCACTCGAAGCTAGAAGTTCTGTGAGGCAGAGCTAATACAAGATGATCCGAAAAGGGCTTCGCCGGACTTTGCACATTTGAAATTGAAAAATTTTATTTTGCACGTGAACTTTTTTTCAATGGTTTTGAATTAGATTATTGAAGGGTGATTATTCCATTCCAAGGCACATTAGTCACGTCAACGATGTGAGTTTTGGCGCCAAATTTCATCAATGTAGTCTCAGCGGTTTGACTGTGGTCAGCTTTTGAATTTTTCTTTCGGTCATTTTTCCTCCATGGTATGTCCGATTTCAAAACTTTTTTTGCACATAAGTCACGACCAAGATGTGAGTTTTGGCGCTAAATTTCATCAATATAGTATCAGCGGTTTTGCTGTGATCGGCTTTTGAATTTTTCTTTCGGTGATTATTCCTCCATGGTATGTCCGATTTCAAAACTTTTTTTTGCACATTAGTCACGACCACAATGTGAGTTTTGGCGCCAAATTTCATCAATGTAGTACCAGCGGTTTGGCTGTGATAAGCTTTTGAATTTTTCTTTCGCTGATTATTCCTCCATGGTAAAGTCTATATTTTTTTTACATAGCCTATGTCCGTCAGGTTATGATCATGTATGTTCATGCCAAAATTTGTTCGAATAGGTTGAACCGTTAAGTAGCAGGAGGGAGACAAGCGAAATTTGTGAGTTGTCTAAAAGAGAGTTTCACTCTTTCAGAGCTTCACTCAATAACTATTACCATCACAATATTTTAATCAGCCACATTTTTAATTGTTAAAAATTATATATATCAAATAACCCTAAAGAAGTTTTTTTTATTTAAATCTGTAATGTGCGCGGAAGTGTAAAAACTGAATATGATGATCTCAACAAATTTAGTAAACCCTTGTCCGAGTTTCTATCGCCAGTTCGTCTTAAAATGGCCTCCTAATTTTCCTACTGGTGGTAGATTCAGTAGTTTACAGTAATCGTAGATATAATAAACAAAATAAAATGAGAAATAAAAAAAAAACAGTTAGGAACGTGCCCGATTAAAATCTTGTGAAGGTATTAGAAAATATGAGGGCCAATACCTTAGTCATCCCGTGATCACGGCTCCTGTAAAGTAATTTTATTTAAATGTGCGTGGAAGTGTAAGAATTAAATAATAATTGTCTATAAAAATATAAATAACCACAAACAACACCCAAATGAAATAGGTTATCGGGAACAAACCAGTCGCGACTTCGATGCGCCGTATATGTATTTCCTTTGTATTATTTTATCTATGCAAATTAAGTTTTAAGCTAAAACACTGGGCCCTTCATTAGAGGCAGCGTCTGGCAAATGTCATGAGGTTTCAGAGTTTCAAGTATAGTTTATGCATATATCCAATTACTTACACGTTGAGTGCATCCAATGTGTTCGCGGAAGCAAGAATAGATGGCTTTGCTGCTATAATGCGGAAATACAATTCGGAGAGTGCAGCAGAATAGTATAACCTTGTTTTGCCGTGCCCATTTTTTCATCGGACAACCACACTTACAAATAGGCGACACCATTATATGGTTGATATACCAAAGAGTCGCACTAAGCGTTTTTGTCACACTTTTGTGATACGTACCGCTAAGGAGTGGAACTCTTTGCCTGAATTAGTTTCCTGACAAATTTAATTGAGGGGTCTTCAAGTCACCAGTGAATAAGTATCTTCTAGGCAAGCGCGTCACATTCTAGATTGCATCGTCGCTTACCATCGGGCGAGATAGTGGTCAAGCCCCTACCTATTTACTATAAAAAAATTTGCTTCTGCACTATCTTACGCAACAGTGCGAGTGGTATCCTTAGGGTGTTCAAAGATAGATGAATCCTACCGTGAGCATTGCACAGCTTTGCCACTCTGGGGTGACTCCATAATGTACTACGGGTCCCCCATTCGTGAAGAGGCCTTAGGCCACCTCCATCGTTTTCATTGGTGGAGAAGACCAACACTGAGCTTACTTTACTTAGACGGACCTGAGGGTGCATCGAGGGGTTTTTAGCAGGTAGTCCATCCGGGCTGGCCGGGTAGAGACTCTCCCGATCTGCTGGGAGTTCTGGACTTCAGACGCGTGGTTTTGCGGCCAGACTGATAAATTGGTGTTGCCCTCCTTAACAAAAGACAAACATGGAGAAATTACCTTTACTCATGGGAAACTTACCTTCACGCTACAGAAGGTAAAGTCAAACCACGATTTGTGTTGTGCCATGTGTATCTTTATGATAGGTCTGGAGTTTCAAGTAAATCAAGGGCTTTTGTCTGTCCAGTGTGTCTAGTATGTCAGAATAATAAATGTAGGTTACTATTACATAGATGGTATTTGACAATGTTATTAGTACCACTATGGAAATGTAGGGGTAGGCATACATATATAAAAAAAATATAGGTATAATTTTCATTATAAAAATCAAAACAAATTCAAAATTAAAATTAAATAAATAGACAATAAAATTGAATTATTATATAACAAACATAAAATGTATAATAACATGTTTTTATAGAATATATTTTCGTTATAGAAAACTAGGGAGCCATAGTCGCTCGTCATTCTGTATTACTGCAATATTAGAGCGAAGAATCATAATAAAGTTTTTGAATTTTAGCGAAATTTTAAATTCGGGCTTTGTCACGACCTTGATAATTGTAATAGTTTTTTATAACTGAAAAATAACCGGTTATGAACTCGAGAAGATACAACTGTAACAAATAACCCTGAAACTGCTGCATGGGAGCAAGAGCAACTATCGGACATACTGCTCATAGTCAATACGAGTGAAAAGGATAAAGGCATAGTTTTCGACAGCAAGACGAATTGAATAGACTCATTTTAAACTCTCTTGTTTGTGTTTAGGGTTTAATATTCATATTGTTGAAAAAATCAATATATTCGATGAAATACTGAAATAAAGACAAAATGTCGATTATAGGCGTTTTCGTTACTATTTCTTATACATACACTTTTTAATTTGGTTAAATTGTACATAATTTATATTTAAGTCTTACGTTTCGACTCCTTTACAGGAGCCGTGATCACAAGGTGATTAAGGTAACGATCGTAATAACTATATTTACAAAAAAAAATGTTTTTGTAAAATCTATATCTTTATATATATAATTCTTCTGTGAGTGTGTATGTCACTGAACTCCTCCTAAACGGCTGGACCGATTTGAATGATTTTTTTTGTGTGTGTTCAAGGGGATCTGAGAATGGTTTAGATTCACAAATCAGCCCGGCAGATGGCGCTGCAGTCGGCAGAGCAACGCTTGGCCGGATCAGCTAGTACATATATAAAAAATCCCTGTCACAGTGTTTGACTGCGAAAAGCACCGAAACTACTCAACCGATTTTGATGTTTTTTTATATATTTTTTATATATATATATATATATATATATATATATTCCCTGTCAAACTACTTGACTGCGATGAACTCCGAAACTACTCGGAGGATTGGACTTAGGACATAGGATAAATTTCATTTCAATTTATAATAAGAAAAAAGAAACTGAACAACGCTCGGCCAGGCCAACAAATAACATAAAAATACAGAAAAAAAAATAGAATTACGAATAGTTACGAATACAATTTTGCTCACAGCATTTATGACGACCGTTTGGTGCAACGGTAGCGATCCTGCCTTTCGCACCGACGGTCCTGGGTTCAAATCCCGGAAGGGGCAGATGTTTGTATGATGAATACGAGCATTTGTACCTGAGTCGTGGGTGTTTATATATATTTCTATAAATATTACATATTTATGTATCATATATGTATGTCTATCCGTTACCCTAGTATCCATAACACAAGCCTTACAGTGCTTACTTTGGGCTA
Organism: Calamotropha paludella; assembly: GCA_927399485.1. NCBI lineage: Eukaryota > Metazoa > Arthropoda > Insecta > Lepidoptera > Crambidae > Calamotropha > Calamotropha paludella. The sequence continues at coordinate 30,646,779 of OV656804.1, forward strand.
GGCTAATTGGTGTGAATGTAAGAAATATTTATTTATTTATAATTGCCTAACTAGCATACCATTGAATATGAACAATATACCTGGTAATTTATTTCTCGGCGTTCATTATCATTAGATAGTTGATTGGTCCGCTCGAAGGTCGCGATGTGAACTTTGACTGAAGATGTTCGCGTAAGTAGGTCGCTCGGTGGGTCGTATCGGCCCTTTTGTCAGTACTCTAATGTAAATTAATGTTAAATCTTTTGATATGTACAGACATTTTGAATAAAATACTTCGGAAAATAAAGAAATTAATGACTGATGTAAAATGCAGTCATGAACAAGGCCAATATATAATATGCAATGAAATGAAAATAACTTTATTCAAATGCACTTAAAATAAGTTGTTTTGAATCGTCCAACATTTTTACCTCCCACCCATTCAGGACGTCTTTTAACTGACAAGAAGAACGGGCGCAAGAAACTCGTCAGCTTTAACAGAACGTCGTCATCATGCATAACCCACAAAAAAAATCTGTTATTACAATAATAGTAGTGTTATGATTACGAAATATGATCATTATTTCGTTAATTACAACAAAGTGAACAAGTATCTGTTTTAAGTAATTATCCCTGAACATTGCAATAACATATAGGGAATAAACGATAAATTTATATACATACTAGCTGACCCAGCCACGCGTTGTTGTGTTATAAATTAAAATAAAACCTATCTTATGTTTTAAGTTAGATCAAATAACATATAGTTACGAAGTTTGATCAAAATCGGTTAAGTAGTTTAGGAGTCCATCGCGGACAAACGACGTGACACGTAATTTATATATATTAAGATATACTAAATAATATATAATACATTTTAGACACAAAATTACTGTATTTTTATCGTGAAGAGACCACTTGACCGCACTTGACCGCTATCTCGTCTGATGGTAGGCGACAATACAATATAAGATGTGATGCGCTTGCCTAGAAGACACCTATTCATTCGTGACTTGCAGACCTCTAAATTGTATGTGTCAAGAAACACAGACTCAGGCAAAGAGTTACACTCTTTAGCGGTACGGATCTCAAAAATGGAACCGAAAAGCTTAGTGCGATTCTTTGGTATATCAACCATATAACGGTGGCGCCCATTTGTAATTTTTTGTCTTTTATTGACTATTATTGGAACTGGAACTACTTTTTTTTAATACTGTTAAGAGATAGGTATAATGTATTTTAAGAGCTTGAAGAAAAGATCGCGCAGCATTCGTCCAGGGGAACAAAATTCTTAGAAAGGTGATTCAATAATCGGAGCTGTCCTTTAACTGTTTATCGAAAGTAATAATTTTAATAAAGGATTTACTTTTTATATCGTTATAAATCGTTATTATTTACTTTTATATTGTTGCATCCTAAATAGCACATGCATTGATACATAGATTAGTTAGTTATTTAATTATAGTTTAATGTTACTTAAAATTTTTGTTAGATTTTAGTTATATATATTGGTTACTCCTATTTTTATTATCATTCTTAATAAATCTATTATGATATTGCGACACCCCGACAGGGTTCATGTTCGGTTCTGTTATTTTTTTATATTTTATCTTTGTATACCACATGAGTGCAATAAAAACTTTTGAATTTGAATAAGATAGATAATGAAATATTCTTAGATAAGTGTATATAAATTTTCGTGAATCAGGTCAGAAAGATTCATCACCTTTTCGGAACCCTTTTCGGAACTCGAACCCAAAGCCGTTTCGCAAAAGCTATCACTACCGTTGCGCCAATCGGTCGTCAAAAAGTAAAACTATGGCTAGAAGGAACTAAATATTCGGTATGTCGGTTGAAAGATATTACTAATCCCGGGTTCAAACTTAAGAATATTGAATAATACTAGGTGACCCGGCCACGCGTTGCAATGTTATAAATTTAAATGAAACCTATCCTGTATCAAGAAACGCAGCAAATCCGGTAAAATGAAAAGGAAACATCAAAATCGGTTGAGTAGTTTCGGTGTTCATTTTGGGTCAAATACTGTGACAGGGAATTTTTATATATATATATATTAGCTGATTCGGCCAGGCGTTGCTGTGATATAAATGAAATCTATCCTGTGTCCTAAGTTTGCACAAATCCAACAAATAAAAAAATAATCATCATATTCAATGAGTATTTTCGGAGTTCATTGCCGTGAAACACTGTCTTTTTTTTTATAGGAATTTTTTTTATAGCTTTTGATAATTAATTTATTATTAATTTATAATTTTTTATAGCACTTTATATTGCTATTATTTATAATGTATAATTATACATAATAGCAATATAAAGTGCATTTTTATTTTTTCTATTTGAAATTTGTTTTTAAAAAAGTTTGCTATCTCCTGAAATAGCTTTTAACCTAGTTTGGGTCTTTAAATAAATTGTAAATAGCTATTACGTCAATAAATAATTTATTATTATTGTTAAAAGCGTAAATAAATTACTTTAATTTACGTATAAACAAATTTTATTAATCACATCCAAGTTTCGTAAACCACTTAAGAATTAGCAAACAGGTCTATTCAGAAAAAAAGGCAAAGAGGAAATTACTAAAAAGGTTACCCAAAAATCCAGATTAGGTACTTCCGGCGAATCGTAAGAGTCAAAATAAAAAGGAAAGGTCACTGCGACCGCTTGAGTCATGTGTGGTTGAAGGTGACTTTACATGTAACGTGTGTGTCAGTCGCAGAAACCGTCTCAATCTTGATTCATGCAACTGACAAAAAAAGAAAGCGTGAATTTGAAAAAGGAATGCGTCTCTTTTTTTTCTAAGAAACCTTGAATCTTTATAATGTTTTTTTCAAAGGAATTTATCTATACACTTATGTGGTCTGTGATCGAGTGCCTCGAATACCGGTTTTCATGTAAAGCCACTCCGAGGTCCCGGGTTCGATACAGGTCGGGTTTATGTGGCAAACGAACTTTTCTCAATGGTTTGGGTCTGGGTGTTGTGGTACCGTTGTTGTTTCTGAGCTAACTTGGGACAATGAGTATGATGTTGTCTGAAAATTAATTATTTTTATGTAAAACTATTTAGCTACTTTTAAATTTAAAAAAAACATAAAAAAATCCTAGTTTCAATTTCACGGGGATAAATTTTTGGTTAGAGATGAATCTGTTATTATTATTTCTCTGCATTGTAAACAACCATTGTATATTAAGTACAGAAATGAGGACAACACATCAGAATTATCTAAAGATGATTTAAAAATAACTCTAATTAAAATTTTGGATACCGTATCATTTTTATTAATAATAAAATTGTTACATTCACACAAATTAGCCAAGCCGAAAGTAGACACTGTCAATATTATGGATACTAGACTAACTGAAAGACAAGCATATATAATACTAGTATAAATATATATTGAAGATTTTCTTCGCCAACGAATTCATTGTCGTTCGTTGTCCACAAAATAAATAAGCAGTAGTGATGCTCAAATCTTGCTATTTTGTCAGCTATTAAGATGGGATAAACTTATACATTTTGTAAAAGTATAATGGACTATGTCGCCATTAGACCGTCAAGCCGATTTACTGATTAAAATTTTATGATTAAATTCTCTCTTACGATTTAGCTTAAATTTAAATCAGTTAGTGTAAGTTGACGTGCTATTTTGGACAAATAAGAAAATCTTTGTTACGATGGTATCCATATAGAAAATAAAACTTTAAAAATGAAGTAAACTCTATTACAATGGCATTAGATAATTATTTTAATAACTTACTAAATCAGTAACATAGATAAAGACATTTATTCCTTATGGAAATCGTATTGAAAATTACAAACATATATATATAATTTTTTTATAGAAAATAGGTATGCACTTGACCACTATCTCGCCTGATGGTAAGCGACGATGCGATCTAGGATGTGACGCGCTTGCCTAGAAGATACCTATTCACTCATGACCTGAAGACCCCTTCAAAGTTTGACCCCTGTTTCCTGACAAAGAATTGTATTTGTCAGGAAACAAGCTCAGGCAAAGACTTCCACTGATTAGCAGTACAGATAACAAAAATTGGAACCAAACCGCTTAGCAAGTAATTTTTGGTATATTGATAAGGCTCCATTTGTAAGTCTTCAAGGGGTCTTCAAGTCATGAGTGCATAGGTATCTTCTAGGCAAGCGCGTCACATCCTCGCTTACTACAGGCGAGATAGCGGTCAAGTGCTTACCTACTACAGTAAGGGTACTACATCAATTTTAGAACGTGTAAGCTCCCTTCGTATTCTATAATAACACAGGTCAACAAAAATTTTACCCAGAGACGTGAGTATACTTTTCCGAAGGATTTTGGTGTGCTGAACCCAAATCCGGTAGCAGAATTGCTCTATCACGTCAGGTTTTTGAGATATTCTAACCTAAAAGTGCAAAAAACGCCGTTTTCGCCCATTTTTGAGGTTATGTGATCCTTTAGTTTTTAGTATACCTAAGAAACTACAGGGGTTATCTTAAAGTACAAGTCTTGAACTTTCAAATGGCGTTGACTTTGTTTACAAATTCTTTTTTTTTTTGCTGAGATATCGTATTATGAAGTTCATTTTTCTCCATACTACCTATACCATCATTAGTTTAGTTTAGATCAAATTCAGATCTCATAAACCTGACGTGATAGAGCAATTCCGCGGATTTGACCGGATTTGAATTCAGCACACCAAAATCCTTCGGGAAAATATACTCAGGTGTCTGGGTAAGAAACTTTGTCAAATTTTGTTGACTTGTGTAATTTGACTCAAATGCCTATAATATTACAACATGGGTTATATAGAATATTTTTTATGAACCTAGCTCTAATATTTATATGGATAAATATATAGAACAGGATTTTAATCTTGTTTTTTACTTTTGAAACTAAAATATTCCGCAGTTGCATATGCAATCGTCACGGAAGAATACAAAAACCTCGTTTTAATTAATATCAATATTAGTGACCATGAAGATTTAGTACGATTCTGCATTTGTTGACAACAAGTATATTTGTAAAACCACTTTCACCGGATTACGACTTTTGTTTTTTTTATATTTGATCCTGACTTTTCGACTTTACAGGAGTCGTGATCACAGGATGAGTTAGGTGTTAAATTCTTAACAGGATGACTAAGATTATTTTAAGTCATACTAAGTGTAATAATAATAATAATATTTGTTACAACCACACCAAATGTCCAAGGCCAAAGTAAGCACACTAAGGCTTGTGTTATGGATACTAGGGAAACCGATAGACATACAAAGGTATGTATACGTATACGTATACATATATAATTTATATTAATCTATTATCTAAGATCACAGTTGTTTGTGTGTTTGTCTGTCCGCTCTTTTTGCATTGTATCAATAACGTTACCATAGCAACGCGTTACCGGGTCAGCTAGTCTATAATCTAAGATCACAGTGGTTTGTGTGTTTGTCTGTCCGTTATTTTTCCATTGTATACGTGTTACCATAGCAACGCGTTAACCGCAAGTAGTTCGTCTACCGGACGCTAGATGGCGCTAACGGAAAAATATTTAATAATAGAATATTAATATATATAAATATCCACGACTCATTTAAATATGCACGTATTTATCACACAAACATCTGCCCCATCCGGGATTCGAACCCAGGACCGTCGGAAAGACAAAATGCAAAAGAGAAGAAGTATTTATGTATGTGTTCAACGTAGCAAACGAAACTAATAATTTTAATTTAATGTAATTTATAATATTTTTATGTAAAAAATATTATAGAGGTCGGATTTAAATTAAACGAGAATGAAAGACTATTTTATTTATTTGCAACCAGCCCAAGGTCGAAAAGGGAATTAAGTTTTGAAGAAATGTGGCGTTGAGGTCACTTTGTGTCACCTCACCATAGATTTATTGAGGTCATATTTCAACTAAATTAACAGAGATATTAAAAACGATATAAGACGTACAACTGATTTTTTGTGGTTATTTACATTTCACTTATTATGTTTTAACAGATTAAACAGTATTTTTGGAAAACTTCTTGAAGTGAAAACTTCTTTAGCATCGTTGTGATTTGAAAGTCGATGAAACGAAAAAGCGACAGTAAAAAGAGACATACACACAAATTGATAAGATTTAACGTAGTAGAAAATGAGATAGGAAGCATTATGTGCGTGTGTTAATACGTGTTTGTGTGCGCATGCGTAGTACAAAACTTGAAAGAAGGCATCACAACAACCGTGGTATTTTGTATACGGGTACGTATTATTTTTGAAGGTTTCACTTCTACCACGTGTGAATTTTTCTATTTTTGTTATTAATATGCTACACCCGGCATGCTTAACATCCCTTGGCTTGCATACCACAAATTAACAAAGTTTCATCACAATCTGATCATTGGTTTCCAAACGCATAGGAAACAAACATACAAAAACTGATTTTTATTTATATTCATATGAAACTATTTGTTGATCCTGCTTTTTCTGTTTTATGTTAATTTATTATAATAGTTATTAATATGTTTAAAGTGATTTAGAAAACAATTTTAATTAAATTAAAGATTTATTTTTAAAAACAATATCTAAATATATATTGTTTTTTAATATAAATCCCGTGATATAATTCATAATTATTGCTTATAAGACAGAACCGGGTAGAAAAATCTAATAAAATTTAAGTATTTTTTATGTTACATAATATTTTATAGAGACGCTAATTGAAATAGGCTTCAAAATAGAAAAACAAAAGAAATATTCGAAAAATAATTTTTTTTTCATTATTTTTACTCAATACAGTTTATAACAGTTTTGAAACACAATAATGCACTGGGATTATCTAGGATCCGGCGAGTCGCTATACTTACTTTTTTGTATATAACGATGCTTTAATTAAAACATATTCTTTTTTACATTTTCCTAATAAATTTTACTGCAGATCGATTTTTGGATAAAATGCATTCAAAATTTACTCATGTGACAACGATTCTGATATGGATTAATATTTATTAAAACACTTTTTTACCGATTTTGCGGATAATTTAATTTATATTTAATCCTGACGTTTCGACTCCTTTACAGGAGCCGTGATAACAGGATGACTAAAATGTAATGTGCGCGGAAATGTAAGAACTTGATTAATATTGTTGAAAATTCAGTAAAAATCGTTAATCATATATCAAAATTTTAGTTTTATTCACTTTAAAAATATATCTCTTCTTTCGCCCGTGGACAAAAAAAAATATTGTATTATAAATAGAGTAAAACAAAATCCATAAGAATGAAAACTTTCAAAAAGTGCACGCCTTTTTGTTTCAATGGGAAATCCCATAGAGTCAATGTTTTTTGGTTATAACTTTTTATTTTTGAAAATTTCAAAATTCAAAATTCCGTCACAATCTGGCCCTAAATGTATTGATTCGATTCCACACAAAAAATATTAAAATCGGTTAAGAACTCGGGAAGTTATGGCGGAACAGACATAGCGCCATTGAAGCTGATCCATGGGCCATAGAAGCATCCATTGTGATGCATCTCAAAAAAAAAATTCCGCATTTTCAGTGTTTAAAATATAAATTTTAAAAAGCTTTATCAATTCAAATCTAAGCTACAACCTAGTTAAATTCTAATACTACGTTCTAATGTAAGTTTTGGGTGCTTTTATACACTTTTAAAGAGAAAAAGTTATTAGAAGTTTTACAATTTCCCAATTAATCGTCGTTTAGTCATAAGGTTTATACCGAATTGACGAGGATTTTAGGCTAGGCTGGTAAGTACTTACTCGCTCAAGGCTGCGTTGAAAAGTAAGCGAGCATTCCGCAGGCTTTGCCGCGCTTTCATCCGACAAGGCTGCGCCCGCGCATTTACTGCCATACGAACCTTTGCCTGTTCCTATTTAAAACTTGGCTGCTTTTCTAATATTATACCAGTAATGTGTCCAACATAAGCTATGCTGTGAGCAATTCTAGTCCTTATTAACATTTAAGTCAGGTACACACATTTAAATACAGTTACGTTTGACCACAGTCTAGGTATTTGACACAAAAAATTTAATAAAAAAATTTAATTAGGTTATAAAGGATGTAAAACAAATATGATATTAATTAATAAACAAATGCATTTGTACCTGAGTCATGGGTATTTATATGTACTTCTATAAATATTACATGTCTATGTATGTCTATCCGTTACCCTAGTATCCATAACGCAAGCCTTATAGTGCTTACTTTGGGTTAAGCTATGATTGTAAGAATTTGGGTATATATTAATTTTTCAAATACACACATAAAATCTCGCTTTTATTCATATTTTGCAAAATGCTGACGATAGTTGACGTTTACGGACACATTGGATTGACAAGACGAAACTTTATTTAAACTAACATAAAAAACTGAAAAGTTTTTGTTTCATTTAATTTCCATTCCAATTTAGACTTATTAAAGAAATACCTGATTTTGGGAATACTGAAATTAATATGACAAAATATTTACGAGAATTAATCAGATAGATTGTATATATGTACAACTGTACATATATCTTAAATATCGGATATTTTGATATTTAGTAAATGGATCACCCACAGTTGTTACATTATTATACTTATCATGTAGAAACATCACACTGACATTTACTGCTTACTTTAATCATCTTGTTATCACGGTTCCTGTAAAGGATTACAAACGTCAGGATTACATTTAAATTATGTGCCAATTTCCGGTAAAAGTATATTTTATTAAACATACATTTAACTTTATTACCTAGACGTGAACACAACAATTTTATATTGATACATTACAGTTCAAGCATAAGCATATGCTCGAGTGTGTATTTATACATCAAGTTCTATTTAAGTGTGTGTGAGTGAGTATATGTGTGAGAATATCATAAGATTGATTGATTGAGTCTGAGAAAGTTTAGGTCTAAATTAAGTGGTTTAGTAATTTATTAGTTTCTTTTGAATCAAGCTGGAGGAATCATGACAGACATCAAAATGTTGCTATAAATATCAGATATTTTGCAACCCTGGACCTAAATATAGAGAGTATCTCCTAAGACCTAATTAGTTAGTAAAATGCTCATAACTCGGTTGTTAGTTTAAAATATAATTACATAAGTTTATATTCTGGGGTGCAATACTAAACATATTAAAAGATAATTAAACAAACACTATCTTTTGTTTTCTTTATCTCATCTTTTATGCTTACTTTGGGCTAGGCTAATTGGTGTGAATGTAAGAAATATTTATTTATATTATTTATTATTTATTTAGTGTCCATCAGAAAGGTACAGACAATTTATTTGTTTTAAGAATGTGTTACAAAGATGTTCGCATTTATTAAAAACTCAACATATTTTACCATAAATTACTAAAAATTAAAAAAGAATTACCCAGATATATTATTAACACAAACCAATCTCTGAAGAATAAAATTTATTTTTATAAGTCAAATATGTTTGTCAATTAATCATATTATAATTAGCTATTATTCAACTTCACTATCAAGAAAATATTGAATTTTAACATTCAAGCAAAGTGTAAAAGGGATTTGGCAACTTAAAAATTGAAGTTATCAAATGGTAAAGATTTCTATAAGATCTATGTAGTTGTTCCGGATGTTATTCCTCATATATAAACAACATTAAAACCCGCTCTCTTTACACTATTAATTTACAAAACACCCAATGATGCAATGGATGCGTTGCATTCAGTAGTAATGAGTTTTAAATATAATTTCAATACACCTGCCTCATTTCAAAGCAGCAGGTTACAATTGATTTTGCGGTGTATATTTTTAGCACTACCATTCAACCGAAAGTGGTATAAAAACAATTTCCCGAGGCTATGTCTTGATCAAACAAGCGAGAAAACAATTGATTACGTTACAACGCCTCCAGCGCGTGCGAAACCGAAAAAATGGTCTACGCGAACCGTGAAGATGTTATCGAAAGAGAAAGCTATATGCGCAGAAGCATTAGGATAGATAGAGATGGAAGGTTCAACGAAAATAGAGCGAGACGTGGTGTAGCAGTAGCTTTGTGCGTGACAGGGACAGACGTTGAAGAGAAAGACAGGGAGGCGAGTGAAATTGCCGTGGCAACTTTCGCTGAGCTCGTTTTGGTTACGTCACGCTTGCGTAATGGATGACTATGAAGAGATAATGATAGTTCGTGTGACGTAGTTTTGAATGGACAACAACAGTAGTAATCAAGTAACTATCAAACGTAAGATCTTCAGAAAAGCGAAAAATAGGTCACAGAGATTCTGGTTGAATCTCTATCAAAGAAATGGTATTAAAAAATATAATGTACTATTGGAATGAAACAACTTTTTTGCGGATTTTGGGCATAATTTATTTTATATTTAATGCCGACGTTTCGACTATATACATATATATATTTTTTACCTTACAATATTTTATTCAGGCACGTTTATAATTGTTATTTTTTTTATAAAAAGCTAATAACAAATATATGACGACCATTGTTTTATTCAAATGTGTAATGTGCGCGGATGTTACTCAACCAGAAAATAGGTCACAATTTTCATCTTTTTATAAAGATCCAACCAAAAATGGTTTAAAAAATTGTATATATTATCCATAATGGTTTGGTTACCTCGATTAAGATTTTGCTACGGAAGCTCACCGTAGTAAAACTTTAATATCTAACTATGACGAAAGCTTTGAATCAAAATTCTTATCCATTTTCTACAATTACATAGAATAACCATACTAAATATGATTACTCAAATATAGACAATCTTCTAGTGTGAATTATGCTTATTTTCCTATTTGCCTAATCGCCTTTTGATGGTTCATGTCATTGTATTTGTGCTTTACAATTTTATTTCTATCGCACGGCACATACTTTCACTGTTACGTCCTTTAACATAACAAGAGGCGTGTTCTTTCCATCTACAGATTGTCTTTTGCTGTGTGCTCAGTTGCTGCATATTCTCATACCGCCATCACCCTTCTTCCATCGGATATCCAGGTGCACTGCGGGCTACCAGCCTTTCTTGGTTGCTAGTCGCACCAAGCGCTTCTGAACGTCTTTCATAATGTGCACAGCAAAGGAGTGTAACTCCCTCCCTGCGTCTGTATTTCCGAGTACCTATAAACCATCAGTTTTTAAAGCCAGGCTGAATAGGCGCCTTCTAGGTTAGGTCGTTCCATCGTAGAATCTGTCTTGGTCCCCGGGCTTGATTACGAACTTATTCAAAATAAATCTATTACGTACGTTTCTTTCATTACTATCCGCCTCACATCTGTTTCCACTTCCTTTGTCTCTTTTGTGGGTCAATCAATCATTTCTACATTCCTGCGATTAATTAAAACCAGACGGGAATTATGTCCTAGTTCTTAAATGATACATTGAATGTACGCATCTTCTCGCTCTAATGCCAAAGTACAATACAAGATCCTCTAACATATAAACTCTTTAGTGTGTGTTAATGTTAGAATGTTAACATTTACCTCTCTCTGTGTGCTGTTTTATTATTGGTGTATTTATTTGTTGTAATAAATTGATAAGCCTTTTTTTACTTTTATTGAAACACTGTCATTGTTTTGAGTGTTCAGCATTGTGTGTTTTTTGTTTTTTTCGTATGTTTTGCGTCGCGTCGTTTACTTGTGTGCGTTTGTCGACTTGCACACTTGCATCAGACTCAGTGGCGGTGTACTTGTGTGTGTGTAGTTAGAGTTCACAATGAAAGTACTCGACGGTTGCAAAGATTTGGGTCAGAGCGCCAACTTTGATTATAAAGATTACGAGCGTGTGAATCATCGTATCATCTGGGTCCATTTCTAGAGTATATGCTAGTTTGTTAACAAGTTGGTAACATAACCTTCTTTATACGAAAACTTTTTTAATAGACAATATATCTTTGTAAATATTGCTGTCAGAGGCTCAGTTTTTTCTTTATGGTGCTCTAATGAATTTTATAAACTTAACCAAAATAAATTATGCCTCACGATTTTATTTCACTGTTGAATGTTGTTTTAAAGTTAAAATAACCTTGTATGTGTACTTATGTACGCACGTAAGAAGTTATACTTCTTAAGCGTAACTAAACAAAAATAACTAAAGATTTCCTCCCGTGTGCCAGTACTCTTTGTTTACGAAAAGAACGATAAATCTATAATATAAAATAAAAACCACTTTTATCACGAATTGTTATAATATTATTTAAGGAATTATTGTTAACCATCACATATAATTTAAAATCACATATAAACACACATTCATAAATATTTGAGTAACGACCTTGAATGTAGTTGTCAGTGCTGACGAAAACCATAGAGTATGTAATCAATCATTACGTTTTACGAATAGCGGCCAACTTCATCCTGTCGCTTTTAGGCGTCGGTGTGCGCGCGAATTAAGTTGACGACAACGGGTTTATTTATAAAAATAATTTATTTATAGCGTTACGACAACGTACTAATAATTCGATTAAACTAACTTAAACACTAGTATTTATACAAAAATAATAGTTTATTCTACATTAAATTATTGAGAGCAGCTGCCGTTGCTGATGCTGACAACAAACAAAAAAATGGATTTTACTGACTCTACAACAAAATAAAATAAAAATAAAGTAAAAATTCACTCTCATATTTTTTCCCAAACGAGCCCAAAGAAAAACTTTAAAAAATGTAAGTCATCATTAGTGTTAAATTTGATATACGTCATTTGAAGTTGCACAACACCAATACTTATTTTTACCTTTGACTATATAATTAAGTTAAATTATTAAACTAGTTTACTGCTAAATATCGATTAACATGTAAATGAGATGTAAATCAAGAGATACATTTTAATTTTAATTTATTAATTGAAATGAATTTATGTGAAATAAAAAACTATTATTTAATACTCCACCATATTTTTTTTCTTTATGGCTTGCACAATTTGTACATTTAGCCAGTGTCAAGTAAGTATAAACGCCAGTTCTCGAGTAATTTATTTTCTTAATTTGATGATGATGAATGAAAAGTGGAATGTTCCTTTCCCTTGGTTTCAGTAAATGTGTGGGGTTCTACTGAAACCTCCCAATGATTTCTTGAGAGAGCAATAAAAGACAACTTCCGCTGCTTTGTTACACTTGCCAACACTCTTGTATGTTCACAAACACTTAGTGGTTAATTATCCACAATTATTACGCACTAATATCCACCACAACACAAATTTTAACAAGAGAAACAACACCACCAACGTGACGCTTCCCGCTCCCACCAGAAAGTCTGTATTATAAATTAAAAAGAAAACGTTATGACATTTAAATCGTATCAGCGAAAGTTGATTCGGATACGTTGTTATAATCGGCACATTTCTAAACAGATAATAACCTTATGTCATTGTACGAAAGGTCAAATCGATTGATTAATAGATATCTATGATGTTTAACAAACTATAGTCATTACAGACATCTGTAATGACGTTGAGAGATGTTTTATTCTAGGTATAATTGTTGTAAGAGAAATCTTAGTTATTTTGAAAGGGCAGTTAAGATTAAAATTCTTGATTTTTGCTTCTCGAAGCATGTATTGATGTTTTGATATTTATTGTTAATTGAAGTATAATATTCAGTCTCAACACAATAGGCCGCAAATTATATTACAAATTTCTACATTTTGTAAAATAACTGAGACTGAGCTAATAAAAAAAAATAGAATAAAATATGTTTATTGCAGCAGGGTCCATATTAATACATCAATCATAGAATTTATTATTTCATTACAAATTTAAAATCAAATTATTTTATTGTAATTAAAATTAACACTATATATATATGACACTTAAAATTAGCAAAAATTAATAAAATGAAATCAAAATATCAATAAGCAACTAATTAAAAAGTCAATGGTAACTTAATTTAAATATCTGCGCCTCAACGGAATAAGATTAGAATATATACAAAAAAAAATATTCTGCATGTTATATGGTACTCCTTCCTCGTGACACTCTTGCCAGAGCTTTCGTAGTTAAGAGGTCGTGTCTTCAGCCGATGCAGATGTTACTCGCCTCACGATCATTCGCCATTTCTCCCTGCTGGCGGACATCCTGCGTGGCGAGACAGAGGCATGAAACTGTGTGGTTGGTCGACAGCTCCATGAAAAGTAGCGAGTTTTTTTAAATTTGAACTTAAGAATTGATTTTCATTTTAGGCGCCCGGTATGAAAACAATATGAAGAGTAAAATTTAGTGATCGAATGACAGCGTTACGTTACGTTTTTTGCGCACAAAAAACGTAACGCTTTATTTTGAAGTTTTGTTTTATTAATTTCTTTGCCTTTCAAAGACAATCGTTCTGAAGGAGTAAACTCCAATCGTGTATCTGAGCTGACATACACACTTTTTATCCATATTGGCTGGTTTTTCAGTTCCTTAAACCTTTCTGAGTATTCCACGGTATAATAACAGAAATGTTTATAATAATAAGATGGCATCATAATAATAATAACTTAATATTAGCGATCAAAGCGGTTTACTTGTCCTTGTTTACAAATTGCATAAATTTAGGCTTGCTGTATGTTCAATTAGGAGTATTTCAAAAGGATATCATATGTGATGTGTGTTTCCATCTGATTGCCAAGTCGTTGCATATATTCAAGAAAAAAAGTTATCTAGTATTAGTGTAGTAACTATAAATGTTGGTTGATATTTAAAAATAAATAAGAAACCATCTGTAACAAAGTAATTTTAATAACGTTTTATGGTTTTTATATTGTATTTTTGCATTTTCAGTGATATCTTGCATGATAAATATTAATAGAAAAATTATAAAAAAGTCAACTCTGTTCAGAGGTTGTTCTCAGGCGGGTCTTGAACCTTTAGATTATCCGTCCACTGCTCTCGCAATCGATCTACCGAGCCCCTTATGTGCACCCTTAAAAATTTTCTAGTACTTTTTTTACGTTGCTTCATCAATGAGAGACACATCCTTGCATTTATATATGTACCTTCTTGCATTTTCAATGTAAATTATATGACATATTTTCATAGAAAAGAACTTTTAAAAAGTTCGGTTGGCTTTACTATTTCTCATGTTTTCTATAATTTATTTAACTTTTCTAGATTTCGTAAGTAAAAAAATCCGTTACTGATTGTGATAACAGATTTTTTTTTTCTGTGGATTATGTCTGGTGAAGACGTATAATATTGTTACCTAATATCGTTACTTCTGTTAAGGCTGACGAGTTTCTTCATTCTTCTTGTCAGTAAAAAGACGCCCTGAATGGGTGGTAGGTAAAAATGTAGGTCGATTCAAAACAACTTATTTTAAGTGCATTTGAATAAAATATATTCATTTCATTTGTATGGAGTACCAAGATTAATCCTTTAACGAAATAAGCAAAAAAATGATGTAACAAAGTCTTAAAAACAGCATTGGTATCGTTTTAAGATTCTTGGGGCAGCTGGTTTTTGTCTATAAAGAAGTTTTGTAGAGTTTTTTTATTTACTGAGTTTAACATTTTATACTAAATAGGCGATAGTAAGCGACGATACGATCTAGGGTGTGATGCACTTGCCTAGAAGATAAACATTCACTCGTAGACCCCTAAACTGTATTTTTCAGGAAACACATCACTTCAGGCTAGGACTTTCATTCCTTAGCGGTAAGTATTACAAAATTGGAACAAAAACGCTTAGTGCGACTCTTTGGTATATTCATTCACTCAAAATAAAATCAAACGCCAGTGAAGCAAGCTAGTAAAGAAATAAATAACATTTTCTCTGTTAAGTACAAGTATATCTGTTCATTGTGAGCAAAGGCTGGATTTGAAAGTTAGCGATTAAGAAATAGGCTACAGTAATGACATGATATCACCTTTCACACCGCCTGCGCCGGCGCAACAGTTTGGCAATAGAACCGCTGCTTTCGTTTGGTTGGCAAACTTATTTTGAATGTCTTTTTTTGAGTTTGGTAAAACAATCGGCAAATATTATTTAATACATTTTATAATTAAAATATTAGAAAATCTAGAAATAATTTATTTGCTTTTGAATAGGGTATGAAAAAGACAAGACATCTACTCAGCTATAGCTAATAACATACAAATCATATTTAAATTATTATCAGTATTAGAAGAAAATGTCAAACTTAATTATTAAACAATAATATATGAAAATCAGAATGACGTGTCAAAAAATAAAAATAAAATTTACATGTCAAAAATAAAATAAATAGGATTAAGCACGTGAAAATAATGTCATTAAACTTAAATTTATAGCTGTTTTTCCTAAATGAAAAAAATCCTAGACCGAGTAGAATTATTTATCCATTAGCCACCTATGCAGCTCAGATTTAAACCAATTAAAAGGCAATTCCCTTATAGCTTCGGGAATCCTATTATATATATGAAATTCCCATGTAATAAAAAGTTTTCTGTGTTTATTTTTATATTTACAATTAATTTAGGTACAATAGTTTTATTTAATTTAATAAGTGCTAAGATAGGCCCATTTTACAAGATTTTATTTACTTTCATCTGTCCAGTTGTCTATAATGTAATCTTGCAAGTTAAATTTGACCCATTTCCCGGTTTCTTTTTATTGGTTGGTTTTAACTTTTTTATTTTTTAGTTCGTTTTATTAACAAACTTATTTTTAGAGAAGCTTTTTTAAAAACTTATATCTGGTTTCTTATGGCGTGCAAGAGTAATATTCACAATTCCCTAAGATAGTTTCAAACGAAACCCATGACCTTACAAACAAAATGTCACAATCGAGGGGATGCAATCCATTTTTTGTGTCATCTACCTGAACCAGAGAAAGTCCGACGCAACAAAAAATCCGATTTCTCCCGTCTCTTTCTAATTTTTTTTCCCAAACGACCCTTGGATTCCGATATAGATCAAATGATAGCTTTTTTTTTGGGATCACGTTTAGTTGAATACAATGCGGGTGGAAAAAATATATCGCATTTTTTTTCTTATCGTAGAACGTGTGCATTGTTAAATTATTAAGCTCAGCGTAAGAGTTTTTATAAATCGTCGTTGAGGAATTTCGAAGTCCGCGAATCTGTGTTTTTTATAATTGATGCTTACCTGTGATTATTTTTATGTGTATGGATGGATAGTAAAAGTTAAATTTTATAAAATATAAAATACGCCTCCAAAAATAACAATGCTTCCTAACTAGCAGACGCGTCGAAAACTAACATAGTTCAACTTCTACTATGAATTAGTATAATTCTACCAATGTTGAAAGCTAACTAAGTTCAACATATAAAGTGATATTTTTACAAAAATTAAACATTCGATTAAGATGGAACCAGCTATAATAATTTTGTTTAAATTTTTTGTATTCACAATGCAATATTTCTATAAGATATAAAATACCTCCGAGTTTGATTTTCTTAATAAATTGTTATGAATTTTGTTAGGAAATTCATGAGGTTTTTATAGGAATTTTTGTGTGTTTAATGGATTATTATAATGATAAACAATTCTTATGTCCTAAACTAAGCAAAGCATGTACTATGGGTACTAAATAACGTAAAAAATGACGCATGACGCTGTAATAAATGCTTGTGTTCATCACATAAACACACCTACTGGAAATCGAAGCCGGAATCTTAGACGCAGAAGATGGGGTATAACGTTACACTAAGCGGCCGTAATTTAGGCACTAAAATCAAAAAGGAAGTAAATATGAAAAATGTGTATTTTAAAAGTAACAGCAGAACCCTCTTTCCCACTAGGCACTCTGGGCAAGAGCCCAGGGCTCCGCGATCAATTTATTACCTTTTTTTGAATTTGAATTATATGTATTGGCCAAGGGATGTCCGGAAAACGAACAAAGTTAATTTTTTTACGTAACTTAAAAAAAAATAAGTTAGGTACTGGTATGTTGGTATATGGAGACGTAGCGAAGTAATACTTCTGAATCTCATCCTAGAGTTGGAGGAGATTTAGAATCTTATTCCACACCTTCCATTACTAGAAATACGATAAATAGCAAATCTCTATCACTTAATATTGTGTTCCCCTTTTTGGAAACCTTCAAAAGTGTGAAACTACAAGATCTAAAATCTAGTTACGAATTACTTCTAAAAGACTTTTATAATGAGAAAGACTATGTCAATTTTTTTAAAGATTGAGGCATTCGTATGATTTTAAATGCTATTAATTAATACGTGAAGTCAAAATAAGAACTTTATTCTTTTATTGCAGTAAACGAAAGCAAGTTAATAGTGAGTTGTATGTAAGGTACTATATATTATAAAAGTAGAAAATATGTACAGTAAGAAAGTAAAATTACAAATTACAGTATGTCTGATGGTGAACTCGATATCGAAGAATGGATGGGAAATAATAATAAAAATATGTCTTGTAGACACACCAATTAGCTTCGCCCAAAGTAAGCACTGTAAGGCTTGTTTTATCAATACTAGAATAACGAATACACATACATGTACACAGGTACATGTACACATAGATACAAATGTTAGTATTTATCATACAAGCTGTTTCCATTCTGGGACTAGAACCCAGGACCGTAGTTACGAAATGCAGGATTACGTTACACTAAACGGTCAAACCAAAAAACAGAAATTAATAAAGAAAATCCAGTTTATTCCAATCAATTGACAAATCGATTAGAAGTTCAATCGTTCGCGAAATCGATTTCTATGGAAAGAAGAAATTGCGGATTTAAACCGATTTAAAACAAAAGATCGTATAGTTTTCTCTCGCATCAGTTGAAGCATAACAATTTAAAAAAGAAAAACTGTCGCGATCAGTCATTGGCTTCGAAAGTATTCGCGTGCACGACACACCACTCTCACTCTTTCACCGATTAGTCAGGGATGTTCTCGGGCTTAAATATATGAATGATAAAAGGGCATATTACTTCAAACATTATAAACACGATTATAAGCCTTACCCTTAAGTAATAAGACAGGATATTGTTATGTTTTTTTGCCTATATAATGTCACATTTCACTTTTTGTTAAATCCAAACAACACAGAAGAGGGCGCCTCAATCACATTGAAACACATTTTATACTAGGCGATGCAGTTGCTAAGCATAAAGCTACTTTAGCACCATATATTGGAGCGGAGCGTAAAACCAAAAAAAAATAAAAAAATTTTTACGATGTGATTTTTTGCGAATTTCAAAATTCGGGCACAATCTGGTCCTAAACCTGTTGATTCGATCCCACACAAAAAATATTAAAATCGGTTAAGAACTTATGGCGTAACAAACATTGCGCCGTTGAAGCTGATCCATGGGAGCTTCGCTCGCTCCGCTCCAATAAAGAACATATATTGTTACCGTCGTAACCAAAAACGAGCGTTTAAAAAATGTCATATGAGCCAATCACTTATATAATTCATGTCAACTTGGCCACACCGCGATCTAGAAATTAACAGCGTCATCTGTTAGACTGACTACACATACAATACTGAACAATAATATCAATTTCAACACTTTCGATAGTGGGGAATGAAGGTTACATTGAAAAAACGTCTAGTTTTGACTAGGTAAATATATTTAGTCAATTTATTAATGTAATCTATATAATTATATAAAAATTGTCCTCTATCTATTCTGAAACCATTGGTCAGATTGATGAAACTTTGTTAAATTATTGTATACATGCCACGGAAGGTTTTTTATGTATAATAAACTAATGAAGATTATGAAAGAGCAATGCAAAGCTTGCCGAGCCCAGCTAGTTATTTTTATAAAGTTAAAACTTTCAAAAAGTACAAATTCAATATGAACAAAAATACTTTTATGCACTATCTTATAATATGATTAATATTTTATGTGCTTGCCTCGAATAGGTGAATCTGTGAAGCGGAACATAAATCGTGCACTAAAAATCTTTTATCTACAGTATTTAGTTGGATTTTTTTGACGGCGATCTTATAAAAAAGAAAATCCGTCATAACTGTTAAGATCGGCAGTATTGCTAATAATTGATCATTGCAAACTCATAGCATTGTAACTTAAAGTAAAATAACATAGTTTTTTTTTATTTGGCTGGGATCGAGAACATTTGAAATAACGACGCCATACTCCACTATGACAGAACTAAGTAAATAACAACAGCATAGATTCCTTATAAATATTTATTGACTTATTCATTCGTGATATGTTAAAACAATTGCGAAATCTTAATTTTATTATTAATTTAATATTTACTTTCAGTTTTCAATTTATTTTAATCTTAAAAATCTTAGTAACTTTTTTTATCTCACTAGCTTTCACCACATTTCATCAGTTGGCACAAGTTTTGAGTCTGGATGGTAAGAGTACATTACCCTCTCCTCTCTCACCTCCCAATCCCCCCAAGTTTGAATCTAAACTAAAAAAAAGTAAGACAAATGAAGTATTGGATTAAATAAAAGAAGTTACCAACCTCATAGCTGCTGTTGAGAAAGATACCCAGAAGTCTTGCAGCGTTTCCTCGAAATGCCATAAAAAAATTTAAATGCAAAAAGTATCCATTTTATAAGATTATATATTATAATAGAAAAATACTAGAAAATCGACTCGGGTCACAAGTGAATCAGGCGGGAATCGAACCCGCAACCTTTGGAAATCCGGTCCAATGCTCTCCCATTTGAGCTACCGAGCCTTGTGAACACTCGTCGAAATTTTCTAGTACCTTTCTTATTTTACGCTGTAGGCCAAACTACATGAATACACAAAAAGGAAGAAAACTATAATAAATTTAAACATAAACTGTGTATTTTTATATTATCACTTAATTAAATAAACCTTCGGTATCATTATTGGTATTTTTATAATTTTATTGCTTATAGCTAAGTATAAATTATATATAAGAATAAATGAGCAACAGCCTTTCAGTCCATCACATCCTTTGTAACATCTTTTATGGGAAAAATGAATCAGTATAAAGATTTAAATCCATAAATAAAAAAATACACATTTTACACATTTGCAAATCGCTCATTCTCTTATCCTGTGGAAACTATTAAATAAAGAGAAAACGATTTTGTTATTGTTACCGGTTGGTGCAACGATAGTAATCCTGTCTACTGCAACAAATCTATCCTGGATTTGAATCCTGGTGAGGGCATATGTTTGCTGATGAGCATAAGTATTTGCTCTCGAGTCGTAGTTGTCTCTAAATTTATAATTCTCCTCATTAATATATTCCATAGCCTTTATTTAGTATACATAGTATATGTTATACTTATTCCAGCATAGATGGACGCATCTTTCGGCTTAGATAATATTTTAAATAAAAAAAAATAAACTTTATATAAATGCTATAATAATAATTATTATTATATCTCAATATTGGAAGAATATATTATATTTAGTTCTTACACTTCCGCGCACATTACACATTTGAATAAAAAAAATTTTTTTACGTATTTTGCACATAATTTATTTTATATTTAATCCTGACGTTTCGACTCCTTTACAGGATCAAATATTATAAATCTTAAAATTTACATCCTGTGATCATGACTCCTGTAAAGGATCAGGATTAAATATAAATTAAATTATGTGCAAAATTCGTAAAAAAAATGTTATATTTAATGGTTGAAGATGTAATAAAAATTAAAAAATAACTACAATTATAAAAGCCAACCCTAATAAGAGTCAACAAATTAAGCCTCACGCGAGTAAGACTGGAAGAAAGTAATGTTACGATAGAATGTCATTGGTAAGTAAAAAAAGTGTCTTTGTTTCTGTTGCTGTCTCTTTCTAGAACGGGAGGGCGACGTGCCATTTCACTCCGAAGAAAGTGTGCGGGCGCATCCAGCTGAACCATTTACGTCATACAGTATATCGGCTGAAATCAGATAAATCAAATGTTATTTATAGGTAATTTTTGTAAGTTTGAATGCGTAAGTGTGTGTGTGTTTGTTACCATATTGTCAGTAATAAGAATAAATTTAAAAATAGATTTTCCACGCTTTCGCATTTCTACGAAAACAAAACACTATCCGCATTAATACACTTCTGATGTGAGTGGCAAATTAGCATCGGTTGATGCTCCATATCGCATTACGGAGCTCGGGGCGCGCGTGGGGCTAGTAATGAATAAATATTGTTTTGAAACCAAGTTAAGAAGCTAAAGCACTTGTGCTATGGAATTCAGGATCAGCGATGGTACCACAACACCCAAATCCAGCTAATATAGAAAAGTCCGTTTTTTACATTGACCCGGCCGGGGTCGAACCGGGGACCTCGCACTGACATTATCATGAAAACCCGTACCACGTAGGTTGTCAAACCCACAAACTACTTGTCTGATTTCAAAAAATTGTTCACCAATAAAGTTTAAAGGTAAATATATTTATCAATCAAAAAAAACGAAAAATTTGATTTTTTACGAATGTCGCTTACACTAGAAAAGACGTATAAATACTTTTTATAGAGAGGAGAACTGGTGTGGTCCTGTAAAAAAGTCAAACGTCAATATTTATACATAAATGATAACATATGTGTGGATGATATATGTAATTTAATTTTAAAATTATCGTGGGGAATTGATGTAAGTAATCTTAACATGTATGTATAATATGCAAAGGAAAGCAAACATGTTTTTTATTTATTTATTTATTTGAATAAATTGTTTTTTTAGGAACGTGTCTGATTAAAATTTTGAAAGGTTGGTAGGTAAATGAAACACGTATTTACTAAATAAATTCACTTTGCCTAAAACTAGTATTTTTATGGAATTATTTTTTAACACTGATCTAGGTCGTTTAGACATGACATTTTTAAGGAAAAAATATGTCATATATTTACGAATTGACCTGTTTTTAAATTATGACCAAATTAAAATTAAGTTATGCAGTTTATATGCATAATAAAAAACGTATGTGCACTTATATATGCACGGCAGAAATTTTAATTTTTTGAAGTGAAAACTTCTTTAACATCGTTGTGATTTGAAAGTCGATGAAACCTAAAAGCGTCAGTAAAAAGAGACAGACATAAATTCATAAGATTTAACGTAGGAGAAAATGAGATGGGAAGCATTATGAATGTGTTTTAATACGTGTTTGTGTGCGCATGCGTTGTAAAAAGCTTGAGAGAAGGCATCACAACAACCGTGGTATTTTGTATACGTATACGTATTATTTTTTAATGTTTCAAATCTACCACGTGTGAATTGCACACATGCTTTTTTATTAAAATTAATTCACTTTGCTACTAGTATTTTTATGGAATTATTTCTTTAACACCGATCTAGATCGTTTAGGCATGACATATTTAAGGAAAAAATATGTTATATATTCTCAAATTGAGCTGTTATATAATTTTTATATATTTTATGCATTTTTCATTGCGATCTTATATGAGACTAGTTGACCCAGCCACGCGTTGCTGTGCCGCCTGCAGCGTCATCTGCCGGACTGATTTGTGAATCTAAACCATTCTCAGATTCCCTTGAACACACACAAAAAATTTCATTCAAATCGGTCCAGCCGTTTAGGAGGAGTTCAGTGACATACACACTCACAGAAGAATTATATATATAAAGATATTATTATAATAGAAAAATACTAGAAAAAATCGGCTCGGGTCATAAGTAAATTTTCAGGCGGGAATCGAACCCACAACTTTGGAAATCCGGTCCAATGCTCTCCCAATTGAGCTACCGAGCCTCATACCGAACACCCGTTGAAATTTTCTAGTACCATTCTGATTTTACGCTGTAGGTCAGCGTTGTTTCACCAATGAGAGGAACATTTTTACAAATGTTTGGGTAATCGATTAAGATGCTTTTTTATTAAAATTTAAAATATGATAGCTTGAAGTTAGCCTTATTACTTTAATAGCTAACTTCATGGTATCGCTTTTTCGTTGCATGCTGCATGCATGTGCTACTTCTGGTACATGAAAAATTTCACCCTCAATGCGCCAAATGTAATATAACTTGAACAATTATTTTTTAAACCTAATTATTTTTTCTTTTGTAAAGCTATTAATTTTAATTAATAACCAGAACAATAAGATTTTTTTTAGAATCGATTATTGACAATTAGAATAACATTTTCTAAAATCTGAGCAAACAACTGTATAATTATATAATATAATTCTGTTACTCTATTATTTGACAATTTTAAATAAATTTATCGATTTATCTTTGATTGTTCGATATACTTCATTC
Organism: Calamotropha paludella; assembly: GCA_927399485.1. Classification (NCBI taxonomy): domain Eukaryota; kingdom Metazoa; phylum Arthropoda; class Insecta; order Lepidoptera; family Crambidae; genus Calamotropha; species Calamotropha paludella. The sequence continues at coordinate 30,670,875 of OV656804.1, forward strand.
GATAGTGAGAGTGAAAGATGACGTTGTGATGAAATTCATCGGAGTTAGAGTGGGACAAAATATGTTTTTGTTAAAGGGGAAGAGGGACAGACACATGTATGAGATCTGACGTGGGAATACGTGCAGGTAAACACGCAATAGCCTTCCAAGTCTTTATGGTTTTAATAACTTTTTTTTTTGCTTTTTGTTATTATAATATTACGATTAGATTTAAGTATTTCAGTACTTTTTTTTCAAAATATATTTCTATTTAACGACGCGTTGAAGATTACAATTATAATTAGCAATTTTTGTTTTCTTAATATTCATTTTGCGCAGTCAAGTCGAGTGGTGTCCGACAGATCAAATAATAAATATTTCTTACATTCACACCAATTAGCCTAGCCCAAAGCATTGTGTTATGGATACTAGGGTAACGGATGGACTTACATATATGATTCATAGATATGTAATTATCATATATATATATAAACTCGCATGCCTCAGGTATAAATGCATGAATAAAATTCTCTTTTGTCAAATTAATTATTATAAGTATTTCTATCGCGACAACCACGCGTATCCCGAAAAGAGAACGGTAGCAAAAAAATACTCAAAGAAAGTAAAAGCGTTCTTGTGTTGGAATAGTTTTTTTGTAAACGGTCCTAGAAAAAGTCCTTTTGTTAAGATAACAAAGGCAGACTATGCGTTTGTGCAACACGTGTACAATCTGCAGGTCCTCACAGTGAAGGGGAGATCAGTAGGTAACATTAACAAGCAGAAACTCAATAGTAGACACAAACTATTTTGTACAACATACAATGACAAACTCCATTGTGTTGTAGTGTGTAATATAACTAAAAAAAGCATGTGTGCAATTCACACGTGGTAGAAGTGAAATCTTCAAAAATAATACGTGCACGTATACAAAATACCACGGTTGTTGCGATGCCTTCTCTCAAGCATGCACACAAAAACACGTTTTAACACACGTACATAATGCATATCTCCTCATTTTCTCCTACGTTAAATCTTATGAATTTATGTGTCTGTCTCTTATTACTGTCGCTTTTTCGTTTCATGGACTATCAAATCACAACGATGCTAAAGAAGTTGTTTTTATAAGTGGACTTGTAAATGGTATTTTAAAAATAGTCTTTGTAAAAAAAATCTTGTATAAATTGCTACTCTTCGAGGACTTAAATAGAAATGGCTGTGAAACAGTATATTTAACTATACAGCTGATAGGTCTGAGTTAAATATATTTTTCGATTTTATACTGTAATTCCTGTAATTTTTAAGCATGTGTAATGCTTATTTACGACTTACTAGTCTGTCAGTTACTACTTTCAGTAGTTTTAAGTAAAGCAGTGACAGACACATAAATTCATAAGATTTAACGTAGGAGAAAATGAGATAGGAAGCATTATGTACGTATGGTAACGTGTTTGTGTGCACATGCGTAGTACAAAACTTGAAAGAAGGCATCACAACAACCGTGGCATTTTGTATACGTATACCTATTATTTTTGCAGGTTTCACTTCTACCACGTGTGAATTGCACACATGCTTTGTTTTCTATCTATTCGTTGTTTCCTACTGCTTATGATATGCACTATGCCTATGTGGATTACATACGTGATTTTTTTATTTAAGTCCAAAGTCTCGGTTGGTCGGTAAGTTTCGGAAAGAATTTTAAATCATCATGTTATATTTCTTATTATGTTTCTTTTGCCATTTTAATTGATTTTATTAAAATTTATATTAAATAAAAGATAAGAAATACAAGACACTGTCACATATATAGTGCTGGACACAAGTTAAGTAGCTAGAGCACTTGTATTAAGGAATTCAGAAACAACGGGGGTACCTCAACACCCACACCTGAGCCAATATAGAAAATATTGTTCTGTCGGGAATTGAACCTGGGACCTCGGAGAGGCTTTACCATAAATATTAGTATGCTAGCCACTCGACCATGAAGGTCGTCGTTGACCATGAATAACCATGACTCAGAAATAAGAGTTTACATTAATTATATAATTATAAAAAAAATCCAGTAAAACTAAAAACTGCAAAAAGTTATCATTATTAAAGAGTAAGAGAGACTCCGTCTTAACAAACATACAAAAAATATTTTTTATCAAATATAAAAAATACCTTGATCCATAGATGCTTTTATTGTGTATATATGTAACATTGATTTTTAAATGGTTGTAAATGTTCGCAAGCAAGTAGTGTATAGAATTTCAATAATAATCCGTAAGTGTGCAGAGCTTCGGAAAAAAAACAATATTCAAACTTTTTTTTTAATTAACCACCTAAAGCTGTATGTAAACTGTTAAGCAACGTGAATGAGATCACTTGCCACTAGTTTGTTTTAGTTGCAGTCTTCCAAATAAGCTATGGAGACCTTCTTCAACTGGAGGACTACTTCGCCTAATAGCAAGGGGATATTTTCTTCAAGTCCAGTAACATTTCTTTAAACTCATTTTTTATCGTGAATAGCTTGAATAGCATGACCGCTAGCTCGCCTGATGGTAAGCGACAATGCGATGAAAGATGTGATGCGCCTGCCTAGAAGATAACTATTCATTCGTGACTTGAAGACCCCTAAATTGTGATTATCAGGAAACATAGACTCAAGCAAAGAGTTCCACTCTTTAGCGGTACGGATTATAAAATCAGAACCAAATCGCTCAGTGCGACTCTTTGGTAAATCACTACATAATATAAACAAAGTCGCTTTATCTGTCCCTATATCCCTATGTATGCTTAAATCTTTAAAACTACGCAACGGATTTTGATGCGGTTTTTTTAATATATAGAGTTATTCAAGAGGAAGGTTTATATGTAAAATACATGCATAATATAGTAGAGCATTGCACCCGTGCGAAGCCGGGGCGGGTCGCTAATCAACCATACAACAGTGGCGACTATTTGTAAGTCTGGTTGTCCGATGAAAAAATGGGGACGGCGGAACAAGGAACAAATTCTGCTGTACACTCTCCGAAATATCTTCTTTATATATATAATTCTTCTGTGAGTGTGTATGTCACTGAACTCCTCCTAAACGGCTGGACCGATTTGAATGATTTTTTTTTGTGTGTGATCAAGGGGATCTGAGAATAGTTTAGATTCACAAATCAGCCCGGCAGATGGCGCTGCAGACGGTATCTAGGTTATTTATCTATACTGCAAAAATAACAGGCAGGACAACGTCTGTCGGGTCCACTAGTCTTTATATATATAATTCTTCTGTGAGTGTGTATGTCACTGAACTCCTCCTAAACGGCTGGACCGATTTGAATGATTTTTTTTGTGTGTGTTCAAGGGGATCTGAGAATGGTTTAGACAGCTAGTATCCTATAAAAACAGATACATTAGTTACCTTCTATGCACAAATATAACTTACAAATATCTCCTATTCTTCTCTTCATTCCAATGTGTGTGAACGCAGCTCACGTTGAGTGCATCGCACTGTTAAATAAATTGCGAATCCGTATCTAGTTTAATATAGCCTTTATGTACCGACACTGGTTTTATTCTGTCCTCAGTCCATTTCCATGCAAATGCCAGTTATTAGGTCTCATTCCGTATTTAATTCACGTATTTTACTCATTATAGTTTCCAACTGAAGTGTTTATTGTTTCTTATTGGATTTTATCGTGGTCACGTAAAGTCGGCGACCGTGAAATTGAATATTATATAAATGACAATCAGACATTATCTTTTTTGACATTCTTACTGGAAAATTATTTATAATATTCTTATTGGATTTAAAGACAGAATATTATCTTGTAAGACAGCACTTTTAATTGCTGCTCTCAAGTATTATAAAACTCATAGTTGCAGGAATGTTTTTAAGTGAAGAAGACCACCTACCCTACCACTTCCCGTAATGGGAGATATCGTTCGAATTATCTTCGCCTCCGCTCAGTCCTTCAGCGCCTATTCGGGTCTGCTGAAGGATCTTTTTCCTCACCCGCTGGGCTGCCTCCTTAAGCGACATTACTTGGTAGCAAAAGTCGCTTACGGCCTCCCATAATACAGCGCCATACCCTCAATACCCTCAATACAGCGCCATCTACCACAAATTTCGAAGATATACAAAAAGAATCGACCAGCAGTATTATTATCGAATCTCAAACTATGACATCGCAGCCGGTAGGGGTCACAATATAAAGCAAATAAAACAGGAGATTATAAAAAAACCAAAAATATACATATTCGGCGATGAACAAGTACGTGGCCTCACTCAGCAATTAATAAAAACACGATCTGGAAGATGGAATGATAATTATGATGTTACTGGCATGGTTAAGCCATCAGCATTAAGCTTAAATATATTAAATAGCTGTGTTAACCTAAAGAGCTCCTTTAACGATGACGATATTGTTATATTATCAATAGGGTCAAACGATAAAGATCCTTATACAGTAATCTCAAATTTATGTAACATATTATGTAGTATAAGAAACTGTAAGATCTTTATATTAAGCGTACATATAATGATTATATAAATGTACACAAGCTAAATAATAAAATTCAGCTGATTGTTAAAAAATATAAAAATTGTACATTCATAAATCTAATGGACTTATCAAAATATAATCATAAAGATAGGTCACTTAGAAATTTAATCAGTTTCAAATTAAATAACGTTATAGATCAATTAAAATATGAAAATGAATTCATTGCAAATATTAGGAAACATATGAAATTAAATAACAAAATAATTAATTCAAGAAATTCTGGCCCAGACAGGAATAATACAATGCAACATAAGAAAGGCACTATACCTTATTATTTTTTCGCCATAAATCGATCGATGACTCGACCTACTCCTTGTCCAACTGAGAGAACATTTTTTCGATCGGAATAAACATACTAAGTTTTGTATCTTGCATCAAAACATTCAGGGTTTATTATCAAAAAAAGAGCTTATTGAGGAAACACTGTCAGAACTTAAGGCTAGCATGTGTCCAGATATAATTTGTTTCTCGGAAACATTCATAGGAAAAGGTGAGGAAAAAAATATCATTATATCAAACTATGAACTGGCAACACACTTTTCAAGATCAAAAAGAAGAGGTGGTACTTGTATACTAGTTAAAAAGGGCATGTCTTTTGTTAAAATTAATGACTTTGATGGCATTTCACAAGATTTTCATTTCGAGTGCTGTGCTATTAGTTTACCATTGCAAAATATTATTGTAGTCTGCATATACAGGTCCTCCATTGCTACAAAACAAAGACATCATGAAAACTTTTTTGAAAAATTAGAGACCTTACTATACTCTTATTTACAAAGGTACCAAAAAAAAAAGAATTATAATTGTAGGCGACATTAACATAAACACTCTTATAGAAAATAGAACTTCTAGACAGCTATCAGATATTCTCAAAAATTATAATCTGAAACAACACATTACTGAACCTACAAGGGGAAGTTCTTGCATTGATCACATGTTTAGTAATGTTTCAGATGCCTCTGGTAGGCTACTTCCGCTCTGGCTTTCTGACCACGATACGGCCCAGATACTTACTTTCAAAACTAAAGCTAAGCCAGTTATACAAAAACATGTTTTCAATTTTAAACGCTGTTACTCACAGGAATATATAAAAAAATTCCAAGGCTATCTTAAGAGCTTATCTTTCTCTGACGTTCTCAATGAAAAAAACGCCGATAAAGCTTTTGATATTTTTTATGATTGGTTTTGTTTATTATACAAGCTTTGCTTTCCCATCATCAAAGTAAAAATAAACACAAAACCCAATCTTTCTTGGATAACAAACGGTATCAAGAAAAGTTGCCTTACAAACAGAAACTTAAGGTACAAATACTATACAAAATTAAATAAAAAAGCTAAATTCCAGTATAAAAAATACTCAAAATTATTGAAAAAATCCATATTTATGGCCAAAAAACACACAAACAATAAATATATATTAAAAAGTAAAAATATCTGCAAGTCAAGTTGGGACGTTATAAAGAGTGAATCCGGCCCTAAATCAGGATATAATAATTATATAGATACAATTGAATACAAAAATAAAGTTATTAATAATCCTTATAAAATTGCTACTATTTTCAATGATAACTTTATTAAGCTAACAAACAACAGTAATATTAATAACAACTATAATGGCACTCCTGATAATGTTATGACTAACAGTGACATAAATGGATTTAAGAAAATTACTGCCAATCTAAATAATTCAATATTTCTTTCTCCAATTAACGAATATGACGTAAATAAAATTATCATGGCGTTAAAAAATACAAATTCAGAAGGTAATGACGAAATAAATACTAAAGTAATAAAAGCTTGCAAGGATCAAATAGTTTCAGTATTAACTTACTTAATAAATTTGTCGTTTGAATCAGGTTCTTTCCCTGCGAAACTGAAGCTTTCAATTGTTAAGCCTATATTTAAAAAAGGTTCTAAAACTATTGCTTAACAATTTTCGACCAATAACTTTGATATCGATTATTGCAAAGATATATGAAAAAGCAATGCATGAAAAACTTATATCATTCTTAACACAATACAATGTCTTGAATAATAATCAATATGGATTTCAGAAAAGCAAGTCGACTGTGCATGCTGCTTTTAACCTTATCGATAACATATTAAGAGGCATAAATGATAAGAATTTTACCACAGTTCTCTTATTTGATATGTCCAAAGCCTTTGACTTCGTATCACATAATCAACTGTTATTAAAGTTGGAGCATAGTGGAATTAGAGGAAATGCCCTAAGTTGGATTAAATCATACCTACACAATAGGATGCAATCGGTTGAAATTACGCAACTTGATGAGAACCAATTGATCCATAAATATCATTCCGAATTTAAGGAAAATAGATTTGGTGTCCCACAGGGCAGTATACTCGGACCTCTTCTATTTTTAATTTATGTCAATGATTTACCCAAAGTGACGACACACAAATGCATCCTATTCGCGGATGATATATCAGTTGGTGTCACTTCTAAAGATAATCGCAATAAAATTGACCATGAAAATGACATTAATAAAACAGATTTATAATTTTTATATATTTTATGCATTTTCAATGCGATCTTATAAGATAAATTATTATAATAGAAAAATACTAGAAAAAATCGACTCGGGTCACAAGTGAATCTCAGGCGGGAATCGAACCCGCAACCTTTGGAAATCCGGTCCAATGCTCTCCCAATTGAGCTTTCGAGCCTTGCGGGTTCGATTCCCGCCTGAGATTCACTTGTGACCCGAGTCGATTTTTTCTAGTATTTTTCTATTATAATAATTTATCTTATAAGATCGCGTTGAAAATGCATAAAATATATAAAAATTATAAATCTAACATGGCTGTTTCATCTTAATCGATTGACCAAACATTTGTAAAAATGTTTCTTTCGAATACGAGAGGATGTTCCTCTCATTGATGAAACAACGCTGGCCTACAGCGTAAAATCAGGAATGTACTAGAAAATTTCGACGAGTGTTCGCAAGGCTCGGTAGCTCAATTGGGAGAGCATTGGACCGGATTTCCAAAGGTTGCGGGTTCGATTCCCGCCTGAGATTCACTTGTGACCCGAGTCGATTTTTTTCTATTAACAATTAAATCTATAATAAATTGGCTAAATAATAATAATTTAAAAATTAACATTGACAAATCAAATTACATAAATTTTAATAACCATCCGTCTTTAAACATACATTATCAAAACTATGCTCTAAATGATGTTAGCACTGCCACTTTCCTAGGCATTGAGATAGATCAAAAAATTGATTGGAAACCACAGGTAGATAAGGTATGCAAAAAAGTAAATAGGTTTGTTTTTGTTTTGTTTAAATTAACAAAAGTGTCCACCAGAAAAACTGCCCTGACAGCCTACTTTGCATATGTGGAATCGGTGCTGCGATATGGCCTCATTATTTGGGGACACAGTACTGACATACATAGAGTATTTGTGGCACAAAAGAAATGTATCAGAGCAATATGTGGTATTGCACCTTATACCTCATGTAAGCCATTTTTTCAATGTTTAAACATTTTGCCACTACCCTGTCTTTACATTTTTGAAATGGCAAAGTTTGTGAAGTCTAACCAGGGAAAATTTATGACTGCAAAAGACATGTTTCCCAGAAATACAAGGAACGGTAATAGGCTGGTCATCGATATAGTGCCCAAAAGCACACGTTTCAAAAAAAATTGTTATTACATGGGAATATCAATATATAATAAGATTCCCCAAGCTATAAGGGAATTGCCTTTTAATAGGTTTAGTTTCGAGCTGCATAAGTGGCTAATGGATAAATTGTTCTACTCGGTCCAGGATTTTTTTAATTATAAATAAATAAATCAACTAGCTATTAATTTTAGTTTTAATGATAATTATGCGGACTTATTTGATTGTGACAATTTTTTTTCTTTCTTTTTATATGTTTTTTAATCCTATTTTTTATTTTTTGTTATCATGTAATCTTTATTTTATTTTTGATTTGAAAATTGTAATTTTTATTATTTGACATGTAATTTTGCTTTTATTATGTTAAAACTTTTGAATTAAGTTTGCATGCTATAGTATCATGGCTAAATAGGTTACAGAGCATCAAAATTGTTACTTATCTACCGTACCACCATTGTATACCACCCTATTTAATGCAAATAAAGATATTCTATTCTATTCTTCCATTTCTTGTCGCTCTCGAGCATAGCTCTGACTATGCTTGTATTTTACTTGGTTAGTTAGGATGTGGAATCGGCCTCTAATGTTGGGATTTTAGTATTAACTTGTATGTAATAATTGTTTTTCTCAACTAAAGTTTTAGACAATTTATTTAAAATTTTGGGAAGGTAACATATCCAAACCCTTTTTTTACCTTTTTAGTGATGCGCTTTTTAACCTAAGCTTTTAAAGTGTTGCGTTGTTGAGCCAAAGTAGAGCACAACTCCAATATGAGTTGTGCTCATTCCCATTGATTATGTTGGTACTGGCACTTTCTTCGGAATAATGTGCAGACCAACATTGTCCGGTAAGGATCTGCACCAAATTGAAGTTCAGAGTAGAGGATCAGTACATCAAGTGATCGTCTTCCGGCAAGGAAGACCTCGAGATGTAGTGCCCAAGGTGGGCACTCCTTCAGTCTCTCGACCGCTAGACGCCTTGCGAGCACCAGTCCTTTAATAGTGGGGTAGACGCTCGTGCTTCTGTTTGGTGGTATACCTCAGCTAGAACCGTGACTCCCAGTTCTCACGGAGGCATACCAGTGAGAGCGCCTGCTGCAGCACCAGATACCTCCTGGTAGACCGATACCCGTACTTTTGACTTTTATCTAGGCAGCCATCTCAGATGGGAGCGAGATACAGGCCCATACTTTTGACAACGCTTGCATTAAAGTTTGCATTAGTTGATGTTGGGCCCTCCGAGGTTTGGTAGTGATTTTCTCAGTGCCGCAGCGGTATTAACCAACGGTGACAGCCACTTAAAGTGATCGTTGAAGCACCAGCGTCAGTCCAGAACGAGCCCAAAGGACTTTAGGTTAGCACCGAGTGAGCAATGTCCTTCCACGGTCAGTTGACTATACTCGGGTGGCTTGCCTTGAGGGCCATGAAAGATTATTGCTTCTATTGTGAATAGGGCCACTCGAAGGTCTAAAATTCCCATGCGGCTAATCACAATGCCACGCGCCACTTGAACTCGTCAAAATCGCTCACTCCAGTATCTGTGATATCACATGGCGGAACATAACTTTTAAAGTACTACTAATTTATGCATTTTTAACTGGATTAATGACGCTTTCAAGTTCGTATTTCATATTTGATCTTGACGTTTGATCTCTTTTACAGGAGTCGTGATTTCAGAAGGGCTGAGGATCCCTTACTACCATAAAAATAAACAAAATTTAACACGTTAATAATCCGTTAAAATACACTCGAGAGCAATGAATCCGGGTCACTTAAAGAATCCTAAAAATCTCGGAAACTAAAAATGCTAGGTTAATGCAATAAATTGTATTTAATAGACAATGTAATACTCCTTAAATGAAGGTATTAAAACTTCTTAGTTATTGTAAAGTGATATCATAAAAAAATCAAATTTGAAAAAGGGCCACTTTCGAAGATGGAACTACGAAATTACAGCATTTGGTTTTGCTTTTGTTTGTAATCTGTCATATATGTGGGTACATAAACCATGTTGATAGTGCTCTATATTCATTATTCAAGCTGAAATTATGTCGCTTACGCCTGAAGAATGCACCAGAATACTTACAATGCTGGAAACCGGCCGGAGTCAGCGCGATACAGCCAGGACTGTCGGTGTGTCGCTGTCAACAGTACAAAGAGTTCTCCGACGTTACGAAGAAACTGGTTCTAACCTACGCAGACCAGGAACGGGCAGAACCAGGTGTACCACAGCACGAGAAGACCGATACTTGGTGAACACCATGCTTCGAAATCGCTTTCTCACAGGAACTGAACTCACCAATCAGTTTCGACGCCTCGGAGGAAGTAACCCAAGTGCATGGACAGTAAGACGTCGGCTTGCTGAATCTAACTTAAAACCCCTTAGACCTGCAAACGGCCCTAAACTGGAGCGTGGGCATCGTATTTCAAGACTAAGATATGCCCAGAGCCACGTAAATTGGAGTATTGAAGATTGGTCAAAAGTTATGTTCTCCGACGAATCAAAATTTATGCTCTACAAGCACGATGGAAGACACAGAGTGTATCGAAGACCAGGGGAAAGATTCAAGCAAGCATGCATCGAAGAAAAAGTAGCCTACGGTGGTGGGTCTGTACTTGTGTGGGCCGGAATTTCTTCTGAAAGTCGCACAGAGCTGGTGATCATAGAAAACGGCTCTTTAACTAGCGTAAGATATGTGGAAGAAATTCTCAATGATCACGTTGGTCCATTTATGGTCAATTTAGGTGAGGATGCTATATTTATGCATGACAATGCCCGACCTCATACAGGTAGGATTGTGAATGACTACCTTCAAGAGATGAACATTACTCGTATGGAGTGGCCAGCGCGCAGCCCGGATATCAACCCGATCGAGCATGCTTGGGACGAGCTAGGCAGATGCGTAAAACAACGAAACCCTCCCCCAATCACGCTTCGTGAGCTCAAAATTGCTCTCACAGAGGAATGGGAGAATATTCCCCAAAATCGTATAAGGAACTTGGTGTACAGCATGCCAAACCGCGTAAACGCAGTAATGGAAGCACGAGGAGACAATACGAAGTATTAAAATTCAAGAAAATCGTAATAAAGTTCAAACATTTCATGTTTCCTAATTTTGTTTTAAGGAGAGATCAGCAGATTTTTCTTTATGTAATTTTGTGTTAATAAAATGTATGGTGACTCATATTTTTTTTACTTTCATTTAAGGAGTATTACATTGTCTATTAAATACAATTTATTGCATTAACCTATCATTTTTAGTTTCCGAGATTTTTAACATTCTTTAAGTGACCCGGATTCATTGCTCTCGAGTGTAGTTATATTCAAACGTGTGATATACAAAGTCTAAGAAATAAATATTAGAAATTTCACCCAAATCTACGGCACACATTAAAGCTATCTATAAAGGCACACTTAGTGATGTATGGCGTATACTCACAGTGATTATAAGAGGGCCTTTGTCAGGATCTAGGTCACCGTGTCTTCCCCTCACTCGGTAAATAGAACGTATGATAGTACATTTATTGTGAAGCAAGTATTAGAAATGTACTTATTAGATTGATGAGCGATAGGAGCTGGTCGTAGCTGAATGAATGAGGACTTTGTGGCGATGATATCCACTAAATGGGAGATCTATAACATGATCAGCAACGGTTAAACCCTTTTAACAGGTATCCTGTTGAACAAACATTTTAGCATGGAGGCGTCATCTTGTACCCAATCATATTAAAATGTGTATAAAAATTAAATAGAAATAAGTTTGGTGCAGCGGTAGCAAACCTGTCTCTGATCAAAAATACATCAATTGGCCTAGTCCACATTAATTACTGTAAGACTGGATTGGACTTTTGGATACTAGGGTATCGCTTATACGTACATATATGACACGTAAATTAGTAGTTTTTATAGTAATACATAGGAATACCCATACTAAGTACAAATACTCGTATTTAACAACCAAACATCTACCTCTTCTGGGACTCGAACCCAGGACCATCGGTGCGTATGGCAGGTTCGCTGCCGTACCAAACAGTCGACAATCGACATACATTTTTGTGTGATATAAGAATTTCTGAGTCATGGGTATTAAATATATATTTCTGAATAAATGTATGAATGAAAATTTATATAGCAGTCTTACATGAAATAAACAACACAATTATAACACAAAATAAGAAAACATAAATATTAAAACCTATATATAAGTACCCAATAGGCCTCTGCTCAGTATAAGCCGTGACAATCCAATCACCACGTCACTAGTATTTTGCAGATCAGATTGCGCTCAGATGTTGTAAGTCAAATTCTGCAAATAAAAATTTAAATTTGAATTTAGTTGTCATAACACAAGCCTTACAGTGCTAACTTTAGGTTAGGCTGATTGGTGTGAATGTCAGACATATTACTAGGTCGATACAGTCACTAAGCATACAGCTTCGCTAGCACCATATATTGAAGCGAAGAGTAATACAAAAAAATCTATAATATTTAGTAAATTTTTAAATTCCATGAGAACAAAAAATATCAAAAAGGGCGCGCTTGTTTCAATGGGAAATCCCAAAGAGCTATTTTTTTGGTCATAACTTTTTTTACGAATTTCAAAATTTGGACCGTCACAATCTGGTCCTAAATGTGTTGATTTCATTCCACACAAAAAATATTAAAATCGGTTAAGAACACGGGAAATTATGGCGTAACAGACATTACATCATGGAAGCTGATCCATGGGAGTCCAATTCTTATTTAGTTTCATTTGAAATCACTCGTATCCACAAACCTTAATGATCAATAATACCCCATTATTTTAATAAAACCAAAGAAAAATAGTAACGCTAACATAGCTCAACGCCTTTCCGCCAAAAAATGTAGAATTGATTCCTTCTATTACAAGTTTTTGTAGAAGTATAGAAACGTATGACCTTATTTGACATCTAAACATAAGGAGATAGCTTAATGCCAGCTGTGGCCATATCGATAACAAATTTGTATGTTTATTTTTAAATTGGGCATATGCTATCGTATAATGTTTACTGTATTTGAATATCAAAAGTATTCCTTGAGAAAAGGTTTATTTTTTTCCTCTTGAGTTTCAAAAACAGAGTATAAATTGTGACATTTAATTTTTTTTATTTGATTTTTTTATAGAATTTAAATTAATTAATTTTACTGAAAGACATACCTAGATTTGATTTGGTAGATAAAATTACTCATTTTAATGGTAATAGTATTTAGTAAGTTTTTTTAATTCAATAATGGAATTTTTGTCACCTACATATCACAAATAAAATATTTCAATATCGAGGTAAGATACCCAAAAGACTGGCAGCATTGCCCCTTTGAAAATTTGGTAGTTAAAATTACTAATTTTAATGGTAATAGTATTTTGTAAGTTTTTTTATTTCAATAATGGAATTTTTGTCAACTACATATCACAAATAAAATATTTCAATATCGAGGTAAGATACCCAAAAGACTGGCAGCATTGCCCCTTTGAATGGTCAAGCTTTTCGCTGAGCAAAGATATGGCCACTTCTCCGGTCACTCAAGTCTTTCAAAAATTTAGCATTCTTTCCCCAAGGGCCCATCGTCTCTACTGCAAAACGGAGTAACAAATACTGTGGTTTTTAATTTTAAGTAATTTTTATTTATTTATTTGTTATCTATATGAATGATCTTAGCTAGTCAAAATATATGAATTTGATTGATTGATTGTTATTATTAATTTCATTCCCTCATTAAAGACGAGTTGTCTAATTATAGCCAGAGTAGTAACCGCTTATAAAATATTGATTGAGAGAAAAATGAAGAACAAACATAGTGTATATTTGGGTACGGTACGCGACCTTACTACGCCCTGGCTCTAATTAACTGCGGTCTTTGCCCCGCAAAACAAACTGACTTTCAAATGATCTCTCGCAATGTGAAATATTTCTCAATTTACTTTTTATACACGACACGGACCTTTTTTGTTTTGACTCTTTTTATAAACTTAATTTTATGTTGTTGTCGACTGTAAATGGCTTATAAATGGAACAAATCAGTTATTAAGTGGTCGATTACATGATTTGTAATATTTTAATAATAGTTTTATTTTTATTTATAGTTTTTGCATTTTCAATGCCATTTTGTGTATGACATATAAATTAAAAACATACGAAAAATAAATTGAATCTTCACTGAATTTATTCCCGAATAAGTTGTTGTCAAGGTTCGAGATTTATGATAGAAAAATACTAGAAAATCCGACTTGGTTCACAAGTTATTCTTAGGTGGGAGATGAACCCGCAACCTTAAGATGTCCGGTCCATTGCTCTCCTAATTGAGCTACCGAGCCTTTTGAACACTTCGGAATTTTCTAGTATTTTTAAAGCTGTATGCCAGCGTTGCTTCATTAATGAAAAAAAATCCTCGCATTTGAAAGAATCATTTTTTATAAATATTTGACAATAAATTTACATGAAACAGTCATTTGAATGCTATAATATATTATAATTTTTATATTTTTTATAATAGATAACTCGTTTTTAGTACGAAATAGAAGTCCCGTCTGAAAACAATTTGTAAGCCGAGTAGATTTTTTAAAGTAATTTTTGTTTTATGCCTCAAATATTATAAACAAACGATATATTTTTCTAATTTTGCATGCTAAATTTAGGTAAGAGAAAGCTATCTTATTTATTATTTTGAACAACCAACTGTACTTACTACATTTCGAAAAAACGAACTAAAGAAAATTAAACACAGATTTTATATCCTATTTTTTATGAATACATGACACATACGAGTTTCTCGACGCCCGTTTAGTGGAACGTTAACGATCCTGCCTTTCGCATCGATGTTTGTGTGATGAAGACGAGCATTTGTACTTGAGTCATGGGTATTTATATATATTTCTATGCATATTACATATTTATGTATCATATATATATGTCTATCCGTTATCCTTGTATCCATAACACAAGCACTATAGTGCTTACTTTGGGCAGACTAGCCCGTGTGATTATAACAAATATTATTATTATGATTATTTACTGCTGATCCCATTGGATTCTGTGGTTTGAGTATTGCCACATGTGTCTCTAAAATTCGGTCAAACGCTCGCGCATCTCATATGACGTCATCATAGATATCGACGTACTCACAAAGAGGCCTTGTTTCATTCATCAGAGTACGAAATACGTCGCAGTTTCAGTTCAAAGATTATTTATTTATTTATTACTAGCTGACCCGGTAACGCATTGCTATGGTAACGTTAATTGATACAATGGAAAAAGAGCGGGAAAAAGAGCGGACAGACAAACACACAAACAACTGTGATCTTAGATTAAAGATTTGGGGTAAAAAATTATCGGTTCATTTTATCAGTTGTATATACAAGATATTGTATACTATAAATGGTCCCTTATAAAGAGTCCGAGTTGTATAGCAGTATGATTTACCACCAAATTTTTTTTTTCATTTATGTGCTAACCCTATTTCCATGTAATTAAAGAGTAAATAACACAGAATGTTTATGTACATTTTTAACTAATATCCTTTTTCTTCTAATTCCATTTGTAAAATCGTTAGGTGATTGCCTCCGTTCAGAGGTGATGACAAAATGACAGGACCGATGACATCCCTGTCATTAAAACCACCCCACACATTCAGCTTCCACTTTGATGTTGATGTTGATACAGTTCACGACGAGCACGATCTAAGTTGCCATCTTCATAGCCTATGCATAACATCATATCATCATATTCAGAGTTAAAAACTTACCCATTTTTTCACTGTAGAAATAATGTTAGTTAAAACACGAAATAATTGGAAGAAATTTTGAAATTGACAACATAACGTTTTTTTCGACAACGTTTTTCGAAGCCTAAGGAATTAATATTCCTCTTATTGAGTTTGCAAACCTTTTTGAATGAAAAATTAAAATCCCTTAAAAAGTACACTCTAACAGAGTATGATAACTTCAGTACTATGCAGTGGCAGCTTACTAGGGTTGACAATGTTGTATAGATATATTGATGTATGAATTAGCATATGAATGAATATATTCAGCTAGCTGTTGTGTTAGGTAGCTCAGCAGTCAGAGTTACATCATCATCATTGTTGTTAAATCAGAAAGAAAGACAGTATCACAACACCCAGACACGGGCTGATATAGTAAAGTTAATTTTTAACTTCGACCCGGCCGGGTATCGAACCGGGGGCCACGGAGGATAGTCACTGTAAAAACCGGTATACAAGCCACTCGACTACGGAGGCGTCAACGATAAGAGATTGTTTTAAACTTTCATGGTCGTTGACATGAAGTAAAATAACACATAATTGGGAGAGCATTGGACTGGACATCCAAAGGTTGCGGGTTCGATTCCCGCCTGAAAATTTACTTGTCAGCTGAGTCGATTTATTTCTATTATTTTTCTAATAAAATAATTATCATCTAAGGTAGCATTGAAAATTATTATAATAGAAAAATACTAGAAAAAAGCGACTCGGGTCACAAGTGAATCTCAGGCGGGAATCGAACCCGCAACCTTTTGAAATCCGGTCCAATGCTCTCCCAATTGAACAATTAATTTATTGAGCATTTAATTTTAGCATTAAAATTGCTTAAATTATATATGAATCATAAAGATAAGAAATTACTGAAAAAGATGGGTTTGTATAGGGTTTGTACCCTTGCTTTTAGCTATATATATATATATATATATATATATTACTAACTGATCAAGTCATGCGTTGCTGTGGCACAATAATTTATTATTCTAAAATAAAGATTTTTTCTAAAATGAAAGTAGCCTAAGTTACTCCTTATTACATCAGCTACCTGCTAATAAAAGTCCCGTCAAAATCGGTCCAGCCATTTCAGAGATTAGCCGGAACAAACAGACAGACAAAACTTGTAAAAAATTCCTATGCATGTAGTAAAAAACTGTTATTTCAATATTACAAACAGACACTCCAATTTTATTTATATGTATAGATGTATAGATAATATTAGACAAATGACAAGCATTATTTCCTTATTCCTTCCTTACCCCTATTTAAGTAGCACTTGTGTTATGGGAATCAGAGACAACAATAGTACTACAATACCCAGACCCTACCCAATAATGATAATGAATGTTTATTTTCTCATCACAAACTCTTCGTTGGTATTAATCTTAGCTCAGTTTAGGGCAGACTGATGCCTGAAATAGGATAAAAATACCCATTAGCACATGTCTTCAGGCTCCCACCATCTCGGACATTCGAGGCAATCGAGATCGAATTTAGATGTGATGGTATAACTAATAATACAGACAATTACGTTTACAATGACCTGACCGGGGTTCGAACGCGAGACCTGTGAGTGGCGTTACATGATAAATGCGAGCCACTCGACCATGGAGGTTGTCAAACCTTCCAGTGGGAGCTCTTGGTCATGGGCCCTTTTTCCTTCGGTATTGTCCCCCTGTGTCCAGATTCCAGATTTTAATAGCCGAATTATGAGTGTTCTCAAATTTTAATATTTACATTCTGTACCTTTATTATGAACAGTACAAACTTATGAAACTATGTTAGTATTGTATGTAATTTTATATTTTACATTCACAATGCCATATTTCTATAAAACGCCTCAGGTGCGATTCGAACCCGCGACCTTTCGCTACCCGGGCAAGTGCTCTGAACGGTGAGCTACCGAGACGCTGGCGCTTTTTTACACACGTAGATTATATCTTATAGAATGCAAATTTTTTTTTTTTTTTTATTTAGGATGGGTTAGCTCTTGACCCCAATCAAGCCCGGGGGCCAAGACAGAATCCACGATGGAACGAGCTAACCCAAAATCTTCTGGGTTCGTTCACTATTCACCTCTGCTTTGAAAATGGACGTGTTATAAGTTTTCGGAAATACAGACGCAGGGAGGGAGTTCCACTCCTTTGCTGTGTACATTATGAAGGATGTTGAAAAGCGCTAGGTGCGATAGGTAGGAATAGCAGCCAAGAAAGGGTGGTAGCCTGCAGTGCGTCTGGATGTCCGATGGAAAAAGGAGATGGCGGTATGAGCAAATGCAGCTCCTGAGCACACTCTCCAAGGTAAAGTCTGTTAAACAAAATATTAATTAAATATTATAACTGGTTCCATCTTAATCGAACGGTTAATATTTGTAAAAATATTATAATGTTACTCACGATGTTGAAAGTAGTTATTACATTATATACATTAATTACGAAGGTACGAAACCATAGTGCAATTCTCACATAAATCGCAAATTGATCTACGATTTCGATCTTAAGTTTCCTTATTTATCAATAACACCATTATAATAATATACCTTATACCGGGTGAGTTAATAAAAGGCCATTACAGCTCACAGTAACAAAATTATTACATTTTAAAGAAAAACACTTTTACAGTTACATATCACAGATTGTGATCACGTTTCCTGTAAAGGAGTCGATACTTAACGATTAATATTAAACATTAGAATACCGAAACACATCGTTTATTCCGTAAAATTGGTTTGCGATAGGCGAGGAAGTCTAAAAAGTATCTTAAACCGATGAGCTTGTATGAAAAGGAGAGTCGAAGTAGCGAGAGATGTATGCCAGGTTTGTGGAAAGTGGATCTCTGCGGGAAAAAGGCGTGATTTTATGTATGTATGTAAGTGTAAGTTCTAAACATTATTACTGTAAAAAATATCCAATTAAAAATTTGTGACAAACAAAAAGTTGTTTCTCTATTTTTTTTCAAAAACTACTATAGCTAACCCGGAAACGCCCGGTAACGTTAATTGATACAATGAAAAAAGAGCGGACAGACAAACACACAAACAACAAATTTGTGTTTTTAGATTATATACAAGAAAACCCAGTAACGCGTTGCTATGGTAACGTTAATTGATACAACGGAAAAAGAGCGGACAGACAAACACACAAATAACAAATTTGTGTTTTAGAGTATATATTAGCTGACCCGGTAACGCGTTGCTATGGTATGGTAAAAGTTATTGATACAATGGAAAAAGAGCGGGAAAAAGAGCGGACAGACAACCACACAAACAACAAATTTGTGTTCTTAGATAATAGAATAGAAAGAATATTTATTTACTTGCTACAAACACGGTAAATAAGATGGTAGGTAATAATAAACTGTACATCATGTTTCGCTTATTACTAAGCATGCAAAAGTTTTGTTAAAATTACAATGTTGTGCTATAATTATTAGATTTAAAAAAAAATATATGAAATTACATTTTTAATATTAGATTATATTACATTAAAATTTTAATACACATAATGGCAAATAACGTCCTCACACTTAAAATTACAATTAATTCAAGTAAATCTTTTAGTCCGAAAATCCTTAATGTCATAAAAGTTTTCCGTCAATAGCCATTTATGCAAACAATTTTTAAAATGAATAATATTCAATGATTTTATGTGACCTGGAATATTATTAAATAATTTTACACACATAGTCAGACAGCTCTTAGAGTACTGTAGTGTTTGAGGTCTTTCTTGCAGTACCAATCTATTTGGATTTCTAGTATTACGGGGATAGATTTCACATGCTCTCTTAAATAGTTTTATATTTTTCTTTACAAATACACATGCTTCAAATATGTAAAGTGAGGGCAAAGTTAGTAAACCCAGATACGGAAATAGCTCACGACAAGATGTGAGCGGAGTGGCTGTGGGTCGTTAATGTACAATAGAAATAAAACTGGTCCCAACACACTGCCTTGGGGTACACCATGTTCATTGGTTTTGTATATAGATGAGTACGATTCAACTTCATTATTATCGTTTAGTTTGTTGATTATAACACACTGTTTCCTATCACTAAGGTATGACTTAAACCACTCAAAGACAGGTCCTCTTACACCTATGGCTTCTAGTTTACACAATAATAATGAATGGGAAACACGGTCAAAAGCTTTCGACAAATCAATGAAAAGAGCAGTGGTTAAGTGTTTTTTGTTAATACTTGTTACTACCGTATCTATAAGTCTATGTGCAGCCAATGTTGTACATTTATTTTGTTGGAAACCATACTGTTCTGTGTTTATAATATTATATTTTGTACAAAATCCAATTAGTTGATTATACATTAGTTTTTCAATTAATTTTGACAGTACCGATATTAGTGCTATAGGGCGATAGTTATTTATTTCACAACAGTTTGCTTTTTTTAATATCGGCTTTATTACTGTTTGCTTAAGGACTTCAGGGAAAACGCCTGCAGAAAATGATAAATTTATTAAATGCGTTAAAACCGAAACAATTTCGTCAATGCATATTTTTAGTATCTTTGTACAGGTTTCGTCATATCCTACTGAGTTGGTGGGTTTAAGTAGTAATACTTCTTTTCTTACTTCAGCTTCAGTCAATGGTTTCACAAAAATAGAATTTGGAATACGTTGTTTAATTACTATATTATGATCCTCACTGCAAGATACATCAGTAGCATCAGTGAAGTAATCATTAAATGCTGAAGCAATGCTTGTTGGGTCAGTCAGGGTCGAGTCATTTATTTTAATTTTGTCAATATAGTTTCTAGACTTAGCGACGTTCAACTCGTTTTTTATTAGAGTCCAAGATGCTTTGCATTTATTTTAGCTTCGACGTATAAAGGCAATATTTGATATTTTTTTCGAATTGTATATGCATCTTTTTAATATTTTTGAATATCTTAAATACCCTAATTTATTCGCTGTGGTTTTGTTCTTGTAATAATTATATCGAAATTGCCGTTTATTTTTACAACTTATTTTTAGACCTTTTGTTATCCAGTTTTCCTTTCTTTTTTTTAAATTTATTTTAACTCTAACTTTAGGAAAACATAATCTATACAATAAGGCGAAAAGTTCATGGAAGTTATTAAAGCTTTTATTAAAATCAGCTCCATTATACACATCTGACCAAGAGATACTATTCAAATATTTTCTAAATTTCGTTACAATTTCCTGGCTTAAATCAGTTTTATAAATGTAATACGACTGGACCTCACTTTTTTCGTGTTTAAAGCTCAGTAATTGAGCCGTTTCATGGTCAGAGAGGTGAAGCGGTAAAACTAAGGCAGATGCGTCTTTAATGTTGCTTATGATATGATCGATACATGAGAGTTTCCTCGTTGGTTCTTTGATATGTAACGATAAGTTGTAGTTTTGCAATAGGTCTTTCAGATGTTCAGTTATATTACTTTTTTGCAGCGTATTTATATTTAAATCGCCAGCTATAACTATTTTTATTCTGTACCGATATTTACTGAATATTTCATTCAATAAGCAATCCAGTTTAGTTACTAAAATATTAGGGTCCGATTTAGGTGTCCTATAAAGACAAATTATCACAAGTTTATGCCCTAATATCTCTATACCACAACATTCAAAATTCTTTTGAGATGCATATTTTTGTATATAACTTTTTTCCCTACAGTTAAGGCCTTTACGAGCCAGTATAGCAGTTCCACCTCTTTTTTTATTCCGAGAAAAAGCAGAGATCAATTGGTAATTGTGAATTTTTACATAGTTTTCTTGGCCTGACTCTATAAAAGTTTCGCTCAGGCATATAACATCTGGGTCATTTTTTTCCTCTGATAATTCTTGGATAGTCAGATCTAATATTTCTTTTTTAGACAGAACGCTTGCAATATTTTGGTGAAACACTTTAAATTTTTTAGTATGAGAATTCAATTTAGTCTCGAAAAAGTTTGAAGCTGTTTTGTAATATAGGAGTACTTTGGTTTGTCTCCATGGCGCTTAAAACACTTTCAGATTTTTTTAAAGTCTTAAAATAGAACGGTATGGTACCTTTTTTTCGTAAGTTTGTGTTTATAATACACTCGAGAGCAATGAATCCGGGTCACTTAAAGAATGTTAAAAATCTCGGAAACTAAAAATGATAGGTTAATGCAATAAATTGTATTTAATAGACATTGTAATACTCCTTAAATGAAAGTAAAAAAAATATGAGTCACCATACATTTTATTAACACAAAATTACATAAAGAAAAAAACTGCTGATCTCTCCTTAAAACAAAAATAGGAAACATGAAATGTTTGAACTTTATTACGATTTTCTTGAATTTTAATACTTCGTATTGCCTCCTCGTGCTTCCATTACTGCGTTTACGCGGTTTGGCATGCTGTACACCAAGTTCCTTATACGATTTTGGGGAATATTCTCCCATTTCTCTGTGAGAGCAATTTTGAGCTCACGAAGCGTGATTGGGGGAGGGTTTCGTTGTTCTACGCATCTGCCTAGCTCGTCCCAAGCATGCTCGATCGGGTTGATATCCGGGTTGCGCGCTGGCCACTCCATACGAGTAATGTTCATCTCTTGAAGGTAGTCATTCACAATCCTACCTGTATGAGGTCGGGCACTGTTATGCATAAATATAGCATCCTCACCTAAATTGACCATAAATGGACCAACGTGATCATTGAGGATTTCTTCCACATATCTTACGCTAGTTAAAGAGCCGTTTTCTATGATCACCAGCTCTGTGCGACTTTCAGAAGAAATTCCGGCCCACACAAGTACAGACCCACCACCGTAGGCTACTTTTTCTTCGATGCATGCTTGCTTGAATCTTTCCCCTGGTCTTCGATACACTCTGTGTCTTCCATCGTGCTTGTAGAGCATAAATTTTGATTCGTCGGAGAACATAACTTTTGACCAATCTTCAATACTCCAATTTACGTGGCTCTGGGCATATCTTAGTCTTGAAATACGATGCCCACGCTCCAGTTTAGGGCCGTTTGCAGGTCTAAGGGGTTTTAAGTTAGATTCAGCAAGCCGACGTCTTACTGTCCATGCACTTGGGTTACTTCCTCCGAGGCGTCGAAACTGATTGGTGAGTTCAGTTCCTGTGAGAAAGCGATTTCGAAGCATGGTGTTCACCAAGTATCGGTCTTCTCGTGCTGTGGTACACCTGGTTCTGCCCGTTCCTGGTCTGCGTAGGTTAGAACCAGTTTCTTCGTAACGTCGGAGAACTCTTTGTACTGTTGACAGCGACACACCGACAGTCCTGGCTGTATCGCGCTGACTCCGGCCGGTTTCCAGCATTGTAAGTATTCTGGTGCATTCTTCAGGCGTAAGCGACATAATTTCAGCTTGAATAATGAATATAGAGCACTATCAACATGGTTTATGTACCCACATAAATGACAGATTACAAACAAAAGCAAAACCAAATGCTGTAATTTCGTAGTTCCATCTTCGAAAGTGGCCCTTTTTCAAATTTGATTTTTTTATGATATAACTTTACAATAACTAAGAAGTTTTAATACCTTCATTTAAGGAGTATTACATTGTCTATTAAATACAATTTATTGCATTAACCTAGCATTTTTAGTTTCCGAGATTTTTAGGATTCTTTAAGTGACCCGGATTCATTGCTCTCGAGTGTATTTGCAGAATTAAACTTGTTTTTACTAAGATTAGTTTTAATAATAGTCAAATTTCTCATATTTTTAAAAGTCAATAATTGTTTTTTATATTCATAATAATCAATGCATGAATTGATTTTGTTGCAGATTATGTTTGTATTAAGGTTATCACGGAAAATACAATTGTTATAATGAGAATTAAGGTCAATTATAGTACAATTTTTAAAATGTCTAGTCCATAGTTTCATAGATTTATACAATCGATTTTCATTGAAATGTTGATTGTTTTGTACTGGAACTATGTAGATAAATGAATTAGCTAACATATTTATCGCAATACACAGATTTGAATGGAGCAAATTAAGATCATTATCATGGGAACCAAAACTTAAAATTACAATATCATCTTTGGACAAGTTAACGGATACATTTTTGCAGTATTTAAGTATTTTTTGCAGTATTTAATATTATTTTATAGATTTGCCTATTACGATTTATATTAGAACCTTTTAGATATAATAAATGCTTTAGGATTTAAAAGAGTAGGTACAATTTAAACATACACTACAACATTTAATACATTTGAAAAAATCCATATCTCTCAGTCGTCAGATGGGATTTGAAAACGCAACGCACGTATAACAAAATGCGAGCGATTTCTCATCAGAATTTGGCTACCAACCTTTTGCATAAAAATAAACCAATTATTTTTAAATACATAAATACACGTGAGGTAGCAAGTCACGTACATCTTTATGAAAGACTGATGTTTCGGCCAAGTACACCGGAAGTAGTCAAAGCAAGACAAATAAGATTTGGTTTTTCAAAATGCGTCAGTTTCTAGTATTCACATTAATAGTAATTTCTTTATCAACTCTCAATAGTTCACTCCAAAAAGGTTAATATTCAAACATCAAACTTTTATTTTCTTTTAAGTGTAACATATAGTTATTAGTATTTATATAAAGTACTTAGACACTAGTACAGGTATTGCAAATTACAAAGTTTATTAAAAAAATTGAAGTAGCAAAGATTAGACAATTATATGAGAATTTTAAGTTAACATTTTACGATAAAATTAATTACAGAACGATTTACTTATACATATTTGATTTCAAGGTATTCTCTCACAGAATAAAAGCATTTTTGAATAAGATTTTTTTTAAATTTGCCATTAAACGAATTAAAATATTGGTAATTTCTTATTGTCTGTGGTAACTTATTAAAGATTTTTATTGCCATGTAATGTGGGCTGCAGCTTCAAATTTTAATACCTGAAGAACGTGTTATTAGCTCCTCATCCTGTATAATCGCAACGTGATCCCAGGTCACTGGTAGATAGCAATAAACTATGTTATTCGCGTGAGCTGCTCAGATCGGATCAGAAGGCTGGTCACAATGTCGTGTTTGACACTGCCCCACCAGCACCGATTGAATATAATGGACTGGTGACATTTTACTGTGATATCCAGGGCTGACAACTGGGATACTTGCTAATTATAATAAACTAGCTCTCCACCGCGACATTACTTGGGTTAAACAAACCTAATTACCTACATAATACTTTGTTGCTTAGGCGTATTGTGATTGTTTTTACTGTTGGCAACTTTTTGGTCGAAAACGTATTATCCATATTAGATTGTATAAGTATAGATTAAGAATGGCTGTTATTGTCACAAAATAAATAAATAAATAAAAAATATAAAGTCAATGCTCAGTACCTACCTATCGCATTAAGAGATTTGGTTCCAATTTTGTAATACGTACCGCTAAGGAGTGGACCTCTTTGCCTGTGTCTGTTTCCTGACAAATACAATTTAGGGATCTTCAAATGACAGGTGAATAGGTATCTTTTAAGCAAGCGCGTAACATCCTAGATCGCATCGTTGCTTACCATCAGGTAAGATAGTAGTCAAACTCCTACCTATTTACTATAAAAAAAAATCCTTAAGCTTACGATTACGACAACCGCCATTTTTAGAGAGGGGTCCGTCAAGCAGCAGCCAGACTTTCGGCTGAGATTATGACGCTGAAGATTATCTTTATTTGTGATTTAAGATCCGTCTTAGGATGTCGCTATTGAAGCATAAAACACATTAAAAAGGTACATAAAACACATTGTAAAGGTAATCCGTTAGCTGAGATTTCTCATATTCGTGATTTTGGAGTAATTACTGCAATAATTTGTAAAACTTCTAAACTCTCAGGTTTTACCAATCGGCAGATAAGTAAACAAAGCGTATTCAGTGGGAAAAATAAACACAATTCATATATTATTGCTTTCTCTCTTCAGTCATTCCCTCAGAGCTGAGGATCGTGACTACGTTTGATTCCGTCAACCAGTTGTCTCCAACGGTCCCGTTCTGTAGCTTGGTAGTGATATTATTGCATTATTATTAAAAATTGTCACCATATCATATAGTAACTAGCGGCCCGTCACGGCTTCGCACGGGTGGATAAAATTCTTTAAATTTTTCAATTATTAAATATTTTTCCGTTAGCGCCATCTAGCGGCCGGTATACGAACTACTAACGGTTAACGCGTTACTATGGTAACGTTATTGATACAATGGAAAAAGAGCGGAAAAAAGAGCGGACAGAAAAACACACAAACAACTGTGATCTTAGATTATAGATTAATAAGTTTTGTAAATAAACTAGTATAGTAAGTGGAGTATATCGTATTTAAACGAATATCTATCAATATTTTAATTTTAGGTCGATTCAGAATATTGGCAGCCCTAATCAGTGTACAGGCTTGGTCCCATTGTTCCTACACATGCCGTACATTCGTAACATTCCGTCTGTCTGACATACATACTAAACTAATGAATTTAGTCGGAAAAGATAACTGATGTTTATTTTTATACAACCATTTGGTGCAACTGTAGCGATTTTGTATTTACACATCCACGGTCCTGGATTCGAATCCCAGTGGGGGCAGATGTTTGTGTGATGGCTACGAGCATTTGTACCTGAGTCATTGGAATTTTTATATTTCTAAAAATATTAAATATTTATGTATCTTATATGTATGTCTATCGGTTATCCTAGTATCCATAACACAAGCCTTACAGTGTTAAATACGGTGAATGATAAAAATATATTATATATTTCATTTTCTTTTGCAAATGGTTGTTAAGTAATTATTAACATTTTAATCTTAATGAGTGAGAAATTTGGAATAGCTAAAGTATATATGGAGTAGGAGTGTAGCAAGGTAATAAAAAATAAGTTAAATTATCTAAAAAAATATTATTAGAATAAATTTAACTTGTCTTAGATGACAGCCGCGATTTGAACCCAAATCCCTCGCTATCCGGGCGAGTACTTTTCCAATTAAGTTATATGTAATATATTAAACTAATCTATATATTTATATATATAAATACCTGTTTTTTGTAAAATGTTTGACCGCGATGAACTCCGAAACTTCGCAACCGATTTTTGATGTTTTTTTTTAATTTTGCTGCATTTGTTCAGATTTAGCACGTAATATAGATTCATTTTTAATTAATAACGTAACGTGCCACCGGGCCAGCTGGTTAAAATATATATAATACACGATACAAGCTTCCGCATGTATGTCACACATATCCCTATGCAATATTAGTCTATGGTCAAACTGAGTAGAGATTAATTATGGTCTCATTGAATGTCAAACATAGTCATGTAGACGTAGTTTATTACCTATATCTTGTCTATGACAGGACTGCATTCACTTCTTGTTGTCATAAGGGTAAATGTAACCGGCCTCAAGACACAAATATTTCAAATCACAGACTTGTTTCAAATGAACCTTCAAAAAAGGCAAAATTTTTTTTTTACATTTTTATGTAAAAAAAAAAATTGCCTTAATATTATTAAAACACATATTTTTCTGAACTTAGTAGCTAAAGCACTTGTGTTATGGTATCCTGAGACAACGACGGTACCACAACACCCACCCTGGCATCGAACCTGGGACATCGGAGTGGCTTTATAATGAAAATCGGTATGATAGCCACTCGACCACAGAGGACGTCAATTCATAAAATACTGTTTGCTGCAACGGTAGCGATCTTCCTTCAGCACCGACGGTCCTGGGTTCGTATCTCGGAAGATGTTTGTGTGATGAATACGAGCATTTTCTCCTGAGTCATGAGTATTTATATATTTCTATAAATATTTAATACCTAAATATCGTATACGTATGATTATCCGTTACCATAGTATCCATATCACTGTGTTATGTATATGTTATGGATAAGACAATACTTTGTGCTAAGCTAATTGGTGTGAATTTGTTTTTTTTTATATTTATACTTGTCTATTCGATTTCTTTTCAAGATTCGTGACCACGATTCCTTTAATCAAGTAAAAGGGTTATTATAAAATCATTAAGGCAATTGCTTCGGGACAGGGCAGTCTTGCACTAACTGTAATCCCTTAATGCAAATAATTAAATAAACAATAAATAAAATAAACATAATTTAAATCAGGCGATTATACCCATACACGAACAAATAATTCAAAATTCATAATTAGTAGTAACAAGAATAAAATAATCAAATCAAATTTTAATAAAAATAAAATATAATCAAATTAAAACTAAATAAATGCATGAAATAATAGAATGTCACAATTAAATGCAGTCTCTAAGCATAAAACTTCGCTAGCTATATTGGAGCGGAGCGTAATACCAAAAAAAAAATTGAAAAAAAAAGTTCAGTAAATTTTAAAATTCCATAAGAAAGAAAACTTTGAAAAAGCGCGCGCTTTTTGTTTCAATAGGAAATCCCATAGAGCTAATGTTTTTTGGTCATAACTAATTTATTTTAGCGAATTTTACAATTCGGGTCTGTCACAATCTGGTCCTAAATGTGTTGATTTGATTGCACACAAAAAATATTAAAATAGGTTAAGAACTCGGGAAGTTATGGCGAACC
Organism: Calamotropha paludella; assembly: GCA_927399485.1. Taxonomy (NCBI): domain Eukaryota; kingdom Metazoa; phylum Arthropoda; class Insecta; order Lepidoptera; family Crambidae; genus Calamotropha; species Calamotropha paludella. The sequence goes on from OV656804.1 coordinate 30,699,339, forward strand.
AGACATTGCGTCATTGAAGGTCATGCACGGGAGCTCCGCTCCAATAAAATTAAAATTAAAAATTATGACAAAATGAAATAATTAGTATATAAATTAATAATAAATAAGGTCAGGGCCACTAATAGCTCTTACTATCCGTAAAAAATATCTCTAAAAATCACTCACTAATTCTCCAATTAAATAAGTGAATTCCGTTAAAATATAAACCAAGTTCTTTGCAATCTGGTGTATGCAAATTCTTCGGTAAATGTCACTTGTCTTATTACATTGGAAGGATACCGGCCCACGAGTGTTCATATAATATCATTTGGTGATAGGACCACTGTCTATAGCCCTTTATATCGTTCAGAACATCTGTCCAATCGACGAGTTTCGAGAATAAAAGTGCACATCTAAAAAATACTGTCAACACCATACAAGCTTGAAGTTGTCTCCACTACTAAAAGGCGTTTTGGTTGATATTTTGTGAATCACACCGCTAAAGAGTGGAACTTTTTGCTTGAGTCTGTGTTTCCTAACAAGTACAAAGTAGACAAGACAAGTAGTCTTCAAGACACGATTGAACACATCCCTATCCCGTCCCTTATCAATACACAAAGTTGAAGCCCGATTAACTGTGTATGCGAGACAAGTTGCTTCTTCCATAATTATTCATAGTACTTCTTTCTTAATACAACAGGCACTGGTGTCCTTCAAGGAACGTTGTTAAGCCCCATGTTGTTTACGCTTTACGTAAACGTTACCCCACTATATTTAAAACTACAGAAAACTACAGAAAAAATAACATGACTGATTATATATTACTGATATATATATCAGGCAAATGTGAATGGCCAAGTCGGTAACGGCAGACCAAGGCAAACTTTCATGGACCAAAGAGAGGATGTCCTGAAAAAAGGCCTGGTCAAAAATACCCTTAATCGAGGAGCTTGAGTGAAAAGGCTGATGAGAGTTGAAGAAACAAGAGATGTATGTCAGGATTAGGTAAGTGGTGAATCTGTGATCTCTGTCTATCGTGATTGTATGTATGTATGTATGTATTTAATCTATAATCTAAGATCACAATGGTTTGTGTGTTTATCTGTCCGCTCTTTTTCCCATTTCTTCCATTGTATCAATTAACGTTACCACAGCAACGCGTTAACCGCAAGTAGTTCGTCTACCGGACGCTAGATGGCGCAAACGGAAAAATATTTAATAATGGAAAAAAAATTAGAAATTTTGTCCACCCGTGCGAAGCCGGGACGGGCCGCTAGTCTATAATCTAAGATCACAGTGGTTTGTTTGTTTGTCTGTCCGCTCTTTTTCCCGCTCTTTTTCTATTGTATACGCGTTACCATAGAGCCTAAGAACAACAATTAAGAAGGCTAAGAACAGTTAGCTATATGTGTAGTCGTGGAACTGAAACGTTAGCGCGAGTCATTTCGGTACAGCGACATTTATAACTGCGACACAACAACGCGTGGCCGGGTCAGAAGCAATGCGTTAACCGCAAGTAGTTCGTCTACTGGACGCTAGATGGCGTCAACGGAAAAATATTTAATATTAGAAAAAATTTAAAGAATTTTGTCCACTCGTGCGAAGCCGGGACGGGCCGCTAGTCTATAATCTGAGATCACAGTGGTTTATATGTTTGTCTGTCCGCTCTTTTTCCATTGTATATGCGTTACCATAGCTACGCCACGGGACGGGCCACTAGTAAAATTTTAACAACAAAACTAATGTATTGGCTACTAGCATTTCTTAAGGGCTACAAATTTTCTGTGTCTAATCTCTTCAAAATGAAATATTCGTATGAGTAGATATTGAGGTAATATAGAAACTAGTTTTCCTAAGATTCTATAACAGCTAGTATTAGCATATTGAATATCGTGATATGGTAATTGAATTTATAGATTTTATGCGTAGTAAATGGCTTCCTTATGTGTTTATTCATACTGAACTAAATTGAGAGAAAGCTGTAAGTATACTTCGTACCTTTACACATATGACGACATAAAACATTATTATATGTCAATAACATATACAATACCCCGGTTTTTTTTGTTCAGGATAATTTAATATTTATAGAAATATGGAATTGCTATATGTATTTGGAGCAATCGTGTTATACGTGGGATATAGTAATTTTTTATTTGTAAATAGTTTCATAGTGTTCAATTTATCGAAAGTTATTTTATTTTGTTTTTCCCACGTTTTTCTTAGGTCGCTTTCTTGTCTGTTTGCTTGTCTGTCGTCTTGTCTGTCCGGTTGGAATCTTGTATCTCAATTTTGAGGTACTTCCCGACCACATAGCGAGTTGAAACTTTCAGGGTAGCTCAGAACCCGATGACAATGCACGCTTAAACAACTTTCAACTTTCTAGGTGCACTTTCAGGTCAACTTTCGGCAACTTTCACTTTTGTATGAGGCTTATCCGATTGTTGCGTAACACATGGTTACTTCGTTGAGTTAATAATTAAAAAGAATAAAATAATAATACAAGATTTAAAAATCTAAAAATCCCACGTTTTTGAGTGATCAAAAAAGAATAAAATAACCTGGCGGGGCCAAGCAAGGGGCCACTCAATACGTGGGGGTCCCGCCACTGGTCACTGAAAAACGTGGGATTTTTAGATTTTTAAATCTAGTATTTTTATTCAGTATTTGTGTTTGAATTTAATTACTATTGTTTTTTTTTAATTCTTTGTGTTTTTTTACTGTTACGCTTTTTGTTTAGTTTGTTGATTTACTGTGTCTTCTAAGTAATTTTTTATTCTTTAAATTAAGAAAAAAAAATTATTTACTTATGTTTAAGTTACTACAGATAAAGCAACACCTTTTCTATACGCTTAAAGCGTTATTTTTGAAATGTGATGAAATTCAAGTCCACTGAACAACACAACACTTAATTAAGTTACTGTTACAATCAAATGGTCTTAAATTTTATCATAGACATATAGTAACATTCAATTTTTCTCTGGTCTCAGTTCACATTTTATTAACATCATATTGTAAAGTTAAACGAAATTGATAGTACTGGTCGTGTAGTAATTTTGTAAGCCGCCTCAAACTTGTAAATTAATTCAATTACGCTCATCATTTTCAACACCCGTATCATTTATCAAATTAAAAAAATAAACTAAAAATTAACACTTGTTATTCGCTGACACTGGTTATAATTTGAATTCGCAAGCTACTGGTCTGTCTCGTAATTAAACTGGCTTTATGCAAATTGTTGGTGACCTTTAAGATGCATTTAACTGCATCTGCGGATATTTTTAGTTCTAATGCGTTAGATGCGTGCTTCTTCTATGCACCTGTGCATAGAATATGGAGTCATGAAAATAAACATAATTGCAGTTACTTTTATTATGAAATGGACTTACAAAGTTTTTATCTTGTATATAATTAAAATGTCATCTTTATATGATACTAGCGACCCGTCCCGGCTTCGCACGTGTGGACGAAATTCTTTAATTTTTTTCTATTATCAAATATTTTCCGTTAGCGCCATCTAGCGTCCGGTAGACGAACTACTTGCGGTTAAATCGTTGCTATGGTAACGTTATTGATACAATGGAAAAAGAGCGGACAGACAAACAACAAATTTGTGATCTTAGATTATATAATTATATTATATATTAGAAATTTACAATTTAAAATAGCATAGAAAATGCAAATATGGAAATCATAAATTAAATTACTGTTTCAAAATAATCGATTGTCAATGATTTGTAAAAATATTTCTTTCGAATGTGAGGATACAATATGATGAAGCAACGCTGACCTTCAGCGTTGACCAAAGTACTAGACCAAAAGTAATAGAAAATTTCGACGGGTACTTGCAAGGTTCGATAGCTCAATTGGGAGAGCAGTGGACCGGACATCCAAAGGTTGCGGATTCAAGTTCCGCCTAAAGATATCTTGTGAGCCGATTCGATTATTTTCTAGTATGTTTTTTATTTAAATTTATAATAATATTTATGATTTTCCTCCACACTTTTAGGTATGTACCGGTATAAAGTTAAGTATAATAATAATAATATTTTTTACATTCACACCAATTAGCCTTGCACAAAATAAGTGCTGTAAGGCTTGTGGTATGGATGCTAGTGTAAGGTATAAACATACATATACGATACTTAGATATTTAATATTTTAGAAATATATATATAAATATCAATGACTCAAGTACAAATGCTCGCATTTATCACACAAACATCTCCTTCCGGGACTCGAACCCAGGGCCTTTGGTGCGAAAGGCAGCACTCCTGTGCTTTTATGTTAGCGTTCTCTTAGTGTTAAGTGTTATGTTTATTTTTCTAATTCTGTTTATTTCATCTTTTTATTTTTTATTAAAATTCGTATCAGCATTTATGCGTCATAACCAATAAGCAAAAAGTGTATTTTAATTTGTGAACGAAGTGTATTTTTATTTTTCAAGCCGTCGAAAAGTGTTACAAAAACACTTTAATTTAAGTATATAATTATTATAAAAATTAGCAATTATCTTGAGAATACCGTTTTATGGTTATTCGTGTCCATTAAAGCTTCAGAAATGTAAAACACCGTAGACTTCATCTTGTAAAATAAACTTGAACTATTAAGAAAAGTACTACCACGGTAACTTATATGTTAATATAATATTTGGGACTTTCACTTTTATGTGGCATTTAATTAAGATTTTTATAGTTTATCGTTGCACAATGATCAAGGGTTTCTACCTAACTGGACAGACTATATCCTCATTGGAACAGAGCTCCCATGTATCAGCTTTAATGACGCAATGTCTGTTATGCCATAACTTCCCGAGTTCCCAATCGATTTTAATAATATTTGTGCGGAATCGAATCATAACATTTAGGACCAGATTGAAATCGAAACGAACCGAATTTTGAAATTCGCGAAAATTAAATAATTTATGACCAAAATATTGGCTTTATGGGATTTCCCATTGAAACAAAATACGCGTGATTTTTTAAAGTTTTCATTCATATAGAATTTTAAAATTTACTAAACATTGTTTTTTTTTTTGTTAGTATTATGCTCCACTCCAATAAATGGTGCTAGAGAAGCTTTATGCTTAGCTACTGCATCGACCTAGTTAACAATCCTAATTCCTTAAAAGCCCTAGCCCTAACCATAAAGTTAAATATACATATATTTGAATAAGGGTGCTTGTACCATGCGACCTGGAAGGAATAAGGTGTGAGGGTTGGTTTTTCTCATTAACAACGTAACGTAACGTAATTAAAAATGTAACGCTGTCATTCGATCACTAAATTTTACTCTTCACGTTTTTTTCACATCGGGCGCCTTTAATGAAAGTATACAAAACAGATTTTAGCAAAATATCTGTTTAATTTGAACTCATCACGACGTTAAAATAAAATTGGGCCATTTCTTACGGCTTCTTTGTTCTCAAATTAAACATTCAGTTGTATTATTTAAACAAGGTTACCGCCATTACCACCTCATTAATCAAACCGAAAGCGAACAAAAATTACAAAAAGCAATTAATCGGAATCATAATGTATACTATTAGCATTCATCACTAACTCATTACACAACCAAAATCAGAAGGTAATTGCCACTCGAGAATTTACAAAGTGCTACATCAAACAAAACATTATTTGAGGTCCCTACTTTATGTGCTCGCATTTTAATTGTGATCGGTTACTGTGATGATACTTTTATTTTCGCACAGAAAAAGTGAGTCGGTGCGGCATTGAGTGGAGGGTTCGATGCCCCGTCAAGGCTACATTTCTTAAGCCCGGAGGAAATAGCTGGTGTACATTTCTCCAGATAAAACTAAAAAATACTGGTTATTGTAAATGTCAGATTGTTTCTTTGTACGTGGATTGTGGATGAGTTTTTTTTTTGAGATTTTATACTTTTGTTGGAGCGTCATTTTGAAATATTGTTATCTGCCTTAATACAATATTTTCATAGTCTTATCGGAATAGTTTAGTAAAAAAGTAAAAGTGAAAATTAAAAAGTTACTTGCCAAGTCTAAAGTGGTAAGCGATTTCCACGTATATGTGTATAATGATCTAGGTAAAAAAAATATCTCTCACTAATTAGTTAAAGTCAAATTAATAGTGTAGTTTTTTATTATTAATTTACAGCCATTTACAATCATAAAACACTTTCACGAAGTTATTAAAAAATATGCATAAATATTCATAAATAATAAATGATTAAAACATAACATTTATAGTAACTATTATATGTACTTAAATACTACAATTTAAACTTAAAAAAATCACCTAAAATAATAGGTTGGCAACTAGTAATAGCGGATTTTTTTTAGAAGATAAAAGACAATTGTTTCATGGAACGAAATAACTTTATTCTGTAATGTATTGCTCATTTTGGGCAATGACCTTTTGCCATCTTACAGGCAGCATCATAATTCCAATTCACAAAACTTCTGGTTTTTCAGTAAAAAACGTGAACATTCACGGAGTTTTGCAAAGATCGAAATAAAAAGTAATCAGATGGTGCAGGTCAGGACTTTGTGGTGGATGTGGCAAAACATCCCAACCAAGCTCCAATAATTTTTGCCGAGTGACCAAAGATGTGTGTGGCCTTGCATTGTCATGATGGAATACAACATCTTTTCGATTAGTCAATTCGGGCCGCTTTTCTTCAACTGCAATTTTCAATTTTGTTAGTTGTTCAATGTTGACATCTAAATTGATCGTTCGGTTGTAAAAGATCGTGGGTGGTAAAAGTTCAAATTCCTTTGTAATCCCACCAAACTGATACCATAACTTTCTTTTGATAAAAATCAGCTTTTGATGTTGTTTGAGCTGGTTCACCTGGCTAGCTCCACGATCTTTTCCGATTGACATTGATGTAAACAACCCATTTTTCATCACCAGTTATCGATCGTTTTAAAAATGGATCATTTCCATTACGTTTCTTTAACAAATCGCAGATGTTAATGCGTTGAGTTAAATATTTTCTTTCAGTTCATGAGGAACCCATATATCGAGTTTTCGCACACAGCAATGTTGTTTTAAGCGATTTTCAATGCATGTATGTGATACATGAAGCTTTTCTGCAATCTCACGTGTTTTACTGTGACGATCCGAATCGATTTATTGCTTTGATTTGGTGATCATCAACTTCAACTGGAAGACCAGAGCGTTTTTCATCTTTGAGTGAAAAATCACCAGAACGTAATTTGGCAAACCAATTTTGACACTGCCGTTCTTTTAAAGCTTCGTCACCATAAACAGCACATAACTTTTGGTAAGCTTGCGATGCGTTTTTTTCTTTCCGGAAATAAAAAAGCAAAATATGACTAAAATGTTCGTTTTGATTTTCCATTTTTCAACAGACTCCAAACAAAAACTACACAACCGATCAAAAAATTTTTTTTACTAATTGACAGTTGAAGTACCAACTATCAAATAACAAAATGTTTTTGACATTTCGATTACGTGAGCAAACCAGCTTTAGTTATTGTTCTGAGGAGCAAACCTAAAAATTCAACCAAAGTCGTCTATGAGTGAAATCCGCAATTAGTTAGTTGCCAACCTCGTTTTTTTCTTTTTTTAATCTGCTTTTTTCAACCTGGCAATAGCTTTGTTATTATTTCTACTTTCTATTTTTCTCTCGGTATCTAGATTTTTATCCCTCTGTATTTTTCACATTGTTCGTCCCTTATTTTCTCCTCCTAGCCAGCTAACCTAACCTAGTGTGCGTGGCTGGTACTACTACAAAGCTTCACTTCTAGACTTCTTTTTTTTTCTTTCTTTCCAAATATTAAAAAAATTTCATGTAAAAAATACGGGTTATCTCGAATCTTTTTCACTGCGGATGCGTCTCGGCCAAAGCTTGGCAGAATGAGCGCCTTACAAATTATTTTTTATTGTCACTAATAATATAAACATTAGACATCATCACGTACACTGTACATTTATATTTTTAAATACCAGTTTTAATTAAAACTAAGTCACTTATTGAAATTTCAATAAGATTGTTTAACTAGAGTCTAACTACATGTAAATATTGAAGGAACATGTCATAGAATAACGCTATTAAGTTAGGTTAACTGATACATACTTAACACTCTATCTCAAAAACTAATAAACTGATTTTGATAAATCTTACACAGTTCCCTAAGTTGGACTATACTTAGTCAAATTATACAAACAAATTATAGTTTTTGAAATATGCGAAAACAAACATACATATATTCACTTATGTTATTGGGAATCTCGTCGAATTGATAAACTATCTATTTGAAATTGATTTAAAATACTTTTACTCGATATTTGCAGTTATGGCATTTTCAATGATGAAAAAAAATTATTATGTTCAAAATCTTTGACGGCCGGCTTAGCTGAGTTGAAGAAACCTTCGAAACCAACTAGACTTATGTCCTAAACCTGGTAAAGGCAGTTCGATGAAACAGTTTGAAGCACCTTTTTCGTAGCACAGTAAAAATTTTCGGCCACCCATCTGCTGACAGGCCCTTGCAAAAGTGGCTCAAAACTAAATGCACTCTTACGAAGGTTTTAACGATGATTAAAAGCTTTTTTCAGAAATGTGTAACACATAACAGCAGCAAAACCGTGGTAAGTTGTCAGCATGAAATAAAACTAATAAATATGACAGGTGCTTCTGTATTCTTGCTTATGCATTTATGTAATTAGTTTTATATAAAGCCTATTTAATCTATTTGTGCCTGCACTTAGTGTAGCTAAACGAGATGCGAGGTAAAGACTCACGCTTGGTAGGGAGCGTAAGCGATTAAATCTATGATCGCTTATATGTAGCTTAATGAATCTTAAGATTCTCAACGAACTTTTCATCTACACATATAAATAATATTGGAGTTTCTGTTTCTAATATTGAAATAACCGTTTTTTACTACATGCTTATGAATAAATATACGGTACATACACCTAAATAACATTTATTACAATTTTTGTCTGTCTGTCTGTTCCGGCTAATCTCTGAAATGGCTGGACCGATTTTGACGGGACTTTTATTGGCAGGTAGCTGATGTAATATGGAGTAACTTAGGCTACTTTTATTTTAGAAAAAATCTTTTATTTTAGAAAAACAAAGTAATGTTACAATGTCAGCTCACGCGCATACCACCACTGTGGCGTCACTTCTCGGGCGCCTCCCACCACTTCTCCCACCAACGAATCAATATCACAAAGGCTGCCTATTGCTGATTTAATAAAAAAAAATTGCAAATTATAATAACTGAGCCACGGCAACGTGTGGCCGGGTCAGCTAGTATACAATTATAAGAGAAATACATGATACATATATGTGCACACAATCATGTCTTTTTTCCATCCAAAATATTCCCTTTCCACAATTTTGACACATGTCTCTTGCTTATTCAACTCTCCTAAGACCTTTTGTACAAGCTCGTCGCTTAAGCGTACTTTTGACCTGGTCTTTTTAGAATATCTCCAATTTGGTCCCTGAAAGTTCGTCTTGGCCTGCCTTTACCGATTCGCCTATGCACATTTGCCTCATATACTTGTCTCGCCAATCTTATTTCGTACATCCTCTCTACACGTCCAAAGCATCTAAGCATCCCTTTTTCTATCTTTGTCATTATATCTTCTTTCACAACACACCATTATCTTATAACATCATTCCTGATTTTATCCATCAAATTCACCCAAGCCATCTTCTGCCAAATCCAAGATTCGGAGTGCCGGTATTATTATTAATAATAAAATAAACGATGTATATGAAATTTGGGTTCTTAAATTTAAAACGCATACTTCTCATAGTAATGGATAAAGCTTATATCAAAACTAACCTAACCTAGATTTGGTATACATGTCAAAATTTGTGCCTGATAATTATTATAATTATTGTCGCTTATAATAATAATATATAATATTATTATATACGAAATTTGTCTAGCCTCCTGATGTTTTTGAAGCAACATTGTCTCGTGCTATATTATATGAAAATTTTTTATAGAAAATTACTAGAAAAATTGATTCTTAATATGTTCTCTCCCATTCGACACCAACATATGAGCCGGGTCAACCTTTCCTAAAAATTTTTTTAAACATTGTCTCAATAAAACCTTTCGATGTTTACATATGATACGTCTTAAAAATTAGACCGCCACTCAAAGATTTGTTTTTAGGCGCTTTTTACGAGAAAATATCGTAGTATTTAATACGATAAATAATCTCTTTGTGATCTCAATACAACCTCACCCTTAACTATCAATGAAGGCTGTCAATCGAGCCTTTGATGACACCGGATGTGACGCCAGCCGACCATCTGCAGTTCCGGTCCGGTAAGGACTAGAAAATGAACAGTTTTTACATGAATAATGGGTCCTCGTGAAATACGCACCTTGCCCAAGTTATCGCTAAGCAGCCACCTTTAGATATACTAAGGTATCAGTTTTCTTAAGCTATATTTCAGCGGTTAAACATTGTATTCAATTTTAAAACAAATATGGCGACTGTAATAATTTCTGCTTTTTTATAACCCCAGTGTCAGGGCGCTGACTTTGGAAATAAAGTTATAATGATACAATAAATATTAGACAATTTCAAATACATTGTACTGAACCCAAGTATATACTATCATCTTATATAGATACTTAAAACTTCAGTATAGTTATATTTTTTAACAGGTCCAGCTGAAATTCAGCGTGGTAGCTCAGAGGCTACAATACGAGCTGAACTGGTCCCTTTCGGTTGCTTCTGTATTTAGTTTTAAGAACTCTATTGTATATTAAATAAAACCACTTTTTTTACGGATTTTGCGCATAATTTATTTTATATTTAATCCTGAAGTTTCGACTCCTTTACAGGAGCCGTGATCACAGGATGACTAAGGCAATGGTCGCCATATATTTTCTACTACCTACACGATATTTTAATCGGGCACATATTATTGTCATTGTAATTGTTGAAATTTTTATATGAAAAAATAATATGATCTTTTCTATATCTTTTAAAATAATTTAAAGTGAAGTAAAGTTTGGATCAATCTTAAAGAAAAGGTACAGTTCTGTCTCATTTACTTTTATATAAAAGAGTGTAGAAGCCTTTTCCCACGAAGTAAAGAAATAAAAGAACAGAGCCACCTGGGCTCTGTAATTAAGGGATGAAGCAGATCTCACTAATCTGGTTTGCGAAGATAAGAAAAGGAGTATGAAACAACATTCGGATGCGGCATTATAAATTGTAAGGGTCTTGTAGTTCCACCTAAACTCCACAATTAAACTCCACAATTGCTGATATAATAAAGTGGTTACATTATAATAATTTAAAAGTTAATTTAACTAAAACGAAATATTTGCAATTTCACAATAATGGCGGCAAAAAACAGACACTACAATTGGCATTTGATAATAAAGCTATTGATGAAATTGAGAATACTACTTTTTTGGGCATAACTGTGGATAGTTGTTGTACATGGAAGCCACACATTGACAATTTATGTACTAAACTAAACCGTTTTGTCTATGTTTTGTGGCGCCTTATTAAATTAAGTAACCTAGAAACAGCATTAAAGGCTTATCATGGTTATTTTGTATCTAATTTAAGCTATGGAATCATGTTGTGGGGAAATGCAGTAACAATCAATAGACTGTTTATTGTACAAAAATAATGCATTAGAGCAGTTTGTAACGTTCCACCTCTTACTAGTTGTAGACCTCTTTTTAAAGATCTTGGTCTGTTAACTCTTCCTTGCTTATACATCTACGAAACGTCTACTTTTGTGAAGGCCAATATGCATTTATTTGTACAACGACAGGACAAATGCCAATTTAATGCCAGGTATCCGAATAAGCTGATTTTTCCTAACTGTAGAAGTAACATTTACTTAAGAAACTGTTATTGTATGTGTGTAAAAATTTATAACCATTTGCCAGAATCCATTAAAAAATTGTCATTAAATGTATTCAAATCAGTGTTATACAGCTGGCTTATGGATAAAAATTCTACAGCATGAAAGATTTCTTTTTGAAACATTGTGATAATTAAAATATTTTAATAAGTTTTTGCATGCTGGAAACGGCTAGTTGTGAGGTCTAATAATATTTATTAATATCTCTGTAACCACAGCTAAAGCAAATAAAGTTTATTTCATTTCATTTCATTTCATATGTGGTCGAGTGGCTCGCATACCGATTTTCATGGTAAGGTCACTCCGAGGTCACAGGTTGGAGCCCCGGCCGGTACAATGTAGGAACGATATTAGCTCATAGTAAAAGTTGAAATATGTTTGTAAATTTCGCCGTGTCCACCAGCGTCTCGGTAACTCAGCAGTAATAAAAGACAGTGGACTGGATTGGGATCAAGAACGAACTCATTAAAAAAACAGTGGCACTCCGGTGGTGCCGACATAAGTGAAAAAGTCAACCAACAAAATTAGCACAACTCTTACTTTTTAAATGTAGAATATGAAAAATAAGCGGCCAATCTTTGAATTTAGAAATAAAAACTTTTTGGATTATTGTAATTATTTTGTTTTTTAAATTGTTCAATGCGGTGTCGGTAACAGCGTCACGAATTCAATGGTTTTTCCATCTCAAAAATGCCTAACGTGCCTAAAGAAGTCTTCACTTATATGCCATATCCAAACTGTTTCGTGGATATAAGTTAATAACGGTACGACAGGATGTGGCTAGGAGAATGCTATCTAAAAATACTGATACATACACGTTTTCTTTGCGTCCATACAGACTTGTTTGTCAGCGAGATTAATGAAAGGCGCTAAGCGATAAAAAAGGTATTCGATGGAAAATTGCTCATTACTCTTCCGTACTATAAAGGGTTTAAATTGACAAAGTTTATGGACGCGTCGTATTTATTCTTGATAAAGTATCGAAGCTTAAATGGATAGTTGTAATCAACTTATTTCGATATACGGTATAAAAAATATAATAGAAAAAATACTTTTTAATTTATTGTAATTGCCACCTTGTGCAGCTTACTGCACGTTTATGGATTCGATATATTTAAATATGCAAATCGATTGCATTTCTGAATTTCGTAGTTTTATACTGTATTGTGAGTAACATCTTACCTTTATAAAAATGCATGTATTTGTAAAAATTTGTTATCACTAATAATTTAATTTAAGAATTGATAATATATTTTATTTTTTGGATTCAAAATGCAATATTCCTATAAGATATAAAGTAAGCCTGTATAAAACTGAGGGCTCCGAAGCGTAGGTGTTTTTTACAGGAGTTTTTATTATATTAAAAAAAAATATTAACATAAAAAATATAGAAAAATATTTATGTAATAAAAAGATTAGTTTTTAACACATAATTTGAAAAATTATAAATTTGAAACGCATAATACTTATAAAAAGGCATAATTTGATATAACTTGCTGGCAAAAAGTTTAACCTTAAATGTAGTTTTTGTTTATTAATATATTTTTTTATTAATACATAGTATCATAAAGTCTCAATTTTATTAATGAATAATAAATATATGAAATACGAAGAACTGACAACAATTATTTAGACTTAAATCTTAAAGCTAAACTTGTACTACGGATACTTAATAATAAATAATTATTTCTTACATTCACACCAATTAGTCTAGCCCAAAGTAAGCACTGTAAAGCCTGTGTTATGGATACTAGGGTAACGGATACACATACATATATGATACATAGATGTGTAATATTCATAGAAAATATATATAAATACCCATGACTATAGAGATATAAATGCTCGAATTCATCATAAAACATCTGCCCGACGAAAGGCCCAACGAAAGGCAGGATCGCTACCGTTGCACCAAATGGTCGTCAATTATAAAGAATTAATAATGTAAAGAATACATGGATAAGTATATAATAGACAATGACAATGTTTATCACACAAACAGATACCGGGATTCGAGCCTTGGACCTTAGTCGCAGAAGCGTTACGGTTGCACCAAGCGGCAAATACAATAATTATTTATACACGGGATCTTTGTTCCAATCACTCAAATATTCAACGTTAACATAACATACTTACAAACACGCTTTTAAACACTAGGCAACAGGCAGAGATAATAGATTTCCACTTTTTATGATCCTGCGCGCAGCATCACGCGCTGCTTGCGCTCCAGAGCGTCCAGGTTTGTGTTGCATTGATTTCAAGAGATCCAAAAGTATAACATTGGTTCTCTGGGAGAGAGGTTTGTAGTGGTATGTCACTTGCGTCAGAACATTTGCGGCTTCTGATATTCCTGAAACAACTCGGACTGCTGGATCCGCTGCTCAGAGTACTACTGATATAAGGCATTCTGCCTTTCGTACAGACGGTCCTGGGTTTGGAAGTGGCAGATGTTTGTGTGATGAATACGAGCATTTGTAACTGAGTCATGGGTATTTATAAATATTTCATATCTATGTATTATATATGTTTGTCTATCCGTTACCCTAGTATTCATAAACAAGTCTTATAGTGCATACTTTGGACTAGGCTAATTGATGTGATTGTAACAAATATCTTCATATCATTTATTCATATATATATATTTTCATATCATTATTATTTAGTCCAATAATAGGATTAATTTGAGATTTTTCACGGATGTCCTTAGACTCTTTGCTAGTGGAATTTTTTTTTTTATATTATAAATGGTGTGTACTGTAGTATAGTTGAACCATATTTTACTTACATAGTATTTTATTATTCTACTAATAAATATGAGCAAGTAATTGAGTCTTACTTAGAGTATTTTTAGTTTAACAAACTTTAGTTTACGTTACATAAATGTTTATTTTTCTGACATAGACTGTTTATAATTGCTATTTTAGATTGAAATTGAAAAAGATATTGCATTGTGTAATATCTCCATCAATCTATATAATCTAAGATCACAGTGGTTTGTGTGTTTGTCTGTCCACTCTTTCTCCATTGTATCAATAACGTTACCATAGCAACGCGCTAACCGCAAGTAGTTCGTCTACCGGACGCTAGATGGCGCTAACGGAAAAATATTCAGTAATAGAAAAAAAATAAAGAATTTTTTCCACCCGTGCGAAGCCGGGACGGGCCGCCAGTCTATAATCTAAGAACACAAATTTGTTGTTTGTGTGTTTGTCTATCCGCTCTTTTCCCGCTCTTTTAACGTTACCATAGCAACGGATTACCGGGTCAGCTAGTATATATATATATATATATATATATACAAACACACAAACAACAAATTTGTGTTCTTAGATTGTATTCTTTACATTATTAATTCTTTATAATTGACGACCATTTGGTGCAACGGTAGCGATCCTGCCTTTCGTTGGGCCTTTCGTCGGGCAGATGTTTTATGATGAATTCGAGCATTTATATCTCTATAGTCATGGGTATTTATATATATTTTCTATGAATATTACATATCTATGTATCATATATGTATGTGTATCCGTTACCCTAGTATCCATAACACAGGCTTTACAGTGCTTACTTTGGGCTAGACTAATTGGTGTGAATTGAAGAAATAATTATTTATTATTAAGTATCCGTAGTACAAGTTTAGCTTTAAGTTTTAAGTCTAAATAATTGTTGTCAGTTCTTCGTATTTCATATATTTATTATTCATTAATAAAATTGAGACTTTATGATACTATGTATTAATAAAAAAACATAATCAGAAAATATATATTCATCAAAAACAAAAACTACATTTAAGGTTAAACTTTTTGCCAGCAAGTTATATCAAATTATGCCTTTTTATAAGTATTATGCGTTTCAAATTTATAATTTTTCAAATTATGTGTTAAAAACTAATCTTTTTATTACATAAATATTTTTCTATATTTTTTATGTTAATATTTTTTTTAATATAATAAAAACTCCTGTAAAAAACACCTACGCTTCGGAGCCCTCAGTTTTATACAGGCTTACTTTATATCTTATAGGAATATTGCATTTTGAATCCAAAAAATAAAATATATTATCAATTCTTAAATTAAATTATTAGTGATAACAAATTTTTACAAATACATGCATTTTTATAAAGGTAAGATGTTACTCACAATACAGTATAAAACTACGAAATTCAGAAATGCAATCGATTTGCATATTTAAATATATCGAATCCATAAACGTGCAGTAAGCTGCACAAGGTGGCAATTACAATAAATTAAAAAGTATTTTTGACGTGATAACGTCTTATAAATTGGTTGCGGCTGGGAGTCACTTATGAAAAAGTGTAACGCTCGGTAACGTTACGATGAGTCACCGAACGAGAGAGAGGCCCGCCGAATGCCTTGCGTCTCTCTCCCACTCAACTATGATCGGTCTGCCGCGCGCATTGTGCAATTTAATTATATTCATATCAATAAATATTCTACCGAGAAAAAGACGTTGTCACGTAAAATCTTCGCCCGTAAAACCGACTTTACAGGCAAAAAAAAAAAAAAAAAAAAAAAAAAAAAAAAAAAAAAAAAAAAAAAACCGACTTTTTTTTTCTATTATATTTTTTATACCGTATATCGAAATAAGTTGATTACAACTATCCATTTAAGCTTCGATACTTTATCAAGAATAAATACGACGCGTCCATAAACTTTGTCAATTTAAACCCTTTATAGTACGGAAGAGTAATGAGCAATTTTCCATCGAATACCTTTTTTATCACTTAGCGCCTTTCATTAATCTCGCTGACAAACAAGTCTGTATGGACGCAAAGAAAACGTGTATGTATCAGTATTTTTAGATAGCATTCTCCTAGCCACATCCTGTCGTACCGTTATTAACTTATATCCACGAAACAGTTTGGATATGGCATATAAGTGAAGACTTCTTTAGGCACGTTAGGCATTTTTGAGATGGAAAAACCATTGAATTCGTGACGCTGTTACCGACACCGCATTGAACAGTTTAAAAAACAAAATAATTACAATAATCCAAAAAGTTTTTATTTCTAAATTCAAAGATTGGCCGCTTATTCTTCATATTCTACATTTAAAAAGTAAGAGTTATATTATATATAATATATAAATTCCCTGTCAGATTGTTTAACTGCGATGAACTCCGAAACTACTTATTAATTTTTCATTTTGCTAGATTTGTTCCAACTTAGGACATAGGATAGGTTTCATTTTAATAAATAATAAAAATAATATTTTAAATTATACTAACGGAGCCATAGCAACGCGTGGCCGGGTCATCTAGTTATAAATATATAATTATGACATAAAGTACCATTACTATCTCGTATCAGAGCACACTTTTTCTATTTATTATCTTTTAGTTTTCAGCATATTAATGAAAGGGAAATTACCCATCTGTTTCGAGTTAATAGCGAATATAATAAAACGTGGTACATTGTCACCGAGATGAAAGTTTATTCTCTGAGCACAGATAAAAAGGCAATGCAAAAAGTCAGAGGCGTCCTTCCCACGAGCGCACACCTGTGTCCTGTCCAAGCGACTGTTAAAGACATACAAAGCATGTATGTGCGTGAAAAACTAAATAAATACATAGAGGAAAATAAAATGGTCGTTCATTGCCATATTTTTTACTTTTTGAATCGAAGCATAATTGAAGGAACTTTATAAATTTACATTTTTATGGTTCCGTACCTCGAAAGAAAAAAACGGAACCCTTATAGTATCACTTTTTTGTCCGTCCGTCCGTCTGTCTGTCAAGACCCTTTTTCTCAGTAACGCGTGGAAGTATCAGGCTGGAATTTATATTAAATACTCAGGTCTACTGTGCCTTAGAACTGTGATAAAATCAAACTTCTAAGCCAACGCAATCAAAAGATACAGTTTATGCCGCGAATTTCCGCAAATTTTCGTCATCACGAGGGAATCAAAACTTACAGGGTACTTTCCGTGAACTTAGAATCTTGAAATTTGGTACGAAGCAACGTCTTAAAGCACAGATAAAAGAAAAATTGCGAAAACCGTTTTTTATTACATCACATATTGAAAATATTTTTAATAATTGACTTATACTTATATGTATACCTACAGGTTTGTACGGAACCCTCGGTGCGCGAGTCCGACTCGCACTTGGCCGGTTTTTTAATACAGTTTTAATAGTAAAAATACTAAGAATGTGTAATTTTTGTGAAAAATAATAATTTGTGATCCGAGTCGGTTTTGTCTAGTTTTTTTATATAAATATTTATTAACTTTATAAAATATTAAATAACCACATAAATGTTGTGCGATGGTTATGAACGCTATATTCACGAAACTTTCATCCGGCTATCTCCCCTTTATTATTACTCTGCAAAAATTATTTACTTACAAATATATTAGAAAAGCATAAAAACTGTCTTTTTCGCTCCGGAAAAAAGAAATATAAGTCAGTAGAACGCTCTATTTAATTAAAGCCATACTTTTCTTTTTCGAGTTTCTTATCTCGAATCATATGCTTCGTTTGTGTAAATGAATAATACACGTTAGTTACGAAAGCTAAGAGGACATATTTTTTTGAAGTGAAAACTTCTTTAGCGTCATTGTGGTTTAGAGTCAATGAAAAGAAAGAGCGACAGAGAAAAGAGAGAGACACATAAATTCATAAGGTTTAACGTAGGAGAAAATGAAATAGGAAGTATTATGTACGTGTGTTAAAACGTGTTTGTGTGCGCATGCGTAGTAAAAAGCTTGAGAGAAGGCATCACAACAACCGTGGTATTTTGTATATGTGTACGTATTATTTCATTTATTTAAGGACAACCAACAAGGCAAACGTGAGTAAAATACACTTTCAACGCTAGGTTTAGAGTCTCATTAATTATAGATTGCCATATGCAAAAGAAAAATACATACCTAACATAACTTAGTTACTAAGATTTTAAAATTTTCAGTTATGCTATTTTGAGAATCCTGTTTATTGGAAAAATTGCCCAAAGGTGCTTTTTGTTTTCGGTATTGGGCACGGATATTTATCACGAAGGCGAAAGGAGATATTTTCTTTAGAGGAAAAGAGAAAAGAGGCACATATTTATATGAAAATATTATGTATGTACGTAAACGTTCCTTAATAAAACTCTTACTTAAATAAGATGTTACTTTGCTATATAAATATTTTTTGTGGATTTAGAATCCAACATATACTTTTCATGTCACTAAAAGAATTTGTTGCACATCCTATCGTCGATGTTATTGTACAAACGAGTGTCCGATAGCGCAGTATTACCAGCAATTATAAGAACAGTACTAAACCTAGCCGCTAACGGTACACCATCTCAGGGACGAGCAGCAGAAACTGCTTTTCTAGTGGTCCAAGATAAGAAAGGAAGCGTGGTCCTAAAAAAAATAACAGTGTCACTTACGGATGTCCGAAAGAAGCGCAGTTTTATAGTATAAAGCGAAAAAGAGATAGAAAACCACGCCAGCCACGCACACTGAGGTGGGGAGCAGCTGGTTGGTAACGATATTAAATCTGACGCTCTCGTGTAACTGCACAATCCGACACTTAGCACGGATAGATTGGCCGCAAGGCTGCATTTCGAAAATGTGAAACGACTTCTATATCCATTCATTGGCGTTTGGGCATCAGAGACTTAATACTTGTGCCGGGAAGTAAGCGTTGACGTTCTGTAATCTAAGGAGCTAGTTTTTGTTTTTCGTTTCTTCAGGATAACAACTACTTTAAACAATCTATTTACTTAAATTAATACACATTAATACACAAGTCAATAACAGTTATTCACTAACTTACCAAAGTGTAATTACAAAATTGAGGTCTTAAATGAATATGGACAAAATAAAATTATTTAAATAAAAGGACTTATTCAGGGTTTTTTATGTATAATTTATATTTAATCCTGACGTTTCGACTCCTTTACAAGAGCCGTGATTATAGGCTGACTAAGGCTGACTTAAAACATTAACTGTTTAGTTCACGTTCTAAGTCCTCAGTTCATAGCTTGAACCATACAGCAGAACCTGGAATAAAAACTAGATTTTGTCACGCATCCAATCATTAAAGGCTTTTGAGCGGATGTGATCAGCTACCCACTTTTAATTGGTTCTCTTACATTTCTTCTTTTGTTTTTCAGTAGATAATTTTTGTAATCAAACTATTTTTACTGTTCTACAATGACCACAAAGAGCAAGCCTTGTTACAATAAAAAAAATATTAACACCTGGTCAGACTTTAGCGATAAAGATTAACAGGTTAATGAGAATACTATTAATTATTTATTTAGTTCTTTATTTAATTGCATGAATATGTTATGTAAAACTTCTTCGAAGCAAAATTATCTTTCTACATATTTTCATGAATGTTTTAACGAGCAAATATTTAAGCCATTATTACAAATTTTTTAATTTGAATGAAACACTTTTTTTACGGATTTAGCGCATATTTTATTTTATATTTAATCCTGACGTTTCGTCTCCTTTACAGGAGCCGTGATCACAGGATGACTAAGATAATGGTTGTCATGTATTTTCTACTACCTTCACAATATTTTAATCGGGCACGTTCCCAATTGTTAAAATTTTTATATAAGTCAAATTGTTTTATTTTAACATTTTATTTAGTTATTAAGTTCTCACTACTTTTATAATATAATTAATAAAATTTCTTTATATTAATTATATTATAAAATTTATAGTTAAATATATAGATGGTTAAATAATTTTAATAGAAGAATCGAACCCGCAACCTACGGAAGTCCAGTAAAATGCTCTCCCAATTGAGCTACCGAGCCTTGTGAACATCCGTCGAAATTTTCTAGTACTTTTTACGCTGTAGGCCAGCGTTGTCTCATCAACGAGAGGAACATTCTCTCGTATTCAGGTGAAACAGTCATTTAGTTTTATAATTTTATATATTTCTTTGCATTTTTTGAATGCTATTTTATATAATAAATTATTTTAATAGAAAAATACTAGAAAAAATCGACCCGCGTTATATAAAATTACAAAATAATGATAGTTGCATAAATAATGCATATTATTTTATCTTTTAAGTAGTCAAAATTATGATAGTTACATAAATTGCGTGCGCTTTATTTTATTTTTTGAGTAATCATCAATATGTCTTCACTAATAATTTTAAATGGCCTCGATTCAAATAAGGTATAGCCGGTACCTTACATTATCTTGTAATTAATTGTATATTCGTATTACCATATACAATGAGTTTTTAAATGTAGAGTCAATTTTTAGGAATACGCAAGTTCGTTCCATTTTTAACTCTGCAATTGGATTTTTTATTCTTTTTTTTATTGTATGTGAATATATTGATAAAAAGATTTAGATGATTTAAATATTTTTTTACACATTTGTTTTTGAGAATTTAAATAAATACAAGACAATATCACATACACTGAACTCAGTTTAAGTGACTAAAACACTTGTATTATGAAAATCAGAAACAACGATAAAACCACAACACTCAACATAATTAATTACTTAAAATGATTAATCACCTATGTCAGTAATAAGGTATCAGGAATGTAATAATTGCTAGGCCTTGCTTTAAATTGAGATATATCCGATGTGTTTTAATAGTTTAGACAACAGAATGTTTTCGGCGTAAACCGGACTTGAATAGTTACAACTACGCTATAAAGGAAGTTCATGATAATTATAATTATCGATAATATTAATACCTTATTAAATTTTCACCAGGTAAGCAACATTCAGAAAGGCTATTGTTCGGAAAGGTGATCGAAAGTTCTGACTATCTCGATCGCTTAAATGAGTTTTCGCCCGCGCTGAGTAGGGGCGTGGGAGTGCAGCGACAAAGGGGAGCGGGTAGATAAAAGCGGGCACTAGAAAAAATCAGCTTAGTCGCTTGGTGCAACGATCGCCATCCTACCTTCTGCACCAAGGGTCTGGGTTCAAATCCCAGTAGGAGCATATGCTTTTGACGACTGTTTGGTGCAGTGTCGGGCCTGGGTTCTAGTCCCGGGAGGGGCAGATGTTTGTGTGATAAATACGTGTGTAACTGAGTCGTTCATTACGGTGGTATATATGTCACCGTAAAGAACAATGGCGAAATATTCTTTTAGATATTTTTGAGCGTCTTGAAATATTCTTTCTACAGAACGAAATGAAATAATTTTCTACATTTTTACATCAAAAGTTTATAACTAGTAAGAGCCAGAATAAAAAACACTGCTTTTTGGGACATATCGTTGATTGTTAAATGAAATTCCGCTAGGTACCATTTTCTTTCGTGTTGCCATTTCATTATAATTGTTCGAGTTTTGTAAAAATCGGTTTCATGATATCCTGATAAGTTCAATTCATTGTTTACTAATATAATCTATATCTATACTATACTTTGTGTTTTTTTTAAATAAATCAAGTACTGATATTAAGAAATATGTTGTGTTTTCTTCTTTTATTGCAACATTGTTATAGCAACACTGCTATTTTTTTTCTCTCGTGAAACAGGTGCAACATACTCACCTATTTAATGAGTATATTATAATTCTACTTATTATTTAAGTAGCTACCAACAGTCAGAAATAAGATGGCATGCACTCGATCTTAAGCGACCTATTAGTAACGATAGTTTTGCTACTAATGTGGTTAAATATGTCGATATTCTAACAGACGTTGCTTGAATTTAAAATAAAAAGTTTACCATAATTTTCTGGATATATCGATTACGGCGATAAAATCGAATTTAATCGATAGTAGGTAACACTTCAGCAGCGACTTAAACGATCGGTACCTATTAATTTCAACAACATTGCATACCTAATTACCTACATATATAACAGATTATAATAGATACATTTTCAAACACATTGGTCTTGATAATATCTATTTGTTTATTAATCAGAGTGAATATTATCGATTGATATAATCGATTTTGTGACAACACTACCGTAACTTAATCTTAAAAACTTCGAAGCTTAATATCTTTTTTCCTGGCCTCTTAAATAAAAAATTCTAAGACACGCAGTTTCACGAATTAATGGTTGATCATTTTAGTATTTTTTAATTTAATTAAAGACGCATCAATTTTAGGTGGAAGAAAATGATGTATGGGAGTTCGCCATTGTTCTATACCGTTAGATTATAATCTATCGCGCGAGATTGTAAACTATCGAAAGATTGTGAACCGTAACATACTGCTTACAGTTTAACGCATATTTTTCGGTAGATAAAATATGCGATATATGTTAAACCTAACCTATTTAGTTCTTACACTTCCGCGCACATTACACATTAGAATAAAACACTTTTTTACGGATTTTTGCGCATGTTTTAATTTATTTTATATTTAATCCTGAAGTTTCGACTCCTTTACAGGAGCCGTGATCACAGGATGACTAAGATGTCATCTTGCGCGCAAAAATCCGTAAAAAAGTGTTTTATTCTACACCTAACGACAAGGTTAGGTTAGGTTAGTTATTTTATAATCTATCGAAAAATAATGCGTTAAACTGAAAGCAGTATATTACGGTTCACAATCTTTCGATAGTTTACAATCTCGCGAAAAAGGTTATAATCTCACGGTATTTACAAATTTACGGGACATATATATTTCTATTTATAATATTTATTTATGTCTCATATATGGATAAATATACGTTATCATAATATCTATAACACGAGCCTTACAGTGCTTACTTTCGGCTAGACTAATTGGTGTGAATGTAAGAAATTATTATTATTATAAAATTATTATATGAACATAAGCATTTCTTACTAAGTCATTGACGTTTATATACTTATATATGTATTCTATACAATATAAAGTACCCACAGTACATAGGTTAGTTAAGGACAAAATAATCGTAGTGAGTGGTCCGGATGTAAAATTAAAAAAAAATCTCAGTCGCGACTCGAATCCGCTGCCTTTAGATGACCGATCCTCTGCTCTCCCAATTGATCTACCGAGATATATGAGCACCCGTTGAAATCTACTAGTACTTTTTAACATTTTTATTCTGTATTCCAGCGTTACTTCATCAATAAAATGAATATTCTTGTACTCAAAAAAAGTCCAAATATTTTGACAATTCAAACAAAGACTTAAAGATCACTTTAATTTCTTTTGCCCGTTTGGTGCAACGGTAGCGATCCTGCCTTTCGCACCGACGGTTCGGGTTCGAATCCCGGTAGGGGCAGATGTTTGCATGATGAATATGAGCATTTGTACCTGAGTCATGGATATTTATATATATTTATATGAATATTACATATCTATGTATTATATATGTATGTTTATCCGTTACCCTAGCATCCATAACACAAGCCTTACAGTGCTTACTTTGGGCTCGGCTAATTGGTGTGAATGTAAAAAAAATATTTATATTTATTTATTTATTTCTAATTTTGTATTTTTAATGATATAATATTTAAAACGTTAACCTCGGATCAAAGAGTTGCACAAAGCATTTTAGTTCCAATTTTGTGATACGTACTGCTAAGGAGTGGCACTCTTGCCTGAGTCTGTGTTTCCTGATAAATACAATTCACTGGTCTTCAAGTCACTAGTGAATCTTCTTAGCAAGCGGGTCACATCTTAGATAGCATCGTCGCTTACCATCAGGCGAGATAATGGTCAAGCGCCTACTTACCTTAAAGCAAACCAGTGAGAAACAAAATTCTTCACAAGAATAAATGTGAGAAAACAAAAAATTAAAGCAGATCCCATTCACTTACCAAGGTTTTGTAGATCAGAATGTTTACGTTCATTACGTCATATCATATTAATGGCGCGTTATATAGAACTATTATCCATATTATATCCGAAGTTTGATGATCGGCACAGAAGCATATCATCAACCCTATATATTTGTCACACGTTTTGACGGCTGGTGCAACGGTAAAGGCTTTAGCTACTGCGCGATTGGTACTGTGTTCGCATCGACGATCCTGGGTTCGAACCCCAGAAGAGGCAGATTTTTGTGTGATGAATACAGGCATGTCACGTCAGGAAAATTGACTGTCAATAAAAATCTGAAACCTTGTTTATTTACTTTCTTTGTCTATTCTAGTCATAAAAAAGTGTTCTGTCAATGTCATAGGGGCCCAATTATTCTTATAATAGGCAAAAGACGGTCCCGAGGCAAACCTCTCCTTTATTGAGGGAGGCCTCCGTTCTTTAATATATTTCGGCTGATACGATTTCAGTAATTTAGTTCTTATTATGGATACAAACCATCGTTAAATAGTAGTTAACCACAAAGACGGTCATATATTAAGAAAAATCTTGACGAACGTTTGGATCACTAGGATCCTGCCTTTAGCAACGACGCGCGACATTCAAGGTCGGGTAGATTTTCATGTATTGAATACGAGCATTTGAGTCATGGGTATACATATATATATATTTAAATATAACTTATCTATGAATTCTATATGTCTAACCGCTACCCTAGTATCCATAACACAAGCTTTACAGTGCTTACTTTGAGCAACGCTAATTGGTGTGAATATAAGTTATATTATAGCTATATATAATTTTATGATTTTTTGCATTTTTCAATGCTATCATATCATATGCTATATATGATAAATTATTCTAAAAAATTATAAGAAAAAATCGACTCGGCTCACAAGTGGATTCTCAGACGGGGTCGATTCTTTCCAGTATTTTTCTATTAAAATAATATACTCTATATCGTTATTATAACTATATGGTATCTAAGCGAGGGTATAAGAAGTATGGATTGACCCATTGGAGAACTGGTCATTGGAAAAAAGGAAGTAAAATTTTGTATAATATTTAGAAGAACGCTCGCGAGATAAAATTCACAAGATTTAAGTCCCGCCTGACACCAGGTACAATTTGAATTTCGTAACAACAAAAAGTTTGAATTTAAAAAGTTTTTCAGTTATCAATGTCGGTATTCCTTTAGTGATCTAGGAAGCAGGAACTATGGGGCCCCTATCGAGCATGGAGCCCTGGGAATTTGCCCAGAGTGCCCAATGGGAAAGAGGGGTATGGTTCGCCTTCATGCTCGGAAGGCGGGCTTATCATTTTAATCTGATAATTTGTGTAACTTTTGGATTTTTGGATACAGTCATCTAATTGATTTATTTTGACATTGGATTATTATAATCAATTGACATTGTATCATCCTGGCTATCCTCTGATGAGTGTTGAAGAAGCGAGAGATGTATGTCAGGTTCGTGGAAAGTGGGAATCTGTGATCTTTGATTCGAGAGATGGTGTCATTGTGTGTGTGTAAATCATAATATAACACGAAATATACAGTATTCTTGAAAATCACAATCACACCAATAAGCCTAGTCCAAAGAAAGCACTCTTAGGCTTGTATTATGGATACTAGGGTAACGGATAGACATACATATATGATACATAGATATGTAATATTTATAGAAATTATATAGTTAGTTAGTTTAGCCTCTTGATTGGGCCAGCCATCCTAGTCCATCCCAGAAGGCGAGTAGCCTTTTCAGCTTTACTACAAGCTTCCGGTAGTGATTTTGGAAACTGGAGAAAGAGTGCCCGTTGATCAGCCGCGCACGCTCCTGCATTCTAAGGCGTTTCTTCCGCCTCCATGCAGCCTCTGCATAGAGGATAGTTTCCGTTTATAGTACCTAGTACTTTACGGATTGTGTCCCTGTTTAGTCTGCTGAGGTTGCGGGCAAGCTTTTTCGAAGCCACCGGAACGGCATTCTTCGTATGCCTGCAGCCTACACTATTGCTCCATTGAAATTATATATAAATACCCGTGACTCAGGTAAAAATGCTCGTATTTATCGCACAAACATCTGCCCCTTCCGGGATTAGAACCTAACACCGTCGGTGCGAAAAGGATGTTCGCTACCGTTGCACCAAACGGTATATTATGCAATTATTTTAGTAGTTTACCCATGAAACTGACAGTTTGACTACCATATTATTGTGTCACAGAAGTATCATGCAGAGTCACTACGTAGTCGGCCCTGATCTGCCAAATTTAATGCAAATTGCGACTAAACCACTCAGTCGTCTATACAGAACTGTCGAAAACGTCTCACTCTTGACACTCGTCGACAGCTAATGAGTTATTTAGATGTAAGAATAGAGCAGTTCCTTATTTAAAAAAAAGATAATTTGAATAAACTAATTGATCCATTGAAATCTACTTCTGTGTTAAAAAGACGGTTTTAGGCTAAAAGTTTGAAGTGAAAAATAAGCATAGGCGGGTATATAAACAAATATGTTTATTGTGTGAGTGTGCTCAGGAGCTGCAACGATCTCCCTTTTTCCATCGGACAACCAGACGCACTGCGGGCGACTATCCTTTCTTGGTTGCTATTCCTACCTTTCGCACCAAGCGCTTCTCAACTTCTTTTATAATGCGCACAGCAAAGGAGTGGAACTCCCTCCCTGCGACTGTGTTTCCGAGTACTTATAACGAGTCCATTTTCAAATCCAGGTTGAGTAGGCACCTTTTGCGGTTAGCTTGTTCCATCGTGGATCCTGTCTTGGCCCCCAGGCTTGGTTGGGATCAAGAGCGAACTCTTTCTAAATAAAAAAAATGCTTAATGAGTTTTTGTGTTTTGAGTTTTGAGGTGATAAAATCAACGGAAATATTATCATGAACCCTGTGAGGGTACTACAATATTTGAAGTTAAAATAATTTTCAAAATCACTACATAGTATAAAACAAAGTCGCTTTCTCTGTCCCTATATCCCTATGTATGCTTAAATCTTTAAAACTACGCAACGGATTTTGATGCGGTTTTTTTTAAAAGATAGAGTAATTCAAGAGGAAGGTTTATATGTATAATACATGCATAATGTAGTAGAGCATTACACCCGTGCGAAGCCGAGGCGGGTCGCTAGTACTCGTATAATTTCTTAAATAATTGTTTACGACACTCAAAAACTCCTGCACAGGGTGAAACGGTTTTAAATAATACTCCTTTAATTTTCTTATAAATAATTCTTATTACTTGCACTTTGAATAAATTTTGGAAGATTATAATAATTTTTTATGGCATTTACTTGTGTTCGCGAACTATGGAGTTTTAAATGAGATTGCGGTAAGGCTACGCGGTTTGTTGTCTAAGATTCATTGTTCCGGTGTAGCTGTCTTTTATTTGTGGTAAAAGTTTATGTTCTTTCAGAAAAAAATGCAAATTTTCAAAAGGAGGGAAGGAAAGAACTTCCTTTTATAACCCCCTCGCATGAATGTGTCGGCTTTACAACGAGATATCTGTTCGTACGCGTATTGGTATCTTTAATCCAAGAGCCAGAATTATTAGAAAGTTAGTAAAAGGTCTTAATCTGGCTAACCCACGCCCATATCACTCACTGTCATAAGTAGTTCAAAATATTGTTAAAATTTAATGTTTTATTCATGTGTTTGTTTTTTGTTGTTTGTATGATGTGTCAACATAGTTAGGGTTACAAACAAGAACGTAACTATTTATTGTATTCCTAAATGTATTTGTGATTGTTATCTGTTTTGTTATCGATATGATAAATAAAATAGTGTTGGTGCGATGGTGGAATGAGCAGGTAGAAGATGACAACTTTATCATGCAAATCCTACATTTTCTTATTGTAAAGATGAGTTCCATTGGTCTAGTTATAGGAAAATATAGTAGAACCTAGCCTATCTTTTAAGTTAGATAAAATAACAGATAGTTACTAAGTTTGATTAAAATCGGTTCGTCGTGACACGAGATTTTTATATATATAACAGGATGAATCTCAGACAGTGTACGGTAATACCTGTAATGGTTTTTGTGACACTGTTAAGAAAGTATATTCAATGTAATGTTTTTGTGTGTAATTAAATAAATAAATATGTCCAGCATTGAGGACATCAACAAACCTGATGATGAAACGTACCACTCGTTTAAGGAATGGAAGCGGAGGTGATTATCATTCACGTATTAATAGATTTCAAAGGCAATTTGTAACAATTAGACATGCGTGACGTGAGTAGCAAAAGCACAAATCGAAACCCTTGAACAACAAATCAATTATCAAATTAATAATGTACTTCCAAGCAAAAACTCGATCGTAGGGCACAATCTTCTAAATCTATTATACAGGGTGTTACCAAACGTTATAAAAATATTAAAAGAAAGAAATCAATCTAAGCTTTTTGGGACAGAAACCTCCCTCAAAAAAGGGATTACATGCAAAGAGTTCCACTCTTTAGCGGTACGTATTACAAAATTGGAACCAAATTGCTTAATGCGACTCCTTGGTATATCAACCATATAAGGCGGTTAACACACTGCACCGCGCCCCGTCGCGTAGCGCGGGGCCGCAGATTTTACCATTGTTTACAAGAATCTCAATTTATATAGAAAACACACCTATGACAACACACTGCCGACGCGACAAAGCGCGGGTAGGCGCTCCGCGCGCAGATTCTGCGCGGGAGCGCGGAGCGTGCTGCGGTGTATAAGACACGGGGTCGTCTCGTATTGCTACTCCGCGCGGAGAAGCAGATTACACTGCTAAGATAGGCAGATCTGCGCCTCCGTCCCCGCGCGCGTTTTCTGTCGCTACGCGCACCGCGGCGGGATGCATCTCTAGTGGGTGAACCGCCTAAGGTGGCGTCTATTTGTAAGTCTGGTTGTCCGATGAAAAAATGGGGATGGCAGAACAAGGATGTATCCTATAAAAAACGCCGATGAGCTTCTTGGCCTTCCTCTCAATGAATTGAAGACCGTAGTGAAAGCAATTTCTGCTGCCCAATCTGTGGTCTGCGGGATAATTTATATATAATCCTGACCTTTCGACTCCTTTACAGGAACCGTGATCAGAGGATGACTACTCATATATTTTCACTTTCCTAACTGTTAAAATTTATATAAATCAATAAACAAATTTCATCATCAATTTTTTCTATATTAGAATCAAAAAGTATTTTTTATTCTGATGTAAGTAAGTAATAGGTTATAATCACTTTGATATACAGGTTGCTTTAATTTAAATTAAGCCACTTTTTTGTGACTAAAGAAATATATGTGCCACGCTCAGATTAACAAATTAACATAACATATTAGAATACATCGCTACCCACACGAAATATATGTAACAAAAATAACTGCCTATGCTGTCATCATAGCACTTCCAAAAATATATTGTGAATAAGTACTTTGTAGTTTGAATATTAACGTTTGTACGAGCTTCGTACATTGAGCTTCCGTGCGTTGCGTTTGAAATGCATTGTAAGAAGATAAGGCATCGCAAAGTATTTAATATTATTTCAGTAACCTTCAGTAATGCCATCTTATTCCCATTTCAAAACTGCTCCATTTTAATTTGACGTCCCTATTTTTAACTATACCATAGTTTACTATTATTTTGTGATTTACGTGGTTTAATAATATACTTAATTATTTTTTATAACACATTTACAAAAATATATTATTAATAATAATTATTATTTTCACAATGACACCAATTAATCTAGCCAAAAGTAAGAACTGTAAGGCTTATTTAATGGTTACTAGGGTAACAGACAAATATACATATATCATACATAAATAAGTAATATTTATAGAAATACTAGCTGTCCCGACCACGCATCGCTGTGGCTCAGTTATTATAATTTGAATAAAAAATTATTGGTAATGAATTAAAATGAAACTCCAGCAAAATGAAAAAAATCGGTATTCATTGTGTTCAAACACTTTGACACACTGTGTTCTTATAAACATAGATATAAATAAATTATTATAATAGAAAAATACTAGAAAAATCGACTCGGGTCACAAGTGAATCTCAGGCGGGAATCGAACCCGCAACCTTTGGAAATCCGGTCCAATGCTCTCCCATTCGATTCCCGCCTGAGATTCACTTGTGACCCGAGTCGATTTTTCTAGTATTTTTCTATTATAATAATTTATCTTATAAGATCGCATTGAAAATGCATAAAATATATAAAAAAATATAAATCTAACATGGCTGTTTCATCTTAATCGATTGACCAAACATTTGTAAAAATGTTTCTTTCGAATACGAGAGGATGTTCCTCTCATTGATGAAACAACGCTGGCCTACAGCGTAAAATCAGGAAGGTACTAGAAAATTTCGACGAGTGTTCGCAAGGCTCGGTAGCTCAATTGGGAGAGCATTGGACCGGATTTCCAAAGGTTGCGGGTTCGATTCCCGCCTGAGATTCACTTGTGACCCGAGTCGATTTTTCTAGTATTTTTCTATTATAATAATTTATCTTATAAGATCGCATTGAAAATGCATAAAATATATAAAAAAAAATATAGATATAAATAACCACGATTCAAGTACAAATGATCGTATTCATCACACCCTGCCCCTTCTGGGACTCGAATCTAGGACCTTCGGTGGGAAAGGCAGAAAACTTTATTTTTGAGTGTACGCTACCTATCCAGTCCAACGTTATTATTTTCTATAACACCCTGTACATATCACACCCTACCTATTCTGGGACTCGAACCCAGGACCGTCTATAGGAAAGGCAGAAAACTTTCTTTCTGAGTGTACGCGGTCTATCCCGTACAACGTTATTATTTTCTTTGACACCCTGTATATGTAACAACAATCAATGTTAAATTACACTAACCTTGGCCAATGATTTCTATCACGGTGACTAAGAATTGAATTAAACACATGCAAATGAAGAACAATAAGATTGTTTCGCTTCCGCAACATTGAAAGTGTTAAGATGAGAAAAAGATTCATCCATTAACCAATTACTTAGAACACAATGGGCAAAATGCTTGTGTAATGGTACGTCTACACGATACTGACTTAAGTCCGTATAGATCTCTGAATAGACCACATAGATCTTTATTTATTTGAAACTAGCGGCCCGTCCCGGCTTGGTGGACAAAATTTTTGAATTTTTTTCAGTTAGCGCCATCTAGCGTCCGGTAGACGAACTACTTGCGATTAATATGGTAACAAACACACCCACAAAGTATTGTCATAATATAATGAGGATGGGTTCGCTCTTGATCCTAATCAAGCCCGGGGGCTAAGATAGAATCCACGATGGAACGAGCTAACCCTGAAGGTGCCTATTCACTCTGGCTTTAAAAACGGACGGGTTATAAGAACTCGGAAATACAGACGCAGGGAGGGAGTCTCACTCCTCGCTGTGCGCATTATAAAAGATGTTAAGAAGCGCTTGGTGCGACAGATAGTAAAAGCAACCAAGAAAGGGTAATGTAACTCGCGGTGCCATTCAACATGTTGTAATAAATTAAATGACTATAGTATTTTCGCAGGCTCTTCATTAGTTCAGACTTCAGTTTTCTATAGTTCTTAGTTCACTTTCCAAATAGTGCTCAAACATAAATACATTTCTTCAACCTTCATGCAGACCTCCGACTTACCCTATATTTCAACTTTTTGTTTGTTTAAGTTGCATAGACTTAATCCAATTGAAATCCACATAAGTCTATATCGTGTGGTTCTACCATAATTGGTGAGTCGGCATATTAAAGGTGTAATTCTTATTTACATTTTCTTGTATAATTCTGCATGTCATTATAATCCACTTGAGGAACAGAGCTGTTTTGCATCCGTTCATATCTGTCAAGGTTAGATTCTCTTATCTCTGCTATAGAACGTCCTATTGGAAGGATTTGTCTGAATCGATGGTAGCTGATGACTGCAGATCAGCTGCCAACTGAATAACGCGCCTTCTTTTTTTATTACAGTCATTCACACCAATTAGCCTAACCCAAAGTAAGCACTATAAGGCTTGTGTTATAGATATTAGGGTAGTTAGATATACATGATACATAGATATATAATATTTTTAGTACGGGTAGTATGTACCCATGACTCAGGTACAAATGCTAGTATTCATCACACAAACATCTACCCCTTCCCGGAATTGAAGCAAGGACCGTAGGTGCGTAAGGCAGGATCGTTACCGTTGCACCAAAAGAAAGTGGAAGTTAGGTCACCTAGCCACTGACTGGCCGTTTCGAAATTTACTCATACTCGGCAATCATAAATCGAACGAACTATCACCAGAGATTTAAGATACATTCCTATTACTTTGGAATACCTTACCATAGATTCAGGGGTCTTAGAAAGGAGTCTAAATGACAAGATTATTAAAAAAAAGTCATATTAAAAACAGTTTAATATGTAATTAATTTGCAAATCCAAATCAATTGTAATTTCGCTCTCTGCAACTGAAATTTAAATTAAATTTAAATTTAAATTCAAGGACTTATAATTTTTTTTCCAGTTTTTCTATTAAAATACTTTATCAATATGAGATAGCGTTGAAATAGCAAAATATATAAAAATAATAAATATAGAAATTATATCTAACCTAGATTTTTTTTATATTTTTTATTTATTTTTATATTTATATTGTATTTTCAATGAATATTAATCAAAGCTAAATTCCATAACCTATAGGTAATAAAAAAAGAAATGTTATTATGAATGAACACTAGACACTAAACTAAACTAAATAAAAATATCGCCTAAATCTTTGGTCGTAGGTAATGTGCCCAAAAGACTGATAGCGTTACCTCGTCTTATCGCCAAACTTATGCTCTGGGCAAGGTACAAACCAGCCTTCGAACAATTGACTTCTCCATAAGTTTTTTTAGGTATTTGTAAATTCGGTGGGCCCTAGGACCCCAATGTTTCAACCCCAAACTAGAATTTTTGTTTAATGTAATATATATCTGTTTCATACGTCACGAAAATATATAATTAGGTTTAGAATCAAAATTGACATTATTATAATATTAACACGGTTTACCAAGGCCCGGACATATTGATCTATCTATAATATCATCAACCTTGAAAAACAATGTTCTAAGTAAATAAACAATTACTTTTCATTTAGATATCCATAAAAGGGTTTCATTGCATTAAGTGAACTCGAAATTGTAAAACCTGAATTAAGATACTCTGTAAAACGTACGAGTAATTAATAAACCGGCAAAGTGCGAGTCGGACTCGCCCACGAAAAGTTACGTACAAACTTTTAGTTAAGTAAAAAAATCACGTTTTTTGTATGGGAACCCTCCTTAAATATTTATTTTATTTTAATTTTATTATTTATTATTAAAGTCGAAATCCAACTGAGTATTTTGTGAATATTTCAAATGCCTACCTGTTGCCATTATTAATATCGAGCAAAAAAGGGCAACAAAATCCCGTTTGTTGTATGGGAGCTCCCCCTTAAATGTTTATTTTGTTTTTAATATTAATTGTTATAGCGGCAACAGAAATACATAATTTATGAAATTTTCAACTGTTAGCTACCGCGTTTCATGAAATACAGCTTGGTGACAGAGAGACGGACGGACAGACAGTGAAGTCTTAGTAATAGGGTCCCGTTTTTACACTTGGAGTACGGAACCCTAAAAACAAACGAATTAGCCCTAACCGAGTTTCTTGCGGCTTTTCGTTACAAGGTCTTCCGACGTTGGACGTGGCTTTGCGGTTGAGTTTCAATATAATAATTTGATTTGCATCTTATATTATCAGTTAGTTATTTTTAATGGAAATAAAACAAAAAACAATGAAATATTACAATGAAGTATTTCTATTATTAGGTCTTCAATATACAATAGTATGTTTAGATTTAATCCCGACGTTTCAACTACTTTTGGAATGGTATAAGACGAACTTCTTTGCAATCAAATCCAGCCAATGAAATCCCGAGACTTGTGACACAGGTGTAGGTTTAAGGGGCTCCTTTCCGATGAACATCAACACTTACCTTCACTACTCGTATTTCTCACCCTGCCACACCAAATCTGGTATGGACCTGCTAATGCAGCTTAAGATGCTCGTACTAGTATAGAACTTACTGCAATTCTGGACAAGCCAAGATCTTTCAACAAGTTATAGAGAGATTTTGCTGGTATACCTCTCGCTCCTACTTCTACATTAAAAAATAAGAATGAAAGATCACCCTTTATATTTATTTATATTTAGAATAACGTTTTTTACGCCATTAAAGATGCAAGATAAGAATTTACTATTAGCAACCAAGAAAACGTGAAGTTTAATGTAAAGTTTGAAAATCTCATAATTTTTTATTTGAACCTTAGTGTTCTGTTTTCATTGGTTGCTCTCAACTACAATTATGAGTAAGTCTCGTTAACTGTGAGATACAATGACGTAGACTTAAATGAACGTGAAATAGTATAAGCACAGGAGCATGTAATCGAACAGAAACAAAAAATAATTTATCGTCTATGAATGAATAATACTTTTTGTTACACAGCCTTAATGAAATAAAAACAATACAAGGTTATACTGTCTGTCAGTCTAGTACAAAATGTACTTTGGAGAGTGTACTCAGGAGCTGCATATGCTCATACCGCCATTTTTTCATCCAGATTTACTGCGGGCTACCACCCTTTTTTGGTTGCTATTCCTACCTGTCCAACACCAAGCGCTGTTCAACAACTTTTATAATGCGCACAGCAAAGGAGTGGAACTTCCTCCTTTTTAAAGCCAAGGTCAACCTTCTGGGTTAGCTCGTTCCATAGTGGATCCTGTCCTGGCCCCCGGACTTGATTGGGATCAAGAGCGTACGCGTAAAAAAAAACAATAGGCGTACTTAAATGTAAAAAATATTGTGTCATTCTCTTGTTTCATCGTTTCCTTTAACTGGTACAAATTATTTGATTCTATCTTCTAGCGGAACAGTTTTACCTTAAATATGAAGGTATAGTTTCCTATTTTAGACGTTTGATATATTAATTTGTAATGATTGATTATATTTATTGTAGGTTTTAAAGTCACCATTTCAGAAGTCTCGGATCGGGTAATCAAAAGAAATAAGAACTTTTTGTTTTCGGTAATGACATCATGTCTTTGTTTGCAATTTTTATAACACTAGTAAATTTGCTACATATCTGAGGATTAAATAATGAAATGATGTTTTGTTTAATGAAATTTATATGTAGGCAACATACTATAATTACCACAATAATATTTCAAAACTAATAAAAGTAGACTTGATAGTTCAATGGTAAGTGCATTCGACCAGGGTTTGCAAAAATTAAAAATTATTCGCAAACATCGGTACTTGGCTGTTTAATCAAAATTTTTTTTTTATCGTGATTAGGAAAGCTCTTGACGGTAAGCAACGATGCGATCTAGGATGTGACGCGCTTACCTACCTAGAAGACACCTATTCACTCGTGACTTGAAGACTCCTAAATTGTATTTATCAGGAATCAGACAAGGAGTCCCACTCCTAAGCGATACATATTACAAAATAGGAATTGTGTACGAAATATAAACTCTTTTCTATTATCTGACAACTTTGGGCTACGGAAGACAAACCCACCAAAGGAAAGAATATCTAGAAATATACAAAATGTTGTGTATTTGAGAAAATAATAATAATAATAATAATAATATAGGAAATTTAGTCTCTGTTCGATTTTCACTCATGTGTTATAGCATAGATGATGTGAAAACCGCTCGGTTCCAAGGTCTACGTTAGTTAACAACGTTCTTAGAGCCCATTGAGATTAGAACCGCCAGTCAAAGTTTCCTTGCACATATTGTAGGCACTTTGATGTTGGTCAACACAGTTTTGAGATTTCCACATTATAGAGAAGAAAACATAGTACCTATATTGTAAACAATTTGTGTTACGATCTTCATGATGATGACTTGCATACTAGTTTCCATGGTAACGCCACTCCAAGGTCCCAGGTTCGATTTTCCGGCGGGTTAATTTGGAAATGTCTGGTACCGTCTTTGTTTCTGAATTTCATGACGCAAGTGCTTAAGTTACTTAACTTTGGATAAGAACAAAGTTATGTATTGTCGTATATTATTCATTGGAAATGGAATTTTCTTTCGAGTGGTTTTTTATTATTTTATTATCTTCATTATAAATATAACCAAAATGGACGTTTTTAAAATCTTGTTGAGTTATACGTCTCTTTTGCGTCTATCCTAGCTCTGGTTTCACTTAAATGTTCACCTGAACCACTCCATTGCATCTTAACTTAAAAATGCTCTGTTTCCTGATACTTCTATTTAAAATATGTAATAGTGCTTATAATAAAGATAAATTATTTATCTGTCATTCTCAGACTGACATAAGAAACATTGCAGATGAAAAGATATCACTATCAAAACAATATTGTCATGTTGAAATAAAGATAAGATAAAATGCTTTTTATTCAGTATGCGCATTTACAATGCATTTATTGAAATTCAACAACTTTGCCATGGCTTCGTATGTCCTATGATGGGAGACCTTTTACAAGAAACTCGGAAAGTACTGTCTTCTTTCTCTCTTTAATGTTACAGATTTTTGAAGTGAAAATTTCTTTAGCATCGTTGTGATTATAAAGTCGTTGAAACGAAAAAGCGACAGTAAAAAGAGACAGACACATAAATTCATAAGATTTAATGTAGGAGAAAATGAGATAGGAAGCATTATACAGTGATTCTTTTGTTCGTGGTATGTAGGTACTTTAGTTACCATAAGCCTGGTATCATTTATCGAAAATGTAAGCTCCAAGTCTGAATAAATCTACGTAATATATAAGAATAAAATGTAAGATATTTATCTAAGTTTGTACCACTATGTTCTAAAACCTACAATTATCCTTTTCCCGAAATTTTACATTCTTCATTATCTTGAAACCAATATTTTTAAAGGTTTCACTTCTACCACGTGTGAATTGCACACTTAACTAGCGGCCCGTCCTGGCTTCGCACGGGTGGACAAAATTCTTTAATTTTTTTATGTTATTAAATATTTTTCCATTAGCGCCATCTAGCGTCCGGTAGACGAACCACTTGCGGTTAACGCGTTGACGTTACCATAGGTAACGTCATTGATACAATGGAAAAAAAGCGGGGGAAAAAGAGCGGACAGACAAACACACAAACCACTGTAATCTTAGATTATAGATTAGGGATAGTTTTCTAGCGCTACTAAAAAAGGCATTGGAAAAATTTAGTTTACTAAATATTAATTAGCGGTGTAGTTAATAAAGTAAAGGCCATTAACTTCACGCCTTTTGGGCGTTTAAGTAATCAGCAATCAATTTCTCTGAAGGCAGTTTAGTTACATCGTCTGGCACCTTATTATAGAAGGCATTACATCTACCTTAAATGAGCCACCCGTTTTCTGCAATCTGTAGATTGAAGCAGTAAATTTATTTTTATTTTTAGTTT
This sequence comes from Calamotropha paludella, assembly GCA_927399485.1. Taxonomy (NCBI): domain Eukaryota; kingdom Metazoa; phylum Arthropoda; class Insecta; order Lepidoptera; family Crambidae; genus Calamotropha; species Calamotropha paludella. The sequence continues at coordinate 30,737,340 of OV656804.1, forward strand.
TAAACGAATCTTTTTAGTAAAATTGTTATATATTTTTTTATTACATAATATTTTTACCCATATATTAGGAAGACACAACAAGTATATCAATCTCCTTAAATAATTCTCAAAGCGAAGAGTACAGTTAAACTTGACAAATTATCTTAACTCTTTTCTTCATGGTGATCAGTAGAGCTAACCACCTATTTATTCGCTTGTTTTACTATAAAGCGACATCGGTTGACTACGACTGGTATAAATATATACGTCATTACCGTGTAACATTTGAACAGTGCCAATTGTCAGTGCTTTGACGGTCAGAAGGAGAACTAAACTTTTAATCGAAAGTTGGTGAAATTTAAATTCGTTGTTTTGTAAGTGTTATATTTCATAAGTAAGTTATTATTTACAAATATGAATTAGTTATATGCGCAAATTGTTGAAATACAATTAATTATGTATTATAAGTATAAATATTACAAATAAACATCAGAGGTTCTTGTCAATGACAGCTTATTTAAAGTGGTTAGCAGCGGTAACCACCGTACTGTAAAGGCATAATTTTTAATTACAAGTACATAGTATATTTTATATTGATTTGAGTTTTGGAGGTAATGAAAAGAAGAGCTTTATCAACCTGGGACATAGAAAATGCCTTATCGGAATATGTCGATATACCTACTGATGATGACAGCCATGCGGGTGGCGATGGTTCGGATATCGAAGATGAGCTCATCGTTAAAAGTCGAAGTACGACAACCGGAGAAATTTTCCTCGGAGAAGACTTACAAGGTACTTATCTACCTAGCTCTGAATTTGAATCCGATGATGACACACCACTAGCCAGATCATCTTCCTCTAAGCCGTTACTAGCGCCACAACCCGGACCATCTACAGCGCGGGCTGAAATACAGGTTCCAAAATGGAAAAAAATCATACTCAATTTTACCTCCTGTCGATTACGACCCCTCCACACATCACATACCTGGTTATTCTGGACAAAAGAGCTAGTTCAACTCATCACATTTCAGACTAACTTATATGCTGAAAAAAAAAGGAGGATCTTATAAGCCTGTTACAGAAGAAGAAATGGAAGTATTCATTGGTCTCAGTTATGGGAATAAAAAAAGAGCCCAAGTTACCGAGATTACTGGTCCTCTTTATCCGACTTACGAGACGAGTACATGTCGGCATTCATGCATTTATCAAGATTTTCTTGGATTCTAGGGAACCTTCATTTGAATGACAATAACTTGATTCCAAGTAGGATAGATCCTAATTATGACAAACTATACAAAATCAGGCCATTTATTGATAAAATTAGAGACTCATTCATAAAAAACTGCTACCCTACAATGAATATTGCTATAGATGAGTCAATGGTAAAATTCAAAGGAAGAAGTTCTCTCAAGCAGTACATGCCCAAAAAACCTACTAAACGCGGGTACAAAGTTTGGACTATGTGTGCACCCTAGATCAAAGATTACAATGACAATATGAACTTTGTTGATAAGTTTGATCAATTGAAGGGGAGCTACGCAATTGATAGAAAATCTAAAAAATGGTGGCACCGCTTATTCTTTAATTTTTTAGACTGCTCAGTGGTCAATGCATTTCTTCTGTACAAACACCTTCAAGAAGACCCTAACACATATCTCGACAAACTTTGTCTAAAAGATTTTAGACGTAGAGTTTATCAAGATATGTTGGTGCCTGCCTATGTAAGCAATAAAACGCTCATGAAAAACATGTCTAGAACCAATCCTCCATCACCAAATTTGGTGTCAATAAAAAAGCACAAACCTGAAGTTCCTCGATCTGTTCGCCTAGCTGTCGCAAATCATCAACCAGTCCGAGGAACTTCCATGCGTTGCAGCAGATGCAGCACAAAAAAGAGCCTGTGCGAACAATTTGGGGCTGCAAAGTATGCAAAGTTCCTTTATGCTACCGAGAGGGCAAATCTTGCTTTGAGGACCACCACAAACAGTAATTTATCTTTTGAGAAGTGATACGTAAGAGCTTTGTAATATCTTTTGTTTTAGTATGTAAGCATTTTTTGTTACTTGATCTGTGAAAAACGTGTAAAACTGTACTTACTAATAATAAAAAATTCTTAGTATATTTTCTTCACAGTGGTCACCCACAGTAACCACCCCATATCTGACCCCCCCATCAACCCACATATGAAAAATCGTCAAATCTACTTATAGTTAACCCTAAGTAATTAAGAATACACAAAAATATTAGTTTTACACTGAAAATAAAAATCTGTGCCGCAAAGAGTTAAAAGTATTTATTTAATATTAAACCTTTTGTGTTGACATTAGTGTTGAAATCACTTGAGGCAATTTGTCGTTCCTGGCAAATTCCTGGTAAATTAGTGATTTATTTAAATATAGAGACATGTTTTTTGACGTGATAACGATAACTTATAACTTATAAATCGATGAACGCCAGCTGCACGCACGAAAAAGTGTAACGTTCCGCCTGAGCCCAGCGTGCAAGCGAGAGCGCGGAACAAGCGATAGAGAGGCACGATCGGCCTAAGCGTGCGACTTGTGGAGCATCTATCGCTCTACCACTTTTAAAGTGAAAAGTTTTATGTGGTTTCCATTGTTTATTACATCAAATTAACGTTAATTTATCGAAAAAAAAATTACAATTAACTCCTTCTTTGTGTTATACAAAATAATCATAATTTAGTGATAATAATTCAATTCAATTCATAAAAATATGCAGTTATTCATCAATATTTTCTTATGACGCTATTACGTAAAATTATCGTCCGTAAACTGACTTTTTTAACTTTTACAACAGTTCATTTCTATAAGATATAAAATACGCGTGTAAAACAATATCGCCTCCGAGCCTAAGGGCACGGGGCTAGAAATATTGCATAGTGAATGCAAAAAAATAAATAAAAACATAAAAGTGTTCTTTTGTATTGATTTAATTAATATATTTCATTTATATGAAAAAAAAAATATTTATTTTTCATAACATTTCCCACAATCACACTAATTAGTCTAGCCTAAAGTTAGCTCTATATACGATATATAAATAGGTAGTACTAGCTGACCCTGTAACGCGTTGCTATGGTAACGTTAATTGATACAATGGAAAAAGAGCGGACAGACAAACACACAAACAACAAATTTGTGTTTTAGAGTATATACTAGCTGACCCGGTAACGCGTTGCTATGGTACGTTATTGATATAATGGAAAAAGAGCGGGAAAAAGAACGGACAGACAAACACACAAACAACAAATATGTGTTGTTAGATTATAGATTCATAGAAAAATATTTAAATATCCACCGACTCGAGTACAAATGTTCATTTGCCCCTTCCGGGATTAAAACAGTTTGTCTTCGAAGGTAACTGTCATTACCGTTCCGCCAAACTGCTCGTCAAATGTGTTTGTTCTGGTTGCCAATGTCGTCGATATGTTTTGCGTTAATAAATTATATGTTACGTATAACAAAAGATTTATATCTAGCTACACCCGGCATGCTTTACAATGCTTTTTTTTGCTGACCTTCCTCAGCATCTATTCAACAACCTAACAAATTGTCATCACAATTATGTGGTTGATATACTATTTTGTGATCCGTACCGCTAAAGAATGGAACTCTTTGCTTGAGTCTGTGTTTTCTGACAAATACAATTTAGGAGTCTTCGAGTCACGAGTGAAAAGGTATCTTCTAGGCAAGTCCGTCACATCCTAAATCGCATTATCACCATCAGACGACAAAAGCGATCAAGCGCTTACCTATTTGCTATAAAAAATGTGATCAATGGTTTCCGAACGTATAGGGAACAAAAGTACTAAAGAAAATTATATGATATTTTCTCATATATAACCTCCGTAGTCGAATCGAATAAAGCTTTTCATGGTGACGCTACTCTGAAGCCTTGGGTTCAATCCTCGGCCGGGTCAATGCAAAAACGAGCTTTTCTATATTGGCTCGAGTCTGGGTGTTGTGGTACCGTTGTTGTTTCTAAATTCCATAACACAAGTACTTTAGCTACTTAACTTGGATCGAGACCAATGTATTTAATCTTGTTTTTATATTTATTTACTAGCTGAACCAGTTACACGTAACTATATTATTAATTAAAATGAAACCTATCCTATGTCTTAAGTAGAAAGAAATCCAGCTAAATGAAAAAAAAAACTATCAAAATCGGTTAAGTACTTTTGGAGTTCATCGCGGTCAAACATTGTGACAAGGATTTTTTATATTTATTTCTTATATTGTGACTTTATATTTGAAAACCTCATTACCCAGCATGGACCATGGACCATTGTGGATCAGTAGGTATTTAATTAAAGAATCAATTTATAACTATCGTCAATCTATTTCTAAGAAACAGATTATGACGGGAATTATGGCAATATATATATGTTTTAAATGTTAATACAAAAAATCATCGTCAAGTTACAGATACCAACACCTCGTATTGGATAAAGATGATAGCAATTTGAAAGAGAGACGTGGGTTTGAGTCGCGCCTGAGGTAATTTTTTCTACTCCTTTTTTATTCTTAAGAGCTGTCACAATAAAAGGTTGCTGGTTTGATTAATGGTATCGTGCTGTCAATTAATTTTGACTGATTGTTATGATACATTATAGAAAGTTTATTTCAGTATTACGTTTTCAATGCTTGGCATTGAAATTGATCCAATTTTACTTTTGTTACGTCTATAAAAAAAATATATACTATTAGCGGCCCGTCCCGACTTCGCACGGGTGGACAAAATTCTTTAATTTTTTCTATTATTAAATATTTTTCCGTTAGCGCCATCTAGCGTCCGGTAGACGAACTACTTGCGGTTAACACATTGCTATGGTAACGTTATTGATACAATGGACAGACAAACACTCAAACCACTGTGATCTTAGATTATAGATTAACTAAAATGTATGCCAGTAATATTAGTGACGACCATTTGATGCAATGGTAGCGACGCTGCCTTTTGCACCAGTGGTCCTGAGTTCGAGTCCCAGATTGGCACATATGTTTGTGTACCCGAGTCATGGGGATCTGTATATTTTATAATATCTATGTATCATATATGTATATCTAACCGTTATCCTAGTATCCATAACAGAAGCCTTAGAGTGCTTACTTTGGGTTAGGCTTATTGTAAGAAATATTGTTATTATTATTGCATTGTGTTTATATCTCGTGCGAATAACCAGAGGTTTCTTAACAGGAAGTGCAAAGAGTGGCGTTAAAATAAATTGCGATGTTGAAAGAGATGTAAATGACTTCGGAAATCTTTCAGAGTCACGATTTGCATTTTTGCTGTCACGCAACTTAAGGTAATATTAATTAATATTATAAAAAAAACGAAAGGAATTAAGTATCTTTCGCGAAGGTTGCTTATGGGCGGATGAATCGAAATAAATTATTCTCTCGTGCTTTGGAAAAACAAACAGAGCATTAATTTTACCCAAATTTTCTATTATAAAAACTTAAATTTAAACTTAAACTGTTTCCATACTCAAAACTCATGACTCAAGTCAAATGGTCGTGTTCGTTATACATTAAAAAAAAGTTGAGAACATCGTAATCAAGAAATCAAACGAAAATAAAAGTTTCATGCGACAGAAAATCTAAAATAGTCATATTTAACTTAGCTATCAGTCCAAAAACTTATTATTTATAATACTAGCTGACCTTCACGTGTTATAAATGAAACCTATCCTATGTACTAAGTTAGAACAAATCGAGCAAATAAAATCATCCAGATCGGTTTAGTAGTTTCGGAGTTCATAGCGGTCAAAGACTGTGACAGGGAATTTTCATATATAATGATAAGACAGAGAGAGATTAGACTTTAGTTGTACGTCTCCCATATAATCTCTGGAGTAGAAAATCTATTCGAAAAATTCTTTCGTACATTATTTAAGATAAATATAGCTTTGTATTTTTAACGGTCTTTGTATTCAGGTTATAAATTCGACCCGTATGTGTATGTATGTAATGATTGTCAAAATTGCACAGTTTTTGTTTAAAGTAGTGTATACCAGCTTCTCAACATGGGTCCCAATTTCATAACTATAAGTCGGTTAGCAAAAAATATTTTTTAGTTTGTCTGAGTATAGTCCAATGTGCAAGTTTCATTTAAATTAATAATAATAATAATAATAATAATATAATAATAATCTTTATTTATAGAATAAGTTTTACAATCATAATGAAGTCGCTGACTCCGAACTAGGTTTAAAACCTGTATTTCGGAAATCAGTTCCCTTCTTCCTTAACCTATGTACAAAATAAACATACTTAACAGAAAGAAAACGTATTTTGTTTTTAAAGTTAGAGTAAAATGTGTGCGTGGTGTGTATGTGTGTGTGGTCGTGTCGTGAGTGTATGTGTGTGTGTGTGGTCGTATCGTGAGTGTATGTGTGTGTGTGGTCGTATCGTGAGTGTATGTGTGTTTGTCTTCTGTGTGTGCGTGTATGTGTGTGCACATGCGTGTGTGTCTATTTGAGGGGTTGTAGCAGTTCCTCCGTTTCTTTGTAATCTAAACTAGATAACCAACCAGAAACCATTATTTTGCATTCGCGTGAAGATAGTGGATACAAATTAAGGATTCTATTAGCTTTGTTATAAAGATATTTAGCTTTAAAATCACTATGTCGGCTTGCTAATGTAGTACGACATTTAGGTAAATTTATTACATTTTTGGACCTTCGTTGCGAAGAATAATTGGCTTTATCAAAAGAAGTATGCTGGTGCTGCCAGACAATACTACGCAATATATATAATTGACGCACTGTAAGTACAGAACTCTTTTTGTACAATTCCACAGTCGGACACCTGTAAGGACTAAAGGTCATAGTTTTTAGAAGTGATCGTTGGGCCCTTTCAGTTTGGATCATATGAGTCTTGCAGGCACCTCCCCAGATAACCACACAGTAGCTTAAAATAGATTGCACAAGTGAGATGTTTTTTGAGAGAATTGATTCAGTTTTTTGAGATAAAGACTTAAGAGTGTTTCAATCACTAAAAAAATGTGTCAAAGATTTAACAGTTAAATATAAAAATATATAATGAATGTTATTTCAATGTTTGCATGCATTTAGACTCTAGCTAAGTAATATCCTCAATATATCAATAATTGTCTTAGTTTACTGATATAAGAATAATGAAGAAAAAAAAGTAATATAATAAAATGTAATTTTTTCAATTAATAACTAAAAATGGAGAAATAAAAGTTAAATGTTTGTAAAACAAACATAAAAGGTTGATATGCCAACTTTTTTTAGGTCGGTGCGTGTATTAATATTTGGAAAAAACCGACTTCAATGTAAGGATATTTCTTTTTGATGTTTTTAAAATTTTCTAACTATGTATTATCTAAATAATTTACAGTTTTGAAGTCAGTTATTTTATATAACGATCGACGTCTGTTTGAAAGAAAGAAAGAACGAAAAAAAAGAAAGAAAAAACATTTATTGACACACACACACACAGAGAAAACAAGGATAGGAGAAAGAAATAAAAAATAAGGGACGAACGAAGTGAACAAAAGAAAAAAAAATATAATCTAATGTGTGGGGTCAACAAATACCCCGTCTCAGCATTTTACCTCTGTGTCATTCACAGCTGGGCAGAATAGACACAGAGACGCTGTTATTCTGACAGGGTTTAATGAGTGAAAAAGAAAAAAAGGCTTATAATAAACATCGCATATATACACACACACACAAATAAAAAAAAATAAAAAACTAGCAATCATATATCATACACACCGTATACACATATACAAATATAAAAATAAAAAAATTCGTACATATACCAGTTCACATACACAAATTAAATAAAAATATAAAATAAAACATATATTAATGCAAAATGAACCGTCGTTTAGGCGGCAGTGTGGTCGGATTCATTTGCCGTCGCAAATGTCATCTTGACATGACAGGAAAAAGAAAAAAAAAGAGATCAATTGCCACGTCAAAAATGTCACGCATATACCTCATGGTGAACGGTGTTTGGTGTAACGGTAGCGATCCTGCCTTTAGAGCCAGCGATCCAGGGTTCGAGTCCCGGAAGGAGCAGATGTTTGTGTGATGAATGTAAGCATTTGTACCTTTGTCATGGGTATTTATATATATTTCTATAAATATTTCTTATTCATGTATCATATATTTATTTATATTCGTTACCCTAGTTTCCATATCACAAGCCTTACAGAAAGCATTAACCACAACGCATTAACATCTGCGATTTGTTAAAGAAACGTAATGAAATTGATCCATTTTGTAAACGATTGATAACTGGTGATGAAAAATGGGTTGTTTACAACAATGTCAATCGGAAAAGATCGTGGAGCAAGCCAGGTGAACCAGCTCAAACAACATCAAAAGCTGATATTCATCAAAAGAAAGTTATAGTATCAGTTTGGTGGGATAACAAAGGAATTTGAACTTTTACCACCCAACCGAACGATCAATTCAGAAGTCTATATTGAACAACTTACAAAGTTGAACAATGCAGTTGAAGAAAAGCGGCCCGAATTGACAAATCGAAAAGGTGTTGTACTCCATCATGACAATGCAAGGTCACACACATCTTTGGTCACTCCGCAAAAATTATTGGAACTTGGTTGGGATGTTTTGCCACATCCACCATATAGTCCTGACCTTGCGCCATCTGATTACTTTTTATTTCGACCTTTGCAAAACTCCTTGAATGGTAAAAATTTCAATAATGATGATGATGTCAAATCGTACCTGGTTCAGTTTTTTGCTGATAAAAACCAGAATTTTTATGAACGTGGAATTATGATGCTACCTGAAAGCTAGCAAAAGGTCATGACATTGCTCAAAATGGGCAATACATTACAGAATAAAGTTATTTCGTTTCATTTTCTAAAAAAATCCGCATTTTCTTAGTTGCCGATCCATATAAAAATTCCTGATACAGTGTTTGACCGCGATGAACTCCGAAACTACCCAACCAATTTAGATGATTTTTTCTCATTTTGACTTAGGACATAGGATAGATTTCATTTTGATGTATAAACAAAAATTCGTTATTCATTGCAAATTGTAATAACTTAGCCACAGCAACGTGTGACCAGCTAGTTTTTATATATAGAAGAGTAAAAAAAGAATACGCCATCGTTTCATAAGTGTCAATCCACCAAGCAACCGTAAGCTTGCCCAACTCAAATATATTACACAACCGATATGTAATGACCATACATTTTCCACAATTTATCGTACAACAAATACGCACAAATATTTTCCATGAACTAAATTACTTGGCGACCACATACAGCCTTGCGGAGGCTCCGCTTAGCAATAATCTCGGCTTTGAGTATAAGATCCTACGCGAAGTAATTTGCGTTAGTTGAACAATGCGTTTGATTGACAGAAAACATTAGCTGAATATATATGATGATTCTCGTTATGATAGCTAGATTAATTAATCGAGGTGTTGTCGCATCCACTTGTCATTTTCACACCTAATCAAGTTATAGGGTTGCGAAAGAAATAGTTGTCGAAAGTAATGAATACATTTTTTCACAGGGGAAAAAAGCGAATCATGTGATGTTCGAAAATTCGAAATAGAGAACTTTGTTTGTTCTTACACTTTCGTGTTTTTTGACGAAATTAATTTTGAATATATTGAGTCTGATCAGATTTGTGTGATAATTACAAGCATTTTTATCTGAGTCAAGGATATTTATATAGAAAAAATCCCATTCACAATGTTTGACCGCGATGAACTCCGAAACTATTCAACTGATTTTGATGGATTTTTTGCGATTGCTCGATTTGTTACGACTAAGGACAGAGGAGAGTTTCCATTTTAATTTATAACTTTGTATATAAAAATTCCCTGTCACAGTGTTCGACCGCGACAATTTCGATTTTTTTTTTTCATTTTCCCAGATTTGTTCCGACCACGGGTTCCGACATAGGATAGGTTTCATTTTAATTTATAGCTAAAAATATTGCAAATTATAACAATAGAACCACTGAAACACGTGGTTGGGTCAGCTAGTATTTCTATTAATATTACACACACACACAGACACACTCATACACGCACACGCACACACACGCACGCGCACACACACACACACACATATATATCCGATACCCAAGTATTCATAAGACAAGCCTTATAGTGCTTACTTTAGGTAAGTGTGAGTGTAAGAAATATTACATTATTATAAAACTTAAATCAGTAGGCGTGGTAGTATCAGAACTCAATTATTAAACTAACTTTAGTATTATACTGATAAGTATATTACACTAAAGCGAACACTACTACTTGAAACTTAACTGCTAGAAGATAGTCTTGTCTGAGTTCTGGAAAAAGTTAACTCCCGCTTTTCCAATGGAGCTACCGAGAACTTGGTAGACTGATTAACCTTTAAAAGTGTTTGTCAAAATGAATACCAGCACCATCTCTTTATATGCTTGGTAACTATCTACAAGAATCACAAAGACATGTAATTTTTATTTGTCTAGTAAAAAATCTTTATTCATAATAATCCAGATGTCAAATGCTCACGTGAATAAGAAAAATAATGTGAGTACACGTTTGAAATATTGAAGAATTTGAACAATATTAGATCGGAAATTTTCTTCCCGCCATTTTCATTCATTTTAGGGTCGTGGAGTCTAATATTGATAGGTATAATTATTAAGAACCAAAAATTTAATATGAATAAAGGAAGAGGTTAGAGGTTCCTTAATTATTTTCTGTAGATACGACAACCAGTACGAGTATTGATAAAAACGAAAAGTGCTTGATTAATGCTAGTTATACAATTACAAGGAACATTAACAATCACAAAATGCTTTTTTGATTTTTATTTAAATTGGGTTAAGTCTTGATCCCAATCAAGCCCGGGGGCCAAGACAGGATCCACGATGGAACGAGCTAACTCCAAAGGTTCCTATTCACCCTGGCTTTAAAATGAAACGGGTTATAAGTACCTCGAAATATAGACGCAGGGAGGAAGTTCCACTCCTTTGCTGTGCACATCATGCAAGGTGTTAAGAACCGCTTAGTGCGACAGGTAGGAATAGCTACCAAGAAAGGGTGGTAGCCCGCAGTGCTTCTGTTCAGTATTCTGGTGCAACAAATTATATAATACAGTTATTTTTTATATTTTCATCTAAAAAAATATTGGAGCTACATTGCGCTCTTCCCGCATATATTTATTTATTTTTACGTTGCCGAATTGAAAAATGGCGCCTGTACCAGTTGCTGACAGTATCTACTTTCCGATTCATTTTATAATAAAAACAGTCATATAGGTAATCAATTAGCTAAATCATTCATTAATTAAATCACGTATTTTTCTCGTTGCGTATTCAGAGATTGAGGTATAGTATGGCAGCTTTACAGAAAGCTAAAATACTTGCCGTATAGTAAGAAAGTTCATGCAGATTGACGAACTACAACCCCACACCTGTTATCAAACATATCACCGAATCACTACACCTTGTAATATACTTGACCAAGCTCATAGTTAGATAGTAAACCAGCTTTATTTATTATACTGTGAAAAATATAAATAATAAATCTTTATTTTTTCGTCAGTAACTCTTAGTTTATGCCTTTTAAGTACTATTCTTAGCTAACTCAGTGTCAGATTGATGTCTGAAATAGGTAAAAAATAACCTTTAGCACAGGTCAACTGGCTCCGAGATGGCTCGGACTTTTTAGGCAATCGAAATTAAATTTAGATGGTATAACTAATTAAAATAACAACTAGGTACAGATTATATGCCTTTGTATATTATAAATACATAACTTATTTAGCGAGTTCTTATGCGTGTATGAGTTTGTGTGTGTGCGTTATGCGTACATGCGTGCGTTAGTGAGAGTGATATTATTTGGTATTGGTGATGGTATGAGGAATTGGGAAGGTAACTGTCTTTCTGGTACGTAAAGGAAATTTAGTATTGTCTTTATAATTCATGCACAAACGTTGACGATCCTTCTTCGTGGTCCAAGTAGTTATAAGCATGAAAGGTGATTTTTTCCGTCGAAGAAAGTTAATATTGAGAATTATTTTCGGTTACAAATTCAACGATTAACCTTCGCAAACATTATTTAACAGGTACAATCATTGACTACTTAAAGTTAACCTATTATGTGCTTATGTGTGCGTTATGTATGGTGACGACGTATAATATTGTAAATGTAAATGTCGTTACTTCTGTCAAAACTGACGAGTTTATTGCGCCCATTCTTCTTATCAGTTAAAAGACGTCCGAAGTGGGTGGTAGGTAAAGATTTTGGACGATTAAAAACAACTGATTTTGAAAGCATTTGAATAAAGTTTTTTTAATTATTTTATATGTGAAAGTATTTGGTATTGATTACGGTATGTGTCGGTACTAAATTTCTGATACGAAAGGAAATTGAATATAATGGCAAAGGAATCCTAGCCAGCCCTGAAATCTGTTAATGGCTGTAGGTGGCAAGGATAATATGAGCGAATAATCGACACGAGTTAATGCCGCATTGTTGGGTTTGTGGGCTAATAGCTCACGACGCGGCCTATGGCTTCTAATCAGTATCCTCTCACTAGGTCAAGTGTACACGCTCATGAAATGTGAAACAGTTTATTCTACTTATAATATATTAGCTTTTATTAACGGGTTCGTTCGCGTTCCTATCCTGGAATAACTATCAAAGATCATTTAAAAGTAAGTGTCATTCAAATGGACCGACAGATGGCGTTGAAATGCTTTTTCGTCGGACGAACATATATGCAACCAATTTTTAAGCCCTTCAAAAACAATAATGTTTCTTTTATATAGATTTTTAAACTATTTCATGTCTTCACTACATAGTATAAAACAAAGTCGCTTTCTCTATCCCTATATCCCTATGTATGCTTAAATCATTTTGATGCAGTTTTTTTTAATAGATAGAGTAATTCAAGAGGAAGGTTATAGGTATAATACATGCATAATATAGTAGGACATTGCATCCGTGCGAAGCCGGGGCGGCTCGCTAGTCTTTTATACTTTTGAAAATATTATATATGTTCAAAATTTCGTGATAATCGCTTGAGTATTTTACGCGTGAGTGATATCAAACAAACAAACTTTCAATTGCATTTATTATATTCATAAGGGTGTGCTTGATAGAGGATAGACGAAAACATTAATATGCAAGGAGAAAAGGATATGTATTTCTTACTAAACTGAGATCGACTTGGCAAACATTAGTAATTCTGGTTCCTGCACTAATTGTCCTGAGTTTTAATCATGGTAGTGGTAGGTAATAATAAATAAATGAATAAAATAAACTTTATTCACACACAGATGGGATACAGAAAAAGAAAAGTATACAAACAGGCGGGCTTATTACTAACCATCAATCTCTACTGCAACCTTTGGTGGAAAAAACTTGGTCTGCTTGTTTTAAAGTTGACATCTCAACTTATAGGTTTCGGCAATATTGTGTTTTATATACAAGTACCAAAGAGTTTAATATCCATTGTACTAGCTGATTAGTCTGACTAGTCGAATATTTATTATTTATTAATTTTTCGAACCTCATCGATGTACTACAGAGGTATACCTACTTATAACACAATCATTTGACTTTCTCTGTCCCTATATATATATATATATATATATATATATATATATATATATATATATGTGTCACGAGGGGTTAACGGATAATAATAATAATAATTGTTTTCAACGAAATAATTAAAATGTTGAAGTATTTGTTTATTTTTTTTAATTAGATATACTGCCAGTTGGAGTTAAAGCATCAAGAGTATTTTAAAGATGAGGAAATGTCTTGACATTATTAAAAATTTTTTTACGAAGTAAAATAGTAACAATAATTGATATTTCCTGTGAAACAACATAGGATGTGTTAAGATACAAAATATTAGAATTATTTATCATGTCTCTATTGAAAACTGGCTAATCAGCAGACATTTTTATAGTTCTTCTTCCGATATGAATTTTTAATAATATTTTAACGTTGGTTCATCTTCGCTTTTTTATCAGATATATTAAATTCGCCGGTCTATCTAGTAGAATAAACCTATTCTAGTTAACTATGTAATTTTTTGGTATTTTTCGTTATAACTATGATTTGAGAAAAAAAGTCACTATCAAAAAAATAATTTTATCAGTGTTTGAGATAAAATAAAACGACATTTCTTTAAGTATCTGTTGTTATTAATAATCCATACAATCCATTCTCTTCTCATGATTTTTTTTAGAATTTGAATCTAATCAATTTTACCATATTTTTACTAAGTAGGTAAGGCAAGTTAGTTACATGTTTAGGTATATTCAAAGGAAAAACACTGATCTCCCATTCTCGTGGACTAAGGAGTTTATAAAGCAGCTGCTATGAATAACTAAAAGTTTGTTCATAGTTCCCGTCAAAGAAAGTGAATAGTGAGCATTTTTTTCGGTTACCCATTCAACGATCGACCTTCACGAACATTACTTAACATTGAATTCATTAGCCCGTAATCTAACGCGTGACTAAGTATTTGCATTGTCTTGTTTTTGTTGAATTAATCCAAAAATAAATAATATCAACCATATAATCACATATGTGTAAAAAGTATTTCGTCCAAATATAATGTACACACATTTCCTCAACTAAATATATATGTATTATCAATATTATCGCAAGCAAACATTCACAGGGCAAATAAGAAATTGTACATCCACATTCGACCTTACCACGACTTACGTACACACGACATTGCCCAAAAAAACAGCAGAACGTACAGACAAGCATTCTTTGTATAAGTCTAGCCATTGACCTTCACAATGATAAACGACTTTTAGCTCATAAAAAACTTGGACCGGTGAATTTGCCTAACTTTTTGTTAGCTCTTCCAAGAAATCTAACCCTTAGGTATTACATTCCGATCTGGGATTGTTAGCCATAATTTTGGCGAGATAACAATCCGAGGAGGTTATGCGACTGTTACGTGTATTCTGTAGCTTTTTTATGTTAATTAATTAGTCTTTCTAGGAAAATGTGAAATTCCTAAACGAAAGAACTATTATCGGTGTTTTTGTGTTGCGTGTGGGCGTTGATATGCAGTGAGAAAGCTTATTTAAATTTGTCGTTCTCTGTATATTATTGCAATGTTTAAGTAACTTGCTTAAAACAGATACTTGTTGGCTTTGCTGTAATCAACGACGTAATGAAACCATAACACTACTATTATTACAAAATAATATTGTTTTTTTGTGGTTCATGTATGGTGACGACGTATAACATTGTAAATGTTGTTACTTCTGTTAAAGCTGACGAGTTTCTTGTACTCATTCGTCTCGTCGGCTAAAAGACGACCTGAATGGGTGGTACGTCAAAATGTTGGACGATACATAACAACTTATTTTAAGTGCATTTGAATAAAGTTATTTTTATTTTCAAAGAGAAACGATAGCCGTCAAATTTCTTACATAAAATACACTTCTTTGTCGATTGATATTATGTAAATGTACAATATTCGATGTCATAAGTTAGTTATGTAGAATATCGAGAGATGGCGTTGATACTCAGCGAAGGATTACTTAACAAATTCGTTTGATAAATTTCCCTTTTTAATTGTAATTGTTAACAATTATTAAAAAAATATATATATTCTTATACTTTACTATAATATAGCTAAAAATTATGCTTTAGAATAGTATTTTAATATTGTGTCTAAACTGTTATGCCGAATAAATAATATTTCTAACTAAGTACTATTAAGTTAAGTAAAAGTATTCAATGATAAGTTATGACAAATAATTTTATGCGAACAAATATGGATTTAGCGTTTAGCCATAATCACGGCATGCAGGGTTAGGAGTTACAGTAAAAGACTATAACTCTATAACTACTGCTGTACATTCAAGGTCTATGGGAGATGTTGACTATTTTATATCATAAGTGGTCTTTTAAGTCTTTTACATATAAATCAAAACTTTTTTTTGGTACTAACACAGGATTTTAACATATAATACAAAAACAGTCATAGTAAATACATAGATAAAAAACCAAACAAAATAAAATAATGATCAATAACCTAAACGATGAAAAACTTACATACTAGGTCCCACGTCGGTGTATTAAGTGTAAAATTGGTAATATTATAATTTGCCACACACCATATGGCCTTTATAAAATAAGTAGACACCACAAAAAGTGTCCAAAATCCAATATATTAATTGAATTAACACGATGTGTTGGAGTTTTGGACACTCTTTTTGGTTTGTACTTTAAAAATGAAGTATTTTTTATTAAAAAAACAGTGTTTCTAAGTTACAAAGGATAAATCATTATTGAATCGATCATTTTTAATATTATAACAAAACAACGAAATACCCACCAAAAATATCATTTAACCGTCATGGTTTTAATTCTGAATCGACCATCTGTTGATACTGTTATTAGTAAGGGGCTTATTTAATTATCAGTTCTAGTTTCGCAAGACGACATTGAGAAATATAGAGAAGTGGCACCACTCGGATGTTTATCGTATTTATCTGCCGACCTTACCTCAAATGACTGAATAATCTTACTTAGTTGTGCGTACTGTTTCGTGCTTTTCTCACGGTTACTGTGGCTCTGAGATAATTGGTGTTTCAAGTTTGTCCGAGACGAAATTACTGTGTATTAATTATATTTTATTTAAAGTAAATTTAAACAATACTAGTAAGGGGTATTAAGACGTTTTTTTAAGGAAAAATATCAATATAACATATAAATCATAGAAAAAATATTATGGTAATCAAAACTTAATTACAATTTGAAAAAAATGATTGCTTTAGACCACACGTCTGAAATAAAACTTCTGTAGCTCCATCTATATATACACAGATCAGCGTTGACAGATTTTTATGGCAAGTCGGGATTTTGAAACTTTTTGAGTGAAAAAAGCGGGATTCTTTCGTGGAAATTGGGACATAGTAAGAAATGCGTATAAAATCAGATGTTTTTAAATATTTATCTTTTTATTTGAGTTTTTATTATGTTTACATAGCCATACTAAAAAATATCCATCTTCGTCTTCTGAATAAAAAATAATAAAAAACGAAAATAAAAGTCTTAGAGTTATCCTCCGGCCGAGTTACACCCGAAAAGCGGGACATTTAGATTTGATTTAAACATCGGGACGTCCCGCCAAAATCGGGACGTTTGGCAACGCTGATACAGATATATACATATTAGAAATACGAAACGTAACTGGCTATGAGAGAAAGAAAATGTATTCTCGCACCTCTCTCTCTAGCCCCTACATTAATATACGAAACGTAACTCTCTTTGTTTCTATCTTCACTAACTTATATCTCCCTCACAACTTCCGTTCGCCTTGCCCGATCACACTTTTAGTTACGCTCTCGTCTCGCATTCAGCAGCTTACTTCCCAAGTCAAGCGTACGTAAATAATTTTTACTTCAAAACAGATAAAAGCTGTTTGTTTTTTTTAAATACTTTTCGCGTATCTCTCGTGTTTTAAATTTTATTCAATACTTTCTCCAATAGTACTTAAGGATGTAACAATAATATAGGTCAAGAGAACCCTTCACAACAATTTTAGATAAAATTTTAACTTTATATTACATACATACTTAAATTTAAATTTTAAGTATTAATTTATTAAAAGTATATATAATTTTATTTTTACTAGTATTATATTATTCTTATCATGTATATTTTAATCAGTAACCATTAATTTACAAATTTAGTTTAATATACGTATAATCGTAACTTCTAACTTTTCTCATTTGGTTATTCTTGGATGCTACAGACCCTAATGATGTCTTATCTATACCTCAATTGGATATTTAAAGATTTTTTTGAATGAAATAAAAGCAAGTTATGTTTGCAAGTTTTAAAAGTAATATTCATACAATGACAATGAAAAGGCATATCATCTTCTTCTATCTTCCATCTCAATACTGTCACGACGCTGGAATTCTCTAGAAACTCAGACTTTTCAAGACTTATAAGGGTTGATACCTTTTTTTGAAAAATGCAGTTAAAAAGTACACATTTAATTTTAATCATATGTTTTATTCTTCTTGCTCTTCGCTTTAGCCAGCAACGAATGCTTCACCGTGAAAGTTTTCCATATTTATTTTTATTTAAAAGCAGAAAATGAACACTTATATGGTATTAAGCGACAAATTATTGACAGTTGACGTTTTGTTGTCACGAATGTGTTTCGTTCTGAACAGTCAACAGTCATAGGAAATATAGAAGCGACAGTTGAATCACGGATAAAATAAAATAAATTTTTCATACCATAAGATAAATTGTTATAATAGAACCTTATATTACATTATATTTTCATACCATATTACAATATACTAGCTGACCCGGCCACGCATTGTTGTGTTATGAAACCTATTCTATATCCTAAGTGGGAACAAATCCCGCAAAATGAAAAAATAAATCATCAAAACCGGTTGGGTAGTTTCGGAGTTCATTGCGGTCAAACACTGTGTCACCTAATTTATATATTGTATATATAGACTAGCTGACCCGGCCACGCGTTGTTGTGTTATGAAACCTATTCTATATCCTAAGTGGGAACAAATCCCGCAAAATGAAAAAATAAATCATCAAAACCGGTTGGGTAGTTTCGGAGTTCATTGCGGTCAAACACTGTGTCACCTAATTTATATATTGTATATAAAGACTAGCTGACCCGGCCACGCGTTGTTGTGTTATGAAACCTATTCTATATCCTAAGTGGGAACAAATCCCGCAAAATGAAAAAATAAATCATCAAAACCGGTTGGGTAGGTTCGGAGTTCATTGCGGTCAAACACTGTGTCACCTAATTTATATATTGTATATATAGACTAGCTGACCCGGCCACGCGTTGTTGTGTTATGAAACCTATTCTATATCCTAAGTGGGAACAAATCCCGCAAAATGAAAAAATAAATCATCAAAACCGGTTGGGTAGTTTCGGAGTTCATTGCGGTCAAACACTGTGTCACCTAATTTATATATTGTATATATAGACTAGCTGACCCGGCCACGCGTTGTTGTGTTATGAAACCTATTCTATATCCTAAGTGGGAACAAATCCCGCAAAATGAAAAAATAAATCATCAAAACCGGTTGGGTAGTTTCGGAGTTCATTGCGGTCAAACACTGTGTCACCTAATTTATATATTGTATATATAGACTAGCTGACCCAGCCACGCGTTGCTGTGTTATAAATTAAAATAAAAACTATCCTATCTTTTCAGTTGGATCAAATTACACATAAATACCAACTTTCATTAATATCGGTTGAGTTGGTGAAGAGTTCACTGGGTACATACATTGTGACACTGGATTTTTATAGATTATAAGATAAGATATAGTATAATTATCTGAAATATAGTACGATATATTACGGATGGCAACACTAATATTACGTCAATCCTATAAACTTACTTCAGATCAGAGTAATATTAATATAAATACAATAAAAACTATAGAATATTTTTCAATTTAACTAAGGTTTTTGGCCTCTGATGACAAAATGCACAGATACATGTGAAAAGTTAACAAACCTTGCGGCATTGTATACGCGACCGCAAGCTTAGAAGTCAAGGTCACCAACCGCTGTATCAAATTGTAGTCAAATTTCATCACCATCAACAGAACTAGAACAATTTGATTCCATCTTTCTTCATCAACATAGCATATAATTACACAGGTCTGCAAAAAAACAAAAAAGTTCAGCTGCATGAGATATTTTTGCTGAATTATATGTTTTAAGGTACGCTGATTTCAAAAATGACTTCTATTACTCTCCATCACGTATAGTTTTTTTGCAAAATGATGACAAAATTTTGAGAAAAATCAACTATTTATTACAAACACACTGCATAATATTTATCACAACCTGTCAACCATTTGTTTTATTTAATTTATACATTAATTTATGTTTACTCTCTTTCCTTGTGAAACCTTTTTTTCTTTTTTTGTTGCTTCTCCGAACTCGTTTTTGGTTTCCTTCTTTGGTTTCTCGCTTAGGCATCCAACAGTAGTCCGCTAACATACTGACATCCAGTCTTCCATGGTAACGTCTATATCTATAACGTAACGTCTATAACGTCTATATCGCGTACATCTTGGTGAAATCTTTCCCATTGTTTTTCACTGTAGGCGCCCAAGATTTCATGAAAATAATATGGGAGTGTAAGAAGTGAACTTTTAACCTCATCTTGCACCCTTGAGCCTTATACGCAGCCAGCATGCGCTGTACAATACTTTTATATTCGGGATCCTTAATATTGCTCAAAAGCACTACATTTCCCATGCTTCTTTTTCGATTGATTCAGGAAAGTGGGATTCAGGAAGGAGGGAGGTGATCCAAGATCATCAAGTATTAATTTGAAGTAAGCAAAATATACCTTCTTCATAAAATCACTTAAACTTCTTTCACTGTATATTCACCACAAATATAACAGAAGCTGTCCAGAGAAATAACACAACCTCTATGAGCCATAACAATTATATAAAAACAAGAGCACAGTAGCGTTTGAATGCTGGATTTCAACTGAGTGTAGCAATATAGAGTCAATGGACTTAGTCTGTTAGAATAATGCAAATGCACGTTTGCACTTGCTTGCAATTGTTTACGTCCATATTATTTTGTCTTTATTCCTAGATAATTATACTATTAAGGTAAGTAATCCTAATGTTAATTAAATTTGAAGCTTAAAAAAAATTTAAACTAAACAAGAATTTACACAAAATAAAAATATAAAAATTAGTATTGTAAAAAAAATTGCTGTGATGGAATTTTTTTAATATTTTTTTCGGTTTTGGGACGTCAAAATCTATAAGAAAATGTATAAAAAACCCATGCAGTTTTTTCATTGCAGACCTGTGTTATTAGATCAGCGTCAACGGTGTGAAGTCAGCAGAGTAGTATATCACCAAACTTCACACTTAGGTAGCTAGCCTATGCATTTTATAGAATACGTTTCGGAGTATGTTTCGGAGTTTTGAACCTTATTCTATCATTCCCAGTTTTTTATCGGACAGCCAAACTTACAAAAAAGCGCCACCATTACATGGTTGATATGCCAAAGAGTCGAACTAAGCGTTTTGGATCCAATATTGTGGTACGTATCGCTAAGGAGTGGAACTCTACTTGAGTCTGTGTTTCCTGATAAATACAATTTAGGGATCTTCAAGTCACGAATGAATAGGCAAGCGCGTTACATCCTAGATCGCATCGTCACTTAGCATCAGGAAAGATAGCGGTCTTGCGCTTACCTGTTCACGATTTAAAAATATCTCCGACCCGCCTGCCAAGCGTTGTGAAAATATGATATAGTATGATAAAGATAATATGATTTTTATTTCATATCTATGCCTATGGCTTCATAAGTCTTACGCTGGGAGACCTTGTGCCAAGAAGAAACCGCAAGAAAGTTGGCAAGGGCAGTTTTTTTCTACTGAAATATGTATTGCAGGAATTTTGAATTAAGGAAACTTTTCTAGCGCTGCAAAAAAATCTACAAAATTTTAATTAGCAGTGTATTTATTAAAGGAAGGACCATTTGATCCTCGCCTTTTTTTTCCTTTAAATGATCAGCAATTTTGCAAAAGCCTTTGCTTATAGGTGTTATCAAAAACTTTTGTAAATTTCTCTTAAAACAGTTCAGTTAGATGGTGTAGCAACTTATTATAAAATGCAGTACTTCGAACCAAAAATGAGCCTCCTATTTTATACAATCTAAAGCTTGGAACATCAAGTTTATTTTTGTTTTTAGTATTGTTTAAACAGATGTTTCACGTATTAGTAAAGGTGTTATAATATTATTCATATACTTACATGATATTAAAATTTATATGTTACCAACTTGCTGTACTGGACACGATTCAGCGCAAAGCTGAGAAGCTCATTAGTGACAGTAAATTGGTGAAGAGCAAGCTTCACACTTCCGCAAAGTTACCTGTCTGTCGGTCTTCTACAGAATGTATTTTGGAGAAAGTGCTCAGGAGCTGCATGTGCTCATATCGCCATCTCCCTTTTTCTATCGGAAATCCAGACGAACTGCGAGCTACTACCTTTTCTTTCTACCACCTATTCCTACCTGTCGCACCAAGATCTTCTCAACATCTTTTATGATGCGCACAGCAAAGCAGTGGAACTCTCTCCCTGTACTTCTAACCCGTCCATTTTTAAAGTCAGGCACCTTCTAGGTTAGCTGTTTCATCGTGGATCCTGTCTTGGCCCCCGCGCTTGATTGGGATCAAGAGCGAACTCATTCAAAATAAAAATAAATGAAAGACTGGGAAGACACAAGTATAGCATTGTCCTTAAAGAATTCTCAAAGAGAATATTTATACGACAAGTTACAAATAGTATGGTCAGCTTTTTTGCATTGTTGCAAAGCTATGATGTCACGGTAGTGAGTAAAGAATTGTCCCTATTGTGATTTATATTAAGATATTCAAAGTAACAGTCGTGGAAATGGCTTTGAAACTGACGTAACCTGTCGAAACCAGATTTAGCCGGATCCCACATGTGAAGGGTGTCGACAGTCAAACAGATGCTATCTCATACGCGCAGTCAATCACGACTCTTAAGAATTTTAATAGAAGTAATGATAGCGAAGTACAAACACAACCTTATTAACACGATCCCTTTATCAAAACAGCATTCAAAGAACAGTGTGCCTTCGTAAATTGGTTGAACGACGACCGGTTTATGGAGATACCGGTTTCTTATACTTATTTGTTGAGTTGTGTAGATCTTTCTATTTTGGATACTGATTGAAACTAAGATTGACTAGTTAGCCTTGTGATATGGTTGATAAAAAGCAGGTGGGAACATTTCCTCGTTGGTTCTTCTGTATATATTAAGTTTTAAGATTTGTATTTTTATTTCTTGGTTCTCTAATTATTTTATATCCACCAAAAAAGATTTATATTTACATTTGTCCTCTCAATATACGTATTCATTCTCCTATCCTATTTGTTGCAGATGCACGGCACGTCTGCCATCACTTTTTTACGTGTGGCATTAGGCACGGGAGCCGTATCATTTTTAAATTGATGATAACTCCTTCAAATTAAGTTTTAGGGAAATCTACCCAGGATAAAACAATCTTCATTTTTAACGTAAATCAAGCTTGTAGCATTTGTTTCCGGTAATTGTATGTCGCAACGAATCGGATTATCATTTGGTCTTTATTTATTTTTTCACCCAAGGTTGGTGGAAGAAATTGCTGTTTAGCAATAAGGCTATAAACTTTTATTTATTGTACTTTAATTGTAGAGAACCTTATCTGTGTGCGCAATAAAGCGTAATTTATTATTATTAATAATAATAAAAAATACTTTTATGTGGTTGCATTTGCAGACTTAAAATATATATAATATCAAACATATGCTACCGAAATTTTCGAAATCTATTGGGACCAGTAGTCGCAACCATGAACAACGACGGGATGGCCAAAAGGCGTCGTTTCGGATGGGGACCCTTTCGTACATAACGGAATCCCCCTAGGCTGGTAAGGCTGTGCAACAATGGTTCGTCCCACCTGACCCTTTAGAGAAGGAGTCATCTATAAGTTGCGTCACACGTTAAAGGGGGGGAGGGGGGGCAGGGTATGATAAGGGGTAGGGTAAGTAATACTGAAACGCTAAATTTATATGTGAATAAAACTCTCTAAAATTTACGAACTTGATCTACATTTTATACTTTAGCACATAAAAAATGAAAAATAGAAAAATGTGCGACGTCACATCAGCGGGAGGATGTTCTAATTATGTGACCACCAATGACGGGGGAGGGGTTGACGTAATTTTTGGATGGCGCCCAATTTGCAATTTTTCTGCTAAAAACTTGTTAATATAGAATATTATAATAAGCAAAGGTGTATGGAACTAACAGCATTGCTGTTTTTAGTAATCTACAATGTATATTTTTAATTAAATTTCAATTACAACTTAAATGTAGTTTCAAGATGATAACTTATTGAAACGATCCTTTGCTGGTACATTGACAAATTGCAGGCGTGGTCGGTTGGTTATAGTGTGGACCTGGTCATATTATCATCAACCTATTAGTGTAATTATAAACTAGGTGGGAATCCTACCTTCCCTAATTGGAGCGGAGTGAGCGAAGCTCCCATGGATCAGCTTCAATGGCGCAATGTCTGTTACGCCAAACCTTCCGGAGTTCTTAACCGATTTTAATATTTTTTGTGTGAAATCGAATCAACAGGCTTGGGACCAGATTGTGACGGAGTTTAAAATTCGCAATAATTCGCAAAAAAAAATCTTGTTTTGGGTATTACGCTCCGCTCCAATATATGGTGCTAGCGTAGCTTGATGCTTAGCGATTGAATCGCCCAGTAATTAAAGAACTTTTGTTATTAGGGAATTATTTTACTATTTTATTCTCATTTAAAGGTTTATCGTTGGAAAAACATAAAAACTGATAAATTTAACTTTAAAGCTATTCAATAACATCTCAATAGCAGTAAGTACCCTTAACCGACAAGCTTGTATTGTCCCCGGCAAATAAGTTGAACATGATTTTGAAATCACGTGACATGCGCAGTAGTGAATAATGTACCTAAACTTGCTACTGCGCATGTCACGTGATTTCAAAATCATGTTCAACTTATTTGCCGGAGACTATATGAAAGGTCTGATGAGAGTTGAAGAAGCGAGAGATGTATGTCAGGATTCTGGAAATTGGAAATCTGTGATTTCCGCCTACCCCTGCGAAAAATTGGCTTGATTATATGTATGTAGGTAAATAACATCTTGTTCTCATAATTTTGAATTATTAGTACATACTAGCGGCCCATCCCCTCAACGCACGGGTGGACAAAATGCTTTATTTTTTCTATTATTAAATATTTTTTAGATCTAGCGTCCGGAAGACGAACTACTTGCGGTTACCGCGTTGCTATGGTAACGTTATTGATACAATGGTAAAAGAGCGGGGAAAAGAGCGGACAGACAAACACACAAACCACTGTGATCTTAGATTATAGATTAATAGTAGCTGTTTTTATTTTAATGACAAATCTCTTAATTTATTTGTTTCAAAGCTGTTAAAGTGACATATAAAATTAATGCTCTTGAGTAAAATACAGTATCTTTATTAAGTTATATTCTAATAGTAATTTCAATTTACCCAAAGAAGGTGGCATTGCGTTTTTTTCGGATTTCAGATACTTAATGTTTAAATCTGCACCGGCAGATGTTCAGTTCAGAGACACTTTACTAAACATAAACAAACAAATCTTATAAAAAAAATTTACCTATATTTTTTTAATAAATATTAAATAAATAAATAATAATTGTAACTTTACCAAAATTATTTGCAAGCCAGGTCGTGGCAGAATATTACACATTTTTTAAGAAATTTTCTAATTAGCATTACATTTGGTGTATATTATTATTTTGATTTACATATGTTATAATTACCAAAAGAACTAATTTTGAGTATAGGTATAGCTTGTCGTGAAAACAGTTTATTATTAAATTATTATAAAGAGTTTAAAAAAAGTAATAAGTAATTCAATCAGGTGTATCCACAATATGATTATCTATTATTTCTCATGCGTTCTCATACATTATGCACATAGACCTACCGCAGTATGCATAAATGCAGTAGGCAAACGTTGTGAGTGATGCAATAGGTCGCCATGCTCCTAAGTAAATGAATACATTTGATTTGATCCAGCTAATTTTGCGAAACTACAACCATTTTCTTAGCCCAAGAGTATTATATTTTAGGTTTGGAACGACGCGTAGCGACATCTCACGGCTTTATGCGAATTTAAAGCGCGCTTGTAGTTTGTGTTGCTTTTGAAATCTGCCACGCATCGTGCATTTTGCAGTGCCATCTAGAGTGATGGGATGAATACGTGTGAACTAACGTGCTAATTCAATTTGGGTAGTTAGTTACAATTTACTTTTACAGAGGTCGCTCTTACTCGAAATACTATTTGGGAATTAATAGTGTGTAGATATTGGACACCATGATGCATCCACAAAATATATACAGTATGAATGAATGAATATATTTTATTGTACTGTATGTACACAGATATTACAAAATAAAAATCATACAATAAATGGTACAATCGGTAGCCTTATCGCGAAAAGAAATATTTTCATTACATTATTAATACGTTTTTCCAAGTTATAAAAGTGTACACGACTATTTTCTCTAGAAGTTTATTTTTGATATAATTTAATGAATCATCTAAAATAATATATGAACTCTTATGTATTATTTGCAGTTGATATTTCATTGCTTTCATATTGAAAAATTACATTAATTTAAATGAAAACCTAATGTTTTGTTTAATAACATAATTAGTTAACAATTCTGTCAAATTTTCACCCGCCTCAAGAAGATTTATCGAAAAATTTTTTTTCTTATAATGGTACAAATAAAGAATTCGTAACTCAGTTAAAACTTTTGGGCTTGGTCAAGTGTTGGAAAGCTCACGTAACTACCAACCATAGTAAAGAAACCTTAACATTGAAATAAAATATTTTTTTATGATACTGCAGGAAGTATTTGCTTACTTCCCTTTCGTTTGACTAAGCTATGAGATAATAGTATGGAGTATTTCGATCTTATTTTCACATCCCAAAAGAAACTTATTAGGTAGAACTTATTCATTATATACCTACATTCACACAAATAAGCCCAGCCCAATGTAAGCACTGTAAGGCTTGTGTTATTGATAACTTAAAAATATTCATTTTAACGATACTATTTTTTCGAAGATCGTTTGGTGCAACGGTAGCGATCCTGCCTTTCGCACGGTCCTGGGTTCGTGTCCCAGAAGGGGCAAATGTTTGTGCTATGAATTCGAGCATTTGTACCTGAGTATGAGTATTTCTATGAATATAACCTATCTATGTATCATATATGTATGTTTATCCGTTACCCCAGTATCCATAACACAGGAATTACAGTGGTTACTAAGGTAAAGGATAAACATACATATATGATACATAGATATATAACATTCAGAGAAATATATATACCCATGACTCAGGTACAAATGGTAGTATTTATCACACAAACATCTGCCCCTTCCGGGATTCGAACCCAGGACCGCCGGTGCTTAAGGTATCCGTAACACAAGCCTTATAGAGTTTACTTTTACTTACTTAAGGCTAGGCTAATTGGTGTGAATGTAAGAAATATTATTGTTATTACTAGCTGACCCGGTAACGCGTTGCTATGGTAACTTTAATTGATATAATGGAAAAGGAGCGAGGAAAAGAGCGGACAGACAAACACACAAACAACAAATTTGTGTTCTTAGAGTATATATTTACGGCCGTTTGGTGCAACAACAGTAGCGATCCTGCCTTTCGCACCGACGGCTTGGGTTCGTGTCCCAGAAGGGGTAAATGTTTGTGTGATGATTATGAGCATGTAACTAAGTCATGGGTATTTATATATATATATATATATATCTCTCTCTCTAAATATAACTTGTCTATGTATTATATATGTGAGGGGTCTAAATGCATATCTGCCTCTATCCGCTTTTTCGAAATATTCACTTTTTCTTTACCCAAATTAAAATTATGTTAGTTAGGTTAATTGAGAATAGTTGTTTTTCTAACTAATATTTGATTTGATTACAAAATAATGGCCAATACGAACAGAAAATTAAATTAAAAATGGATAGAGTCAATTATGCACTTAAACAATGGATAGAGGCAGTTTTGAATTTTATTCATGAGGATAAAGGCATTTTTGCAATCCATATTTTAAAGGAAAGTATTATGCAAAAACCAACCATGGCCGACATGACTGTAGTACCTATGTAGTATGTGTATTATCCAACATGATAAAAATAAAATGCTCAATGTATGTTTTAATCTATATTTATTTATAATAGTAAAAAAATTAAATGCTGACGCCAACTTCTGCCATATATTCACATGGTTCAGATTCGTCAGGGGGTCCAGAGTCTGAGGGGTTTTCTAAAATATTCATATAATAGGAAAGAATAGTGTTCCCGTAGTCATTTTTCCAGTTTTCACCAAAATGTTTGGTAAGTAGGGTATTGACGTCTGCAAGTTTGGCATTGCTAATATTTACTTTGTTTATGGGAATATCCCTTAATGCAAATTCATCCATGAAGACACCACGTTTCATCACACTTTTGGATACCTACACCAATATCTGTTTTATAATGTATTTCACCGCGCAATAGAAATCTATGTGGATTATTTTTAACTCTTTTGAGATAGTATCTTTTACAATTTGCAAACTTAAAATGGTACTGTGCAGGAGGTTTCATCACATTTTGTCCATATGACTTAAAATCTTTCACCTGAAACAAATAAATCAAAACTAAGTACCTATAGTAAAGAAAAACTTGAATAAATAACTGAACTGGAACGTGAAAAATCGCCGAAAGAACTTACTTGGCAGTCATATCCCAATTTAAGTACTTTTCCATGATTTGCGTAAATATCAAGATATTCTAATGGCTGTATAATTGTTTCTATGTTTTTAATTTTCTTCTCAATGTGTCCAAATACTCTATCAGCAGGCATAAACGAATGGCCTGGGACAGGAAAGATTAACTCTACAGTTTTTACTGTTTTTGGTGCACAAACGGTCAACCAATGAGCACACATAGCTAGCAAGGTACTATTCTTGTTCTGTGATCCGCAGCCATCAGCCATTAGTCTTACTTTGTTAATGTTGGACATATCCACTAAAGCTGTTAACTGATGAAAAACGGCTGATGCTATCTCATTTGAAGACTTTGAATGCGTATTTTCAGTCCATGCATAACAGTTCACATTTTCTTTAGAAATATTGCTTGTACTATTGCCCGTGACAATCGTGAAATTGTACATATAAAGTTGCCGACTGTAATAAGCAATTTGGTCCAGCACTTTAGGCAGAACCTGGTTTTTTTGACAATCGAAGGACAT
Source organism: Calamotropha paludella (assembly GCA_927399485.1). Classification (NCBI taxonomy): domain Eukaryota; kingdom Metazoa; phylum Arthropoda; class Insecta; order Lepidoptera; family Crambidae; genus Calamotropha; species Calamotropha paludella. Next base: position 30,766,271 of record OV656804.1, read on the forward strand.
AGTTAGCATGTTTTCTTTCTGCTCTCGCAAATACTCGTAAAAGCATTTAGCTTTCAGCTTATGAATTCGCAAATCTGCCATGTGCCTAATTTTTTCAGGTTCATTATCTTTTGCTTGTTTTATTTTTTCTTGTAAATCTGTACATTTACTGCATACATCTACCCGTGGTGCTTTAAAACCAATATTGTAATTTTTATTAAAAATATTCCGAAAAAAACATTCTTTTACTTCAAGATTTGCATTGCTCTTGTATTTCTTTTGATACATTCGCCACATTTTTTTGATGTTAAGGTCTGCAGATACGTATCTCCTTTCTGAACTTGCTGAACGGCAGTAATGCGTCTCGATGCATTTAAAGCTCTCTATAAGATGCATTACATTCAGCTTTCGAGACAATTTTTTTTTGAAAATTCGATCTCCACCTCTATGATCTTCAGGAAGTAGTCCAGTAGTCAAAAACTTCTTCGAAATAGATCTTATTCTATGTACACCTATTCCAAGAATCTTTAAAAATACGGCTTGGCAAAATCTTATTAATTTGAATGGCTTAGTATAAGTTTTGATGAACATAGCAGTAAAAGTTTCTGAATTCTTGCGTTATGTAACCTTGCGTCTGCCTATACCTGGGGTTGTGACTTTTAAATATTTTAAAATAAAATTATCTTGGTGCCTTTTCTCTTGTTTCTCATAAAACGCAGAATGAAATTTTCTAACATCTTGAGGGTTCAGTTCGTTACATTTAAAAACTCTGTTTTTTATGTTTGCATTTACCGATAATAGTGTTCAAATCTGGCAAGTGCTTCGATGCATATCTGTTGACAAATAAAAAAATTACCAATATTTTTTTGCTACATAAAACTCCTATCAACTCCTTCAATAAGTAGTACCTGGTGACCAAGCCCTGCTCTGGAAAGCTATTTTTATGTAAAACATTTAGCTAGAGGCAATATTTGTGCCAATAAATAATTACCTAAAAACCGATTAAAAATATTATCATACTCATACTGTTAAAGACTCTCTCTACTCTACCTTCCCGATGGATGGGGAGAAAGAAACGCCCGTAACTCAGCTTTATATTTTTGGTCACCCATCCAATTATTAGCTATTGAGAATTTTGCTCAACATCCGTTCTTTAAGCCGGGATTGCTATCTACTGCGTCGCGGAGGTATTAAAAAAATATTGAAAAAAAATAAGTGTAAAAATTTAAATTACAAAATGTTTTCCTATTCTCTCAAATTACATACTTAATTAATGGTCACCTACTATATCTTATAATAAACTAGTTGACACAACAATATCAAACTAAAAACTTATCACGAAAAATTAACCCTAAAATATTTATATACACATTCACAAAAAGAATATGTCATCCAAAATTCCAATTTGGGGCATGGTACCCAGAACACTGGCAGCATTACCTCGCTGAATTTCTAATCTGATTCTCTGCGCGAAATAGCTGCCAGCCCTCCGAAGAGAGAATTAGTCGATTCGACATTAAAAAAAGTAAAAATTTAATATGTTTTAAACAAAAAACAAACGCTAAGAAAAAAAATAGCAAAAAAGGAAACAAAAACTATAAATAAAAATAATTAGGCCGTGGTCTAGAATCGATGTCCGTAGCGTTAAACCTAACGTCTGTACTGATTCTGTCAAATGAAACATAGTTAGACATCTCAAATTACTAATCTTATTCAGCAGCTAAAACAACCACTCCAAAAATCGTAAAAAAACAAGAAAACGATTTTTGCCGGTTATGAGACCTATCTAGATAGATTTTTTTTCGCCGTAAGCACATGATTTGATAATTTTAGCAAAATCGATCGAGCAGTTTTCGAAAACGCTCTGGCAATTTAAAACACGATCTATTGAAAGATAGATGAATATTGACGCCTGCTATTGACGAGTGTTTGTCCCTTCCGGGATTCGAACCCAGGACCTACGGATGCGAAAGGCAGGATCGTTAATGCTGCTCAAAAAGGTCGTTTGTGATATAAAGTTTATTATTAGAATACAAACAATTAAGTTTTAGTTTGCTCATAGAAGATTCCAATGAAGTTTCACATCTAGCGAGGTAATACAATGAAATGAACGTCTGACATTTGAGTAATATAAGCTCCGCGTTAGCAGAGCATCAAAAAATTGCGTAAGACTCATTTGAGTGTTCCCCTCCACGGAAATCTTTAGTAAAAGGCGAAAGATTTATACGTTTTGAAGGGAAACCAGAGTTATCACAAACTTGGCCTCCACGATACTATATGTAGTGGTTGACGTGAAACGATAGCGTGATTCTACGGACTACAGCGCCATCTAGTACAATTTTCTGAACTATTTGATTCTACAATGCTCGTTGGCTACAATGTCGCTTATTGTTTTGCTTGCATACGTTATTTTTTAAATTATATTAATGATCTACCAAATATTGTTTCGCACAAAACAATCCTATTCGCGGATGATGTATCGATTATAATTACAACTGATAAAGGATCCTCGCTTGACAGACATAATCTTGATATTCATAATACATTGACATTGCTTAATAGATGGTTGACCAATAATTATTTTAAAATTAATCTGACAAAAAGAAATTTAATTAATTTTAATAACATTAAATTCTGGCATGTTAGTATAAATTATAATGATCAATTAATCAAATGTAGAAATGAGGTATCATTCTTAGGTATAACACTAGACTCAAAATTAAATTGGCACGTACATGCAGACAAAGTCCGAAAGAAAGTAAATTAATTTTCATATGCCTTATATAAACTAAGGAAAATAGCGAGTAGAGAGGCATCCATAGTTGCATATTATGCATACATAGAATCGATACTTCGATACGGTGTCATATTATGGGGAAATAGTGCCCGTGCTAAACAAGTTTTTATTGGATATAAAATACGTGTGTAAAAAACAACTACGCCTCCGAGCCCTCAGGTGGGAAGGTAAGAGGGATAGAAAAGTAAGTAATAAAATAATCCAGGTCAGTCGGTGATGCTTAATAAAAATAAATATACTATGAACATATACAAATATTATATATATATATATATATATATATATATATATATATATATATATATATATATAATATTTATTATTACCAATTATATCAAAATGGAAGACCTATTAGCAAACCAGTGCCAAATTTATGGAGCTATGGAAAAGCTCCTGAGTAATTTTAAAAGTGACTGTGCCGATAGAAAGATTTCTGATTATATAAAGAAAAAGGGAAATCTTTGAGATGATTATTGGAAAGAATTTTAGAAAAATCATTAATAATTGTGTAACATCGGTGACGAGTCGCATGATAACTTTACGGGCAATCATTATCAAAAAGCTCATGATTTTTATACGTCCACTAGAGACTTTATCTTAAATAAGCAATTTCTAGACGATAAGAATTTGTAAACTAAATATTTACTCTAAGTAAATAGAAAACTTTGTCAATGTATTTTCAAAATATTTGCTCTATCTTATTCAAGGTCTAAATTGTACTTTCAATTTTGTAAGAATTTGGCAACATGTAAAATAAAAACATGGTACACAGCAATGTGTTGTTGTGTTTGTAATAAAATTATTGTCACGAAATAACGCGCAATATGCTGGTTTTGTTCATAAAATCAGTTTTGCACACTGGAACTCGCGTTGCAAGTTGAAAATAAAAATAATCCTTAGATTTCAACGTGTGGTACAAGTTATAAACTCAATGCCATTTTTTCGAATGCCTCTCAAGAGTAGCTAAAAACTATTTTTTCAAATTAATAAATTCTATCACTCTTGATCGACTATTTACTACGACTTCGACGACCGTTTGATGCAACTGTTGCGAGCTTGTCTTCTACACCGACTTTCCTAGGCTCGAGTTCCGGAAGGGGCAAAAATATGTGTGATGAATACGTGCATTTATACCTGAGTCATGGGAATTCATACATATATTTCTATAAATATCAAATATCTATGTATCATATATGTATGTCCATCCGTTACCCTAGTACCCATTACACAAGCCATAAAGTGCTTACTTTGGTCTGGGCTAATTCTTTTTATAATAAAAAATATTATTTTTATTTATAATTGATAAATATTGAAACGCTGTACAAATTCACGAATTAAACTCGTACCTTCCATCACTGTAACATTGGGTACTCCTACAAAATTATTGGACGTTTTATTTTATAGCGAAACTGTCTCAATTTATAGTTTTTTATTCATGTTTCATTTATGAAATAAATTTAGCGTTAAAAAGGACAATTTGCTGTTAATAATAATTTTGTGTTTTTTGTAATATTTTGAATAATAATAATAATTTTCTTCATTTCTTCTTTTACACAGAATTATCAGTTACAATTTATTACTTAATCTAAAAATAATTGCGAATTATATTAAATCGTAATAGCACTTTTTACAGACTAACAATTAAGCTTTTGTAAAGCGAATAAAACATGTCGTATTACTATCTCTGATCTGTTTGTAAAAGTTAAAATAACTATATTAAAAATCAAAAGCAGCTACAACAAAGCGAAGTGGTTCCAATTTGGCTGCGTTTGCCACTATTTTTAAAATGCCTAGAAGATTCTCTTTATCTTTCGAATTTCCTACCCACTTTTCAGATTTTTATCCAGATTCCTATATGGATTTAATAGTTAAAGCAAGTGTTTTAATAAATATAATTTTAGTTTCGTATTTATTACTTTAAGCTTTGAATCAGTTCACATTACGATGTTTTTTTTATTTAAATAAAAGATGTTGACATTCAATACAGTTAATAAATTAAATAATAGTGGATGCAGTAGTATACTTACTAAAAAATATAATCCAATTTATAAGATGTTGTCTAATTCTGTCTCATTTAAATATAGTTCTATCGCAATGTTTTCGACAACAGTCAACCATCAAAAAGGTACGTGATAAAGAGGCCTATCTTTCATAACTTGTCCCACAAGCACAAACGGTTTAAGCCGTAGTCCGCTACCGCAGTTTCATAACCTGGGATAATAAACTAAAAGCCTTTGAAACAGGCCACAAAGAAAGCTTATTGCATTAAAATTTCTTCATAGAACCGGCGCAATAACGGCACTTAGCTTTGGCAATCTGCTAGTACTTCCGACTCGGGCATAGACAATTTTTTATCATTACGCGAATAACCGTAAACCTGGATAAACAGTCTCACTGAGAAGAAATGTAGAGACTGTGACTGTATGTGACTGTGACACACTAAACTATAATTTGCTTTTTTGTCATAACTTAATAAGATCTATCCTATGTCCTAAGTTGAAAAAAAAAACATCAAAATCGGTTAAATAGTTTCCTGAGTTCATCGCGATCAAACACTGTGACTGCGAATTTTGATATATAGATATTTCTACCATTACTATAATAAACTCAAATCAAAAATTTGTAATTTCTGTTTTTATAACTAGAACAGACATAAAGATATATCTAAGATCGATTATCTCTAAAATCAATCACAACTTATATTATAAAGACAACCAAACCCAAGATTAAAAATAAAGTGGTGTCTATTACATTGGCATAAGGTTGGTCGAAACATTAACGTACGTATATAAAACTATGCAAATAACTTTATTTAAATGCACTTAAAATAAGTTGTTTTCATTCGTCCAATTTTTTTCACCTACCACCCATTAAGGACGTCTTTTAACTGACAAGAAGAATGGGCGAAAGAAACTCGTCAGCTTTAACAGAAGTAACGACATTTACAATATTATACGTCATCACCATACATAATTCATAAAAAACGGATGTTTTTTCACTTATAAACACATAATTACTAAAACATGTCACAATATATCTTCACATAAAGTGTATTCTTATACAAGGAATAAACCAATTTAAATTTCTATCAAAGCCCCTCAGAAATGAAAGGAATTTGATTTTTTTTAAAGGAAATATTAACAGTCTTTGATAAATGAATTTACTGGCGATTTAACATTCAATTCCCCCTCGTTTTTAAACGAAAAATCGTTTCTGAACGACATCTTAAGATGAAAGAAGGCGCCTACTTGAGAGGGGACATTCGGTTAGACTTGAGGTTGAGTATGATTGGAATAATATTTACTAGAGAAGACCTCGAGAACACAGTGGTTAGCAATGACTTGCCATTTAAAACACGATCTATTGAAAGGTAGATGAATATGGACGAGTGTTTGAACCTTCCGGGATTCGAACCCAGGACCTACGGACGGATACGAAAGGCAGGATTGCTACTGCTGCACTAAACGGTCGTTTTTATTTGTGATATAAAGTTTATTATTAGAACACAAACAATTAAGATTTAATTTGCTCATAGAAGATTCCAATTAAGTTTCACATTTGGTGAGCTAATACTACGATCAGATATAACGTATTATAAGCTCCGCGTTAGCAGAGCATCAAAAAATTGCGTAAGACTCATTTGAGTGTTCCCCTCCACGGAAATCTTTAGTAAAAGGCGAAAGATTTATACGTTTTGAAGGGAAACCAGAGTTATCACAAACTTGGCCTCCACGATACTATATGTAGTGGTTGACGTGAAACGATAGCGTGATTCTACGGACTACAGCGCCATCTAGTACAATTTTCTGAACTATTTGATTCTACAATGCTCGTTGGCTACAATGACGCTTATTGTATTTCTTGCAGACGTTATTTTTTATAAAAAGCAATATTTAAATAATATGCCTTAAGGCAAAAGAGGGATAGAAAAGTAAGTAATAAAATAATCCAGGTCAGTCGGTGATGCTTAATAAAAATAAATATATTATGAACATATATAATGTGTTGAATTTTTATATCTATATATATAAAAATGTTATGTTGGTTTGTGTACGCTTCAAAAACTCAAAAAGTACTGCACCGATTAAGCTGAAATTTTAACATGTTATAAAATCCGCATCAAGGATTGTTTTGACGTGATAACGTCTTATAAATTGGTTGCGGCTGGGAGTCACTTATGAAAAAGTGTAACGCTCGGTAACGTTACGATGAGTCACCGAACGAGAGAGAGGCCCGCCGAATGCCTTGCGTCTCTCTCCCACTCAACTATGATCGGTCTGCCGCGCGCATTGTGCAATTTAATTATATTCATATCAATAAATATTCTACCGAGAAAAAGACGTTGTCACGTAAAATCTTCGCCCGTAAAACCGACTTTACAGGCAAAAAAAAAAGAAAAAAAAAAAAAAAAAAAAAAAAAAAAACCTACTTTTTTATCTATTTTTTGCATCAGTCACATATCCGCGACCGCGTAAAAACTGTTTTCTTAACGATCAGCTGTGTACCAGTGACAGCGCCATCTGCCAGAAACGAGGAAAAACTCGCTGACAACCGCAATACTAATGGCGCTGTAATATGAGAAACAATATTCCGTTCGCAATTACATTGTTAATTAACAAAAAAAATGCATCTGGTTCTGATTATCATACAATCTGAATTAAATATTCACTTAAATCAAGGAACTTTGGTGTGATCGTGTCGTGATCGAACAGCGCCTTTCACCAAGTCGTAAGTAGTGGTTATATTTTATATCAAACATGGACAGAAAAAATATTATTTTTTTGTAATTATCAATTATTTATTATTAATTAATTAAATAAATAAGTAAAATATTAGTTAAATAATTATACAATAACAAAAAATATTTATCATTGAAGTGACACTTCTTTATCGACGTATAAGAGAAATTTTATAGCAATGTTTGTTTCTATAATTCAATAGTGACATAAAAGATAATATTTTTTTAATAATAAAAAAGGCAATCATTTCTCAACTATTCAATCACAATGTGCCACTACGAAGCGTGGCAGGGTACAACTAGTATATTTTATTTATTATTACCAATTATATCAAAATGGAAGACCTATTAGCAAACCAGTGCCAAATTTATGGAGCAATGGAAAAGCTCCTGAGTAATTTTAAAAGAGACTGTGCTGATAGGAAGACTTCTGATTATATAAAGAAAAAGGTTAATCTTTGAGATGACTATTGGAAAGAATTTCAGAAAAATCATTTATTATTGTGTATCATCGGTGACGAGTCGCATGTTACTTTACAGGCAATCATTATCAAAAAGCTCATGATTTTTATAGTTTTTAGACTAGAGACTTTATCTGAAATAAGCCAAGACCTGTATTGAGACCTGTGACACCGTTGGCTTCCCCGGTACCATCGCCATCAGACTCGGTGGAGCAACTTAATTTACAGAGGCCAACAAACAAAGGGTCTCAAGACATTTTACATAACATTCCGAAATTTAAATCGCAAGGTACTTCTAGCAAGCTTGATGAAATGCGAAGAAAGCAAACTAGCAATTTTAGAGCCTTCTCACGTACTATTTCGAATTTTAATATTGAATTGTTAACAGAAAAATGGGAATTTCAAGACGCTTTAAAAACGATAGTGTCTCGATGGTCAGATATCGATGCATTGCACTGGGAGTTAGTGAACTCGAGGGTAAAGGCGATAGATATGATCAAACATTCTCCTTTCACGAATCAATATATGCTGATATTAAAAAGCAAATTAATAGCAAATTATGATCGGAAAAATATAGAGAGCAATCTACCCCTTTAATTCATGTACCGATTTTTAACGGAAACTAGCGGCCCGTCCCGGCTTCGCACGGGTGGACAAAATCCTTTAAATTTTTTCTATTATTTAATATTTTTCCGTTAGCGCCATCTAGCGTCCGGTAGACGAACTACTTGCGGTTAACGCATTGCTATGGTAACGTTATTGATACAATGGAAAAAGAGCGGACAGACAAACACACAAACCACTGTGATCTTAGATTATAGATTATCATCAATAGGTATCATTCAAAGACCTGTTTACCCAGATCAACCATAGTTCACTTTGAATGCCAAAAAAATGCAGTTTTTGAAAACAAAACTAAGGTCGCCGGTAAAGGGTGCTTTTGACCTGTCCTTTTTTCAGGATATTTTCTATTTGGTCACTGACAGTTCACCTTGGTCTGCTTCACAGACTTCCCCATGCAAGTCATCATAATCCTAAGCAAAAAAATTAACTCGAAAGTAAAATTTGTATATTAAAAACATCGGCCATCTAAACGCTTCCATCGCTTCGTACGTGAAACAATCCAATTTCGCCAAAGCGTTTCTATTTTAAAAGCGGTTACTACATCACCAAAGTTAACAAATAACATCTTACACAAAACTGTACCTTATTCCAAAGATTTAAAAATCCAAGTGACAGCAAATGTAATATTGGTCGATGTGTATACATAAACACTTAAAATGTTTATCAAAAAGCTCATTCATAAAATAAGGTCTGTAGGTGACGTGCCTTTGATCTTGGGACTTCTTTATTTTTCCCTAATATTTCCCGAAGATTAGGAAAGGAAATTCGCAAATAGCGAATACCTCAGCGTGTTTGAAGTTACTAAACAAGATTTTGTGTAGAAACATATTTTTTGATTGAGCCATACGAAAGTTAACCTTTATGCGTACGTGAATTGTAAATGTTGGTTTAAGTAAAAGGAAAGAGGGTTTGACTAATATTGTGTATGATTTATGGCTCTGTATCTTAATTTGTAAGGTGTGCACTTGTGAAAATTGAAAAACAACCGGCCAAGTTCGATTTGGACTCGCGCACGAAGGGTTCCGTACAAACTGTTAGTTAAGTAAAAAATCACGTTTGTTGTATGAGATGCCCCCTTTAAATATTTATCTTATTTGAATTTTATTATTAAAGTAAAAGTACAACTGAGTATTTTGTGGATATTTCAAGTGCATACCTGTTGCCATTAATGATATCGAGCAAAAAAATCGCGTTTGTTCTCGATATCAATAACGGCAACATGGGAGCCCTGTTAAATATTATTTTATTTTAATTTCATTATTTATTATTAAAGTAAAAATACAACTGAGTATTTTGTAAATATTTCAACAGGTAGGCTGTTGCCATTTATTAAATCGATCAAAAAAGTAAAACAAAAATCGTGTTTGTTGTATGGGAGCCCCCCTTAATAATTTATTTTATTTTGTTTTTAGTATTTGTTGTTATAGCGGCAACAGAAAGCTAGCCAAGTCAGACCTTAGGCTATAATATATTATCCTAAGGAATGATATTTTATATTGTTATAAATAAATTTCAGGACTGACCATTGGACTTGGCTTTCATTTAGATCTCACTTCTTTTGTCGTTCTCACTTCTCAACAACCAAGGCATTTATCATAATTGGCTCTCATTTCACATTTAGGTTTTTAATGGGATTCATATTTATCAAAGCGTCCTTTTTCTGTCTTTGTCACTATGTAGGTATTCTTCCACAGCACACTAATATTTTATATACTACAGTGAAACCTGGTCAATTGGGATCTCAAGGGACCAAGGCTTTTGTACCATTTAAAGAGGTTCTCATTTATCCAGTTTTTCAATAAGACAGGTTTAAATTATAATTATCTCATTTACAGAGGCCCCGCTTATAGATGTCGAAAAGTACCATTATTTATTATAGAGATGAAAATGTTAATAAAAATGCATATTATTGGTGTTACGACTTACACTGACTTTCCACAATCATAATCTGACAGAAGCTTTAATTTTTCAGATGTTGATAATGTGTTATATTTACGTTTGGACAATTTGTACACTTGTATTATACTTATAAGTCAAAACCTGAAATAGTATTGACAAACAAAATAGGTGCGAAAGAAATTCGAATGTTTGCGAACAAACGTGTTGAAACCTGTCCCAACAATTGAGCTACAAAGTCCTAATCATAGAGGTAAACATCGGTAAAACACTAGAAATCAAATCTCATTTAACCAGGTTGGAAAAGTCCCATTAACAGAGGTAATTTTTCAATAATAAAGGTTTTTCACTCATCCAGGTCCCACTTAACGAGGTTTCACTGTATTAAAACTTAAATGGTACAAATGTTTTTCAACACGTAATCATTTTAAATACGAACAAACATTATGAACTATACCAACAAATCAGTTTTCTCTTGTTTGAATAATTTGCACAAAGTTACAAATTCAATTCAATCTAATCAAAAAATAAAACGGGTGAAAAGCGCGAGTTTTATGAAAATAAAAACGTGAAAAAATAATTCATTCACAAACATTCACACATTTCACGAATATTCGTTCATTTTAGGCGTTGCTTTTGCGAACAAATAATTTGCATCTGGCATGGTATATGTTGCAGTCGATTATTGAAATCGGACTCATCGTCATTGTTATATTGCCTGTCCATTCTGTAATATCTATTATTATTGTAGAGCTTCTGTTGTTTAAATGATTGACATTTGTCAAATATTCATTCCTACTGTTGAGGACTGATTTATCAAAGAAAAGGCTGGAGGAGGAAAATGGATTTAATAGCAAAAGAAACAGAGAAAAACCTTCTGCCAATTACATACCAAAGTGACAAGTGACAAGAAAACATTGCTTTAAATAACAGAATTTATAAAAAAGAAACTTAAAAGAAGTTTATAAAATAATCGGCCTGTTTGGACCAGTCCGTAACAGCTACTTTGCACAACAAAATGACTGAATGATTTTGTTTTTATCAAACACTCGCACTATTGCAGCTTTACTGAATTTTATAGAGATTGTATGTTTTATGATTTTTTAAAATATTTTTTGCATTTTTCAATACTATCTTAAAAAATAAATTATTTTAATAGAAAAAAGCTAGAATAAATCGATTCAGCTCACAAGTTGTTCTCAGGCGAGATTGTATTTTACAAAATCGACATCGCAGTCCTTATCTATTTCACTTGGGTCGCCTTTTCCTCTACTCACCTGTCTTTCTATATTATACCATTCACACCCATACCATATCCATATCCACGCTACTTCTTTGACATCTCAAATATATCTAACACTCAAGTAAATTGCAACCCGTCTATGCTTATAAGTAATGACAAGTGTCACATCTTTTAAAGTAAGATCATTTATTGTTTATTAAATTTTTGTCTTACTATTTATTCGATTAACTGAAGTACTATTACTTATTTGAAGTAGTTTTTAAAACGATGATTTTATGAAACATTATATATCCAGCCGTTCTGCTCAATTTCCGATTACCATAATTAACTGAAACAGCCGTTATTCTGCATGTAGAATGGGATTAGTTGTATGTAGCGTTTGTTGTGTATGCGATATAAGCAGCCGCTATGCAGGATGCAAGTTTGTATGGGATTGCATTTTGAGAGTTTGGCATGAATATTGTTACAGATATACAGGTTGTGGTTGAAATAGACAATATTATCCAGAAACCCCTTCATAAACTAAAAAAAACAAGTACAGCAGATCCGAGAAACAAGTTGAAAGTTGCTAAATAAGAAAATGCAATGTTCAAAAATTAATTTATTTGTCATCTCCCTTTTTGTATACCTTATTATGCACAAAACTCATATACAGATAAAGTTTATTATAGACCAGAGACCCATAGACTACGCTAGATGGCGCTGAACATTTTCACAACGCGCTATTGAATTTGTTTTTTGAACTAGCGTATATACTGAAGCATTTATTTGCAATTTTTATCTATTCAAATATACCTGTATTTGTAACAAATGTTTATTTTATTAAAGAAAAGTACACTCTTGAATCAATCTACGGCAGTTCTCTCTACGAAATAAAACAGGTTACAATTGATAAATACATAAAAACAATAATTAAATTAACAAAAAAAAATGATTTCTATATATTTATGAATTTTTAACACTATCTTATGTGATAAAAAGGGATTTCCGCCCGAAAATATCTCGTGAATTTGTAAGCCTAATCGATTTGTCATTATTTTTCCATGAGATTGATTTAACAAAATTAAATACATTGAAAATTACGGTATAAAATTGTATTTATAATCGGGATTAAAAACCAAAAATACGTTATTGGTTTAAATATAAGGTAATTATAACAATTAAAATTCAGATAGAATAAAATAAAATTAAAAAAAATATATCGGAATTGTAAAACATATTTTATATAGTGTTTTTTCGTTGTTATGCAAAATTAATTCTTTAATACTTGGTGCAACGGTAACGATCCTGCCTTTCGCACCGACGGCCCTGGGTTCGAATGCCGGACGGGGCTATATATATATAATAATAAAAATATAATATAAAAATATTCTATGTATCATATATGTAGGTATATCCGCTACCCTAGTGTCCATAACACAAGCCTTACAGTTCTTACTTTGGGCTAGGCTAATTGGTGTGAATGTGAGAAATATTTATTATTATTTATTTATTAATTAATAAGGTAGTAGTATTTATTATTATTATTAACTTTATATCTGTTAAGCATATAGTTTTTATTTTTATAACTATTAGCTATACATGCTAAGATAACGAATAATAAAACACAAAATATTCCAACAAACATTAAAAAATATTATTAGTAAAAATAAAACTCCAATTTCATAGCGTAGCATTTAACACATCTTACACGGGAATTGAATTACATACCTTCTACTCACTGGGCACTTGGTTCCTACATTTGTAGGGCTCGAAGGCGTGGCTATTTTTCATATGCGTATTTTATATCTTATAGAAGTAGTGTACCAATTTTCTTGTTTAACCAAGGAAAATGCATCACGCATACTGCGCCATCTTATAGAAATATGGCTTGTGAATGAAACAAAAAATTAAATTTAATACATTTGGTACACTAAGATGCCAAAGATGTGAACTCTTCCACAAAATATTATCACACCCTTTGTTATAATGACAAATTTTCGTACCTGAACATAAGCTGAGGAGTATAGCGACTACCTAACACTGATTAAGCTCTCATTTCTAACATTCCTGACAAGTTTTAATTACCCCGAGTTACGAGGGTGGCAATTAAATCGTATGCAACATCGCTTTGATCTCGCTGAGAGTGCTCATCGCTTGCTATGCAGTGAAGCGCTAGCTATACAATGTCTTCAGCTGAGGTTGTAAGTCTCAGCCGACGGAAATGTAACCATGTGATAGTTTGTGCTAAGAACTATTTAATACAATTTTAAATAAAACGTGGAACTTAAATAAAGTTGACCGCTCGAAGAACCATGAATAAATTTGACTATATACTTTTATTTTTGATATATTTTTGTAAACACATTATTTTTATTTTGAATGGATTTGCTCTTCATCCCAATTAAGCCTGATGGCCAAGACAGGATCCACGATGGAACGAGCTAACCCAGAAGGTGCCTATTCAACCTGGCTTTTAAAACGGACGGGTTATAAGTACCAACTCGGAAATACAGGTGCAGCGAGGCAGTGCTACTCATTTGCTGTGGACATTATAAAAGATGTAAATTGTAACATAAAAGCACACCGTGATCAAAAGGAATAGTGGCGCCATCTATTGACACACTTTTTGCACTAATAAAATTGTCAGCTGTGTCACTTGCACAATAGTTATGGATTACTATTTTAATATATTTAATATAACTCTAGTGGTAGAGTCAGTCTTAAGAGAATATATTTGGAACAATGAGTTAACGCTGTCGTTCTCAAAGTGTTTGACGATCTCCTTGGTCAAGTAGCTTTCAGTAAATAAATACAAATAAATACACAAATGCACACACACACACATGCATGCATGCACACATGTTTTAAATAAGCTCAATAAAAATATGGTTAATGTTTTTGTTGTCTGAACTTATCCGTGGGGCGGGGACCTGGTGATTTGTAATACAGGTTATTCCCATGTCAAACACCAGCTCCTCACATACCAACCTATATTAATTATGAATATGTTATTGATTGTAGCTTCTTTGTGAGGAGTAATAAATAAATCTTATTAATATTATTATTATTTTACTGGTTTAATAATTACGCCACTCCAGGGTTCCGGGTTTGAGCCCCGGCAAGGTCAATGTGGAAAATTATATTGGTGTTGTGATATCGTCGTTGTTTCTAAATTTCAGACTAGTGTTATATCAACTTAAACTTGGGTTTGGAACAATGTATGGAATATGGTCTAATATAAATTATTTATTTACTAAACTAAAGACTGTGAGAAGAGAAGCGATTCGTTGTTGGTAATAGGGGTTAAAGTATGAAATTGCCGTTTTATTGCAATAGGTTCTTTGAATTGACATAGAATCTTCATGGTTTGAGGTTTTCGAATGAAACTTTTTTTAAATGGTTTCTATGATGTTCTTTTTTTAAAAAATGTAAAACATTTGAATATCGACTTTCAATTGTTTTTGTTATTCAATTTAGACAAGAAAGATGGATACTGCGAAAATTCGAGTTATTTTTGAATACGAGTTCCGACGCGGAACTAACGCGGCAGAAACAGCCCGCAATATCAATGCTGCGTTTGGAGAGGGGTCTACTAATGAACGCACCGTGCGATTTTGGTTTAAACGCTTTCGTGATGGAAATTTCGACTTAAAGAACGAGCCACGAGGAAGACCGCCCACACAGGTAAATAACGATGAATTAAGAGAGATAGTGGAAGCCGATCCTAGTCAAAGTACCCAGGAATTAGCGGCATGGTTTAACGTTACCTTACCCACAATATTGACTCACTTGCGTCAAATCAATAAAATAAAAAAATACGAAAAATGGGTGCCTCATGATTTGACTGATCTGCAGAAAGAAACGCGTGTTGAAACTTGTGTTGCCTTGTTGAACCGGTACAGAAATGAAGGAATATTGGATCGAATTGTAACATGTGATGAAAAGTGGATTCTTTATGATAACCGGAAAAGAAAAATGCAATGGCTGACCCCAGGTCAAATGCCACAACAGTGTCCTAAAGCAAAACTTACCAATAAAAAGGTAATGGTAACTGTTTGGTGGTCTCAGCATGGTGTTATTCACTATAGTTTTCTCCGATCTGGTCAAGCAATAACGGCAGATGTCTATTGTGCCGAACTCCGAACCATGTTGACAAAACTAGCAGTAAAACAGCCCCGACTCATGAATCGATCTTCACCATTATTGCTCCACGACAACGCGAGACCTCACACAGCACGAGAAACCATTTTGACCCTTCAGGAACTGCAGTTAGAAACCATTCGTCATCCTCCGTATTCACCAGACCTTGCTCCAACGGACTACCATTTTTTTCGTGATTTGGACAATTATCTACGTGACAAGAAGTTTTCTTCCCAGGAGGCAGTACAAAATGCTTTCACACAGTTTGTGCAGTCTAGATCGTCGGAATTCTATCGCAAAGGCATTAATGACCTTCCCATTAGATGGCAGCAATGTATAGATAATAATGGCAACTATTTTGATTAAATAAATTTGTTAAAAATTTAAAAAATAAACAATATAGATTTTCAGTACAAATCGGCAATTTCATACTTTAACCCCTAATATTTATAGATTTATGATTTATAATTTCTGTATGAAAAAAACCAAGAAAAACTGTTGCAAAAAAGAAATATCATTACGTTAAATTTTTAGGTTTTTATTGTTTTAAAGTTTTTTAGAAGTTTCATGATTTTTTTCTAAGTAAAAAATGAATACTTGTAATAGTTTTTTCTAGTATATTAATTTATTTAAAACTAAATATACTTTGTTTTTTTACCATTAATAGGTAAGCGCTTGACTACTACCTCACCTGATGGTGTGTGACGATGCAATCTACGAGTAAGATATGACACACTTGTCTAGAAGATACCTATTCACTCGTGACTTGAAGTCCCTTATTGTATTTGTCAGAAAACACAGAATAAGGAAAAAAGAAAAAAGTCGGTTTTTTTTTTTTTTTTTTTTTTTTTTTTTTTTTTTTTTTTTTTTTTTTTTTTTTTTTTGCCTGTAAAGTCGGTTTTACGGGCGAAGATTTTACGTGACAACGTCTTTTTCTCGGTAGAATATTTATTGATATGAATATAATTAAATTGCACAATGCGCGCGGCAGACCGATCATAGTTGAGTGGGAGAGAGACGCAAGGCATTCGGCGGGCCTCTCTCTCGTTCGGTGACTCATCGTAACGTTACCGAGCGTTACACTTTTTCATAAGTGACTCCCAGCCGCAACCAATTTATAAGACGTTATCACGTCAAAAAGTTCTACTCCTTAGCGGTAGGTACGTATCACAAAATTGAAACTAAAACGCTTAGTGCGACTCTTTGGTATATCAACCATATAATGGTGACGCCTATTTGTCTGGTTCTCCGATGAAAAAATAGGAATGGCGGAACAAGGTTGTGCATTTCTGCTGCACACTCTCCGAAATTTACCATTAAGTTAACAACAGTTCTTTATTTTCATTTTACTAGCAATGACAGAATGGTTTAAAACAAAAAAATATGAAGACGTCGAATGCATTATTAGACACAATTAAAGAAACTTAAAACTTTAACAAACACGAACTCATACATACAACGCGCACGCACACACATAGAAAGAGATATTTATACACACACATATTGTAATAATAAAGAACATTATGTTCCTCAAAACTACAGTGTGAAATAGTAGTATCTACGCATTGTTAAGAAAGAGCGGAGCTTCCTAACACAAGCAAATCTCTTGCTAAAAAGGAAACTCCGGCACAATTTACTGTTAATATAATATATACTCTAAGAACACAAATTTATTGTTTGTGTGTTTGTCTGTCCGCTCTTTTCCCCGCTTTTTCCATTGTATACGCGTGACCATAGCAACGCGTTACCGGGTCAGCTAGTTTATAATCTAAGAACACAAATTTGTTTGTGTGTTTGTCTGTCCGCTCTTTTTCCATTGTATCAGTTAACGTTACCATAGCAACGCGTTACCGGGTCAGCTAGTTTAAACTAAGTAATTTTAATTGATTAAATAAATATATTTGATTTGATTTGATTCACCCTCTTCATTATAGGCATAATATGGATACATATGTATACGACGGTGGCTGTGGACACAGGGTGATTGCGTGGCATGTCTGCTCTGGAGATAATTAGGACTCCATATTAATCAGTGTTGGTACAACCAGGACCCACATAAACTAACAGAGCTTTAGATTAAGATAAATTAGAAGTTTCGGGTTATTAGAATGCTAAATTGTAGATGGAAGAGTATACTTTTTTAACGGGTAATACCGTCATATATCGTATACCCAGATTAAGACTGCCACATGTCCAAAAGAGTCAAACTGAGAAAACGAGAGTTGAAATTTTTAAGTTTTCAATATTTTTTCCAACCTAGAGTGCCATATGTATCTTCCATTTTGTAAACATTAGTTTTAGACTTGTGGCACTCTTTCACCATGTTCAACACATATCATACTATCAGTTGGCATTTAACCCTTTCACGCATAAGGGACACATGTGTCCCTACGTTCAACTGGCGGAAAAATTCGTATTTGCCACATAATTTTCGTAATAACAATGCATATGAATCTAATGGATCAAAAAAAAGTGTGCTACGAAGTGGACCGAAAGGCAAAAATAAAATACTACCTAAGATTGTTTTTCGACCTACTAGATATCGCAATGAATAATTCCTATATTATCTATTGCAAGCTGCACGAAGCAAAACGTATTGAAGGAACTTTGCTTTCAAGCCTTGAATTCCGCCAAGTAGTAGCTCGATCACTTATTGGAAGTTTTTCATCTCGGCAACGGGCTTTGTCGTCCCTGGTTATGACGAAAAAACGTAGCTCTATCATACAAAAACGTGGAACGCCTTCGCATGTCATGGTAAAAGTGAACAGTAGAAAGAGATGCGTCCAGTGTGCGAAAAGTCAATTAGAAAATCGCACAAACAACACTTGCGCTACTTGTAATGTTCATTTATGTTACACTTCTGAACGTAATTGTTTTGTTGAATACCATTAAATTTTAATTTTCTATTATACTTACTTGATTCAATAAATAATTTACATTTTCTAGCATATTTTTTATTTACTTTGCAATAAAAGCGCCAAAGTAGTATATAAGCAATCTCTGATAAAATGTTTACCTTGACGCATATAGGGACGTATGTGTCCCAGTCTCAAAAACACTAAAATATTTACAAATTCTGCTATATGTACTACTTTTACGTTAAATTAGATCAAAATAAATAGATATAAATAAAAAAAATACTTTATAATTATTTACAATAGTTATAAACCTGTAAGGGTTAAAGCTAAATATCCCTAATTTTTGACTTGTGGCAGTCTTAATCTGGGTATACGATATGATCGTGGTATACGTTAATTTTTTTTTTGATAATTTTTTTGTTCTTTATAAATATTAATATTTACGCCAGCAAGCTTTTCTGGCAAGAGGTCATTGTCTCACACAACTATTATTTAATATAACTGGGTTGATGCAGTCGCTAAGCATAAAACTTCGCTAGCACTATATATTGGAGCGTTGCGTAATACTAAATAAAAAAAAAATAGTAAATTTTTAAATCCGTAAGAATGAAAACTTTCAAAAAGCGCGCTTCTTCTTTCAACATAAAATCTCATAGATCGAATGTTTTTGGTCATAACTTTTTTATTTTTGCGAATTTCGAATTCCGTCACGATCTAGTTCTAAATGTGTTGATTCGATTCCACACAAAAATTATTGAAATCAGTTAAGAACTCGGGAAGTTAAGGCGTAACAGACATTGAAGCTGATCCAAGGAAGCTCCGCTCTAAATATGTGTAAATTTTGTCTTTATTTATAACTAGCTAACCTGGCCACGCGTTGCTGGTATGGTAACAAACATACACACACACACACACGCAAAGTATTGTCATAATATAATGTAGATTTGTTTGTGGAAACCGTGTGTCATTTAACAATTTTATAAATAATCAATCAGTGTGGGCGATATTAAAGTGAGTAATATAAAGCATGCAAACATTTTTATGTTTGTTTTTCTGTCTGTATTTACACGCTAATCTCATCGACGGGCTTTCCGGCTTACTCATAGCAATATTAAAGGCGTTGTTTCGATAAAACCAGATGATAGTAATAAGTTTATTCAATTATTAAAATTAATAAAATAATAATGATAAGATTTTGTTATGGAATTCAGAAACTAAGACGGTACCACAACACATACATCATACCGTACCAAAATATAAAAATTCCCATAGTCTTCATGTTATCATAACTCCTGTAAATAAGTCAAAACCTAAGTATAAAAAATGGATTGAATGCACAAGACGTTGGAAAAATAGTGAGAGGCGCTGAAGTAAACTAAAGAAATCACTTCCTAATGCAAATTAGGAAGTGATTGCCTGTTTTTTACAATATTATAATAATCATAACCTTTACTTTTATTATTATAGAATAAATAATTGAATACAAATCATTTTGTTTATAATAATATTGCTTTAAAACTGTGTGAGTATTTATATATATTTAACTTAATATAGCATAGCACCGATTAACATGGGCGCAATCAAGTCTGTGCATAAATATGTCCAGAAAATTGTTATCTATACATATAAATAAAATTGGAGTGTATTTGTAATATTGAAATAACCGTTTTTTACTACATGCATATATACGGTAGGTGTACATAAACCAAAATAACATTTTTAACAATTTTTGTCTGTCTGTCGGTCTGATTGTTTCGGCTAATCTCTGAAATGGCTAGATGCATTTTGACGGGACTTTTTTTTCAGGTAGCTGATGTAATAAGGAGTAACTTAGGCTACTTTTATTTTAGAAAAATTCTTTATTTAAAAAAAAATAAAGCAATGTTAGCCGTTAGTTCTTAATAAACCAGGTTCGACTTACAATGGCAGTTTGACTTTTATTTAAAAAAGACTCACATTAATGAAACTAGATGGCGCTAGTAGTAACATATTTTGATACTACGTGTACATTTTAACAGTTATACCCCTGTTATATATACCATCTATTCCATTTTTATACTAGCAAAAAGGTAGGTAAAACGTAATCGGGCAAAAGTTTTTCAAACGTATTTACGATTAAATAAATCTTTTCTTCTACAATTTCATGTGTTTTTGCATTTTTCGATGCTATCTCATGGGATAAATTATTTTTAATAGAAAATTACTACAAAAATCGACTTGGCTCACAAGAAAATTCGCGAACAGGAATCGAACCCTCAACCTTTGGATGTCCGGTCCAATGCTCTCCCAATTGATCTACTGTGCCTTGCGAACACTCGTCCAAATATTCTAGTATCTTTCTATTTTTAACGCCGTAGGCCAGCGTTGTCTCATTAATGAGAGGAACATCCTCTCGTATTCGAAAAAAACATTTTTACTAATGGTCCTAACATTCGGTAAAGATGACACATTTAGTTTAACGATTTTATATATTTTTCCATTTTTCAATGCTATTTTCTATTAATAATAATATGATAAGTTATTATTAATAGAAAAATACTAGAAAAAATCAACTGCGCTCGCATATAGGCGCTCGCCGCGCGGTTACTCTATCTGTGCTAAGCGTCAGATTTTACCGTTACAAAAGAGATTTTCTACCTCCCCATCTCAGTGTGCGTGGCCTACTGTCTCGCTTTCACTAGTGACAGTGGCTTTCCGTCTCTTTTTTTTTTCTAGTATTTTTCTATTAAAAATAATTAATCATATAAACCTTCTCTACTTTATTATAATTATTGAGAATATAAACCGTAAACTATAAAGAAATAAATACTCTTTTTTACTGGCACACAAGAGTTCAGCGTCTGTAGACAGTTTCTCAGCTGAATAGCCTCTAAAGTACAAAAGGAGGACTAATGTGCTTGTAACTATCAATAGGGGGAAAATTTATAGTACTATCCCATTCGCCGGAGAAAATATTAGTCTTACGAAGTACTCGAACGTGGTTTGCGAATGCCCATCTTTTAGGGGGTGTGGCGCAAGTCACGGGCTTATGATTTGTTAAATATATTAAATAAAATAAAAAGAAAATTGTTTTATTTAAATATGTAATGTGCGCGGAAGTGTAAGAACAAAATATAAAATTCGTATTTGTACCTTTAATAAATAAGCAGCTTATTAATTAAAACTTTATGAAGTTTTTTATGCATGTTTAGTAACATGTAAATATATAAATACTATAGACAACATTATATGCATTGTTCAGAACTTAAGTTAATTAGCCTAAGCACTTATATTGTTCTTACATTTCCGTGCACATTACACATTTGAATAAAACACTATGCGCAAAATCCGCAAACAAATTTTTTAATCAAACTAAAAAATGGAATTCAGAAACAACGAAAAAAGTTCGTTTTCTACATTGGCCCGGCCGAGGATCGAACACAGAACCTCGGAGTGACATCACCATAAAAACCAGTGTGCGACCCACTCGATTACGGAGGTCGTCAATAACAACTAGGTCGATGCATTCGCTAAGCATGAAGTTTCGTTAGCGCCATATTATATTGAAGCGGAGCGAATTGGTGGTTTTAAAAGTATAAGCTCTGGAGAGTTCGGTTCGGCTGAAGCCAGTGTTTTTGGTCAGAACTTTTGTATTTTGTCGAATTGCAAAATGCGGGCTCTGTCACGATCTAGTCCTACACCTGTAAAATACGAAAATCGGCTAAGAACTCATAGAGTTACGGCGTCACATACATTTTATCATTGAAGCTGAATCAAGATAGCTTCGTTCACTTCGCGTCAATAAGGATTAATGTTTACAACTTATTGTGGCAAAAAAATTTAGTTTAATGAAAGAGCACTCGCCCGGATAGTAAAAGATGTGGGTGCGTGCCCCACCTGACATATGAAACAAATTGAACTATTGTTTTTAATAATTTCTTAAGAAAATAATGAATTACCAATATTACACTCATTTATATTTAATTGATAAATATCTTTTAGGGGTATATTAGTAATTCTAAAGTAGAACAAGCCAGCAATACTTTCAATGTAATACAGGCACAAAAGTCATCGAGTTACGGAAATCGCCCGTATAGAAAAATAAGGGGTAGTTATTTAAAGTAAATCGCTGATCTTTCCCCACTTAAACCGCTAAAACTTCGAGAAAACTTTCGTGAAGCATTGTAAACATGGCTTCTTTTGCTATTAACACAAAGAAGTGAATGATGGTGGAAAAAACAAGTCGCCCGTTGTCAATCGGTTTATTTGTGGGAGTTCCTGAAAATAACTTCCACGAGGTGAATGAAGGTTGGAAGATTTATGGGAAAAGTAACTAAGGAACTATGTAAAGTAGTACAGATCTGACTAAATAGGAAAGTTCAGAATTTTGTTTTCGCTTTGACTAGGGAATTTGTTTTGATAGATAGACACATATAAAAACACATGAAAACAGCAAAGTTAATAGGAAAAACAACTACAATTACAAGTAATATACTGACAAAGCAATTTACTGACAAAGAGAGTCACAGCGATGCAAAGAGGCTAAAGTTCAGCGATATATCTGGACTAATAGACTAAAACGCTGGTTTTCATCTTTTGCCCATAGAAAGACGCGAGGACCGGGTAACGAAACCGGCCGGCCGTGCTCTCCACTATTATACCAGCTTTTTGCACACCAGCTTCTTGGTTGTTGGGACAATTGGGGTCGCCTTAGCAATGCATTATTCACCTTCTTTAAATAAATCGCTGGTTTGCGAGAATAGCGACGGAACAAAAATAACTTTCAACAAAAATAAAAAAGTGATTGTATGTGGAGATTTCAATATAAATATTCTTGATTCAACACATCTGTCGGGTGGGTTCCTAAATTTATTTTAATCTTTTAATTTATTTAATGTATTTAATGAACCGACCCGAATTACTCCCACATGCGCCACTTGTTTGGACAATATTTTTTGTAATAATAAAATACTTAAAAAATCAATAATTAACTGTATTAAATCCGACCACAGCGGCCAATTTGCCTCTATTGAGTACCATCACGTTCCTTCGAAACGCGAAATAACTTGTAGACCATTATCTAAACATTGTATAGATAAATTCAGATACAATGTAAGTAACAAACTTGCAACTCTACCAGTCTCCAACTTTGAAACTAATAGTCTTTATAATAGTCTTTATAATCATTTGTTTAATTTAATTAATAATGAATTTAGCAATATACACTCGGCGTCAAAAAAATCGCACCTCTAAGAAAATCACGTTCAAATGGCATTAACTCTGGATATGCACATGCAGTCGTATTAATTATAATTTTATTTAAAAGGTTACTTAATTAACTTAATAAAAAAACATTATTTTTCATTATCAAATAAAACCTAAAGCAACAAATAAAGGGTCACAAAAATTCTAAGGAAATTTTGCTGCTCGGGAGAGTCGCGAGTTGCGCTAACTTTGTGGGTATAAAGAGGTCAACACGGGTTCAATGTGGGTCATTCGCTATTAAACCGTTGAAGGGGACACACGCACTGATTTTACTGAAGAAAGAACATCTGGAAAATGGACACTACAGCTGATGAGGCCGCTCAAGTGGTTGCACTACTGCAAGCAGGGGTGCGGCAGTGTGATGTCGCCCGGCAACTGAATCTGAGCCGTTTTTCGGTTCGTAGAGTCTACCAGCGCTTTTTAGAGACCGGTGGCTATATCCGGCGACATGGGTCCGGTAGACGTCGCTGCACTTCGGAAAGAGACGACCGGTTCGTTGTGTCGTACTCTTTGAGAAATCGCTTCTCAAACGCTGTTCAGCTGCAACAGGAGCTCCAGGCAGTTCGCAGACGCACCGTGAGTGTATCCACGGTTAGAAGAAGACTGAAGGAGAAGAACATAGCAGCCCGCAGAGCTGCTACAGGTCCAAAATTGACTGCAGCGCACCGACGAGCCCGCTTGCAGTTTGCTCGCGACCACGTCGATTGGACCATTGAGCAGTGGGGAGCTGTTCTCTTCTCAGACGAGACACGAGTGTGTCTTTTCTGCAACGACCGACGAAGAAGAGTATACCGGAGGCAGGGTGAACGTTTCGCTCAAGCCTGCATCCAGGAGACGGTGGAATATGGAGGCGGATCCTGCATGTTCTGGGGCGGTATGTCGGCTGCCGGCAAAACCGACCTGGTCTGCGTCTCCCGGACCGGAGGTGCTCGCGGACAAGGGTCGCTGACTGCGCGCCGCTATATCACAGAGATCCTGGATGTGCATGTGGTCCCTTTTGCCGAATCTTTTGGCGAGGGGTTCACATTAATGCACGACAACGCTCGCGCACACACTGCAGCCATCGTGAACGACTTCCTGCGGAGGTCCCAAATTCCTGTGATGCAGTGGCCAGCGAGAAGTCCTGATCTGAATCCGATAGAGCACCTCTGGGACCATCTTAAACGTAAGGTTCGATCTCGGGATCCGGCTCCTTCGACTCTAGAGGAACTCCAAACCGCGGTGATTGAAGAATGGGGTCTTATCCCTCAAGAAGAGCTCCTGAAGTTGGTGAGGTCTATGAGGGACCGTATGGAAGCCGTCATCAGGGCAAGGGGGGGTAACACTAGATTTTGAGTTAATTTTAAGACACTTTTTGTACATTTTTTTTGTAAATTATCGATTATTAATTAGGACTTAATTAAGATTTTTTATTATTTTTCAAATTTTTATGCTTTTTGTATAATTTTAATTAAAAAAAAGATTGCACTTAATTGTTGTTTGATGCTCCTTTTTGTTACCTTTCTAATGATACCTAACACTATCCTCTATATAAGGTTTAGGAATTTTTGAATAAGATTTTTATAAGGTGCGATTTTTTTGACGCCGAGTTTATTTAGACAAAGGGTATTTAAAAAAGATAATGTAAAAAAGAAATTTAGTGATTGGGCTACACCTGGAATTTATAAAAGCAGAAGGAAATTATATGAACTTTATGCTTTAAAATCTACCTCCAGTGATACTAGCTTTATTGAATATGTAAAGAAATATTCTAAAACATTTAAAAAAGTATGTTCTCTTGCTAAATCTATGTACATAGCTAACAAAATTAAGTTATCAGAGAACAAAATAAAGACTACGTGGAATATAATTAATAAAGAAACAGGCAAAAGCAAATCTCAAATACAATCTTTTTCACTAGAAATTAACAAAAATATTGTAAATTCTGACAAAGTTGTTGCTGGTGTTTTTGAGGATTTTTTTTCTAGATTACCATTAGAAACTACAAGTTCCCTACGTTCGTGTCCTAATGTTGCTGCTGCCCTCCTAGAATCGAGTGTTGATAGGTGCAATGTAAAATTTAATTTTACACATATTAATAGAGAAGATATTATTAAAGCATACAAAACTATTCGTATTAAAAAAACAGGAGATTTATGGGGTATGTCAACTAATAATATTAAATCAATAATTGACATAATTGCGCCTTACTTAGTTTATATTTTTAATAATAGTGTTGACGAGGGGGTATTCCCACACTTAATGAAACATAGTAAATTAGTTCCCCTTTTCAAATCTGGAGAAAAAAATGATCCCGCTAACTTTCGACCTATATCTATATTACCAGTGTTCCGTAAAATTTTTGAAAAAATTATCTATATGCAGTTATTGGCTCACTTTAATGATACTTAAATTTTTCATAAAAATCAATTCGGTTTTTCTAAAGGTAAAAGTACTACTGATGCTGGAGTTGCACTTATTAAACACATACTTGATGCTTGGGAGGGCAAGCAAGATGTAATTGGCATCTTTTGCGATCTTTCTAAGGCGTTCGATTGCGTTGATTACCGCACGCTATTAAAAAAGTTGGAACATTATGGTGTCTCTAATATGTCAAAAAGCCTATTACAGTCGTATTTGTCAAATAGAATTCATAAAGTTGTCATTAATAAGAGTGAGTCTGCTGGAGCCCCCATAACTATGGGCGTGCCCCAAGGATCAATATTAGGGCCTTTACTTTTTTTGATCTATATTAATGACCTTCCTTACTATGTTAAAAATCTATGTGAGACAGTGCTATTTGCAGATGACACTTCCTTAGTTTTTAAAGTCTCTCGACACGATGATTGCTCTGACGATGTAAATAGTACGCTATCAAAAGTTTTACAATGGTTCACCAGTAACAATTTATCACTAAATTCAAAGAAAACAAAGTGCATACAATTTACGTTACCGAATGTAAGGAGGGTTGACCTACATATGAAGTTGAATGATGAAGTAGTTGAATTTGTTGAAAAGACAAAATTTCTGGGTATTACATTAGATTCACGACTACAATGGGACCCTCACATTGAGGCCTTGTCAAGTAGACTCAGTTCTGCGGCATATGCTGTAAAAAAAATAAGGCTTTTAACTAATATTGAAACGGCAAGGTTAATTTATTTTAGTTATTTTCATAGTGTAATGTCTTATGGGTTGTTGTTGTGGGGCTCAGCTGCTAATATTGAAAGCATTTTTGTATTACAGAAAAGAGCTGTCCGCGCAATATACAGCCTTCGGCCTCGGTATTCTCTCAGAGATTTTTTTAAGGAAATTAATATTCTTACTGTGGCGGGACAGTACATTTATGAGAATATAATTTATGTACGAAAACACTACAATACTTTTGTCAAAAATAGCGACGTACATTGCTTTAACACCAGAAATAAGAATAGACTTGCCGTTCCAAGATTTAGACTTCAAAAGACAGGAGGCTCTTTCTTGGGAAAGGTATAGCACTGTTTAATAAAGTTCCACAAAGTATAGTAGATTTGCCTTCTCATAAGTTTAAAATGTATGTAAAAAATAAACTCATGTCCAAAGGTTATTACAAGGTCAACGACTATTTAATAGATCGCGATGCATGGAAGTAATATGTGTCATTTCAACATGACACTATTTATTACAGGTTGTATCATACAGCATTAGCATTTGTTAATTTTTTAAAACTAATTTATTACTGGTAGTTAAAAGTATGACATGCTCTCTTAATACATTTCTTGGGTGGTGGCATGTGGTGCGGATCGTTACGTTCCCTAAGATATGGTTGAGCGAAGCGATGGCTGTATCATGCGTCATGCTCGTGAACGGGTGCTGCCTTGGGAAATGGGTCTGCTTTAACCTTCAGTATTCAGTATTGACTAATACTAAACATAAATCTTGTTGTTTTCTTAAATTTGTCGTTTATTCCCTGTATGTTATTGCAATGTTCAGGGATACTTACTTTAAGTAAGTACAGATACTTGTTGACTTTGTTGCAATCAACGAAACAACGAAATAATGATATCATAACACTATTAGTATTGTCATAACAAAATAATTTTGTTTTTTTTTTGTGGATTGTGTATGGTGACGACGTATTATATTGTAAATGTCGTTACTTCTGTTAAAGCTGACGAGTTTCTTGCGCCCATTCTTCTTGTCAGTTAAAAGACGTCCTGAATGGGTGGTAGGAAAAAATGTTGGACGATTCAAAACTACTTATTTTTAAGTGCATTTGAATAAAGTTATTTTCATTTTCATTTTTTCACTAAAAACTTTTGATTTTATAGAATACGGTTTTCAAATTTCTTATTAAACCTTTTATCGCATACCAAACAATATAATTGTATCTCTTTTGAGCGAACGGTGGATTTGTAACGACGATATTTGCGTTGTGTTTCTGTTCACAATAAAATATCAAAGATCGTTTGGCATATTTAGGTCAATTTGACAGTTTTTTGAGTTGCGTCGATATTCTCGCAAACCAGCGAAATGTTTTATAATATTTACTTTTTAAAATAGTTGTGAAATGAAGTGATGTATGGGTGTGTATCATGGATTTGACAGAAAAGCACCAATGTATGATTCATGCAGCGGAAATAAGGAATGATGTGATAAGAGAGCGGTGTGGTGTGGAGTATGATATAGTGACCAAGACAGATAAAGGGATGCCTAGATGGCCTTCTAGAGAGGATGTACGAAAGAAAAATGACAAGACAGATGTGCATGAGCAATGTTGATGGATAAAATAAGGAAGATGTGATAAGAGAGAGGTATGGCGTGAAAGAGGATATAGTGATAAAGATAGTAAAAGGGATGCTTAGATGGTTTGGCCACAAAGAGAGGATGTACTAAAGCAAAATTGTTAAAAGGTTTATGAGGCTAATGTACACGGGTAAGAAAGTTGAAGAAGAAAAAAGAGATGCATATAAGGATCGTAGAAAGCGGAAATCTTCTATTTCATTATATTCTATTAATTTATTTTCTAATTACGCCTTGTTTTCCTTCTCATTTATATATTTTTATTTAACTTATTTGGATCTTGTTACATCTTGTAATATTTATTTTTCTCTCTGCTATCATTTCAGTTATCACTAAAACCGGGGCCCTATTTTGGAACAATCGTGTCCGGTTCGTGTGTGAAATTCGCGTGTTGTCTTTCTTATTCTATATATCGAGAAGAAAGAGACGAGCGTGCGCTTCTTATATAATAATAATAATAATCCTTACATTCAACCTAATGTAAGCACGGTAAGGCTTGTGTAATGGATACTAGGGTAACGAATAGACATACATATATGATACATAGATATGTTATATTAATAGAAATATATATAAATACCCATAACTCATGAGGCAGATTACGTTCATCACACAATCTGCCTCTTCCGGGGTTTGAACTCAGGACCGTTGGTGCGAAAGGCAGGATAGTGTTACGAGTAAGTAAGCAGTTTTGTTTAAGAACCTAATTGAATTGTCAGATAGTTATCGGTATCAAACTAAATTAAAGACTGTTTGGTGTAACAGTGGGGATCCTGCCTTTCGCACTGACATCCTGGGTTCGAGTCTCGGAAGGGGTAGTGTTTGTGTAATAAATACGAGTATTTGTACCTGAGTCATGGGTATTTATGTATATTTCTATAAATATTAAATATCTGTGTATCATATTGTATGTCTATACGTTAATCTAGTATCCACAACACAAGCCTTACAGTGTTTACTTTGGGCTAGGCTAATTGATGTAATTGTATTTGATATTATTATTATTAAATTATCATATCCGAATCTTCCATTCACATAACTGAAGTGAAATAATTGGAATAATTCGTCCAATTTTACATTCAGTGACCACACGAATACAGTGATGATCTCATATTGATTGTGAACAAATAAATTGGATTTCATATAATGCAAATATTACGCAACACTGCAAAGCAATTTACATCTTAAATCCATACGAGAAGATCGTTTTTAAGTTGATGTAGACTGCATAAAATAGGTATATGTTCGTTACAAATAATTGTCCGATTAATCGCAAGCGAATTACGAGCGATATGGTAATCATATCAGGCTTCAATGTGAAATAAAATTATCTTTATTACAGTGGCATAGGGACGGTTTCAAAGTTAAAGTAAGAGCTTTATATACCGTTCACTGTACAATTAAGTGTTTTTTTGCTAAGCTACATTATATGCGTTTGTTTTCTTCTTGTCGGTTGTAGAATATTGTAAACATATTTAGCCACTTGTCAGTCCATGCCATATGTGGGATACGAAACCACAACCTTTTGCTACTACGTATCAAGACGTTGACTTGAGGACTCGGAGATGTGTTTGTTTTTTTTTTCTTTGTCTCAGCCAAATGACGCCCACAGTTGGACAAAGGCTTCTCCCAAGGATCAACGCAATGTGGTTGTTTTTTATAGCATATTTTATATCTTATGGAAATACTAGCAGGCCCTGCGTTGCTGTGACTCAGTAATTAAATTTTGTATTTTTTTTTTAATTATAAATTAAAATGAAACTTATCTTATGTTCTAAGTCAAAAACATCAAAATCGGTTGAGTAGTTTCGGAGTTCATCGCAGTCAAACACTGCAAATGGAAATAACTTTTTGAATATGGAAATATCTTTTTTCAAATGCACTTAAAATAAGTTCTTTTTAATCGTCCAATATTTTCGCCTATCACTCGTACTGGATGTCTTTTAACTGACAAGAAGAATGGGCGTAAGAAACTCGTCAGCTTTAACAGAAGTAACGACATTTACAATATTATACGTCGTCACCATACTTAATCCACAAAAATCAATATTATTCTCTCATCACAATAATAGTAGTGTTATAGTTTCGTTACATCGTTGATTACAAGAAAGTCTAAAAGTATCTGTTTTAAATAATTTTTATAAAAATAAATACATTCATAACTGTAATATTGACTTGTATAAGTTACTTTATGGAATTCCAATAGAGGCTAGGCAATTGGTGTCCCCGCTATAAATCAAGCATAACAATGGCGTTTCGGTCTGGCAGGCTTGGCTGAATGGCTAAATTACATTGGTCTATCCTGAAAAAAGTATAACACAAGAGTGATTCTACAAAGAACGAGAATATAAAATAGTTTGTTAGTTCTTTCACTGTCGCTTTAATATGAAATATTTTTTGCAAATGCCTAAAAGCGCTTATATTTTCATACTAGCCGTGACCTGACTGCTAAGCTGTGTGTTATATTTGCAAAAAAGTCTGAAAAAAATGGGATGGCATCATATATTAATGAATAGAAATAAGCGAACCCAGCGAAGCGGGAGCGGGTTAGCTATTCAGCATATAAACATAAAGTTTCTACACTCAACTGTTGGACTGACATCTTCAGTTTTCTTATTTAACTTTTCACGTTCTTATTTTGACGTAAAAGAATTCATTAAATAGGTTAAATACAGAAAAAATATGACCGAAACCGTTACCATATCAACCAACTGAATAAAATAAATTCTGGGAAAAATAAAAGTAAATCGAAAAAAATTGGAAAGGGTCCGTCAATTCCAAGAAATAAGTATCCTAAACCCATCCACAGATATTCCCGCGTCGATTGATCATGGTCCCATATAGATTGGTTCTGTAGTTTTGACGCGATTGCGTGACAAAGAAATGCATTTTCGTTATATATATATTTAATACTGACGTTTCGATTTCTTTACGGGAGATGTGTGACAATGGTCATTTAACAAAATTAAATAGTAAATAGGTAAGCGCTTGACCGCTATCTCGACTGATGGTAAGCGACGATGCGATCTAGGATCTAGTGACGCGCTTGCTTAGAAGATAACTATCCACTCGCGACTCAACCGTTTGACTGCTAAGCAATTCTTGCAAGAACGCACGAAAACTGCGGGACATATTTTGACTTGATGCTGTCAAATAAAACACTCTCATTTAGACAAATATCAATAAATTTTAATAATTCTAACGGTAAAAAGTTATTTTAGAATGCACTCGTGTTACAAAGTACACGTGAGGTCACACTACGTTCACTCCCACGGAGCAACAAAGACACACTGAAACTTGCAACGCAAAAGCGCTGCGTCGCGGTTTTCGAGATAAATGAACGCAGCGATTTTGCGCCGCGTAGGAGTCAAACGGTTAAAGGAGTGATTTGTTCGACATTCTTCTTATACTAACTCTGTATTTCGAAATAAATATAGTACGGTATCACGGTAATAAATAAATAAATAAGGACACAACAACATCGAGCACCCTACGTTTTTCTTATAATGACATTAGTTTTCTCATTCATACATTTATATTTATTTTTTACTTTTAAGTTCGGTTAACCATAAAAGCGTGATTTTAGTTTTTTTTCAACTATTATTCTTCGTATTCTAAAAGCTTACTAGCGGCCCGTCCCGGTTTCACACGGGTGGACAAAATTCTTTAAAATTTTTTCAATTATTAAATATTTTCCCGTTATCGCCATCTAGCGTCCGGTAGACGAACTACTTGCGGTTAACGCGTTGCTATGGTAACGCGTATACAATGGAAAATGAGCGGGAAAAAAGCGGACAGACAAACAACAAATTTGTGATCTTAGATTTTAGATTAAAAC
Source organism: Calamotropha paludella (assembly GCA_927399485.1). Classification (NCBI taxonomy): domain Eukaryota; kingdom Metazoa; phylum Arthropoda; class Insecta; order Lepidoptera; family Crambidae; genus Calamotropha; species Calamotropha paludella. The sequence goes on from OV656804.1 coordinate 30,798,832, forward strand.
TTGATATATACCATGTTTTTTTATTTTTGAAGTGAAAACTTCTTTAACATTGGTGTGATTTGAAAGTCGATAAAACGGAAAAGCGACAGTAAAAAGAGACAGACACATAAATTCATAAAATTTAACGTAGAAGAAAAGGAGATAGGAAGCATTATGTACGTGTGTTAATACGTGTTTGTGTTCGCATGCGTAGTACAAAGTTTGAGAGAAGGCATCACAACAACCGTGGTATTTTGTAAACGTGTACGTATTATTTTTGTAGGTTTCACTTCTACCACGTGTGAATTGCACACATGCTTTTTTTATTAAAAAAACAACTGGCCTGAAACATTGGAGCCCTTAAAACTAAAAAATATATTTATGATTCCGTTTTAATTAACTTGTTTTATATATTCTTTCCTATTAATGATATTGAGGCATAATTTAATTATTCTAACAATTTTGTTTTAGCAACACAAATTTTAATTTTAATTGTTATTTATTTTGTTATGTGACCTTTAACCGTGTAAGACCTGCTGGTGTGTTGGAAGTGCATCTGTAACTAATGTGTATTGTGTATGTATTAAAATTCTATGTGCAAAAGAAACTTAAAACAAAATCTCTTTCTTTAAAAGACCAAATCTATTACGTGGAAATCCCCTAATCAACCCTTAAGTTGATTTCCAAGATTATTTGCTCTCTGGTTGCAATTTGAAAGAATAATAAACAATAAAAGCAGCATTCAGTGCGACTAGTGTCAGTAGAGGGCGCTAAGGAAGCAATAATCGTAAAGTGCTCTGCGCATTTCCGGATTCGCTCGGCTCTCGTTCTAGCACTTATAATGCAATCGTTAGAATTTATAAAAGGTAGTTTTTTACATATTTTTCATGCTACATATAGGGTATAAAGAGGCACATTAACCTAAGTACAACAATAAAAAGAAAAAATCTAAATAGGTACTAAAATAGTTTAAAGCAACATTTTTCATTAAAAACGAGTTGTATTTAATTACTATATTATAACGAGACAAAATACACCCGTACAAAACAATTACGCCTCCTAGCCTTCAGGTTGTTTTTCACAGGCAAAAAATAAATAAAAATATCTTATAAAGATAATAATAAAAACATAGAAAACAACTTTTATACTTGAGCAAAAAAAATATAGAAAAACTATATTTATAATCGTAAACCTTTTTAGCCTATGGACGGCAGCCGTCCGATGGACGTAATTTATAGGACTAAAGCCTTACAGGACTCTCTTCCCTTGTTTAAGGTGTTTTTACTGAACTTTTTAATAAATCACATACTCGAATATAGGGAAACGTGCAATGTTGTGTAGGGTACAGAGAAACAGCACTAACCCTTCACACTTGGTGGCGTGCGACTAATGATAAAGACAAAATTGTTTTTTTATTCAATTTGAGCATTTAAAATGCGTGTATTGAATGTCAAAGCTACGCCATGGCTTCGTAAGTCCTACGTCGGGATATCTTGTACCGAGAAGAAGCCACAGAAAATTCGGTAAGGGCTGCTGGCCTCAATACTAGTGGTAATTACCATATGTTGGCCTTAAACCACGAAATGGGCAGCTGCTTTAAGCTAATTATCAACTTTTAACGTGATCTGCTACCCGCTTGCTAAGCGTGAAGATTATGGTCAACTCCATCACCATTTCTGGAGAAGGCTTTCGTCCATGAGTAGACTTTCAGCTGAGATGATTATGAAGGCACCATTCACATGTCGCAGTTTCGTTTACTTTTTTTAATTTAATTTAATATTTAGTATTCACAATACCATATTATTATAAGATATTAAATACGCCTGTTAAAATCAACCACGTTTCCGAGCCCTCAGGTGGGATCCCACGTTATTATTTATAATTTACAAAAAATGAAAGAAAATATATTTTTTTGTTTTTCATTTTATTTTTTGCATACAAAATGCTATCGGATCCCACGCGAGGACTCGGAAGCGTGGTTGATTTTTACAGGTATATGTAATTTATAGTTTTTTTTTACAATGATAAATACAATTCTACCGATTCCAAAATAAGTACTTCCAGCTTGCAACCCCGACCACTGCTCGTATCTTACTTTTATGCAACGCTTTGTCCGTATTTGAAATGCGTCCAAGTGTTATTTGGCTCGATAAATTATTAATAAACTCTTTAGCGTTCTCTGCTTTCCCTCGGTTCCTGGGGGCAACAATGGAACGGTCACCGGATTTGAAATGAGCGCCAATAGCTGCCGCATTGTTATTTTACAGCTTACTAAGCGAAACGGAAACTCGTTATTTTTAGCGTTAACGTTTTCTGTAATACGGTGGGAATCGCGGAGTTGTAAATTTATCACGTTTTTCTTCATATATACGTACCTACTTGATAGTTAATGGAATGTATGGAATTCTTACAAATTTATGAAAATGAAAAATGTTATATTTTAATTCAAAACCCTTTGTTTATAAGAATTTTTGTGGTTACATTCCTTGTAAGTATTTGGGATAGGTACCTCTATTAGGAAGCTACCGCTCTTCACTTCCGGTAAAACTGGGTTAAATACAAGTTTATCAAAAAATAAAATAAATAATTAAATGTATAGTATTGTGCATGTCATGTATGTTTGTTTGTGTGGTGTGTTGTGTGTGTTTATGTGAATATTTCATATGTGTATACCACTATGACATTACCCACTTGTCATTGTCAGTCCACGGTAACAATTGCTGCCGATAGCCAACACCCCTCCTCAGTCCTTGCTACCATATTCAAATTACCGCGTGGCCTGCTGTTTCTTTTTTAAATACGATTAATTTTTGAATTACAGAGATCCAAATATTTTGTGATGGATTCTTTATTTAATCAGCTTTACAGTAATATTTTTTGTTTGGTCCTAGTTTCATTATTTAGCGAGAAAATAGATCGCCTGTTTCGCTAAAGGCAACGGGTGACCGGAGAAGTGGTAAATTCTTCGCTCAGCGTAAAAGCTTGGCCATGTAAAGAGGCAATGTTGTCAGTCTTTTGGGTACGTTGCCTCGAATAGGCGATTTAGTTAAAATATTTTAGTTTTGAAAAAAAAATCCTTAATACATTATTTCGATTAACCAGCGTTAGCAATGTAAGCGATAAATTTTGTTTTAAGACATCGTGACAGATCTTTCAAAAGTTTTCTTGTATCTCAAGTATAAAATGCGTGTATTATACTTATAAATTCTCTACCCTGCAATATCCTATAAATAATATCTTGCTTGATTTAGAAAAATCTATCGAAGAAAGAAATAGGAATCAAAATAAGCTGTCTTGAATCGTCTAATCTTTACCTACCACCCATTCAGTACATCTTTTAACTGACAATAATCTTAATAGAATTCTAAGCGTGCCGATAGTTTCATAGGTACGAGATGCTAAAAACTTTGCTGCCGCGCGAAACACACAATTTTTCACCTCACTGTAGTGAGCACTGAGTGAGTCTTGCACTTAAAATTTTTCCTCGCTACAGCGAGGAGAAAAACAGCTTACAAAATTGGATTACTTAAATTATTTTTTTTTAAGTAAAATTGCTACAATTAGTAATGTAGAATGTAATTTTTTATTTAAATTGGTTTCTATTCAATACGATTTGACTAAGAATCCCATTATCATTTTGACAGTTCTTTTTCGGGTGCGGTCCGAAATCCAATCATATGTTATAAAAATAGTGTACTCTAAATATTATTTATTCTTGTTGTTTTTATAAATTAAGGAACTAAGATAATTTAATAAAATCAAAACGAAATATTATAGTATTTATTTAAATAAGAATAAAATGTAACTTATAAAGACTATAACGACGATTCGGAATGTACGAGTACCATATGTGTTTTTCTTTGAATAGAAAGGTTCTAATTTTAAAACACTATTCCACGCTAGCGGCTAAAACTCAATTTTCCACGCAGCAATTGAATGACAAACCAAACTTTTCCGAGCGTGTGAGGTGAAAACAAAATTATTCTGTTATCACAATAATAGTGTTATGGTTTCATTATATCGTTGATTACAACAGAGTCTATGAGTATCTTTTTTAAATAAGTAAACTTTAACATTGCTATTATATTACCGAGTATTAAGACTTTAAGATAAATGAAAACAGCGACTTTGCTTTATAGCTAAATAGCGGATGCACGCACGGATGCAATGCTCTACTATATTATGCATGTATTGCACATATAAACATTCCTCTTGAATTACTCTATCTATTAAAAAAACCGCATCAAAATCCGTTGCGTTGTTTTAAAGATTTAAGCATACTACATAGGGATATAGGGACAGAGAAAGCGACTTTGTTTTATACTATGTAGTGATGAATGAATGAATGATGATGAATTCCCTGTCACAGTTTTTGACCGCGATTAATTCCGAAACTATGCAACCGATATGATGATTTATTTTTCATTTTGAATGCATGCTGGATTTGTTCCCACTCAGGACATAGGATAAGTTTCAGTTTTATTTTTTTTATTGCAAACTAATAACTGATCGATAGCAAGCTGCATAATATGCTCATACTGCCATCTCCTTTTTTCCATCGGACATCCAGAAGCACTGCGGGTCGCCACCCTTTCTCGGTTGCTATTCCTACCTGTCGCACCAAGCGCTTCTCAACAACCTTCATAAGTCGCACAGCAAAGGTGTGGAACTCCCTCCCTGCCTCTGTATTTCAGAGTACCTATAACTCGTCCGTTTTTAAAGCCAGGGTGAATAGGCACCTTCTGGGTTAGCTCGTTCCATCGTGGACCCTGTCTTGGCCCCCGGGCTTGATTGGGACCAAGAGCCAACCCATTCGACTACATAGGTCGTCTATAAGATTTAAAATGCCGGTATAAAAAACAACCATATCTCCGAGCCCTTAGGTGGGATTAGAACCGACGATCTTTCGCTATAAAATTGTTTGTTTTTAATAAGATTATTATGTTTTAAATTCGAGTACTTTTAAGATTTCCATAGTTAATGAAAATAATTTCTTTATATTATTATATTATATTATATATATATATATATAATATTCAAAATAAAAAATCATGATATGACATGATAAAATAATTTTAAAACGAACTCCAATTTTCCATTCCGATAAAATCTTTTTCTTCATTATGTTGACTAGTTCGTTAGTATGAAAATTTCAACATAAAACTGAACTCCAATTATTGGATGCAGTTTTACTGAAACAGAACAATGTTCCAATAATTCCGTAATGCGAAAAACAGACTGAGTTTCCACTGATTATATTAATAAGTTTCGTGAACCGTTTAAAAAGCACGTACAAGTATTTCTTCATTTACACTGTGTTTAATAATTTTATATATTTTTGGAATTTTTATTTTCATTTAATTATTTAATTCGACTTTTATTTTTATTAACTTTTGAGGATCTTCAGCAAAATAGTTGATGGCGTCTCCCTTCTTATTTCAGTACATATAAAGGCGGCCCTCTTGCGGTTGTTTTCCCTACACATCATTATCATCCCTGTATGTGCGGGGGATCCGATTTAAAGAAAATTTAATTACCCCCCCTTGGCCAGAATCTGGGTACGCCCATGCTATCAAACCTTTTGGGTTGTGTCTATGTAAACTTCGCCTTATAAAGTTAAAGCCCAAATTACTTTCTCACGAAACATAAACACAAAGAAAAGTTAACATTCATTTATCTACAGCCATTTTTCACCGAGTAATTTTCTTAACGAGCTGAACAGCCTTCTCATAACTAAGATTTTTTTGTTTACTGTCCTCTGTTTCTTGTTTTTTTTTAATTACGCGAAACTAATGAAGACTAACTCATTTTAATGAACAATATATTATTTAGGCTTGGAGAAGTTCTGGGTAGACATTTATTTAACTTTTGAAAGGAAAAGAATGGAATATTTTTATATTGTTTTGTATTCCATGTGACAAAAAAGGCCTCGGCAGAAAAACTTAGACATAAAATAAAGATGGCGGCTTTATCGCTATATGTTCCATTGATTTGTCGTTCTTACGATAATTTATTATCGGTTGCAAATATTTTTTCATTAAGTACATTAACACCGTAGGAAGAATGGATTGATAAAAAAAATCCACAGGCGGGATTCGAATCAATCAAACCACACTTTGCTCTCAGGATGTGTCTCCCTATGGTGTTTTATTACTCAGACACACCATATTTGTAATTTTTCCCATTTACTATGTATCTTTCTTTTTTATGTTGTTATTCTTTTTATTTATATACATCTTTTGTTGTGTGTGTGTTTGAGTTTCAAATAAATGTTTTTTTCTTCTTAAATGTTCTCCTATAGTTGTTTTTGCACGTTAGTTTTTACATATATATCATAACTTTGTTCATAAAAGAAGCAAATATATTAGAAAATATTTATTTTTTTAATTTTATTTTAATAATGCAAATAGCACTGCAAATTAAAAGCTCTTAGTTTTAAGAGAATAGCGCGCTTCAATCACCTATTTGTAAGTCTGGTTGTCCGATGAAAAAATGGGTTCGGCGGAACAAGTCTGTGAAATTCTGCTGCACACTCTCTAATATAATAAAGTAAACATTATACACTAGTATTAACTTTTAAAATATAATCTTCTTACAAACTACCAATATTTTGCGCTGTCAGAACTTAGCTTTCGTTTGTTTAGCATCATGGCGCAGACTCAACAGCCCCAAGGCTTCTATTTATACTGAAAACAGCAAGAAAGCGAGTTGCTTCCACGACTTAGCTTAACAGATAACTTTATTATATGGATGCTGAGCTTAACTTTAAGGTTTTCATCAAATTCAAAAGAAGATGTCGCAAGTCATATAACTATGAAAAGTTTATTCCAAAGAATAAATATGGCTGCAACTTGAAAAAAGTTTTGCGCTATTAAATAAGGTAACACAAATCATAACACTTACATTAAGAGACGTTCAAGCTTAGTGCTGCGTTCATATATCTAATGTCAAATTTGGCTCATATATTAAAACTTGCGAGATACATATGTGCTCCAACTGTCATACACACATCTCAAACGGTTATTTAAATATTAACGTCCAAAAATCGACATTTTTATCACTGACTGACCTAAAGATCATAACTCTAACCCAGTTCCTCAGATGACCTAGAATATTCAAATTTGGCATGCAGATAGGTAATTAGGTGAATACAAAGGAATAAATCAGAAACTGGTGAATTTTTATCATTTTATCATAATTTTTTACTTAATTTAGCTCCAAGTCAAATCAAGGCACAAGAGAACTAGTCAAGACTGATCTTAGGTTACAATATATTATCCTCAGTTATTGGAAGAAATTATATATGTTATAAATAAATTTCAGGACTGACCATTGAACTTGGCACCCATTTGGATCTCACTTCTTTAGTCGTTGAAGTCAACAACCAAAGCAATATATCATAATATTGAACTTGGCTCTCATTTCACATTTATGTTTTTGATGGGATCATGTGTACACTACGCGTAGCCAAGTCTGTTTATACCTGTAAGTAACTTTCAGTTGTTACCCGGGGCAAGTAAGTCAGTTACGAGCATCGGATAGTCTTTAATTAGATTTGAGGCGGTAGATGAAAAACCGGTTACAGACTCATGCAGACTAGAATGGAGGAACGGTGTTCGGAGTAAATTCTGTTACGGGACCGACCACGTAGTAATGCTGTTTACTACCTTTCACGGTACTACGGTGGTAAAATAACAATGTTATTCTCCCCTTACTTAAAAGTACTTGAACCATATTTAAGTTTCGTAATCATTAATAAAAAACAGTTTTCTAACAGTATAAATGAGAAAATAACAACAGTTTTATACGCAAAATGTTAAGCAACTAGAGATAAATTGCGTAAATAGCTGACAGCATTATCCTCCCTAAATTAGGCGGGAACTGCGACGCTCTGTAATCACGTGCGAAGAATGCCCTACAAACAAGTCAATCTTAAACCGGGTTTGCATAGATTAGCGCACACTCGCTTTTGGAACACATTTGCGTTTGGCGCAATTCACAAGACTTTACCATTTCAAACTTTTTATAGATTTAATAAAGAAAAAAAATTAGTGTGTTTAGTTCTTACACTTCCGGGCACATTAGACATTTAGCAAATTGGAATAAAACACTTTTTTACGGATTTACAACTTGTGTTGTATACAATTGTGAAGGTAGTAGAAAATACGTGACAACCATTATTTTAGTCATTCTGTGATCACGGCTCTTGTATAGGAGTCGAAACGTCAGGATTAAATATAAAATAAAATATCCGCAAAATTCGCAAAAATGTGTTTTATTCTAAAATTACTGTGTAATATTAACAGTGTGTTTGGCTTGTTCACTAATGACACATTCGTGATTGGTGAATGGCGAATGCAATCCGCAATTTATTTTGGATTGTATTTTTTAAATATTTTAATTTAATATTTCTTTAATTTTCATTTTATTTTAGTTTTGAATTTGATTTTTATTGTTATTTAATTGAAATTTAATTTAACGATATTGTACCTGTTGACTGTCTTTTGTTATGTGAGTGTTGTACCCGCCTGTTATTGGTGTTCACATCAGGTATTAATATATGATTGCTTTCACTTTGTTGTCATGTAATGTAAAGTAATGTGTTAAGTTTTCTTAATAAGTAAACTAGGTCGATGCAGTAATACAAAAAAAAAATAAAAGAAAAAACAATAATGTTTAGTAAATTTATAAGCTCCATAAGAATGAAGACTTTCAAAAAGCGCGCTTTTTGTTTCAATGTGAAATTCCAGAGAGCCAATGTTTTTTTGGTAATATTTTTTATTTTTGCGAATTTCAAAATTCCGTCACGATCTAATCCTAAACCTGCTGGTTCGATTTATTACAAAAAATATAAAAATAATCTAAGAACACATAGAGTTGTGGCGTCAAATACATTTCGTCATTGAAGCTGATCCATGGGAGCTTCTCTCTCTTCGCTTCAATAAAATGGCGCCCGCTTCCGCCGGCGGTTTGTACCGTGACAAGCATAGCACTCCTTAGTCGTTGTGCGACGAGCGGCAATCTGCATAATACGCAGACAAGCCGCTATAAAAATGGTAATGCACCCAACACAGGATTTGCTTTTCACTGCAGGGTAATAGGTCGTTGTTGGCGCCAGTACTGATCTGATGCAACAAGGTTTTAGTCATTTACATGAAAGATGAATCTTTAAAAAATACTATATACTTTCATTGTTTTATCAAAGTATTTGTTAACTGATGCTGTATCTTCTACTATTATGGAAATTAGAATAAACGGCGGTACTACAACAACCAAATTCGAGCAGATATAGAAAAGTTCGCTTCTTACGACCGTTTAGTGCCTGCCTTTCGCACCGACGGTCCCGGATCGAATCCCGGAAGCTGATGTTTGTATGATGAATTTGTACCCGAGACATCATCGATATATATTTTTATTAATATTACATATCTAAGTTTTATATATGTATGTCTATCCGTTACACTTGTATCCATAACACAAGCCTTACAGTGCTTACTTTGGGCTAGGCTTATTGGTGTGAGAGTAAGAAATATTTATTATTATTTCGTTCACTCGGCTGGAAATAGTGACCTCGAAGTAACGTGACAATCGATATGCAGACCACTTAACCGCAGCGGTCGCCAATTCGATTTTGATATGTGATTTTGTGTGTGATGGAAGTTCACCTTATAGCGTACTTACTCAGGACAAATAATTAATGGTTGAAAGATTAGTGTATGAAACAAAACAGAGAGTAATACATTGGCTCTAACTGATTTTCTTGTTGATTTGGAACATAAATGGGGCAGATTAGAAGCTATAAAATTCTTCTCAAAATTCATTTTATTGTACGGTCGTTACAATTAGAACTTTGACAGGTAAGTGAAAGCGACATAAATGTAGAGCTTGAAAGTTACGCCTGATTCACTATAATAGCAACGTGCTAAACTTTAGGAGAGTGCGCAGCAGAATTGCACAGCCTTGTTCCGCCATCCCCATTTTTTCATCGGACAACCAGACTTACAAATAGGCGTCACCATTATATAGTTGATATACCAAAGAGTCGCATTCAGCGTTTTGGTTCCAACTTTGTGATCGGTACCGGTAAAGTAACTCCTTACCTGAGAGGTCATGGGAGGCAGTAGTCTCCTTCTGCGAGAACGACATCTCGCAGAAGGAGGCCGCAGAAAGAATCCGGGAGGAAGCTGTTATTTTTACTAGTAGATCCCCTGATACAAAACAAGTTGATGTTGTTTAGTTTCTTGACCTTCATATTGAGCTTTAATTGAATAGATTGGTAAGTTATTTTGAGAGTTTGATATTTGACATCCTTATAGCAAAATTTTCAAAAGCTATAAGTAATGTTTTCTGTCTGTGCAGTTTCTTGACTCTTATAAATCAGTCTTAATTGGATAAGTTTGTAAGTAATGTTAAGGGTTTGATATTTGCCACCTTTATAGCAAAATTTGCATTAGCTTAAAGATCTGCTTAATATAATGCATTTTATCTTTTTCAAATCCTTATATGCTTCAGCATAAGCATTATGTTGCTTTGAAGATGTCACCTACTTATAATTAGATTCTGGGTGGAAGATCTCAATGAGAATGCGATATTTGACACCTTTATAGCAAAATTTGCAAAAGCATGTAAAGGTTTTAAAGATCAGCAAATGTTTTTATTTTTATCTTTTTCAAACCCTTAAGGCTTTCGTCATAAGCTATAGATTGCTTTGCAGATGTCAGCCACTTAAAATTAGATTCTAGGAGGAAGGTTTCGATGAAAGAACGAACACATGGCACACTGCACAGCTGCATAGCAGTTTGTTGTTGATCAAATTGGGATAGGAAAATGGGGAACATTTTTATGGGAAGAGTGATGTGGGAGTTCTAAGAAAAACAAACTTTGCAGACATAGTTTTATTTTATACATTGATAAAACTTGCCAATTATATGTCTTAGTCTGAATAAGTTTATTTTGCTAGATTTAAACCACTTTACAAATTTGACAATCAAAATATATCTTCTTAGCCAAATGATGTCCACTGCTGAACAAAGGCGGATCTGTACGATGATCGGTCCTGCGCTGCCCGCATCCGGGTGCTTCCTGCGGTCTTCATCAGGTCGTAAGCCAAAATATATAAGCCGACTTTATTATGAGTTTTCAGATTTTTGTGAGTTATACACTTTTATAGGAAGGTTGTTAAAATTTTATTTTATTTTTTCTTTAATTTTTAAAACACTTTTTATTACATACCAATGCAAAATTAAAGAATGATTTATATAAAACTTTATACGGTTAGGAACGTGCCCAATTAAATTATTGTGAAGGTAGTAGAAAATATATAACTTCCATTGCCTTAGTTATCCTGTGATCACGGCTCCTGTAATGGAGTCAAAACGTCAGAATAAATATAAAATTAATAATGCGCAAACTCCGTAAATAAGTTATTTTATTCAATTTGAAATACTTTTTCTTGTGGACTAAAGTCCTGTCAAAATCCGTCCACCCGTTTTTAGGGTTCCGTACCCAAAGGGTAAAAATGGGAATCTATTACTAAGACTTCGCAGGCTGTATCTCAAGAACCGCGATAGTAAGACAGTTGAAATTTTTACAAATTATGTATTTCTGTTGCCGCTATGACAACAAATAGTAATATATATATATATATATATTTATTTAAGGGGGGGTCCCTGTATGGTTTCTTGCCACCATACAAACTTTTTAGTGAAGATCTTGAATTAGGTTTTCTTGAAAGTAGAACTCGATTGGTTTTTCACTTGAATTTATTGCGTGAGTCATAACAGTTTTCTAACTAATATCGATCGATTTTCGATACAGTTTTCTAACTAATTAAATTAATAAATGCTTTTTTGCAAAGGTGCTGACAGCACCGAAACGAAATCTGTGCGGTTATTAACAGTCCCATAGCGATTTTTTTTGCCCTTTTTTGCTCGATATTAATAATGGCAACTGGTAGGCATTTGAAATATTCACGAAATATTCAGTTGTATTTACTTTAATAATAAAATTAAAATTAAATAAATATTTGTATGGAAATACAACAAAGGCGATTTTTTTAATTAATTAAAAGTTTGTACGGAAGCCTTCGTGCGCAAGTCCGACTCGCACTTGGCCGATTTTTAAGATCAGCCATAACAAACAAACAGGCTATATTATTTTTGTTATAAGTACTGTACATACTTTCCTATACATTTAGTACTATTTCCTTAAACTACAAACTCATTTAGTTCTCCAATGCCTTGTAGGACAAATACAACCTACCCAACATCGTGAAAAAAACTTATGTATTAGAAATACATCGTCTAATTTTTGAACTGAGCTGGTGCGTTCCCCAGTATCTTCCATTTCATTAACTGCACAAACAAACTTCAGTGATTAATGAGATGGGCCATCGTTTGGCAACCTGCTGATATTCCGGGTGATTTCTATTTTTTTTCACATGATTGATGAATCGGTCGATGATATGCAACGTAAGTTTGCGCACTGAAAATATTTTGTGTTAAGCTATGGAATTATTATCCTATTGCTACCTTCATTCCCTCTTGATTTTCTTAAGTCTTCTTGAGTCTCCACGTGCTGGAACTACATAGGCTAAACTTAAATTCTCTTCCGGACATTACCTGACAGTTTAAAAAAAAAATCGGCAGTCAGCGCATTCTAACTGAAAATGTTTTCACTGTAATTTATACACTGACCTATATACTGACAGAGACTGATGACCGTTCACGCATAGATGCATTTGAAATGTGATGCTGGGAAAGGATGCTTCGAACATTCTGGTAATAGCTATCTTTTGGAGCTTAATACGATAAATGAGCAATGTGATTAGTAGTACTTTTTTAGATATACTAGATTTATGTCCTAGGACTAATTTGATTCATTATCTTCAGCTTATCACTGTTCCTATAGCTTAGGCACAGGCCTACCCTGTGGATGAAAATACTCTAAGGAAATGCCTAAATGACCATGAGTCTTAATCTTAGCTTTCTGTGTATTTAGTTTTTACTTTATTTAACTTAATAACAGTTATTTATACTCCAAATTCAGTTCAGGCAGTTTTGGAGGAGGCCTTCACCCAATAATCGGGTTTCTACAAATTTATATATATTTATAAGATTTATGTCTAATCAAATCAGGTTATGTTAGTTTTTAGTTAAATTAAAATAGTTTAAAAAAAGGAAACAAACGAAGCAATTATTTAGTCAAAAGTTAATTATGTTAAGGGTGTTTAAATATCATTATATAAACTTAGTTATTAAATCTAAAAAGAATAACAATGTAAAAAAATAATTGGTGGGAAATAATAAAGGCTTTTTATTTTTATTTATACTCCAAATAGTGGAGGAAGAAACTGATATAATCTTGAAAGAACATGAATCATGAGGCAGCAACGATTCCTACGTTCTAAACCATACGTGTGTTTTCCGATAACACTATTTTATGTCTACGGCACCGTTTGGTGCAACGGTAGAGATCCTGGCTTTTCGCACCGACACGGTCCTAGGTTCAAGTCCCTACGGTAGGCCTATATATATATATATATGTCGCAGCCAACTGGTTAAAATAGCCGTTCAATCAAAAAGCTATCCCTTTGACTGAACAACGCCGTTCAACCACACGTCTAGCTTTTTAATTGAATATTTGAGTCGCTCAAAACGTTTAACACTACAGCTGATTGAAAAGCCGCCGTCTAATCGAATTAGTTTAGCGCTCACCACCGCGGCGCTAGGTGAGTTTTGTTTTCAATATGGCGTCAACTAGCCGGTGTTTGTGATTGTTTCAAGATATGTTTCGGAAAGAAAGTAGTAAATATACGTTACCTACTAGTATTATTAAAGAGACAGAAATTATGGGGGTACTTACGAGTGTTACGAGTAAAGTTGATTATAGTCCGTTTTTTTTTAGCATTCGAAAGAACAAAATTTGGGTACTTTATTGTACACATATAATGTAACAAGTAAAACGTAACATCGTAAAAAGTTTACACTAAAAAGTACCTTAAGAAGCAGAAGTTTCAAACTTGTGGAACGAAACGTTGGTCAGTTTGACACGACAAAATTAAAAAGTAGGTACATGCCGATGATGTAATACATATCATATTTGGTGATTTTTAAAATGGTCGCTTAACATGGCCGCCATTTGCAACAATAGCGGCAACTGTCAACGTCTGCATTTATCTGTTTTGACTATTTTCTTTAGTTTATTGTTAAGTTTCTATTGTTTTTGTTGAAGTTTTTTGTTAAAAGTTTTTGTTGTTATTTGTTATTTAATCTGTTCAACAATGGACAAGCCTGAAGCCGGTCAAAGTGGACTCCAGCACAAGGTTACCCACCACTGCTTCTTTGTTTACATAATTTCTAATGCTAAAAAAAATGGACTATAGGTTAGGTTAGGTTAGGTTAAACTTAAAAAAAAAGGTTTGGTTAAACTTAATCCAAGAATAATCTTCCAAGAAATTACAAAAAGTTTTCCTATTCTCTCAAATTACATACTAAACTAATGGTATTTAACCATTTAACCAGTTGGCTAAGCGTCGTCTAGCTGTAGTGTTGAACGTTGCAGTCAACAAGTCGGCTAAACGACGTATAGCCGTGTGATTGAATGGCGTTGTTCAGTCAAATTGAACGGCTATTTTAACCAGTTGGCTGCGACATATACATATCCCTGAGAATAACTTATGAGCCGAGTCGAATTTTTCTACTTTTTTTCTGTTAAATTTTATCGTATAAGAAATGTTATTATTATTATCCAAAAGTGATTAACTCTGACCCGATTGTGTTATTTAATGGTTTGACATCAAACCTAATACGACAAGTGTAAGACCATTAATCTCACAAGGTATTTGTTGCTATAATCCAATGAAATTCTTATACAGCCAACGTGTACTCCCGGCAATTTGATACAGGCTGACACGGGTGGGCAATTTCACATTATTTACGGTTCGGCCGAATTTATGGACACAACCTTTATTAGATGAATGTACTTCCAGTGAGTTTATCGTACGTAGTTTGGTAGGCGATAAAATAATTATCTCGTTAACTATGATTTATTTTTAAGTTATATATATATCATGATAAATGATTGGACACTTATTCTGCCGTCCTTACGAGAAGTGCAATAAGTAGTTTCAGCCACTTTTGAAATAATTGCGATAAATTGCGATTAAAGATTTAATTTCTGATTTTTTGTGTATCATCGTAACTATAATACCTATTGACTTGAAACTTTTACTAAACGACTATAAAATGAAGCGGAATTTTATGTAATGTATTATATTTGTACATATATTTGTACGTATTTACGTAGGTAAGTCAATTTGGCCAAAAACTCGACTTATTGCACTTATCGTAAGGACGGCAGTATTAGTTCGCAAATCCAGTACTACACTGATCAAATGGTCCAAATATCCGTAACTAAGTTAACAATGCTGGAATGTATTAAAAACTTTTTGGTCAGTACTACAAAAATGAAAAAACCGTTTGGTGCAAGGGTAGCAATCCTGCCTCTCGCGCTAACGATCCTGGGTTCAAGTCCCTGAAGGGGCAAATGTTTGTGTCATGAACACGAGCCTTTGTTCCTGAGTCACATAAATTTATATGAATATTACATATTTATATATCGTTTATGTATGTCTATCCGTTACCCTAGTATCCATAACACAAGCCTTAAAGTGCTTAGTTTGGGCTAGGCTAATTGGTGTGAATGTAAGAAATATTATAATGATTAAAATATAAAAGTAAATATTAAAAAAAAATATATAAATTACAATCAAACAACGCCTTCAAAATTTCAATGTAAAAGACATCCTTTTGAACTTCAATGCTATTTCATTACGGCAGGCGTTTGGAAATAATATTTATTATTCTCGATTTAAATATTTATTAGCCACAAACGACAATAAAACTGTTTGTAATTTGCTACAATTAAGAGAAATATTGCCATAATAACTATGGAAAGCCGCGTGAACAAATCAAATTAATGTTTGCATTTAGCGAGTAACCACGATTCGTTTTAACGCCACCTCAATTTTCATACAATTTCAGTTTCGTAATTTTGCGGAAAATACAATGTAATATAGACAAATACTATCGGAACTCTTGATTAATAGCATGATTAAAATAATGTAAACTTAAGCGGCTGAAGAGTTTGTTTTTGCCTAATATTGGTGGAGTTTTGGTGTTTAAATTTTCAAATAATTTTATACTTTAGAGAAAATTTAATTATAAGTATCAAAAACTCGCTTAAGCCTTCTATTTTTTTTATTGGCGACACTTTAATTAGTGAACCTCCAAAATTAATAGATTATCTGGATTATAAAGCTAAATAAGCCCTTTATTGTCAAAATTCACTCTAAAATTAAGAAATAATATGAAAGACTTATACTAAACTTAAATGTCAAGGTACATATTATATTTAGCCTTAAGAAGACATTTAGAGAGCAATATTTTTTTTTATTTTTTTTATTTTATTTTAAGCCTTTATAACTCAACAACATATATTTTCCGAAATACTTGTTATTATGGCAGGTAAAATTAAATAAAAACACGTCTTTTTGGTTCGCTTTTTTATTAGATATGTAGAAAATCATTAAAAGGGAGTATTACGGATATGTTACACTGCGCTATACTATTAACCCTAGGATGAATGAAATGCCTTGAAACAATTGTTCAACTTATTATAGCATAATGCTACGCTACAGTTTTCAAAACAGTTGTGTAGTATTTTCATATTTTATTTGTATTTTGCAAATTTTACCCACGAACGAGTGTCACAAATTGGTGCGAAGTGAATTCCGTACGAGTTTGACACAAGTAAAGCCATCTAGTTCATGACTATTGCACTAAAATGGTATGTTACCGATACGACACATTGACTTACAAGGAGATAAAATGGGTGTAGTGGAAATTCTTACGAATTATTTGGTTTGTTACAGTAATAACACACAGGGATATAAAAGGTTAACGGAATACTTATACTTTGACCGTTCTCCTAAAACTTCGTATCGTACCAAATCTCAATCAATCTATTACTTATATATAAAGACTATTCCGTCCAATAAACTACTGGTATATCACTGCTGTAAGTCAGCGAGGAGTTGAATATCCTACAGATGGACCAGACCTGTGGAAGTTGCCCATACTCCGATTATAAGGAAGCTGCTGATATTCAAGCTGCTGACCCGATTTTCATGATCCAAAGTTAACACGCATATTTTTGTATTGAAAGTTAAAACAGTTCTATTAAAAATAAATATGTCCAAAAGGTTTTTTCCAGAAAGCTATTGAAAATGTCTTATAATCTTATTCTCAACTAGTTGACCCGGTAATGCTACGTAACGTTAATTGATACAATGGAAAAAGAGTGGGAAAAATAGCGGACAGACAAACACACAAACAACAAATTTGTGTTCTCAGAGTATATATTAAGATAATCTTAAAATGACTCATTGAAAACCAAGATCCTCCTTTTTATTTTACTAATTGATAAAAATTAAAAACATAATTTAGAACTTAGAACAATACGACGTTTAGTTTTTTAATAATAAATAGGAAGGCGCCTCACCGCTATCTTGCCTGATGGTAGGCGACGAGCGTCTAGGATGTGACGCGCTTGCCCAGAAAATGGGCTTGTCACCCATGACGGCCTGACCTCTGTCAGTTTAAATTGCATGCCAAACAGAGTTAATGTGTATCGTGTACTGTTGTATACCATCTTTAAATGTACCATATTAGGATTCGTAAACTATGTACGTTATGACTCTAACGCTTTTTCTGAGAGGAAAAAACGAGTAGGAGCTAGTCTCTTAGTACAATTATAATAATAATAAATATTAGTCAACATCACGGTTATGAATACTAGGGAAGACATACATAATATGATACAAAGGGAGGTAATATTCATAGGAATATACAATGTGTCCCGTCACCAGTGTCGGAGCCTTTAATGGTGTGAAATATGGCATTTTTTATCGACAAATTGCCCCTTAAATTTGGGTTTTATCAAAAAGCCAATAATTAAAAAATACACAAAAAAGAATCTATTTGATAAATTATTATAATAGAAAATTACTAAAAAAAATCGACTCGGGTCACAAGTGAATTCTCAGGCGGGAATAGAACCCGCAACCTTTGGAAATCCGGTCCAATGCTCTCCCAATTGAGTTACCGAACCTTGTGAACACTCGTCGAAATTTTCTAGTACCTTTCTTATTTTTCGCTGTAGGCCAGCGTGTGTAACTGTTGATTACTGTTGTTTAGCTATCAAATGACACCTTTTTAATATTGATAGGACATTTATATGAGTAGTGGTGGTCGAAAAAAATGCCATATTTCACACCATTAAAAGCTCCGACACTGGTGACGGGACACATTGTATGTAAATAGCCATGACTCAGATGAATATGCTCGATGTGATGAATCACACAAATCGATAGGAATCCAGGAAAAGCAGGATCGCTACCGTGGCACTAAGTGGTCGACATACAAAATATGAAGGAAATTTAATTTCTTTTCTATATGAAACGTTTCCATGGATACTGCGAGATACTTTATTAAAGGCTCTTCACATAGGAAATATTATATCGTATACAGGAATATTGTGTCTTATTCCTTTGTTACGCGACAGTTGGTAAATTGTGAATTTCTCATTTGGGATAATTCTTAAGGACGAAATATTATTTGAGAAAGATGAAAACCTTGAGTAAAAGTGAGCTTTTATATGTGAAATTCGTTAGATATAATCCAACTTAAAACAGATTTTTGTTGGCTTTATTGTAATCAACGATGTAATGAAATCATAACACAACTATTAATGTGATAACAGAATAATTTTGTATTTTTTGTGGATGATGTAAGGTGACATATAATGTTGTAAATTTCGTTACTTCTGTTGAATCTGACGAGTTTCTTGCGCCCTTCTTGTCTCCACTTTTTGACATTGACCTGTCAGATAACTCGAGAACAACCTGGTCGTGGGATCATCAAACCCATAATACCTAAGCTTTGCCAGAAGCAGTGTAGTATTAATGGTATCAAAGAGAGTAATCAAGTAATACTAAAACAGCACTCTCACCAACATCACGACCAGCCAATATATCATCCAGGACATCTATAAGTGGAGTCGTCGTACTCATACCGGCTCAAACCAGACTGTCTCTTCGGTAATATTTCATTTTGATGCAAGTATTGCGTAAGTTGAATGCTAACAACCTTTTCCAGTATTTTTGACATGAATGGTAAAATACTTGTCTTGTCTTTTACTTCTGTGGGATTGTTTACTTTAGGAATAGGCTTAACAATAGATAGTTTCCATATGACAGGGAACTCACTTTCTGTAATAGATTTATTTATAATAGCTGTAATTGTAGCCAGTGTTTGCGGTAAAGTTAGCAAAATCATGCTCAGTGATATGCCATCAACGCTTTGAGCATTTGATGTAATATTTTTAATAATGTTTAGAACCACTGTTTCATCTACAGGTTTTAAAGTAAAGGTGCCAGCATTTAATTTATTAGATGAAAAATAATGTAACGTATCCTTGCGATTTGATTCACTAGTACAAGGCAACTCAAGAAAGTAGGTGCTAATTTTATCAGGATCTGAGACATTCTCCAGTAACTCAACAATTTTATTTTTGAAGTCTACATGACGGCTTATATTTCTCCAAAGCACACGCGAGTTCCGATAATGTCTGTTTACAAAGTGTTGAAAGTACGCAGCTTTCTCACTATGCATAGCAGTGCATGTTATAATCGCATCTTTAATTCCTTGTAGTACTTCTTGTGACTATTGTCTTTAGTGGAGCGATACCTGGCATACGCGTCATCCCTCAATTTCATCATTTCCTGCAAAGTGTGAGTAATCCAAGGATAGCTTTTTTCCTTTACGCATGATGTTTTTACAGGAGCATAAATGTCAAAAAGTTCTTTAATATGTGTATTAAAAGCATCCAGTGTATCATTTATATTTCCACACACTAGCCGCTCCCAGTCTATAGTATTTATAGCTTCATCAAAAGCCTTGAGATCGATGTCTTTTAATGGCCTATAAGTTATCCATCGAGGGGTCGATTTAGGTTTCTTAACATTTAATTCCAATGACAAAAAAGCGTGAAAACCGAGGTCCAAAATATGATCAACAGTCACCGTATCAACCTTCATGCTGCTGCACACAAGATCGAGCAATGTTTCCGAGTGCTCAGTAAAGTGAGTCGGCTCATTCACATATTAAGGGTCATAGATTGACAAATTCAAGTAATTTTTTTGAGTTCGATTCTTCAGGCTTCAGAATATTGATGTTAAAATCACCCATTAGTACAACATCATTATATGTTGACAGACTGCTCACAGTCTCCGTTAACGCATCCAAAAAGGTATCGATACTCACCCAATGAGGACGATATGCCGTTCCTGTGGCTAATTTATAACCATTTAGACTCAAATTTAACCACATCTGTTCCACGGGGGGTGAAGAAGCGTGCTCAAGGAGTCGTATATTAATATCGCGTTTAATATAAAAACCAACTCCACCGCCACGTGATTGAACACCGAACGGGCGTGGGATATGACGCAGCCTGTAGCCAGGGGGTGCGGGTACTCGAGCCTCTTCGCCAGCTCGTAGCCAAGTCTCATTAAGGGCGCCTTCAAATTATAGGCGAGAGGAAGCGCTGCAGTGGCGCTTCCAAAAAGTAGCGCTGCAGTGGCGCGACTGTGGCGCAACAGACGTGCGTCAGTAATGCTTTGGAATATTCCGACGCACTCTTGTTGTTAATTTTGGTAAAAAGGAAAAAGAAGATACTGCCTTTTGTTTATATCGGAGACGAAGCATTCGCAATTAGTAATTTTATTCAAAGACCATATAGTGGCAAGCATTTAAGTCGACAACAAAAAATATACAATTATCGACTGTCAAGAGCGCGGCGGTATATTGAATGCACGTTTGGTATCATGGCAAATAAATTTAGAATATTGGATCGACCAATCGATGTCAATATTATATTCGCGGAAAATATAGTTCGAGCTATTTGTGTTTTACATAATTATATAATTAAAACAAAAATAATTCATTAAACCAGTAACACTTCAACATTATCAAGATACCACGCTGGTAACATTTCGAATAACCAAGTACAAATTAGTGCTTTACTTTTACAAAACAAGTTAGCTAATTATTTTACTAGCCCAGATGGCGAATTATCATATCAAGATAGAATTATATAATTAACTTACCTGGTGGATTTTTTTCCGCTGTAGATTTAATTTCGAAATTTTCAATAAATTTGCTGCACAAAAATTCCCATGCATTTTTCTTATGTATGCGATTACAATAAGTTTCAGAATTACTATCCCATATTGCAGGGTGATTTTTAACATCCTCAATAAACATTTCAATGTCAAGATCTGCATTCATATTGAGGTTCAATAGTAATTTAAATAATATTTAAAAGCTGTCACTTCCTTATGCAAAAATGACGTACGTGTGTCACGGTAGTGGCGCTGCAATCGCGCTTCTAGAAATTGTATGACAACTAGTAGCGGCGCGACTAGCGTGCCACTGTGGCGCCACTGTAGCGCTTCCTCTCGCCTCTAATTTGAAGGCGCCCTAATAGCCACTATATCTGCTCCATGCCGTTTCATAGCAATCAGAAACTCATTGTATCGGGTGCCTAAAGAGCCTTGATTAAAAAGCCCCATTCTTAACTTTTTGTATTTTATGAACTCCAAAACAAATGCATTCGATATTATAACATATTTACAATTATCTAAATATCGTTTCAGAATACTAGTATGTCGCCAACACAGCCTCAAAATAACGTTACCAATAAGTTCACAGACAAAAGAAGTGGTCACTATTTCTTTATACCTAGACAGATGTGCTATATAGCATTTACTAATAATTATATAATAGAAAATACTGCACCGAGCACTATATTGTGTTATTAGCACTTTTATTATATTTTAACACAACAACCCATATAAACAAGTCATAAAATAACTGCAGCAAGGTATAGTAGTACAACATAATAATAGTACAGACACATATTGGTAAAAACAAAGTATTGTTACTAAATTTATAATGAGTTTTCTTAAAACAAGATGGAAATGAACTATAAACAAATAAATTAAACTATACTTAAAATCAAAAACAAAGTAAATTTTAGACATAAATCTGGGTAACATTATTTTACTGGTACAATCCTTCAAAGAGTCCAATATTGTTGATATAAAATAGTACCATCACTCCTAATTTGCGCTTCAAAAACAATAAAATAGGCCATATCTATTTTATTATACCAAGACGAATATACAGTATCACACAACAAAAACAAAGATAAATAAAACATACAACAATTGCAGCAAAGTTCGATACAACATAATAATACTTCAGGCACAAATCTTATTATATAATTTTTTAATTAAAATCTTAATTTCGACGCTCTCGGTACAGTTTCCGTGGTGTAGCGGTTATCACATCTGCCTAACACGCAGAAGGCCCCCGGTTCGATCCCGGGCGGAAACATTTCTTTTTTTTTTATATCGCATTATTAAAATACTTCAGTATATTTTCAGTGTACAACATAAAATTAATGTTAAAAATATTTTTTACTTAAATGTAATTTTTCTGTGTCAATTGTAATTAAATAAGAACTAATTGAGCTATATTCTTCGAATTATAAGCTTACATAATTGTTTAAAATTACAAGCGAATCAAAATAAGAACTAAAAATCAGAATAGGCATTTTATAATACAGATGACCTTGTAAGCAAATCTAGATATCAGCCCTTGCAAAGATTTACATGGAGGCTACTTGCACCCGGAATGCTTTGCAATGCTCTTTTTGACGTGACAACGTCTTAAATTAGGTTGCGGCTGGGAGTCACTTATGAAAAAGTGTAACGCTCGGTAACGTTACGATGAGTCACCGAACGAGAGAGAGGCCCGCCGAATGCCTTGCGTCTCTCTCCCACTCAACTATGATCGGTCTGCCGCGCGCGCAGCACTAGAGAATTAGGCGCATTGAATCGGCGCATGCTTGTGTCTCTGTCTTTGTCTTTCTCGAACGTTCTTGGCGTTGGAAAAACAAGAAAGCGTCATAATACAAGTTCACACGTGTGGTTAAAGTATCGTCAGCTGTGTCTGTAGTGAAAATGTGGAGTGCTTAGATTCGTCATTTACAACAACTACAACAATAAAGGTAAATAATTGTACACTGATATTTCATTATCGTAAACTATGATTGATTGATTAATTGTTAGATTGACACAAAAGTTGAGAAACTGAGTTTATAGGTTATGTCATACTATTGATAAATGTTGATAGTGTTAAGTAAATTATTAGTTTAAAATTAATTAATTAATTAATTATTATTGACGTGACAACGTCTTATAAATTGGTTTGCCGGGTGACACTTCAAGAAACTGCGTTACGCTCCGCTCACGTTATGCGCTTACAATGAGAGCGAGTGAGAGGCACGCGTCCCTTCCACTCGGGCATGGTTAGCCCGCCTAAGAGCGAGAGAGACAGACATAAAAAGTGGAAGGGACGCGTGCCTATAAATTAATGTTTTAAATATAATTCTTTGTATAAATAAATGTTTTAAATTGTTACTATTATTTCATCCTTCTTCCTACTATACGAATGAATATTCACATTAAAATTATTTTACCACTCAAAGTCGTTGTCACGTAAAACTTTCGCCCGTATACCGACTTTACAGGCAACCAACCAGTTTTTTGCTAATCTTTATTTTCTAAGCGTTCCATAGCACGCATACAAAAACTTAAACAAAGATTCATCACAATCTGATCAACAATTTATTTATATAAGTTTATATATGGTTTTTAATAATAACCACTAGGGGCGCTGTATGAAAATTTAAGTTATGTTACCATGTGTTCATGTTTTTAACAAGCTGTTATTTACTTTCACCTGTCCCGATATCTGTAATGAAATCATGTAAGTTAAAATTGACCCACTTCCGATTGAGTTTAAATTTGGCATGCATATGTAAAAAACGTGAGAATGCAATATTATGATGACATGGAGCTGGTTTGATGCTGGAACCTGAAGGTGACCGTAGGCACTCCGCAATAAAACGCCATAATCCATCGAGTTTAAGTTTGATTCGTATTGACGAGTACTTTGGTCCTAGATGATATCAGTATGCGAGCCCATTTTTAACTTTTAATGTTTTTATACTAAATAGGCAGGCGCTTGACCACTATTTCATCTGATGGTAAGCGACAATGCGATCTAGGATCTGACGCGGTTCCAGAGGGGGAGGGGAAGTTCGAGTAGTCGGCATCCCCGAAGGTAGGGACCGCTCTCTCTTCCCTCTCAGCTGAGAGGGAGATGGGATGCTCAGGGTGGGGAGTGAGGCTGCGGGAGCCCCCCGGGGACTCTTTTCCTGGAGGACTCACGCAGGCGCAAAGCTCCCATGACGGATGGACGTGGCGAAGATTTTGCTCCCATCTCCACCCGTGGACGCCAGCGGGTGCCGGGTTTGGGAGACCGGCGCCCGCATTGCACTGGTCTTCAGGCGATGCGGAGCACTAAGGGTGTCACGGGGTGCTCCGCAGCTCCATCCCCCGAGGAGCAGAAGAGGGTCCGTTTAGGGCAGACGCACACTGGTGAGGATCGTGGAAAGCATCCGAATACGATACCACATGATCCCCGCCAAGGTGTTAGTGGGACACCGCGGCGGTTTAGTGAGTAGGCCCCTGCGCACCAACCTGACGAGCTTTTATCGTCAAGTGGGTCTGCAGGGGAGAGTCTATATATCTGTAACTATTTGAGATACATTTATTCCGGTTGTACAAACATTGCACATTACCTTTATATATACAAAGAAAATAATAAAATAAAATAAATAATTTCGTAACACAACCAATATAGGCAGGTACCTGTGTGCAGCAGCAGGAATAGGGTCAAGGCTCGATGCAAAAAAAAATCACCGGGAAATAGGAGAAGCAGCGATTTTCAGCCATCACCCTGGCTGTCGATGAGAGCCACTCAACCATTAAAGTCGTCAATATACAATATGTACCGTCACTAGTGTCGGAGCCTTTGATGGTGTGAAATGTTGTATTTTTTATCGACAAATTGCCCCTCAAATTTGGTTTTTCTCAAAAAGCCAATAATTAAAAAATACACAAAAGGGAATCTATTTGATTTTCTTTAATTATTTTTTTCTATTTTTTATTCCAGGAAATTTTTAAACATGATGGCTGTGTAACTGTTGTCTACATGTTTAGCTATTAAATGACACCTTTTTAATGTTGATAGGACATTTACATGAGTAGTGGTGGTCGAATTAGTATGAGAGCCCAGGTCTTGGTTACCAAGAAAAAAAATGGCGGCCGTAAGAGAAAAACAAAATTTGCCATATTTCACACCATTTAAGGCTCCGACACTAGTGACGGGACATACGAGTTACGGGACACATTGAATATAGTTTATGTTTATGTTTCAATAAAGTTTTAT
The DNA here is from genome assembly GCA_927399485.1 of Calamotropha paludella. Taxonomy (NCBI): domain Eukaryota; kingdom Metazoa; phylum Arthropoda; class Insecta; order Lepidoptera; family Crambidae; genus Calamotropha; species Calamotropha paludella. The sequence continues at coordinate 30,824,292 of OV656804.1, forward strand.
ACGTTTTATAAATCTTGCATTGAATGGATTGACAAATATGCAAGTATAAAAAAAATGCATTTGGTAGGAATTCTCCCAGCGTTAAGGCCGCCTGTTGTTTATATACCAATATTTATTTTTGATCAATAATGCCTTTGAAATACATAATTATCATCGATTTTTAAATTAGGTAAATATATGTCAAAAATTAGATAAAACATAATTAATATCTTTTGTTCGCATACGCATTAGAAGTTCAATTTATTCGTTATTATATTTTATTATTTATTATATTATTCAAATTAAAGGGTTTAAAGTTAAATTAGGTAGAAGTGGTTGTTTAAATTTAGTTATATACTAGCGGCCCGTCCCGGCTTCGCACGGGTGGACAAAATTCTTTAAATTTTTTCTATTATTAAATATTTTCCGTTAGCGCCATCTAGCGTCCGGTAGACGAACTACTTGCGGTTAACGCGTTGCTATGGTAACTCATATACAATGGAAAATATGCGGGAAAAAGAGCGGACAGACAAACAACAAGTTTGTGATCTTAGATTATAGATTTATTCACCCTAACAACATTCGTCAGTGGTCGCAGACATATAATGAATAAGTGAGAGTGACATCCGTAATTTGATAGAGTTACACATACTGTACCCTCGAACCTTGTAACAATTTGACCTATATTTGTTCTCTGTTTAGAGAGTAAGTAAACACAACATGGCCTTCATTAGTTATATAAATAAACGACGATACAAGAGATAACATACTGATTTTTGGAAATAATATCACGACCTCCATGGTTGAGTAGCTCAGATAACATATTTTCATGGTAATGCCGCTCCGAGATTCCGGATTCTATCCCCGACTTGAACAAGGTAGATAACGAGCGTATATTTTCTTGGGTCTGATTGCTGTGGTACTGTATTGTTTCCGGTTTCTATAACACAAATGCTTTAACTACTCGGCTTCAGATCAGGGTAGGTTAGGTTAGGTTAGGTTAGACCACAAAGTTTAATATATTTAATTATTATTATTAAAAATAAAAAAATATCTCAAACAAGGTTCTGACCGAGTTTCTTTCACCAGTTCTTTTCCCTTTTCGAAAGGGCCTCGAACTGGCCCTGAACTGGAACTTTCCGAACTGGTAGTTAATCCGTAGTTTACAGTAATCGTAGATATAATAAAAGAACTTAATAAAACCTTAAATAAAACAAACAATTTTATTTATTTATTTCATAAGGTACACCAACAGCTTTACGTGTATTTTATAATTGATTGTCTTATATTCTAGGTTTTTATCCTACGCGAAAGCCAATAACTGGCATACACAACATTTACATATACGTATAATTAATAAAAAGATAGCAAAGTCCTAATAAGAATTAAATTAACTAAACAAGGAAACAATAAATTAAATATAAAAATTTACATTTACATAAATTCAGAAGTTAGAAACGTGCCTCACTAAGAATATTGTGAAAGTAGCACATCTATGACGAATCTAAATGATCATTAACTTAATCATCATGTGCGAAACATCAAGATTCAATATATAAAAAAAAAAACAAAATAAAACGCGTTCTGAATCGAAAAAAGTTTTGTTTACACAGTTATCTTTTAAATAGCCTTAATATCTATCAACAACATTTTTTCTTTGAATTCCATAATAAAACCTTCTTGGATTTTGGACTTTTAATTTTCTTTTTATTGTGTTTCAAATTAAATAAAAAACTGAGAAGAAAAATTTAATTAATTTCATATAATTGAACCTTCTTTATATTAACATTATAAAGACAGATAAGATGAATTTATTTTAATAGAAAACTACTAGGAAAAATCATATAAATTACCTTAGCTTTTATACGAGTAACTTTGCTTTGACTAAAAACTGCAAGGAATTTTTGTTCAACAATTTTCAGCAACACATATTTTCAAAGAGTTTCAACAATAGATTGTCTTACAAATCATTCATGGGTTTTCAATGCTGTGTCGCTTTGAATTGTATAGCCATACACTATGAGAAAACTTACATTTCTGCATTTATAACAATACAAATTGTGAATACAAACCGGCCTCGCGCACGAAGGGTTCATTACAAACTTTTAGTTATGTAAAAAACCACGTTTGTTGTATGGGAGCCTCCTTAAATATTTATTTTATTTTGTTTTTAGTATTTGTTGTTATAGCGACAACAGAAATACATAAATTGTGAAAATTTCAACTGTCTAGCTATCGGGATTCTTGAGATACAGCCTGGTGACAGACAGACGGGCGGACAGACAGCGAAGTCTTAGTAATAGGGTCCCGCGTTTTTACCCTTTGGGTACGGAACCCTAAAAGACGCGACTGGTTTGAATGAAAACTTTATTCAAGTAGCGTTATATTATAGAAAAATAACAAAATGAAAAATGTTAGTTTTTTTTTTTATATCAACATTCACATATTCGTTATTGTAGAGTAAAAAACGTCTTGTCAGTCCGCTACCGTGCGCCACACCCCTCTCAACAGTTCCAATGCTGCGCGAATTGTAAAAAAAAAGTGTCGAAATGTCGTACTCTTAAATAAAAATGTATTTTTCTTGCTAAATAATGAAGCTATGACAAAACAAAAAGTACTACCGTAAAGCTAATTTAATAAAAAATCCACCACAGAATATTTCGATTGATGTAACTCAAAAATTAATCGCAATAAAAAAAAACAGCTGGCCAATATAGCAGCAATTGCTACCAGGGACTGATGAAGGGTTAAATCAGATATTTGTTTACAAATATTTAGTTTCTTACACTTTCGCGCACATAACACATTTCAATAAAACAAACTTTTTTACGGATTTTTTGCATAATTTATTTTACATTTTATCCTGACGTTTCAACTCTTTTACAGGAGCCGTGAACTCAGGATGACTAAGGTAATGGTCGTCATGTATTTTCTACTAACTTCACACGACCGTTTGGTGCAACGGTAGCGATCCTGCCTTTCGTACCGACTGTCCTGGGTTCGAATCCCGAAAAGGGCAGATGTTTGTATGATGACTACGAGCATTTGAATCTAAGTTATGGGTGTTTATATATATTTCTATAAATATTAAATATCTATGTATCATATATGTATAGCTGTCCGTTACCCTAGTATCCATAACACAATACTTACAGTGCTTACTTTGGGCTAGGCTAATTGGTGTGAATGTAATAAATATTTATTTTTTATTTATTAATATTTTAATCTGGCATGTTACGAAACGTCAGGATTAAATATACAATAAATTAGGCGCATAAATCCGTAAAAAAGTTGTTATATATTTAAATTTGTTTAAAAAGTTTTAAACTCTATATTCCATTTACGAAGGCTTAAAATCAGTCAGTAGAGAGGTTTTATTCTTCACCGATGAATTTAATACGCATACATTGTCAGAGATTTGATCAATTCCACTATATTCAGATTAGCAATTTTCTAAGTTTGATTTTATTCGCTTTTCCATATCACTAGCGATTGTTATTTCTACGTGAGCTGTTTACATTTCATTTTGTTACGCACAAATGTTACATCGAAACCCTTTTTTCCGTCCAACGCTTTCAGTAACAAGCAATTTTCGTATCACTTTGACCTTATCTCTATATATTCAATCACTTCATTACGAAACAGTCCAGTCTGAGGCAATCAGTTGGGGCATTGGACCAAACTCTTGGTATCTCCCGACCAGTATAATAAGATATATGGCAAAGCTTATTAATCCCCTTTTCAGCTCTATCTCGTAGGTGTCAAAGGGAGGGTTAAGGGTCGTATTTGAGTGGTGGATAGTCAATCAAATTGTAATTGGCTGGGAACAAGATACCCGTAAAATGATGGCTGCCCTCTGACAAGGGTCGCTTATGCCCGAGGGCTTTCGATTTGGCCTAACACTCTTTCTTGGCGTGTGTTGGGTTCAATTCAAATAAGGATGAATGAGATGAAAAATGTGTAAACAATACCGCTATACATTTCAATACGGGAAAACTAGGTATCTTATATGGTTGATGTAACAAAGAGTCGCACTAAGCATTTTGGTTCCAATTTTGTGATATGTACCAATCTGTGTGTGTGTAAAAATCCATTTTAATACGGAAAAACTTGGTGTCCTCTAAATTCGACCTACTTTGACGACCGTTTGGTGCAACGCCCTTCGCTTTGTAATTTCGCCCTTCGCTTTGTAATGTCAGGTCATAGTAGAAGTTACACGTTTGAAAATTTCGACGTGTCTGCCAGCGTCTTGGTAAGTCAGCGGTCAGAGCACCTATCTGTGTACTACTACCTACAAAATTGAATATGATACTTTTACAAATATCGAACTATTGATAAAGAAGAAACAGCTATTTAATTGTCATTTGTACTCGCCCGAATAGCTAGGTGATGTAGTTTCGGGTCCCGCTCGACACCCGAGATAAGTTGATATTTTCTTTCTAAAATTTCTTTAGATGTAAAAATCTTTCTTTATTATGTAACACATAATAGAAGGGAGTAAAAAACAACACTTGCCGAGTTTTCATGCGGCTACTACTAGGTACAAGGTCTATCGAGGTTTTTTTAACATGAATAGGTATGCGCTTGACCGCTATCTCGCCTGATAGTAAGGCGCCTGCTAGAAGATACATATTCACTCGTGATTTGCAGACCCCCTAAATTGCATTTATTAGCAAACACAGAGTCAGGCAAATAGTTCTACTATTTAGCGGTATTGTACTATAAATGCTGATATTGAATAAAAATATTTGTATATTTTATTAAATGCTTGAATAACAGAAAAATATAGACCGTATTAACTTCAAAACCCCCATGTAGAGTACTCAGCTAATATTGAATAGTACAGACAACTTCACGCCTATTATCAACACCCTGTGAACACAGATGCACGCTGCGTCGCCTCTCACCCTTCACCACTGATGTAAACAAACCTCTCATAATTAACATCGACTCTTAATACCAACCAATAAGGTATACTTTCGTTTAAGTTATGGTGTAAGAATGGTAAATGTAAATTTGTCGTTGCGTAGTTGGAATATGGTTGTTTATGTACTTCGGCCTGTTACCACTGAACGTAATATAACTGGAGTCAGTAGCTAGATGCGTGGGTAGTCCGAATATAATTTCGAATCGTTACCTTCTAGGATTTGTGTTTACTATTTATTTATAAGTACCCAACAAATAAACATTCTAACATATAAAAAAATACAAATTAATCCAATCTAAATACTGTATTAATTTAAGGCAGTCACGACATTCGCTAACGGAAATACACAAAAACCTCATGAAAAACTAAATTCACAGCATACTTAGTTACAATTCGAAATGGACGACTATTCTATTTTTCAGTACTAAATTCTAATTTAAAACTTAAATATTTCCCTAACTTATTTGCAATTTAACGTTAAAAAAATTGTCAAACATCAGGAGAAAACATTTTTAAAATAATAACGCCTTCCCTGATTTATAAATAAGAATAACCATACCGTCTTAGAATTCAATTGAAGTGACAATAAAAGTGGTACGTGTCGCAGTTACACACATTTTCTTATCGCATAAATAATTCCTAAATATTCTTTTATCTTTTTATTATAAAACGTGCCGAGTGAATATGTGAATCGGTAGTCAGATTACAATTTTATGACACTACTTGGAACAGGAAATACTAGAGAATTTAAAAAAGTTGTTAAAAATTCTTATGAGCAAGGGCTATTACAGAATTGATGATTATTTGAAGGGGAAAACGGCGTGGAGTTAATGACCTTTGCTATACTTCTAATTATTTACTTAGGTCGTCCCCCAGAGCGATGGGTTAACGACATAAGGACCTTTGCTGGCCACAACTGGATGCAAAAGGCTAGAGATAGAGTCGTGGAAGAAAACGGAGGAGGCCTATGTTCGAAGGCGGACAAACCAAGGGCTGCAATGATGATGAAAGTTTATTTTTCTAATGCATTTTTACAATTGCTAGAAAAGTTTCTTGCGGCTGCTTCTCGGTACAAGGCCTACCGTCGTAGGACTAACGGAGCCATGGCATAGTTGACTTTCCATAAATGCATTGTCAATGCTTATATCGAATAAAAAGCATTATATTTTTCATCCTTATCAGGGAAAAGCATTGTGTGTTGTATGTAGAATGTTTTTATACGACGAATCTGAGAAACTAAAAAATAAAAGTTTCAGTTTATATTACTGTTTATAGTAAAACTTGAAAGTGAAACTTTTATTTTTTAGTTTCTCAGATTCGCCGTATAAAAACATTCTACATACAACATACATGCATTACTGCAAATACCTGTAGAACAGGCACTCGATGCTGGATATTACAGGTTGATATTAACTACTGATGATTCTCCGTATGGAGAAGAAATATTAATAGCTGAAGGTTATTTCACAGAAGAACGTTAATGTTTCGGCGTCTACAGGTATTTGTACTTTGTGAAAATAAGATAGATATTTAAATTTTATATATATATTTGTAGGTTTTGCCTGGCGTGACAGGGCCCGCAAAGTAGCTATAGACGTGGATGACAGTAGTTATGGTCGGTCGCTAGAACTTCCGCGGACATTTTAAGAAGCTGACCTCATATTTGATGAATGTCAAAGGGCGATGTGTAGGCTGGGTGTGACTAACTCCTTCTGCCATGCGTTGGAATCATACGGAGTATGGTCCTATATGGGTAAGAGGCCGATGTACTGAATTTAAAAAAAGAAGGAACCTGAGGAAGTCCTAAAGTGCGGCTGCAAATCATAACCCTCTAGCAAGATTCCCACCCTGGAAATATGAGACCCAGATACTCAAAGAGACGTACTCTGAGTGATGAAAGAATTTTAAGTGTGATTTCCCCCTCAGGGTTTAAAACGAGTAGTATATTATTTTTGAGAAGGTGGGAAACGTCACTCGAGAACCTAGCAGTAGGTGTGAGCACAGTGGAACTGTCGAGTGATCTGGGGGCAGAAAAAGCTCCATCACTTAAGACCAGCGCAGGTGTTAACACCTGAGGCACGGTTGTTTCGGTAAGAACTTGTGTCTGATCCGTGGGCGACCGATTGTGTCGTGTCATAAGTGCAGTGCATTAAGGTGTATTCGACGCATCTTCGCAGTGCGGTATTCTGGTAGCGGTGATAGATATCTTGCTATCTGACATGGCCAAGGCTACCAAGAGATCGTGGGAGGTGGTAGTCTCCTTCTGCCAGGCACCGTCTTTGTTGAAAGCACTACAGAGGGCTGCCTCTAACGGAGAAGGGTAGGTAGAAATTGGAGGCACTATGGGCACCTCATCCTTATTTAGCCGGGGCTACAATGGCGGATGTTGATCAACCGTTTGCGCATCGCCCAAAGGCGAAGGGGCGCATATGACAAAAGGGCCCACAAGGTCAACAAGTGTGCTGGCAAAAAGAAAATTTAAGCGGAGTTTGACACCAGTATATCACGTCTCATCATAAAGTTATGCATCTTAAAACGCCAGTGGAAAGGTTCAGACTGGCAACCGCCTTATCCGTGTCTACGGAAGCTAATAACAGAATTTCCATTGAATGATAAAAAAAATAACTGTGCGTGGCGTGCTTTGCAACGCTCTTACCGTTTGGCCCAATGGTAGCGACCCTTGCCTTTCGCACCGATGGCTCTGGGTTCGAGTCCCGGAAGAGTTTGAGTTTGAGTGAGTATGTTTGAGGGATGAATACGAGAATTTGTACCTAAATCATGGGTTTTTATATATATTTCTATAAATATTACATATCTATGATTCATGTACAAACAGCAACACTCTTTACTGCACGTTCGAGACGCAACAGACAGAAATGTAGAAAGAGATGAAATTATTTTTCTCATGACAACTTCATAACAAAAACTAAAGTTTTCATGACAAAATATCTTTGTGTGTGTCTCATGGCGCCAGAGAACTGTCACTGCTTGACGCAGAGTCTTGACATGTCTGATGACGAGCTTTCAGTTGTTGCTGCTCTTCCAAAACAAATAGAAACGGCAACGTCGCATGCCTTTGGATGAAATATTGATAAACTTTAATTTTACTTATACTGCATCCATAGACTTAGAAAGGTATAGATGCAGCAAGCAAATAAAATTAAATATTTTTTACACTTGCATTATAAAAAATATTATTAACATTATATCACTCAAATTAAACATAATTAGGTCTGGATACTAACTTAACAAATAAAAAATAAACAAATCAAAATGGCGCATAAATATTGTGATTTTTTATTACACAAACATTTATCCTTACCGGGACTCGAACTCAAAATCTTTTCTGATTATGTTAGTAGGATCATTGCCAAACTCGACCTCATTATTTAGTTTGTACTTAGCCCTTATTCCACCACGCATATGGTTGCCTCCGTCCCCAAAACTTTATTATTTCTGTTATTTAAAATATGAAGTAAAAACTTTTCAGACATGCGGTAATCTATTCAATTCTACTCGAATTTTATGTCTGTGACAGCGTCTTTTTCTATTCATAAACCTCGGTGTTCGTAATGCAAAGATTAGAATGGTTTTAAGGTTCAAAATGTGTCTTGGCAAATTTGACAGTGATTGTTCTGACATTACTCTTATTATTGAATTGAAAAAATCCCAACTTTTTGATGCGAAGCTCATTAGGGTCTCCGAAAAAAATATTAGTTTCCGTTATTATGGTTCAATTCAAAACTTTGTAACGTTACACACACGTCTACGATAAAAATGACATTTATGAAGACGTCATACATCTATTTTCACTTTCTTTAAACAAGTTGGTAGTCACGTGACAAGGGCAGTAAAGAGTGTTGCTGTTTGTACGTATGTCCATAACATTGCTTACGTTGGGCTTAGCTAATTGGTGCGAAGGTAAGAAATATTATTATTATTCTCTGGTACCCATATGCGTAATTAATTAACTTTTTTCGAGTTTTTACGACACTAAAAACAATTTACACGATGAATTATTCTATCAAATAATTATTGATTGTCAATTATTTTATTTACTTCAATAAAACGATTCTGATGTGCTTATGAAGTATTCAACCTGCTTGCCTGCGTGTGATATGATATATAAAATATGTATGTATATCCCTTCATCAGTCACATGCCAGACTATAGGCTGCCGGCAAACTTCGTTACCCCCCCTGTGCTGTCCGTTTAGCAAACAATTAGGTATCATATTAGCCTGTAATGGGGTGTTTGCATCCCCTCTTGCCCTTACCAGCACTATTGAGTAATGTGATTAGTTGATATAAAGTAAGAAATAGAATTAGTGAATCTAGAAAGTGAGCATATTTTTGGCCTGAAAAGAGTATCAAAAAGTCAGGATCAAAAGATAAGTAAGTCAAAAAAAAATAAAAAAAGTGAAAATCAGCAAGCCTCATCGCTGCGTCGAGAAAGGTGCCTAAAGGCTGGCATTTCTTATTGAATTAAACTATGAATATTGTTATGCCACAAGCAAGTAATTTAGGCAGATATTTTATAATTAAAATATATCAATTTGAGTATCATTCACATCATAATTTACAGAAAAGGTGTGGAGTAAGAAAGAGGTCAAAAACAAATAAAGAGCATATCAGTGCATTCTTGGACGCCGAATAAAAGAATAGTCGTCATCATAACTGTCCTTTAAAGCTAGTGCTAACATGTTCATTATTATACAGTGAAAATCATTTAATTCTATGTTAGAACAGCTGTAATGACAGTGTCAGCTTGAACACGTCTGATGACCTTAAACATCGACATCAGTTTAGCACATATACTGAATTTAGCTTGAATTTATTGCGTTTATTAAGTTGACCTTTGATTAACAGCCGCCTGATTGGACCTCCATAGTCTACCTCCATGTCGTTTTTTCCATTGGTGCAACGGTAGGGTCGTTTGGCATTCGCCCGTATAGCGAAGGTCGTGGATTCGAATTCTACTTAAGGGTAAAGAGGCGTGGTTATTTTATACAAGCGTGTTTGATATCTTAAATTAATAGTCAAATAAAAAAAGCTAAAAATGTAAAATAGACTCTCATCAAACTTCAAAGAAGTTTTAATAAATAAAATCTTACAAACTTTAAAATAAAACTTAATTCACTTTTGTAAAACTGCAATATAAAATGACAATCTCGCATCTTACCATCGCATCCATTTCACTTAAGGCTGTGTGCATATTTGAATTTACCGTAGCTCCGGTGTCTTTAATTTAAAAACGTAAGGTGTGTTTGCACGCCTTAGGAAGTGCCTCTCAATATCGCTGTTCAAACACAACGTAATGGAAACATCTTCTTTCTTGTAGAAACACAGTACCGCTTTCTTAATGGCATTGAGAGAAATATGATTTTCAATAAGAAAACTTGCAAGGAACAACATGTACTTCGCGATCGTGTTGTTTCACGCAAGTAACAATTTAAATAAACTAATAAATCTATATCCTAAGTTCACAGTTGTTTGTGTGTTTGTCTGTCCGCTCTTTTTCCGGCTCTTTTTCCATTGTATACGCGTTACCATAGTGCCTAAGAATAACATTCAAGAAGACTAAGAACGGCTAGCTATATGTGTAGTCGTAGAACCGAAACGTTAGCGCGATTCATTTCGGTACAGCGACATCTACGAGAGACACAACAACGCGTGGCCGGGTCAGCGAGTATTAAAAAACATCACATACATTTGTTCTGAACCCAAGTTTAGTATTTATTAGCCATCTTTAAGGCAACTCACAAATTTCGCTTGTCTCCCTCCTGCTACTTAACGGTTCAACCGATTGAATTCATGCAATTAAATTTTAAATGAAATAATTGCATTAAAACTTTAACTCGAAAGCAACAAAATGTTAGTTGAATCTTTATTGCATAACAATGTCCATTTAAAAATTATTAAATTTTATCTTTATAATCCATGCACTTTATATAGGTTGTTATCGCCTGAAATAGATATAAAAATATTTTATAAAAATATTTTGAGTCATTTTTTTTAATAATTTAAGGAAATAATATGAAGAAGTTCTCGTAGGTAAATAAAGAAATTTTAAGCCAAAATTTTAGCAAGTTAACCATAAGAATGTTTAATGAGCGTTCCCTCAGAACATACCTACTCAAATAACGAAGGGGCTATATTGGGCCACTGACCCACTTCCTCAGAATTTTAATTGGCGTCTTATGACAACGACCGTAACCGACAGCCTCGGCTGCTTCCCAGCTCCATTTTAATTTACATTAGAAAAACCTGCAAGGATAATTTTCCCTGCAGGTTCTTAGATAATATATTCTATGTGCTCCTAAGCCAGATTTAGCTAACCAATTGAAGTTTCAAACTGTTGAAGCTACATTGAGTTATATTAGACACACATTCACGCAATGACACCCACACACATATAGACATACACACAAAGACACACATTTTCACATAGACACACATTCACATATAGACACACGCTCACACATAGTCACACACTCACACATAGACACACATTCACACATAGACACACACTCACACTAAGACACACACTCACATAAAGACACACACTCACACAAAGACACAGACAGCCACACACTTATCATTAATTAATTTATAGATATTTGAGACCATTTTAGAGGGGAGAGTACTGGTTTTTCTAAGATACAGTGGATGAATGCGGCCCAGTTCTGATACTAGTGTCTCCACAATCTTATATTTGTTAACATTACTTCATGGTAGCAATTACTTTATTTGTAAAAAGACTGTGTGGTGAAGAAAATAAAAAATATATATTTTCTTTGTTATGGCGAAGTAAACTTCTCGATGTTTATTACTAATTATTTTATTAATAATATACTCTACTTTCTCATTAAATAATTTTCATCTGTTATCTTTAACAATGTTATTTTTGTATTATACTTATTCACTTTCGCGCTGTTGTATATAGTCACGTAAGGTAAGGGTAGGAGCTGAAAATCCGTGCTTTACTATCAGAGCAAAGGAATCGATGAGCTTTTTCCCCTATACGTCGTTGCGTTACGCATGCTATAAAATCGTAACCATTTTTAGTTAACCAGTTTTAATTGTTGTGATATAATTGTAAATATATAATATAATAATATATATTATTAATATTACTAATATGACATTATTTATAGACATTTTGACCTTATTATTTGTGTATTTTTTTGCTTTATTAACTAAGTAATTTTTTTGTAACTCCTTAATCTAACTTTCTCTTGCGTAACGTCTGCAATGGTGAAATCCAGTAGAACTGTATTTAGTTATACAATCTGAGTTATTTCAAATGGACTTAAGTTTCGTGCACAAAAAAAAATAAACTTACTCAATTTTATGACTATGGATTATACACCCATAAGCCAGGAATTAAACAGAAAAGTTGCCTAACCTATAAATACATTGATAAATTCACAATGAAAGTTTCAAACAATGCACCACATTATCAAATAGCAACAGTTCTAGTGCTGGGAATATTCGGCTAACATACGCCTGTCGTGTTATTCAGCTAATTTCTGGCTAATGGTTCATTAAGACCAAATTTACTGCTACCATGGCCACGTTTGCCACTTAATTTATTGCCACTGTTTCATACTACATCTGTTAATACTGGACGTATAATGAAAAGGTTGAATATTCTTTCACACATAAATAAATTATGGTTCCAACTGTGCGAATTCATTTATCTTTGTCGTGTCTGTTGAGATTTACAAATAAGTTACCAGAAGATTTGAGAAATGATAAAAGTGATAAAATATCTACAAACATCTTAAATTTCCTAAGGAACGTGCCCGACTTAAATATTGGAACGGACATCCAAACGTCGCTGCTTCGAGACCTGTCTGAGAATAATATGTGAGCCGAGTCGTTATTTTTTATTTTTCTATTAATGTTTATTATATAAGAAAGCATAAAAATGCAAATATATAAAAAAACATCAATATAATATTTAAATTATGAATATAATTTATCCTTTCATTGATGATACAACGCTGGCCTACAGTGTAAAACCGAAAAGGTAGTAGCAAATTGCGACGGGTATTCACAAGGGTCGGTAGCTCAATTGGGAGAGCATTGGACCGGACTTCCAAAGGTTGCGGGTTCTATTCCCGCCCGAGATTCACTTGTGAGCCGAGTCGACTTTTTCTAGTATATTTTTATTAAAATAATTTATATAAATATAATTGTTTGAGTGAAAAGAATAATATAAATAGAATGGAGTTGGTTCTAATAGCTTTATACAAAAACTTCTTCTAACACCTTGAAATAGTGACTTCAAACAATATTAGTGATACGCTTGTAACTATCGTTATAAAAAAAGAAAAAGGTAAAACTATTTTTATTCAATATGAGAAAGTTACAATGCGTGCATTGACAGTTAAAACTACGCTACGGCTTCATAAGTCCTACGTCGGGAGACCTTGTGCCGAGAAGAAGCCGGCAAGGGCTGTTTTTTCTCCCTTTAGTTATGTATTATATGACATAGTTACAAAATATCTTGTACTAACAAGACGTGTAAAAAAAATTAAAATAAACGGATTTTAAAAGAAAAAAATAGATTGAATTGTTTGGCGTAAAGTGAAATGAATGCCTCAAATGAAATAAACGGCTGCAAACACTCTAGCTTTTAGCCGAATTTGTAACAATACGGGGAGTTATCTCCAGCCGATATACTGATGTCAGAACTAATAAGTTCCATTCCACACCGTGTAGTGCACTCGAGGTGTAGTATCTAGAAGCACCGTTATCGGTTATATTCGACTCGTCGACTCGTTATTCGCTCGAGTGGAGTATCGATACCTCTTCATTTGGTGCCGGGCGTTTCAGATGTATGCATTTAACGATATACGTTCGCTGCACAACTTTGAATAGGCATGTTTATTGTGACATTGTTATAAGCCCTATCTATTTGAATTAAGGTCCCCATATTTTCATTTACTAACTTACAAATACGCCGTTATATGGTTGATACACCAAAGAGTCGCACTACGCTTCCCCATTTTGTAATCTGTACCGCTAAAGAGTGTAACTCTTTGCCTGAGTTTGTGTTTCCTGACAGATACAATTTGGGGGTCTTCAAGTCACGAGTGAATCTTCTTGGCAGGCGCGTCACAATCTAGATCGCATTGTCACTCACCATCGGGCGAGATAGTGGTCAAGCCTTTACCTATTCACGATTTAAAAAAAACATTTGTACAATGTGTCCCGTCACCAGTATCGGAGCCTGTAATGGTGTGAAATATGGCAGTTTTTATCGACAAATTGCCCCTCAAATTTTGTTTTTCTCTTACGGCCGCCATTTTGTTTTCTTGGTAACCACGACCTGGGCTCTCATACCAATTCGACCACCACTTCTCATGTAAATGTTCTATCAATATTAAAAAGGTGTCATTTGATAGCTAAACATGTAGACAATTGTTTACACAGCCATCAAGTTTCCATTGCCATGGAATAAAAATAGAAAAAAATAACTAAATGTATTTTTTAATTATTGATTTTTTGAGAAAAACTTTTGAGGAGCAATTTGTCGATAAAAAATGCCATATTTCACACCATTACAGGCTCCGACACTTGTGACGGGACACATTGTAGGTATATTGGGAATTTTTGGAGTTTTCTCTTTATATGAATTGATTTTCATATAAGGCGCCCGGTATAAAATTTGAAGAGAAAAATTTAGTGATCGTATGACAGCATTACGTTTATTGTGCGCAACCTATAGTGCGCTCTTTTCCTTTTATTTTGAAGTTCTGTTTTATTATTTTATGTGCCTGTCCAAATATAATCGTTCTATAAAAACGTTATTAGTGGAAAACAATGTTTTACGGTTTTCACGTTTTAAATTTGAAAACGTAACTATTTTGTTAGATAGGAAAATTTAGTTTTATACAACAGTATGAATAGATGTAATAGTTATTTATTATACAAGAGTGGAAAGTTCCTTTTTAACCGCGTGCTCGATTTGGATGACCGAGCAAGCGAAGGATTCTAAAGTTGAATCACGAGCGCAGCGAGTGATTCTAAATTAGAATCCTGAGCGTCAGCGAGGGAAACAAACGAGCACAAGGTGAAAAATCTTTCCACTCGAGTGCAATACGTAACTTTTCATCCCACCTCAGCGAGGAAATGACAAAATGAAAAAGAAAACAATTTATAATGACAAAATATTTTTATTTCAATTAAAACACATTAAGATAATCTATAAATTGAAGAAAATAATAAGAAGTAGAAAATAATTAGGAAATATTAAATGTAACGTTGCTACAGTTACTTATGTTAAGTTTAATATTTTTGTTAGGTAATGTTATGTTGGTGTTTGTGAATTGTGCGCTGTTTTGTGGTAAACTATCAGTAATTTTAAATAGTTGTGCCGATTCATTGGATTCTATTGGCGTAAATGTTGGCGAGAGAGGGCTATTGTTTCCAATCTTATGGGGGCTCATTTTAGATGTAGAAGGGCGAGACCAAGAATCTGACAGAGGTTCTTTCAGCGTTATGGCCTCCACGATACTATTACAAATTTTTGATTTACTTTGGATTGAATCCTCTATGTATCCCTCTACAACCGAATTAGACTTCCAGCCTCCATGGCGCTTAAGCGATAGAAGATCAGCCCCTGATTCGGCCAAAAGTGTGGCTGAGGTTCTTCTAAAACAGTGACCGGTGTATAACGGGGGTTCTAAAAGTCCGAGAAAAGTTGCTATTTCTCGTGGAATACTGCCAATTTTATTCTGACCCATAGGTTGTCGGATACACTTTCCGTTGCGATATTGTAGAAAAAATCGTTCAATTGGGGTGTTAGAAGGACGTAAAGCTTGATATTTCTGAACAATGTTTACATATTCCTTGCGAATAACGAAGTTGCGGTCTTTTTTTGTCTTGGTATTTAGTACATTAATTAATAGCAATTCATCAGAATTATGAGAATATTTTGATACGTTATTGACATTAAGTAGTGTAAGTTCATTTGTTCGACATGCTCCGGTTATACCAATAATAAGAACAACCTGTAACAAAAGAAGTATTTATAATCGTAAATAAATTAATCAAATTAAAAATATTGTACTATGTACAATTTTATCAACAACAAAAAATTACACGTATTGACTTACTTTTGCCGCTAAATATACGGAATCAGGTGCTTTATTAATAAACTTTGCAATTTCAGATGCTGTGAAAACCTTCGATTTTTTTGGCTTATAACCAGATGAGGCTCTTTTTAAAAATGCCACTAATTTATGATAGGTGTCGATATGAACGTCTTTCTTCATCTTAATTGTTAATTTTAGCATTGAATACGTACTCCATAGCGTGCTTGCTTTCTTGGTCTCAGATAATTCTATAAAATATGCCAGCAAAACGTTTTCGGAGAAAGTTTTTGCTCCTTTAGCTAGTCGCCACATGTTAAATATATCGTACTGTTTCAAATACTTCTCTCGTGATTGCTGAGGGAGAAGGCTCATTTGCGCATTATTAACTGTTTCAGTTAACTCAGTTGGCGTTAGATAAACTTCATCGTCGCTAATGTCACTCATTTTAGTTGATTTTTTTGTACAGTTTTTAGGTTATGTTAATTATATTAAGCAATAAAACGTGAAAAACTAGAATGGCGCGAAGCACGCAAATAAAACAAAGAAACCAAGAAGGTTCCAAATTTAAATTTTTTCACAATTTAAAAAGTTCTTATCATAAATTTGGCACCATAGAGGTTACATTAAATAGGTTTAATGACGTTTTGAATTTACAATTATATTGAGTACTCATTATATGTGATGTTCTAAATTCAAATCTACTTTGCCGCTCAAGCGAATAAAATAGAATTTTCCAGCCAGATTTCGAAGCGCAAAATTACACTTTCCGAGGTGGTGGGATGAAAAGATAATTAAACAGATAGAGACAGAGTCATTATCTTCACTTGTTTTTGTCTATAAGAAAAAAAAAGTACCTATGTTTTGGCATTTTTTTTGCTAGTATATTAAAAAGCATAATTTGATATAGCTTGCTTGCTGGTAATGAATATAAAAGTATATGACCCAACCTAACTTGTAATGTAGATTAATTCACAACTCTTGATATAGAAACACTACATTTGACGACAGTTTGGTGCATATGTAGCGATCCTGCCTTTCGCACCAACGATACAGGATTCGAAACCCGGAATGGATCACGAGTACGGTATATATATATTTTTATGAGCATTTATATCTATGTATCATATAATGTATGTCTATCAGTTACCCTAGTATCCATTACACAAGCCTCAGAGTGCTTACTTTGCGAAAGAAATATTATTATTACAATTATTATGCGAAAGATACGGAAAAAAATAGTCTTCAATATGCCCATTAAAAACATCTTAAATTTTAATTAATTCCTTTTCCCAATCAAAATATCGTTATAAATTAAAATACAATGAAACAAACTTTCCGAAGGCGATGCTCACAGAATTTAATATATTCCGAAGAAATAAAATTACGAAGTTCTCATTATGTTCGCTTCTGTTTAATAACATCATTGAATATTCATTAATTGATGCTTTTGTGCGTCTTTGATTATTGTTACCATTTATAATTTAGCCTATTCTAAAATATGTATGTATATGTAAATAATAGAAAAAGCCAAGAAAGAAATGTTATTCTCCTATTCCAAAAAAAGAGCGAGCTATGGATGCTTTTTTTAAATGTTTCTAATTAGGCGTCCAAGCGGCCAGTAACAGAAAATAAAGTTCTACACGTGTAAGACTAATTTTGTAATTAAAAGTAAGATGTGTTTTATTGGAGCGGAGCGAGCGAAGCTCCCATGGATCAGCTTCAATAGCGCAATGTCTGTTACGCCATAACTTCCCGAGTTCTTAACCGATTTTAATATTTTTTGTGTGCAATCAAATCAATAGATTTAGGACCAGATTGTCACGGAGCCCGAATTTAAAATTCGCAAAAATTCCTATCGAAACAAAAATACTTTTTTTTAGGTATTACGCAACATATAGTACTAGCGTTGCTTTACGCTTAGCGACTGCATTGCCTAATATTTTGTGCATTTAATGAGATTCTTATTTGAGTGGTTATATTATTACAATATTATTAATTATTGAATGTGTATATTTTTTACGAACATTTGTACGTTGAAGTTATACTTCCTTTATTCATAAGAAGTGTTTCTAATTATATGGCCGTCTCTGTATATATCATGTAAGTCTATTCGTTAACCTAGTATCCATAACAGCGACCTCACAGTCCTTACTTTTAGCTAGCCTAATTAGTTTGAATATATGTAAGAAATATTGTTATAATTACACCACTGAACTAAGAATAAGTTCTAGTATATAGTAAAACATCAAATTTGTAATATACAACCCTTTGTCTACTCAAAATGGCCGCCTATTACAGGACAAGACAGTAGCGTGCATTTAAAAGCAGCTACGATAATTTGAATAGTTTAGTACCGCAAGAACTCTTTGTTAAACTGCAGTTAGATCTAAATTTTTAACGAATGTTTGTTACTATCAATCGCCTTTTAGTTCTTGGATGTGAAAATTGTCACAGCTTTATGCATATCTAGTAGGAAAAAAAAGTTTGACGAGAGCGGGAAACGTCTATTTAGCGGTTTTGGTTTTCTTGTTATTTTTTTTTATCGTGAATAGGAAAACGCTTGTCCGATATCTCGCCTGATAGTCGACGATGCGATCTAGGATGTGACGCGCCTGCCTAGAAGATTATTCACTAGTGACTTGAAGACCTCTAAATTGTATATTCAGAAAACACCGACTAAGGCAAAGAGTTCCACTTTTTAGCGGTACGGATTAAATTGGAACCAAAACGCTTAATGCGACTCTTTGGTACATCAACCATATAACGGTGGCGGTTTGTAAGTCTAAAATTTGTGTTGTGGTGGATATTATTGTGTTAATATGATGGATTATTAACAACTGTGTTTTTCCTGCTTTCCTAAGTAAACCACGGGAAGGTTTCAGTAAAACCCCACACCTTCGTTGAAACTTGGGGAAAGGGGTATTTGATTGTTCTTTCATCACTGATTGATAGCTAGTATCATCTATCTTCTCTCGTCATCTTTCATCATACTTTATGTAAGATGAGAAATTACTGTATATGGACTAAAAGGACAAACATCCAGGTCATAAAATCTTATTAAAAAAAGAAAAACGCTACGTGATCCATATTGTCTTATTTTTTTATTGTTATTTTTTTGTTTTCCACTTTTGTCTTATTGTCCACTTGAAATACATTCGTCTTAAGTAAATAAAACACCTAAGTCAGACTAAGTTGTAACTGGTGAGACCGCGTTGTAACCAAGGTTCGGATACGGAGTATGTAGATAATCGATATGATTTCAAAGTGAAAACTTCTTTAGCATCGTTGTGATTTGAAAGTCGATGAAACGAAAAAGCGACAGTAAAAAGAGACAGACACATGAATTCATAAGATTTAACGTAGGAGAATATGAGAAGCATTATACAGTCTAATGCTTTCACATACAGTCTCTTATGTTCATGGTTGTTCTTTGTGTTCTGCTTCGTACCCCCTCCACTTGTGTTTACCAAGGCATAGTGGGAGTTTGCTTGGGCCTCAGCGTTCTGCGTGTGTTAATACGTGTTTGTGTGCGCATGCGTAGTAGAAAGCTTGATAGAAGACATCACAACAACCGTGATATTTTTTATACGTGTACGTATTATTTTTGAAGGTTTCACTTCTACCACGTGTGAATTGCACAGATGCTTTTTTTAATAATTTTTTTTTTTTTAATAATTTAAATATTTTTTTAAGTTACTGTAACCAGCTTAGCCTAAAGTAAGCATTGTAAAGTTTAGCTTATGGATATTGGGGTAATGGAATAGACATACATTTATGATACATTAAAAGTTAAATTTATAGAAATACGTTTGTACAGGAGTCATGGGGACTCCAATACAAGCGTTCGTATTCATCGCACAAACATCTGCCCCTTCCGGAACTCGAACCTAGGAAGGTCGGTGCGGAAGACAGGATCGCTACCGTTACACCAACCGTTCGTCAGTATCAATTATGACATGATTTGTACTTGGCCTGGTATTAAATATGTCGGGGGGAACGTCAGGATTTTGGTCCGAACCTTCCGATATCACATGGGCAGAGTAGAAATCGTGCACTGAGAAGATGTTGTAATTTTTGGACACAGTATTAAGAACCACGTAGCACGTAACAAACTTGTTATAATAAGGTACTTAGCAAAACGTAGGACAGTTTCATGACGACGTCTTCACTTGATGGCGGCTCGATCGAAAGTGATCGGAGCTCGCATGCTGACAGCATCACGACTATGTCGAAGCGCGGGAAATCGTAGTTTCTTATGTTCGCCGGCTAGAGGGCGCGCTTGCGTTTCGCTTAGTATCCGTACTCATGACCGGATACGACATCGTAGTTTCTTATGTTCGCCGGCTAGAGGGCGCGCTTGCATTTCGTTTAGAGTCCGTACTCATGACCGATTCCGACAAATAAATTATGCTCGGGATATCGAAAGAAAGAAAGAAAGAAACACTTTTAATATACCATATCAGTTAAACTATGGAAAGAAACAGCTGTTGAAATTAAGACAGTACTTTATACAAAAAAAGTGAAAATGTTATTGGATGCCTTTGCTTTACTGACCATGACACGCCAAAGCGTATAATTTGATGTGTTGACAACTGTACTATGTTAAAAATTCATTGGTAATAAAGACCACATATTTCACAGTAGGTAGGTATTTGAATAATATCAAAATGAAATAAAGAATTCTGCTGTTGAATGCAGTCGCGTTATTGCCACTCAAGTTCCCTTTGAGAACGTAAACCAGCTTGTGAGAGAAAGCAAAAGCCTTCAACCTTTTAAGAGTGCTACTTCAGAATACACTGTTTTCAAACATTTATAAGTTTTTAAAAAAATGATCGTTTTTTAAATGAAAATAAAATGCTAAGTTGTTTGTAAAACGATGTTATGGAACATGTGTGACTGTTTTTTTGTGTGCAGACATACGATTTTATTTACATTGTTAGTTATACATGCAGAAACTAGATGGCGTTACCCTTCTTAATAAAATTAACAAAGATATAGATGTTTAACCATTTTGTAAAATTTCCAAATATAATGGGTGAAAAAGTGGCTTAAGAATCAATTTTATGATGATATAGTGAAAATGTTAATACCTTTAATTTGAAATGTATGTTTTTGGATTTTTTGTAACAGTTATATATATATTTTATAATGGTACTCGTTATACTGGTCGTAAACAGGTGTAACTAGTACAGGCACCAGTCTCCCACAATCTTTAATCTATTAGCAAGCTTCACACCCTAGCTCACCGCCGCAAAGTTGCCTGTCTGTCGGTCTTCTATAGACTGTACTTTGGAGAGTGTGCTCAAGAGCTGTATTTGCTCTGGTTAAATATTTTTTATCCATCTCAAGCGAGCAACGTATATCAATTCTTTCTTTTCGATAAATTTAAAAAGTATAATTTAAAAAATACGAATGTATTTTAAAATTATACTTTTAAAATTTATGCAACCCAATATGGATACCACCCATTCATTGCTTGAGACACTAAAAAATTGTCTACTTAGGTAGACTGTACATCATGTTCTGGGTGTCTTTCTTAACTATCCTAGGTCAGCTTAAACAAATACGAAGTTGAGAGTTATACATATCAATGGTAATGCTTAGATAATTTATTAAAAGTGAAAAATACGTTTATAAATTTCAGTAAGAAGCTCTCTTGCTCGTATTTTAAGCATAAGTAATCTGAAATTACGGACAACAGCACATCGACTATATACAAACTGATCAATTCAATTCAATTCAATTCACATTGAGCTCAATGTGTTTAAACATAAGCTCAAAATCGAATGAGAAGAAATTTGGCAGCATTTCCCACGTTTTTCTTCGGTCGCTTTCTTGTCTGTTTGCTTGTCTGTCGTCTTGTCTGTCCGGTTGTATCTCAATTTTGAGACACTTTCCGACCACCTAGCGAGTTGAAACTTTCAGGGTATCTCAGAATCCGATGACAATGCACGCTTAAACAACTTTCATTTTTTGATTTTTAAATCTAGTATTATTATTTATAGGTACGTCGATATGCTCTAAAAATGCCGAAGCATTTTTTTATTGAAAAGTAAGCTAAGTTTATTGTTCTTATCTGAAGATGTATAAGATAAATATCTGTTCAGCAGACAAGTTATTTTCAGACGACACTCGAACCCGTAGCCGTTGTAGTTGGTAAACCTAAGTTGTAACTGTAATATGCGAATTCTAAATTGACCAGTATAGGTGTTTCATTAGTGGCTTCAAAGCTACGGGGACTTAATTTGGAGCTCACAAAGGCCGCCATTATGTGGAGGTGTGACGAGATTTGCTTGGCAAATTGGAAGGCTGGACGGCGTACTGAAAGTGGTAATCGGCTTATGAGAGCTTCGATACATACTGTCAGAGAGATTGGCGAGCAAAAGATTGGGAAGCAAATGTACGAGGGCCATCCGGGAAGTAGTATCCTTTTGGAAATATAAACAATACTACATATTTACAAATTTTAACGTTTTGTTGGTAAATAACATATCTTAAACTACTTCTCTGCGTCAACATCTTTGAATTCTTCATGTGTTTCAAATTTTTTTTTCTGCCAAAAAATTATTTAGCGTTGTTAACAGATGGTAGTCTGACGGAGTTAAGTATGGACTATAAGGTGGATGATTGCAAGTTGGGTTCGAACGGTCCGGAGGATACTTATTAGGCCAACGCTCCGCATGGCGCAAATGGGTACTACTATATGTTTGTATATGTGCCTGTGTGTGTCTCTTTTATAGTATTGCAGTTTCTTCTCATTAAAAAAGTAATATCTTGTACGGGATAGCCGCGTACACTTAAGTAAAGTAGAGGAGGGATAGATAAATCTATAAAAGTCAAGAGGAATCTAAAGAACACTAAAGTTTATTAACAAATCACTTAAGTAATAAAACTATGGTAAACTATGGTAATATTAAAATAGAGACGTTAAACTAAAATGGTAATGGTTTTATGATGGTAATAGAGCACACGTAATTGGTAAGATGGTTAATGTGTAACTGACTGGTGAAAAAACTATAATTAGGTTAAATGCCGCGCGATGCATAAAGTGCTTATAGTGCAATTCATACGCAGCGCGCGGGAGTTCAATGACTCAATGTACGTAACTCGTACATGCTCCCGGGCAAGAAAAAGGTGAGTGGTTGGCTAGATGATTACAAGGGTTTGTTAGTTTGGTGATAGATGGTGATGTAGTGAGGTGATTTTTACAAGATGATTCAATTGGTACTTAAAAGTAAGTTAGTTAGATGATCTAAAATGTTTACGAAAGTTTGGCGTCGTCGCCTTATTCAAATGAGCACTGTAGTTTTGCACTTTGGACACACTAGGGCTTACAGCCTCGTTCACGTCACTAACACTATTGCACTTTTCACTAGATACACTCTCTTTAACACACACTCACTGTACACTATCACTAGTATTACGCGCTTCGGCCGCGCGTCGCCCCAGGCGGCGAGCGCGCCATCGGCGGCCCGCCCAGGCGAGCCCTGCGACGACTGCTGCACCCATCAGCACGTAGATGGCGACGTAATGGTGGACGTCATGGTATGAGATGACGTCAGCTATTCCTTCTTGGGATTTCATCTCCTTGATCTGGTTTCCAAGAAGTTTAAGATCTTCCTCTAAACCACTCGATCCCATTAACAAGGTGGAGTTAGGAAGCGTTAAATTAATTATATTGTTTATAGGTGGTATCTCTGGCGTCAAAATGTCTGGTTGAATGTTTACGTTATTTGAGAGCTGTTTATGCGATACGATGGTGATGGACTCGCCTTTCATGACGCAACCGTTGCCGAGCGTAATGATACCGGACCCGGTAAGTCGCTCTGCCGATATAAGTTGATCGCACATTATTCTTATAGGACATTCGCCACAACACGAAAAAAGGTACGTGTTTATCTTTTGAAGCTGAGACCATGAGTGGGCACACGGGGTGGTACTGGTTTTGCAGCTGTTGGTACTCGCATCTTTTAGACACAGGCTTTCGTCGCTTTTAAATTGATATATTGGTGTATAGACTGGGCATAATTGTGTATCTATGTCATAAAGTGTACATGTTTGTAGAACGTTGTCGGAGATTGGTAAATATAAATCTTTCTTTAAGTTGATAGCAACATGCGTAGCGACTGGTAGTAGGGTGACAATGCTTTTGTCGATTTTCTTAGGTATTGGTATAATTTTATAAATATCGTACAGGTCTCGGCTCACCAGTGGGATTTTTATTTCAAATAATAAATATGATTTGGTAACTGTGGCCTTGACTTTTAATAGGTGGTATAATTTTGGTAACTCGCTTGGAATGCTGTCGACTGGTAAAGACAAATCCTTGGAAATGCGTCCTGCAATGAGATGCAATTCTTGCAGGAGCTGCTCTGGTTTTAATAGATGTATATTAAAGTTACCATAATAAACATTTGTAATGGTATCTAATAATGTGTCTTGAATATAGCGTAAGTTAGTGAGAATATTGTTAGCGATTACTGATGACATTGTAAAATCATTGATACTGGCGACATGGTTTATTTCTGTATTTAAGGCTTTGGCAGTATTTTCAAGGCTTATTAAATGTTGATTAAACCTTTTATGTTGCTGGTCCATGGTATTCTCGGTCCTTTTTAATAAATTATATTCTGCTTCTACTATGGAAGTCTGATTTCGCCACAAACTTTCAAGATGTTTTTCGTTATGCCTAATCAAATCAATATCTTTGGTATATTGATCGGCGAAGTTTGAATCCAGGATACCGAATAAACTATTAGCCACATACCTATCCGACACCGTTGATTAATCCACGGCGGCGGCGGCGGCGGGCTGTCCCGTGCGCTTTTTGCTGACCGAGTAATATTCGGTTACAGTAGTTGTATTCCTCGTATCCATGACCTAATTGCAATAGTAGTACGTCGCATTGTGTCTCAGGTTTCAGGCTCGGACATATGGTTCCGAGGTGAGTGACATACTTATTCAGCAACTCTGTGCCTTGCCAATATGGATCTAAGTCGTAATAAACTATGAGTTTCCATTCATCACGGATTAAATACAAGGAAGATATTTTATCAAAATACATGTTTTGGTCGTTGTTTAATGGTAATATATTATATGAACTAAATACTGGTGTAAATAAAAATGTAAACAACATTAGCAATATAGAAATATAACTGGTCAAGGTCAATTTGGTCTTATTTTTTCTTGTGGTAGGTCGTGTTTGAATATGTGGGTCGGACTGATTGGTTTCTGTTGTGGTGATTTTGCGCACAGGTTTTGTCTCCTCCACGTTACTATGAACTGGTAGAACCGACAGCTTGATGGTTGGCCTTTTCATAACACCATTCTTGGTTTTTATAGTGACTACTCGGACATAACCATCCTTGCCGGGGTGAAGCTCGATTACCCGGCCCATAGCCCATTTTCCGGCAGGTAAGTTGTTTTCATGTATTATAACCATATCGTCGATTTTTATATTTTTATTTGGTTGTCTCCATTTCGCCCTTGCTGATAGTTGAGTGAGATATTCGGCTTGCCAACGTTTCCAGATGTCTTGAAAGATTTTTTGAGTTAGCTGCCATCGGGTTCTTAGATCTCTTTCGGTCTCAAATATAGTAAGGGTCGGTCCGCTGGACAGAAAATGTGATGGGGTCAAATAGTTGAGGTCATCTGGATCTTCTGATAATGGGCACAGCGGTCGTGAGTTTGGGCACGCTTCTATTTGCGTAAGGATGGTTGTGAATTCTTCGTAAGTGAGTTTTTGCTCACCGATTACTCGCTTCGTATGGTATTTAAGACTTTTCACGGCCGCCTCCCATAGACCTCCAGCCGTGGGCCACGCCGGTGCGTTAAAGTGCCAGTCAATACCCATTTCTGCGGCTTCTGACATAAAGTCGGTATTTAATATCTCGATGAGCTCCTTTAACTCTTGTTTTAGGACTCTGCTCGCTCCCACAAAATTGGTACCATTGTCGGAGTAAATATGGCGAGGCGTGCCCCGTCTAGCAGCCATTCTTCTCAGAGCAGCTAAGAATGATGAAGTTGTGAGATCAGATACTAGTTCTAAGTGCACGGCTTTGGTCGCCATGCACACAAACACTGCTACGTACCCTTTCATGGTTTTGACCCCACGGCCTTTATTGGCCTTTATTAGGACACTGCCAGTAAAATCAACGCCGGTATGGTAAAATGGTCGCGATGGGTTGCAGCGAGGTTCAGGTAGGTCTCCCATTAATTGATGGTTTTTAATAGGATCGTGTTTCTTGCAGTCGACACATAGACGAAGATGTTTTTTGGTTATCCTATTTCCTCCAATGATCCAATAATTTTTTCTTAGGTAAGCTAAAGTCAATCTGGATCCACCGTGAAGGGTTTGTTTGTGAGCGTGTTCTATCAAGAGCGTGGTTAATCTATGGTTATGTGGAATTATAAGTGGGTGTTTCATGGCCTCGTTAATATATGCATTTTCGAGCCTACCACCGACCCTTAATAATCCACTCTGATCAATATACGGATTTAATTTATGTATAACGTTCTTTTTATCCAATGTGCGGTTGTTATTTAATATCGCGAATTCTTTTGAAAATTCTCGCATCTGGATATTTTTAATAATTATTAACCTTGCAGTATTTAATTCCTGTGTAGTTAAATATGGTACATTCTGATGGTGACGTAATCGCATTATCCAGGCTAAAATGCGAACGGCGCGAGTCATTGTACTATGTTTTGTAATTAAACACTGTATTATGCAATCTTCCGCTCGGGTTATAACATTAATTAATTTTTGCGGCCTCTTTCTTACTTCTTGCTCAGTGGTATATAGTCGGTTCGATTCTTGGGTGTTGTAATATATGGTTTTTAATAACCAGGATGGTCCCTGCCACCACAGGGGATGTTCTTTTAGTTGGGTGGCACTTAAACCACGACTGGCGCAATCCGCCGGGTTTTCTTCCGACTTCACATAGTTCCAGCGGGTGGCGGGGATCACATCTGTGGTTTGGCGAACTCTATTTGCGACGAATGGTTTCCAGCGGCTCGGGTCTCCGTGCAGCCAGCCAAGGACGACCATGGAATCGGTCCAGCCATAGACTATGATGTTGTAATCGAGAAGACTGTCTTTTACCTTCTCCATCAATTTGGCTAATAAATGAGCGCCGCAAAGTTCTAATTTTGGTAAGCTGATGATTTTACTCGCTGGAACCAATCTCGCTTTACCGACAACTAGTACGACTGATGTTGTGTTACCTCTGTGAATCTTGCAATAGATTACGGCTGCATATGCTTTGGTAGACGCGTCGCAAAATCCGTGTAACTCGATAGAGTCGTCGCGTCTCGTGCTCAACCACCTTGGTACTTTAATTTTATTTATTTGGTGTATTTCAGCCTTAATCTTTGTCCAGTCAGCAAGGATACTTTCTGGTAAATGGTCGTCCCATTCGATCTGCAATTTCCAGACCGCTTGGAAAAGTACTTTTAATTTAGTCGTAAGTGGTGAAAGCCAACCTAAGGGGTCGAAAATCTTAGATATGTCCGACAAAAGTGATCTCTTGGTAGGATGGTTGGTATTATCGTCTATTTTAGAGTCGAATGTAAATGAGTCTTCCTGTGGTATCCAGCGAAGGCCTAAAGTTTTGGTTGATTCAGAGCTTTTGAAGTCGAAAAGTTCATGGTTGTCGATTTCATTTGGTAATAATTCCTTTACATTCGACTTCCACTTACGTAGATTGAAACCACCTGATTTGAGCAATTTGATGAGATCTGATTGTACCTGTAACCCCTCTGACAGGCTGAAAGCTCCATATAAGATGTCATCCATATAAAAAGAATTTTCGAGAGCGCTAGGCGCGGCTGAATTTTGATAGTTCGCCCTTTCGTCTATAGCGAGTTGCTTCAACGTCATCATAGCTAAAAATGGAGCTGCCTTGGTGCCGTAAGTAACTGTGGTAAGTTGGTAATCTTGATACTGATTTATTGGTGAATCTCGCCAAATAATTTTTTGGTATTTTTGGTCACATTCTTGCACTCTTATCTGCCTAAACATCTTTTCTATATCTGCAGTAAATGCAAATTGGTATTGACGCCATTTCAGAATTAAAGTCTGTAAATCTTGTTGTAAGTTTGGGCCGACCTCCATTACATCATTAAGACTATAACCTGTGGATGTATTTGCGGAAGCGTTAAAAACGACTCTAAGTGCAGTGGTTGTAGACTCAGAACGCAATACTCCATGATGGGGCAAATAACAGCCAAGCGTCATGTTACCGGCGCCGTAGGCACGCGTGGCTGGTTTCATATGACGTAGCGAGTGATATTCATTCATAAATGATATGTAGTCTTGTGCAAGAATTCTATTTTTAGAAAATCTTTTTTCTAATTGACGAAACTGAGCCATAGCCATTGATTTTGATTTTCCTAATTTTTCCACTAATTTTGGTTTCAAGGGTAGCCGTACGTGGTATCTGCCTTCACTGTCTCTTATGGTGGTAGATTGGTAGAGCTTAATACAGTAGTCGTCTGCTTCAGATAAAGATTGTTGGTGTGTTATATCTTCAATTTCCCAAAATTTTTGTAAGTTTTCGGTTTGGTTGATAACAACATTACAGTGAAATGACGGGACGTTGCTGGTATTACCGCACAGAATCCAACCGAGTTGGGTTTCTTGCGCTACTGGTATGGAATGGTTAATTTTGATGATTCCGCTTAATATTATAGACGTATAAATATCAGCTCCCAATAAAATATCTACTTGTCGACTTTGATAAAATTCTGGATCCGCTAACTCGATGGTATCTAAATAACTCCACGTTGGTTTTTCAAATGATTTGTTTGGTAATTTGTTGACAAGACTATTGATAATGTATGCGTTAGTATCAATGGTGAAATCATTATGTAGCGACTGTATGTGGATTTTCATTACACCTTTGCAATTGTTTTCTTTAGCGCCGACTCCGAAGATAACTCCCTTACAGCGCTCGCGTGGTAACCGAAGTTTCTGTGCTGCATTTTCATTAATTAAAGATGTTTGTGAGCCCTGGTCAATGAGCGCACGCATGGTGTGGAAAGTACCATCAGCTGCCTGAACGTTGATTTTTGCGGTCGCTAACAATATTTCAGCCACATTTTCTTGAAACGCGTGACATGTTTTGCGGTCGTTCACTGTCGCCGAGTTGCTAGGTTTCGCAATATCGGTTGACTTCGTGAACATGTCATGAATTAGCGAATTATGGTTGGCATTACAAAATCGGCATGTTTTATTGGATAAGCATTCTTTGCCATTGTGATCGATTAGGCAATTTTTACAAAGTTTATTTGTCGCAATAGTTTTCCGTTTTACCTCTGGCCTCGATTCACGGAACAATTTGCACAAGTAAATTGCATGAGGTTTTTTGCAATGAGGACAAGAGTTAACTGCTTCCACGTGTAATGCTTTATATGAAGTTGGTTTGATATTGCCAGATTTGTAAAATTGATTACTGGTTTGATGTTGATTAAATGGTTTTTTGTAACGAGAATCATCTTGGCGTTGGACCCTGTTAGAATCTTGTTTTTGCCTAAATGACTCCAAAGAGGTAAATTTGGTTTCTAGAAAGGACAAAAATTCCTTGAGTGTTGGTATTTCTCTCGGATTCTGTAATGATTGTATATACTCATTGTGAGAATCAACATCTAGTTTTTGGGATAGAAGATGTACGATTAGTGGGTCCCAAGTGGAAGTATCAATTCCCAACTTTTGAATAGCATGCAGACATTCATTGGTTGTGTCGTGCAGCCTCTTAATTAATGTGGATCTTTGTGATTGCATTATTGGTATGCTCAATAAAGTACTAACATGAGATGTAAAAATAATTTTCTTATTATTATAACGGTGGTTTAGAATTTCCCATGAAACTTGATAATTTTCTGAGCTAATGCATAAATGTTGAATTAATTTTTCAGCCTCACCCCTTAATTTACTTTTTAGAAACTGAAGTTTTTGAGCGCTAGACAAGGATGGATTTTTATGAATGGCCTCTTGAAATAGGTCTTTAAACGAAGTCCACTGTTGATAGCTGCCGTTGAAGACTGGAATCTCCATTTGTGGGGTGGATTTTTCTCGGTGTGAAGCTGACCACATTTTGGTGTTAATAGTCTTTTTAATGTTCATATAAGATTTCTCGTATTTCGCAAATTCTAGATCATATTCCGGGTAGTCACCATTTAATTCGCTATCGATCTCCCAATGTAAAGTATCAATGACACCCCATCTGGACTTTAATAGGGAAAGCGCGTCTTCAAACTCCCACTTGTCGGAGAGCTCATCGATGTCTATATTTGCTACAGTCCGAGAAAACGCTTTAAAGTTGCTGGTCTGCTTTCGCAACATCTCATCTAACTTACTATTAGTACCTTCAGATTTTCTTGGTGGCGCCAGGGGAGCTGGGTTTAATGGCACTGGTAGTGGTATTGCTGGTTTCAGGAGCGGAGTTGAAGACCTACTACTGCCTTCTTGTCTGTAATTCTGCATGACTTGCTTAGCTTGATTATAGAACGCTAAGGTACGTTCATATTCCTTGCCCGTGAAGTAAGCATTGTCAAGCTCACCGTAGTTACATAACTGTAAATGGTTGTTATGGAACTCTTGCCAGTAAGACTCTAAGGTCTCTAGCTTCCTCCTAACGTAATCTGGTGTCTTGCGGTCGTGGCTGTCCTTCTTAAAATTTCTAAGAAGTTGATCTAAGCCCTGCATAATTTGGTTTTGCGTCTCTAATAAAGCTTCCATGGTAAATAAAGATTGGAAAGAGTGGTACAAAAAGGAAAGATCTTACTTGGTTGTAAGCTGCAAACGCTGATGACTCGAGCCAATGGTGTAGCTCAAGTCTGGCTGTGGTGACCGTTAGCTTTGTTTCTGGTTGGTTTAGCAATGGACTGGTAACGTCCACCGCGCTGGTACAGATCAGGAACCGTTCCGCGAGTCACTTCAATCCACGTATGGTTTGCAGAAAGTTAATGTTTGTCACTTTTCACTTTGGTTCACGCGAAAGGACACTTATTACAACTCGCGATAGGCCCCGTTTTAACTCGAAGGACCATTAATGTACGGGATAGCCGCGTACACTTAAGTAAAGTAGAGGAGGGATAGATAAATCTATAAAAGTCAAGAGGAATCTAAAGAACACTAAAGTTTATTAACAAATCACTTAAGTAATAAAACTATGGTAAACTATGGTAATATTAAAATAGAGACGTTAAACTAAAATGGTAATGGTTTTATGATGGTAATAGAGCACACGTAATTGGTAAGATGGTTAATGTGTAACTGACTGGTGAAAAAACTATAATTAGGTTAAATGCCGCGCGATGCATAAAGTGCTTATAGTGCAATTCATACGCAGCGCGCGGGAGTTCAATGACTCAATGTACGTAACTCGTACAATCTCTTTATTTTTATTAAATATAATAAGTATCTGACAGAGCCTGTTACTAAGTTCATACTCAACTTTTCGGTTAACTGGTAGATTCTTTACAAATAATGAGATTAAGTCCGCCATTTGTATAGTTTTTTGTGCAATTAAGTATAAATAAATAAACTTTATTGATAAGTTCTAGGAAAGTGATTATTACAAAATCCTTTTAATAAACCACAATATAACCATTGATAATTCATTTAAACTCATACCTGTTCCTATTCTTAGATAGCAAAGACTGATTTAAAAGATGAACATGAAACAACCTTACGCCATAGATAACGCAGAACGGAAAATATCTATACATGTATGAACTAAAGCAGATAAACCTAAGTGTCAATAGATCATCCCAGCTAAAGGACGTGCACTGTCCACGGAAACCTTCCCAAAAAAGAGGGGTAGTTGGAGAACGCTTTGGAATTTGTGGTTACCGGGAAGTGTATGTTCAAATTTTGTCTGTATCTGACACATACAATTTAGCTGCCTTCAAGTCACGAGTGAATAGGTGTCTTCTAGGCAAGCAAGTCATGTAAATCGCATCATCACTTACCATCCGACGAGATAGCGGTCAAGCGCTTGCCTATTTACAATAAAAAAGAGATAATGTATATTCGCCATTCTTTCCGGCAGTGTGTATGGCAAATCTGGGCGCTGCGATGAACCTGACTTACTGTCTATTTGTAAGGGATGTATTTTTTGCCTCATTCTTCATTGTCAACGGCTTACAAAATGTGTGAGCGCTTTTCTTCTCAACGTTCAGTGTATGTTCATAACTAAAATTTGATATTTCCATTTTAAATATTGAAGAAATTTGTTGCAAAAATATACCACAGGTGGTATTATAAAGTTGTCAACAGTTTCAAAGGCGAATTAAATCATTGTGTATAGTTTTTTTTTATAAAACCACATGACCTTTTATGGTCATTGTCTTGGCCAACAATTATTAAAAGATGATTATAATATATGTTAGACAAAATTATATCTACCTATGTATATAAAATCCCCGTCACAGTAATTGATCGCGATGAACTCCGAAGCTACACTACCGATTTTGATGATTTTTTTTCACTTCGCTGAATTTGTTCTGACTTAGGAGATAGGATAGGTTTCATTTTAATTTATAACGCAGCAACTAGTGGCCGGGCCATCTAGTATGTATAAAAATTTCATGTCACAATGTTTGACCTTGATGAACTCCGTATTTTGTTTTTTCATTTTGCTGAATTTGTTCTGACTTAGGACATAGGAAAGGTTAATTTTTTTTATTGAAATTTTTATAATTGAGAAACAGCGACAGGTTAGATTACTATAAATCGCGATTATCTGATGAGAACGTCTGTTTCTTTGCAAATATTTTTTTGTATGTTATACTTTTATTGAAAGATGATAAGGTTTCACTTAAAGTAAACAAGGTAAAACATTAAGCCGTGTAATTATTTTCACTGCACAACACTAGTGGACACATTAATTTTTCATTTAATACTTTAGAATAAACGTTTTATGACTAAGAACGTGTAGAATATTAGTCAATATTAGATTTTTTATTTTTTTTTATTTATTTGAACGCAAAGTTGCGACAGTTTTCTTATGCAAACAAATATATAAAAGTATTATTCAGTACCATTTCAGTCAATTACAAAAATTTATTATGTTTACAAGCTATATACAGAAACGGTTGTTTTCATGTTATAATTTTTTAAATATAAAAATATTGTACTTAAATGCATATATAACAATAAATATAATAATAATTTAGTATTGCCAAAATCATGAACAAGAGATATAAGCATAGCACGTACTAGTCGGAACATGAGCCTATGTAGTCACATTCAATTTGGGCGAACTCAGGTAATCCGCTTTGGGGCGTCACCAAGCTCCTGGATTAATTATGTAAATTGGTGTTTTTGTGAGCGCCTTCTTTGTTTTTGTGACTGTGTCGTGTGACAAATTCCGTGTTTGAAAGGAGGCTATTAGGTGAGGCGAGCCTCCTCATGAATTAGATGTTGCTCGTTAAAGTATCATTTAAATCCTTTTCGGTAGATTTGTAATTTGTTTGAAAGTTTTTTTAGGTTTTCCCATTTTGGAAGGCAGAGGGTACAAACCACATACAGCCTCGCTTTCATTGTTTTTATTTTCTTTATTAAATAATTAATGGATGATAATTTTATTTATTTATTAGGAAAACTTACTGCTACAATGCACAATTAACACAAATAATCATGACCTATTAACAAGATTCCAAAAACCAATCAAAATTGCAATGTATTATTAATATTCAAGAAGAGCGACGCCTTTTAAGGGAATTTGTGAAATAAACTATATATAACTATAGTAGTATATTATGATAGCTAATTATGTTTGACGAATGCTCATGGGATAGTGATTGAATAACTTTACTTCTTAAGAAAGTCAGAGAATAACTTTTTTTCACGTGTCATTACAAATGCATTTTAATGAAAACTTAATCGTTAATAATCATTAATTATTAAAAATGTCCGCCCTCTATAAATACCTTAATTATTGAAGTGACGTTTGCCGCTCCCGCCAAAATGTCCCGGAAGTTATTTTTTCAATGACACTGTTACAGAGATTGGATTGATTTCCCTTTTGCATTGTTTGGTTTTGACTTTATTTTTAGTATTTGTCTGTCCTTTTCTAGTCTTATCTTCTCTTGCTCTATTTTTTCTTACTTTCGAAATTATGCCATAATTTTCCTATAATATCCTGTTTTATTTTCAGCATATTTTATTATTTCCTGCCTTCTTAACAAGTATTATTTTAAATTCAATTTCTGGCATAACAAACTTTAGTACAAAATTCAAATTAACAAATTCTACTTCCAATATTTCAAAACAAATACGCATTTAGGATAATATTTCGTTAAACGATTAAATAATATTAATAAATTACTTGAAAATATCTGTTTCGTTAATCTTTTATTTAACTATGATGTACTACTATAAGTAGCTGTTCCGTTTAACTATTTCACTGCTAGTATTAAATATATTCACCTAGTATTCATTAAAAAGTACGTAAAAAAACCAACTATTATTCCACCACAGTTAGTTCTTAACGCTTTTATACAGTCATAAAACGGAAAGTATATGAAGACTATAAACCACGTAATACTGCAAGAATACCGTCTGAATGAGACTTTTACGAACTAAAAGAGATCACAAATAGCCGTCCAGAAAGTATTTAAGATAAGATATTGAAAACTAAAGCTGTCCACATAATTTATGAGTACTAAAATTGTCTGGTACATCCACGTTTCGAAAGTTTCACTGTTATAAGTTATACGAGGGGTTATCAAGTAATGATAATCGATTATTTCCAGTGCACATAAAAATAGAACACTCACACTAAAGCCTTGCCAGAATAACAGTCCTGCTGCAGCGGATCCCTGTCGTAACGGCCTATGCTGAGGTAGGGTCCTGGTTGACCTTAGATATGTTCTAGTCTTGTATGTTTAGGTCATATCTTTTAGTTTATTTGTTTTATTTTTTTACTTGTGCCTGTCTCTTCGTACATCTGGCGACAAAAGTCTTTCATTTCCTCCATCATCTTCCCAATACTCAATTATTAGTAAGAAAATCTACAAAACTCTGGCCAGACGTTTATTACATTCAATCCTCTATTTGGCTGCATCTTTGAAGCTCCTGCTTCAGCCAATCGTTCTTCTCTACAGAAATCCATTCTGTTATAGCCTTTGCGCATATGAAGCCTTATGCGAAAATATTAAATCTCTTTAAAGTTCAGTTACATGGCACGTTATAAAACGCAATGCAACCACCCAAAAACGAAAATCCTGGTTTTTTTGCTATCTGCAGTTTAAAACAACAAGAGAGTAAATAATAAGAATCCCAACATCTTTCATAATGCACAAAGCAAAGGAGTGGAACTCCCTTCCTGCGTCTGTACCCTAGCCAGACGTTTACATCACTTAAACCTCTTTATAGCTGTGAAGTTGCTGCGTCAGAAAATAGCTTATCTTTACAGCAATTAAATTCCCCTTCGACAAACACAGCTTCGAATGAACTCCAACCCGTCGAATTGGCAAACAAACACAGTTGGCGATGCACTACACATTACCATAGACGCGAGACCACACGCGCAACCGCACGCCCGACTTGACGCCAATCACGCGCCGCGCAATACTGGCCGGATTAATTGAATAAATTTGCATTGAATTGAGTTGATTTCCATTTGTTATGTATTAACACTTGACTTCCGTTCAAAAGCTTTTCGCTAAGCTTTGATATGTATTTTAAATGAATCTTATATAGACTACATAAATACGTGATTTATTGATGTGAAAATCGTTTTTACAAGACACACACAAACACACACACACACACACAAAGAGAGAGAGAGAGATAGTTATATATAAAAGTAAAAAAAGAATCTCTGAATTTCTGTAAATTTATTCCAGTACTCACTCTAATGTACTAAATAATTTCCCCTCGACAAAAAAAGTTGAATTTATTCTAACATAGAAATATATTATTATATTTTTATTTATATAAGCATATTTCATTTTTATTTATATAATTTCTAGATTTTTACTTCTAAAGAAATTATAACAAGAAAAATTCTGTTCGTCAGACGGGCCTTGGTTTTTTTTTATTTTTGTAACTATGTCTATGTTGTTTAACCATACCTCAGTTATATATTTTTCTTTAATTTTTCTCTTTAATTGACTAATAGTTTGCTACATATGGTTTTTAGAACGAAGTTCCTTATGGGGCGTTGCGGAGCGTTAAACAAAAATCGTAAGATTTTAATGTATAGTCTATGTGGGATGGCTATACAGTGTCTAATGTATAGTCTAAGTGATGACTGTTATTATATATTTTTATAAATCATTGTAAATAAAATAAAGGTGTTAAGATAATTTTGTAAAGTAGGTTCTTTGCTTTTTATCGATAAAAAATTATAATAAAAAATGTATACTCGAACAATTATTGTCTTTATACCTCGAATAGAACTCAAAATTAATATTTTTATTACAAGGAACTTCGCTCCTATCCAATATTCCACAATACTACAAGTCTTTTTTTATTTACTCTTCAATTGATTAATAGTTTGCTACATATGTTTTTTTAGTTATTAAATGTAGGTACAAATAATTTTGAGTCAACTATCGTTTTTATCATATAAGTTTTCTAAGAATCCTATTCTTTAGTAATACCCACAAACCAATATTTCAATATGTATATCATGTTTTCTTATTTTATGTAAATAAGTTAAAATAATATTAATATTTTTCACATACACAACAATTAGGCTAGCCCAAAGTAAGCACTATTAGGCTTGTGTTACGGATAGACATACATATAAATACTCATGACTCAAGATCAAATGCTCGTATTCATCACACATTCATCTACCCCTTCCGGGATTCGAACCCAGAACAATACGTATACAGAATTTATTTTACTCAATCTTTTCACTATCCCGTGTTCTCATATAAATTATAATATCATTACTCCCCCATTGGAAGTCGCGGGGCGCCATCTAGTGGGGTTCCCTAATCGCTTAAGGCAACTAAGGATTTCTTTCGGGATGAACATTAAAGGTGCATTTGTGATACTAATTGAAAAAGGGGATTCGTATTGAACGGCAGCTTCTACCTTTTCAGACATTTTGTGCGAGAATAAGATTTAGTTTTACAGAAAATGTATAATTGGAGATTATTATATTTTTTGCTATATTTCAACGTTACTGTTAATTTCTAAATTTAGCAGTTAATTATTTAATGTTTTTGATTGTGATGTTACTTTAATAGAGTGACGGTTCCTCAGCCAAAAACTATATATATAAATGAATTCTTTTTTGTTTTTGAAGTCTAACGAAGTAATGACTTAAAAAAAACGTGAACTCAGAATCTTGAAATTTGGTACGAAGCAACGTCTTATAGTACAGATACAGAAAAATTGCGAGAACCGTAAATTTTTAGTTACATCATATAATAAAAATATTTTATAGAACCCTCGGTGCACGAGTCCGACTCGCACTTGGCCGGTGTTTTTGACGGCATCCACGGTCGAGTGGCTCGCATATTGGTCTATATGGTCACCATGGTAACGCATCCCCAAGATCCCAGGTACGATCCCCGGTCGGGTCAATGAAGAAAATATTTTTTTCCTTAATGGCTTGGGTCTGAGTGTTATGATACCGTCACGACGCGTCGTTGTTTTGAATTCCATAACACAAGTACTTAACTTGGCTTGGCACGATCGGCCTAAGCGTCCGACTTGTGGCGCATCTATCTCTCTTCCACTTCACGAAGTGAAAAGTTAATGTGGTTTCCATTGATTATAACAACAATTTTATATTCATTTATCGAAAAAAGAATAATTTTTAATTAACTCCTTCTTTGTAGTATACAAAATAATAATAATTCAGTGATAATAATTCAATTTAATTAATTAAAGTATGCAATTTCATCAATGTTTTCTTATGACGCTATCACGTAAAATTATCGTCCGTAAACTGACTTTACAGACAACTATTTATTTTTATTAATATTATTAGCTGCTTAAATAGCTTAAATTTAGCAGATAATCTGTACGTCCTGCTAGCTCAGTTACTGCAGTTGGAAGAAATGTGTATTAATGATTGCGAAATGCAGCTAGACTCAATGTCTTAGCTAAAAAACGAACAAATTTATCCCAACATTAAATAATAATAATATTCCTTACATTAACACTGTGGTGTCCTCGGTTGCTGTCAGGGTATCCATCAAATGAAAGCAGTCAGTAGTTTCACCAAGCACCACACGCACGTCCGCACCGGCCGACGGTCGAGCGAGCAATGCCCCTCTACCGCTGTAGGCCGTGCGTACGCGCGTGCGTCGCTTGCATTTTATTAATATATCACAAACACCAATTAGCTTAGATCAAAGTAAGCACTATAAAACTTGTATTATGGATGCTATAGTAACGTATAGTCATACACATATGATATATATTAAATATTATTAGAAATATATATAAATATCCATGACTCAAAATGAAAAAGATATTATTAGATATTAAAAATAAAATTTCCCTTGGTACATTTGAAAAATTTCAAACGGAGAAAAGCTCAGCATACTCGTTCGGCGGTAAGGGGATTATATCTATTACTGGATGTCAATATGTCTCAAGAAGACCGCACGGGATTATGGGATGCGGACCCTGTATTGTTCTCTAATAGAACCGATGCACTGCTATAAATCTCGTTAAAACTTCATTTTCCAAAGGATTATTTTTCTTTGGAACTTTGGTTCTAACCGATGAAAAGTAGATTGCAGTTTGTAAGATTAATTTATAGTGAATTCGATGGATAAAATTAGGAATAATGTTATTATAATAGAAAAATCAAGTGAGTTCTCAGGCGGTAATCGAACCCGCAACCTTTGGAAGTCCGGTCCAATGCTCTCCCAATTGAGCTACCGAGCCCTCTAAACACTCGTCGAAACTCTAGTACCTACTAGTAGTTTTATTTCTAGTATTGACCGAATGGTTACCACTACCTTTAGAAATAGTTTTAAAATATATTTTAACATACATTATATTTTCATATATGTTTATACTTGGAGGACTGTGAGTATATTAATTTCCTTAAATAATTCACAAAGAGAATCTTTAAACCTTATTAACGAGTTATAAATTTATAATAATTTAAAATAAGTTATAAATAGCTCGTATTTTAAACTCCAGTCACCACAATATGAGCTCATACTTTACTCGAATTCGATATCAGCATCAACCCTTAAGCTGACATATTCTTTGTAGACGTGGAATTTGCTCAAGTTTTCATAAGCTTTAGCTGTAAGTGTTTTGTAAAGTAAAAACTCTTTTTTTAATTATTTTATTTTGTTTAATTTATACTTTTTTGTTCGTTGTTCTATGTATTTTTTGCCTATTCCTGTTTTTTTTATTTTTAAAATGTAAACTAATTAACACAAATATTTACAATAGAATATTATGTGATTTTCTTATGACGCCTTGTTTTTCTGTGATTCACTGAACAATAAGTTTAATTTCGATTCAATAGTTCCAGAGATAACTTTCACATACTTAAACCGACTTACAAATCTGGTATTCTGTTTTTATATCATTTTATATGTGCCAAAAATTTTACATTTTCAATTATATATTTTTTTTATTAAAATTGATAATAAATTTTAATAAAAAATATTAAAAGAAATAAATTATTTTAAATATTTTATATGTTTATTATAAATTTAATAGAAAAAGTTTCTTTAAAAAATTATCATATTACGTTATAAGTGTCAACTAGCCTAATGCAATACTTCTTCGTTGGGGTACAATTATGAAGTAACTTAAATTAAGGAGAAAATCACATTTCCTTTGAAAAATCTTATAATATTGATTAAAAAAGTTACTTTGAGCACCGAGCAAATTGTCTTTTTCGTAACTGAGCCTCTTGTTTTTTGTAAATAGATCCTCTCTCCCTTTTAGGGTTACCAAATATAAGTTTATCAATTCTGGGACAATTCTGAATTATATAAAAAAAAACATATGATTAACCCTCTGTTTTGCATTACCGTATTTAAAGTTATCCAATCAAAGTGCTTTATAAACTCTTCTTTCGATTTTGCACCGACAGACCTGGGTTTCTATGTATATCTATCCGTTACCCTAGTATACGAAACACAAGCTTTATAGTGCTTACTTTAGGCTAGGTTAATTGGTGTGAATGTAAGAAAATATTATAGTTATTATTAATGTATTTTAAAATTTCACCTCAGCTGGGATTTTTACTTTATTGATAAAAGGGCCTTACTTTGTAACTGGTAGGCTATTGAGACCACATAATGTGTTTTCGTAAAGAGCAAAAAACAATAATATAAACTAAAAAGAAGAAACATTTAATTAATTATATTTTTTTTTGTTATTTCAGTATTTAGCTGCTTTACTTTTTAATCTGTTTATAAGAAAATATTACTAGAAAAAACTTACTTGTCTCAGTATCAGGTGGGATTCGAACCCTCATATGACTCTATCCGGGCAAATACTCTTCCAATTGAACCACCGAGACCTTAACAGACTTTTCAAATATTTTCAAATATTTCTTAAGTTGACGCCAGCGCCATCTCTTCAATGTTCTAGGTACTACTCACAACTAGCAAGTGAAAGCTGCTGTCATTTCTTTATAAGTTGTCCCTATTATCAACCATTAAACAAGCAGTTCGCATTAATCTAGTACCTTTGTATACCTTTACTAAAACATGTGGCTTGCATTAAAGAATATGAATGTGAATCTACCATACCAAGCACACGCCCTCATACCATATTACTTTAGATTGATAGTTATTTTAAGATTTTTATTCAATATACCATTTTTATCATAATTATCATTTTATTATTTATCAGGGCAGCCCGAACATCTATCAAGCAGACAAGAAGCGAAATTCCGGGACTTTCCCGCATTTCTCATATCACCTGGTATACCTACTTCCTTTTAATATTTCTGCGCCCCGCGGCCATTTATCTACCGTTTTATTTACTAGTACTTTTAATGAGCTCTTTTTGTCACCTTGTTATATTTTCTGTTCCTTGGAGCGCGATTAATTGGACTTTCTTACATTTTTATATTAACAATTCTCATTGACGGTGTCGAAAGAAATGTAATTATTTGATAAAAAGAATATTTTTCTATAGGATTACAACAAACTTGTGTATACAAACTCTATTCAATGTATTCCTTTGCTTATTTATTGAAAATTCACTGGATTCTTATTTATTATTTTTTTATGGCTTGGATACGTGTTTTTAAGCCATGTTTTCTAACTAGTAGTATCTTTTCTGAATTAGATAATTGTGACAACCTTGTTCCGCCGCATCCCTATTTTTTCAACGGACAACCAGACTTACAAATAGGCGCCACCATAACATGATCTTTATATCAAAGATCACTGTTAAACCTTAGGATCAAATATAGCACCATATATTGGAGCGCAGCGTAATACCTAAATAAAGATTTTTTTTTTGTTTCTATGAGAATTTTTGCGAATTTCAAAATTCGGGCTACGTCACAATCTGGTCCCTAAACCTGTTGATTCGATTCCATACAAAAAATAATAAAATCGGTTAAGAACTCGGGAAGTTATGGCGTAACAGACATTGCGCCACTGAAGCTGATCCATGGGAGCTTTGCTCGCTTCGATCGCTCCACTCGCTCCGCTCGCTCCACTCGCTCCGCTCCTTAAAACAAGAATAAACGAGTCATATTTAATATTATTCTAATGATATACAGTTATTAAAAAGCGGTGAACAAATCACGATTTACTTTGTAGATTATTAAATAATTAAGATATGGTAATCCCAACTAGATCTTGCTGAGTTTCTTGCAGCTTCTTCTCGATACAACGTCTCCCGTGGTGGGACTTACGAAGCCATGACATAGTAGATTTTAAATGAAAGCATTTTAAATGCTCAAATTGAATAAAACTCATCCTATCTTTTATCTTATCTTTAAGATTACTTATTAGTTTTTCTTACTAAAGAGTCTTTTTTAAAGGTGGGTGTTTTGAAACGCTTTGGAGAGTAAGGAGAACATTAACCACCTGATATTCATGAACTCAACCTCAATTTTATTAAACTCGAGAGTTCAATATTGAATTTAAACCTCTCTGCTCATAATATTAACACCTTAGTACTATAGAAAATTTGAATACTTAAAGAGGACGAAGTAATAACAACTTTATCAAACTGTTATAGAATAAACTGCGGGAGCGACCCAGCCGAAGAACTAACATAATAGCCGAGTTAATGTATTCATAATCACGCTCCTATTCTGTAACTCAAATGAGTTGTTAACAATTCACGTTGAAATAACGGTTAAGTTTCCAAATGCTAAACGGTTTTCTGTTAAACTCTTAATTGTGCAGACGAGATGTTATTATATTGTTCTAACGTAAGTACAGAATTCAATTACTTGCTTGTCAGCAGTACAATCATTCAATAAAGTTTTTAATTAAATTCTAATTTATTTATTTTACTTTTTAGAATAAACAGTGCCATATATACAACGGTATCGATTCTGCCTTTTGCACCGACGGTTCTGGGTTCGAACCCCGGAAGAGGCAGATGTTTGTATGATCAATACGAGCATTTGCACTTGAGTCATGGGTGTTTATATATATTTCCATGAATATTACATAGCTATGTATCATATATGTATGTCTATCCGTTACCCTAGAATCCATACCACCAGCCTTACAGTAATTACTTTGGGCTAGGTAATTGGGTGTGAGTGTAAGAAATATTTATTTATTTATTTATATTTCTAAAAATAAATAATTAAATATTAGACAGCAAAGCAAGCCTTGTTCTTGACCCAAGTAAAGTAGCTTAACCACTTGTGTTATGTAATTGAGAACCAATGATGGTACCATAATACCCAGACCCGAGCCAATAAAAAGTTCGTTTTTTACATTGAATCAGCCGGGGATCAAACCCAAGAACACGGTGTGGCTTTACAGACTGTACTTTGGAGAGTGTGCTCAACAGCTGCATTTGCACATACCGCCATCTCCTTTTTTCCATCGGACATCCAGACGCACTGCGGGCTACCACCCTTTCTTGGTTGTTTTTATTACTGGTAGTTAGAGTATGACATGCTCTCTTAATACATTTCTTGGGTGGTGGCATGTGGTACGGGTCGTTGCGTTCCCTAAGATATGGTTGAGCGAAGCGATGGCTGTATCGTGCGTCATGCTCGTGAATGGCATTGGGAAATGGGTCTGCTTTTACCTTCAGTATTATTGACTAATACTAAACATAATTCCCTGTGTGTTATTGCAATGTTAAGGGATACTTACTTTAAGTAAGTACAGATGGTTGTTGACTTTGTTGTAATCAACGAAATAATTATATCATAATACTATTAGTATTGTCATAACAAAACAATTT
Organism: Calamotropha paludella; assembly: GCA_927399485.1. Taxonomy (NCBI): domain Eukaryota; kingdom Metazoa; phylum Arthropoda; class Insecta; order Lepidoptera; family Crambidae; genus Calamotropha; species Calamotropha paludella. The sequence goes on from OV656804.1 coordinate 30,867,657, forward strand.
TATTTTTTTTGTGGGTTGTGTATGGTGACGACGTATTATATTGTAACTGTCGTTACTTCTGTTAATGCTGACAAGTTTTTTTGCGCCCATTCTTCTTGTCAGTTAAAAGACGTCCTGAATGGGTGGTAGGTAAAAATGTTGGACGATTCAAAACATCTTATTTTTAAGTGCATTTGAATAAAGTTATTGTCATTTTCATTCATTTCCATTTTACCTGTCGCACCAAGCGCTTTTCAACATCCTTCAGAATGCGCACAGCAAAGGAGTGGAACTCCCTCCTTGCGTGTGTATTTCCGAGAACTTATAACCCGCCCATTCTGAAAGCCAGGGTGAATTGAAATGCAACCTTCTGGGTTAGCTCGTTCCATCGTGAGACTGTCTTGGCCTCCGGGCTTGATTGGGACCAAGAGCCAACCCATTCGACTACATAGGTCGTCTATAAGATTTAAAATGCCGGTATAAAAAACAACCATATCTCCGAGCCCTTAGGTGGGATTAGAACCGACGATCTTTCGCTATAAAAATGTTTGTTTTTGATAAGATTATTATGTTTTAAATTCGAGTACTTTTAAGATTTCCATAGTTAATGAAAATAATTTCTGAAGTGAACACTTCTTTAGCATCGTTGTGATTTGAAAGCCGATGAAACAAAAAAGTGACAGTAAAAAGATATAGACATATAAATTCATAAGATTTAACGTAGGAGAAAAATTGATAGGAAGCATTACAAAGCTTGAGAGAAGGCATCACAAGAACCGTGTTATTTTATAAACGTATACGTATTATTTTTGAAGGTTTCACTTCTACCACGTGTGAATTGCATACATGCTTTTTTATTAATTTTTATATACTATAGTTACGAAACCAAATAAAAATTTTGAATATGAATTTGAAATTTTATTGAACTAAGTACTAAGTTAGTTTATATAACTATATGACTTTTCTTTAACCTGTAAAACCACAGAAAACTGTGTATACTTGTAATTCTATTGCTGTTATTTTGTGTATTGCATGCTACTTTCGCCTCTAATTTAAGTTACACTTGATCAAGTTTTTATTAAGTTTGTATGTTTTATTGGAGCGGAGCAAGCGGAGCTCCCGTGGATCAGCTTCAATGACGAGATGTACGTGCCGCCATAACTCTATGAGTTCTTAGCCGGTTTTCGTATTTTTGGAATGAATTAATTCGATTGGTTTAGGACTAGAACGTGACGGATTTTGAATTCACAAAAAAAGGTATGACCAAAAAACATTGACTCTATGGGATGAGCAAAAAAGTTTTTTTCAAGCTTCAGCATATAAACACTGAACTCTCTAGAGCTTATATTTTTGAAACCACCATTCCGCTTCGCTCTAACATATTGTGCTAGCGAAGCTTTATGCTAAGCGAATGCATCCACCTAGTAATAATATTGGTGCAACCTTGTTGGTGATCCGTTTAATAAATAATAAAAAAATCTATTATAGATAAGTCTTAACATTTTAAATCTCATAATAAAGGCTAGCCTTGTCTGAAAATATAAATTTTAGACACTTTGTATAATTAATCATGGAATAAAGAAATGTTTATCATTTATATTCCTTATTGCATAGTATATATTATTCATATCATAAACTGTCGGTGTATAAAGGAAAAAATAAATTACGGGAAATTGTCGGGAAAAGGTATTACTTAAAACTTGTACCATATAATGGGACACAAGGCGATAATTTAACAATGGAGTTTATTACCAAACTTCTCACGAACTTCGTTATTTCTTCTTATATATTTTATACGCTGTATATTTTCACCGCAATGGCCATTAAAGTAAAGAAAGGAAATGAAGGTTTTTAAAACCACTGAAAGAAATAATCACTGAAAAACTTGTTTTAGAGGATATACCGAAATCGGTCAAATGCGGAAAAGTTGGATGTGAATGTGTGTAAGCATTTATAATGAAATTCCGTCTGAATTAAAAAATAAGTGGCCATTGATTTCATAGAAAAGTGTAAGACTGGGTCTGTAATAAAACTTTCTACCACAAGAGAGGTTAATAACAATTTTGTATAACATCTATTAAATTCTTTGTGTCATATACACAAAATTCGGCAAAACATGTGTTACTTAAAAATATATGTAAGAACTTATAGTAATAGTTTTCTATTATATTCTGAAAAACAAAAACAATTCAATAATCATTTCTGTTACTGTGTATATGTAATACCATTTTTGAAGTAAAAACTTCTTTAGCATCGTTGAAAAAAAAATGAAAAAATTATTTATTTCCTCCAAAGTAGTAAATAGGTACATAGGCATAACAATGGGTACAATACTTCAAACATTTGGAAGGACTGGAGCCTAAACTTGGAAAATTCCTGTATTTCAGGACCCCAGGTTTCTCGCACTTTAGTGAGAGACATTATTAGGGTACAATACGGTACGGTACGTGTGTGTGTACTGTGTGCTATGGATGTAGATACTTTGGGGAAAGATAAAAAGAAAAATATTTGAAAGCCAATGAAACGAAAAAGCGACTGTAAAAAGAGACAGACATGTAAATTCATAAGATTTAACATAGGAGAAAATGAGATAGGAAGCATTATGTATGTGTGTTAATACGTGTTTGTGTGCGCATGCGTAGTACAAAGCTTGAGAGAAGGCATCACAACAACCGTGGTATTTTGTATACGTGTACGTATTATTTTTGAAGGTTTCATTTCTACAACGTGTGGATTGTACACATGTTTTTTTTATTATTCAATCAATTGTAGGCTTTCTTTTTTACACCATAAGACTCTTAATCTGTTGGCTAAAAACAAGAAGAAGAGAAGTAGATCTACTTGTTGGTTCTCTCGGTGAATTTTCTTAGAATTGAAATTGGTTTCGCTATTTATTTGTAGATGTAAAGTACATTTATCTGCTTGTTCTTCCTCACTACATTATCATATTGGCAAATAACTGTAATGGAAGTTGTAAGTTTGGTTAAAATAAAATAATGTTTGAAATATGTGCAAAATCCGTAAAAAAGTGTTTTATTCAAATAAGTTATAGTAGTTGTAAGTTTGTGTGAAATAAGATTGGTTGAAATCAATTAATTTAATTTATTATATATAAACATTTACAAGCTATGTATTGATCGTTTACTGTTTCGCTGGGACTTCGTAAGTTCTTGCATTGAAGACAAGCTTCGAAAATTTGGGCAAGGGTTTATCTTTTTAATAAAATATATAAAGATTTTTCCTCATATTGCTAATTTAACAAAACACTAATAAAATCGAAACAAATGATAGCTTTTCCTTAAAAATCAATTTTATGAACAAAACATTATTATATATTATAAAAAAAACTAAAGGATATGAAGAAACTCATCTTAAGTGTATATTAACAGACTCACTTTAGTCGGGTATGCCAGTCTCTCATCTTTTCGGGACTATTAAATTATTTTATTCACCTTCCACCGCCTCGTCCGGATGCTGCGGAACATGGAAATAGCTGGTCTAAGTTAAAAACTTTTTATAAAATCAATAAATAAATAAATGGATTAATTTTTATAATAGAAAAATACTAGAAAAAATCGACTCGGGTCACACACAAGTGAATTCTCAGGCGGGAATCAAACCCGCAACCTTTGGAAATCCGGTCCAATGTTCTCCCAATTGAGCTACCGAGACTCCTGATTTTACGCTGTGGTCCAGCGTTGTTTCATCAATGAAAGGAACATCCTCTCGTATTCGAAAGAAACATTTTTACAAATGTTTGGTCAATCGATTAAGATGAAACAGCCATTTTACTTTTATAATTTTTATATATTTTATGCATTTTCAATGCGATCTTATAAGATAAATTATTATATTATATTCTATTCTATTAAAATAATTTATCTTATAAGACCGCATTGAAAATGCATAAAATATATAAAAATAATAAAAATAAATGGATTGTTTAAGAATTATCGCGGCATAACCGTTTTTTTGTCGGGGGGAAAATACTTTACGCATACCTCACCGTTGGGTGAACGTAAGGTTACGTGGGGCTTACCCGTCAATAAAAGACGGACGGGCATACCCATTAAATCCCCCCGCTGTACTCCCTTCACCGGTTGCCCATGCGGGACCCTTTTGAGGATTCACCACTACATCCCGCTGATTGGTTCGCTTTGAAACCTTCCACGTATCGGTGATGCCTAAATAGAGTCAGACATCACCGTAGACTAGTGGGGTGATTGCAATGCCATCAACGAATAACATCTGGAATGGATTTGGTATGAATGTTTCCATGAAGTATTTCCAGAAAAGCTGAAATACATTGACACTTTTTATCAAATGTATCAATAAGTCAATTCATGCTTTTCGCTACAAAGTTATAATAATATTTCTTACATTCACACCAATTAGGCTAGCCCAAAGTAAGCCCTTTAAAGTTTATGTTCTGGATACCAGGGTAATGGAAATACACCCATATAAGATACAAAGACATGTATAATAATAAAATATATATAAATACGCATGACTCTGGTGCAAATGCTCGTATTCTTCACACATATATCTACCAACCCTAGGACTTGAAACCAGGACCGTTTGGTGTGAAAGTCAGCATAGTTTGGTGCCACCATATTGTGGGATACAAGGCTTTTTAATAGATTTTATTACCAAACATCTGAGGAACTTATGTAGAAGCTCATCGTCTCAACCAAATGACGTCCACTGCTGGACAAAGATCTCCACAATGACCATTCCTGTGCTGTCCGCATCCAGTGACGTAAGGTGCGGTCATTAACGTAAAGAAAGATAAAGCAAGTTCTTAATTTATATTTTTTCGTCCTCGAATCCAGGTGCAAAAAGAAGGATCGCTACCGTTTCACCGAATGGTCGTCCATTCTCCTAATAATGCTCCTCATAAAAGAAAACATAAAACCGCTAAATCTTCTCAAATACACCATCTCACCAAAACTCAGACGTCTGCGCAATTTATGACGTCTAACTCAGTCGGACCTGTCCTTTTGTGGTGCGTACTCACTTGCTATTCATATTTGCACATAATATGACTGTGAGTCGGAGAGAAATGCTACGACCCGTGTACACACGCCTTAAAATGGACCTTAAATTCAGACGAAAAGTTAATTGTACGATCAACAGTGACAAGACTTCATTTTCAAAGATAAAAACAATGCAATGAGAATGATAAGAAAAAAATGGTAGGTGGTAAATATTAGTATCTATTTGTGACTATTTCCTAAGTTTGACTTAGACTAAGTTTGACGTGATATCACAATTTTCGTATCTCTTTAAGTGCTACAATTATGGAGATTATTTCTGTCATTGTAGTTTTATGTATTTACAAATACCACAACCTTTAAATCTAATAAAATATTCATCTGGCGATGTGTAACATTAAAGTGTTAAATTAAATATAAAAGAGGCAACGGTTGTAGGCACCAGATGACCTTTGTATCGCTACTATATTCTCGACGATTCTTTTTCTTCCTATGTGTTGATATAATAATAAAAAACATAATCCATTATCACGCTATCAATGCAAAGAAAAAGTTTTGAATTCAACAGCAACTAATAAATAATCACAATCAGCTTAATTATCACACCTTTTTAGTGCTAAACATAATATTATAAAACTTTAGAACTGTCTATAGGAACTGTCTATATCGTACCTGTTAGATAAAATTTAACAACAATTGATAAACTTCGCAATTGTCTAAAGGCACTCATATCTATGTACGTGTAACTTCATTTAACTTTCAGACACGTCGTATCGTCAGACACAATTTGAGTTCTGAATCTACGCAATTGTTTGGCACCCCCCAACGCACAATGCACTCAGAATTTGCATACAGATTCCGAACACACCCAACAAAGGTAACATGACTTGTAACGATTGTTACATGGCAACAGATTGGAAATTCTCTGGGTTTAATTTGTAACTGTAAATGCGAGACATTATTTCCATTCCTGAATAATTAGCTGGTGTAGTAAAAAAAATGCCATGTAACAAAAGATTGCATTGTGTTAAAAGCTCGTACAAAAATTCCCTATCACAGTGTTTGACCGCGACGAACTCTGAAACTACTCAACTGATTTTAATGTTTTTTTTTTATTTTGGTGGTAGAACTGCCACGAGAGTCATCGATCTTAAAATCATGAATTTTTTATTTATTTATTTATTTGTCACACAAAACAGATTTACAGCAGTATCATTTTTATACATTACAAAAAACAAAACAACATGGTAGGCTGCAACTCCAAACACATGTGCGAACAGCATGTTAAAACATATCGTACATTTATATTATACAATAATAATTATAAAAAAATTGAATTCAGATTAAAAAAAAAATAATAATAAGGACTAGATAAAAAAAATTAAAATTACATTAAATTAAAAATTGATTAAATGAATAATTAAATTAAATTGATAAAAAAAAATTTGGAAGGACGTCAAATTATTACTTAACAAGAAAAAAATCATTTATAAGATTTAACAAAAAAAGAAAAAGAAAACATAAATCAATAATAAATTGATGCAAATAAATATCTTTTATTAAAATTAAAATTGATCGATCGTAAGTAAAGCTGTTTTCCATTTGGTAAGCGATGAAGAAGCGTAGATGTCAGACACACCGTCTAACCGGTTAAGTAGAGTGTTATAATCACGGCACATTCTTAATATAGGGTTGTGAGACGAGACATTGCTATCGCAGAACGGAATCGAAAAAGGGCATACCTTTCTAGAGGACCTAATAAGAACTTTAGGAACTTTGAGGTGAATATCCGATAGCAGCGTAGTGTGAAGTGATCCATGTAATATTCTGTGTAGGTAGGTTAAGTCGTGCACTTTGCGTCGCTCCTCAAGAGTCTTCATATTATAATAACGAAGTCGTTCCGAGTACGTCGTGAGTTCTCTTTTTTTGCTTAATTATTAATTAAGTTAAGATTGCTAAAAGCACTTATAAAGGTCAAAAATTACCTTGTTAGTTTGTAAAGCGACATTGGAAGCAAGATTTCTTCTCTTTTTTATATCGAGTCGTCAATTAAAAAACGACCTGAATGTTAATACGCTGTAATATCAATTTCCATCGCACACAACGCTTATTAGTAACATTTTTAACAATGAGTAAAGTATGTTAATAACATTCTTGTTAAACCTTTCCGAGTAGGTTAAATGTTTGTGTTACGAGTGGCTACGAACGGATACGGGTTGCTACGAGTGACTACGAATTACGAGTGTACTACATCCGTAGTACATAGGCGATTAGGTCTGTTTAGTTCAAATCTGATATCTACTCGTATATGTATTTTAGGTGGCTGGTTACAGCTGGATAAGAACAGTCGCTGATTGTGCTCGTAATGTGCTTTTGGAGAAGAACTATATAAGCATTGAGCAATGTTAGACTGATGATTTCAATCCAAAGACTACGGCAACTAATATAAACACTCAAAAATAACATTAATAAATTAAAAGCTTTGATTTCGAGTCCCACCTGTAAAATTATTTCTTGTGAAATTCTTTTTAAATATAAAACTAACACTAAAGTGCTAGAATTTTAGAAAAAAAATTATAATGTATATATATCTTTTCTCAATCTTTCTTTATCGATTTTTCGATACTTGTAAAAGCGGCGACACCTTCATAAATACTAGTTTTTTTTTTTATAGTCTATCAAGAATTCTCCATTGGAAGAGCAGTCACCCGGATAGCGAAAGGTGTGGGTTCGATTTGTGCGTGACATTTGAGACAAGTTGTTTTCTATTTTTTGTTGCATTTATGGTTTTTAATGTTACTAGGTTTTATATAAACGGTTAAAATGTTGAAGGAACCACTAGTTTGCTCAATAATAGGAAAAGCAAATACGCAGCGGGAAAATCTTATAAAATAATATGGCGGCGTTACAGTTACAGTAGCAATTTCACAGGATTTTTCTTGAGGTTAAATCTAGCAAATTATGTGTCGCCAACGGATTACTGCAAACGGGGATAAAGTGATTTTTGAGGCTATTTTACGTAATTTGAATACGTTAAAGGATTTTCTAGACTTACTTTTAAGAAAATAAGCACTTTAAAAATAGAAAATAAGCTTTGTATTTAATCGTTCATTTACTTTGATGTATTGTCAGATGGTGTGGTTGCATTATCACAAAGATGGTAGTTACATTTCCTTGTACATGTGACGCCCTGTAAGCGTGTTTGCAATTTATAGTAGTGGTGAGTCGTCGACGCTTTTACGATCGACGAAACGAGACTGTTTATCGTCTACCTTAAACTAGTTTAAAAACAGATTAATTTTCGACTAGTTTACGTAGTCGTCGACAAACGCTAAACTGAACAACGTCGTAGACGATAAACGAATGACAACATGAAGTTATTGTCTAATTCATATAAATGTTTATTTATTAAACGACTTCCAGAATAAACTTAAATAAAGTAATTTAATATAGTTAAGATAATTAAATATAGTTAAGATAAGACTTATTAGTATTCTATCTCTTGCTAGTTATGTGTCGGGCATCGTTCTATCGACCAAGTGAAAAAAAAGATGGAAATATTAGCAAAACCAAGCTAGTCAAAAGAACGGAAAGTTTGGTCGTCAGGTGACTAGTGAACAGTTTGAGTCCGTTGTTCGGTAGCACAGCGTCGCCAACGTTCGCGCGTTCTCGCCGTTCACGCATTCTCGCCGTTCATGACTAAACCAGTTTATCAGTGGACCATAAACTAGTTTAACAGTTGATGCCCAATAAACAGTCTAAAAAAACTGTTAGTTCATTCATCGCTCACCACTAATTTATAGACATAAATATTGTTGTAATATTTAAATTTCGCGCCTTTTGTTCCATTGACTTGCGTTGTGTTTTATGACAAGTTTATTTCTCCTTTGTCGATGCCTAACTCTCTACTCTATGAACATTACTAGCCGATGTACTCTATTTTATACTTAATAAAGTTAAGCTATATTTCCTATATAAAACCACTTGGTTCCATTAAACCTTAACAGGTTATGGGCCCAGATTGTCCGATTAGTTAAAATCAGTGAACAATAGTAACTAAACTCAGTGTTAAATACGTCTTCAAAAATATATAACCTCAACCGCAACGTGCTCAGTTTCAAGAAGAAGTTTCAAGTGTTTTCCGCTAAGCACAAAACATGTCATCGTCAAATAACTCATTGGCATTAATAGAAAAATTAACCGGTCGTGATAACTACGCAACTTGGCGATTTGCAGTAAAAACGTACTTGGAACACGAAGAACTATGGGACTGTGTTGAACCTAATAATCCAACCAATGAAATTGATAAAAAGCGATAAAAAATACCAAGGCCAGATCAAAGATAATTCTGCTTGTAGATCCCGTGAATTATATTCATATTCAAGAATCAAGCACTGCAAAGGAGGTTTGGAATAACTTATCCCGTGCGTTTGATGACTCAGGACTAACACGCCGGGTTGGCCTACTGCGAGACTTATGCAATACTACACTAGCAGGATGTTCAAATGTGGAAGAATACGTTAGTAAAATTATGACAACAGCACATAAATTGAGAAACATTGGTTTTCATGTAGACGATGAGTGGCTTGGTACACTTCTTTTATCCGGCCTTCCAGAGAGTTATAAGCCAATGATAATAGCGATTGAAAGTTCAGGTATGAAAGTTCAGGCTCTGACTCAATAAAATCTAAAATTCTACAAGATGTCAAACAAACTGAATTAGATTCAACTGCTTTCGCTTCAAGTCAGAAGTTTCATAATAAAAACAAAAGTTTTTCAAAAGGCCCTCGCTGTTATAGTTGCAATAAATATGGTCATAAAAGTCCTGACTGTAAATCAAAACCTAATAAGTATCAGAAGAATAAAGAAAGTAAACAGAACCAATCATCGTATGCAGCTGTATTTATTGCTTCTTCTGGTTACTCTGATGACTGGTATATTGATTCTGGCGCCTCGGCACACATGACCAAACACAAGAATTTGTTTATAGAAGAAACAAATCCAGATATAAAAACTATTAAAGTTGCAAATAATAAATCATTACCTGTTCAAAGCTCTGGAAAAATAAGCTTATGTGTTCATAATGAGAGAGGTCAACAAAATGAAATATTGTTTACAAATGTGCTCTATGTGCCTGAACTAGCTACAAACCTGCTGTCAGTTAGTCAAATAATAAAGAATGGTGGCCAAGTAAAGTTCAGTAAGAATGGCTGTATTATACTAAACAAAAACAATGTCATAGTAGCAACAGAAACCTTGATAAATAATATGTATCGTTTGAACATGCCTGCAGCTCATGCATGCATATCAGATGTTATCGAGCAAGATATTTACCTGTGGCACCAAAGGATGGGTCATCTAAATTTTCTAAGCTTGAACAAGTTGACTGAAAACACTGCTGATTTAAAGTTTGGTACGCATGCAAGTAATGTGAAGTGTATAACGTGTCAGGAAGGAAAACAAACACGCTTACCATTCAAAAGTTAAGGGTCTCAGAGTAAAGACCTGCTTGAATTGATTCACTCCGACATTTGTGGACCAATGGAAACTCAGTCATTTGGCAAAGCTAGATTTTTTGTGACATTTTTAGATGATTACTCAAAGAAAATATTTGTGTATGTACTGCATAACAAATCAGAAGTTCTAGAAAAATTTATTGAATTTAAGAAGTTAGTTGAGAATCAGTTAAACCGTACGTGAATATGTTAACAAAAATTTTTCAATTTTTCTCAAAGATGCTGGGATAATACATCAGACGACCACACCTTACACTCCAGAACAAAATGGCACAGCTGAACGAATGAATAGAACCTTGACAGAAAGAGCAAAATGTATGATGTTGAATGCCAAACTACCTTAAGTCTATTGGGCTGAAGCAATTCACACGGCAGCTTACATTATTAACCGCTCTCCAACTAAATCTCTGTGCTATAAAACACCAGAAGAAATGTGGACTGGACAAAAACCCAATGTCAGTCACATGATAACATTTGGATGTGAAGCAATGGTTCATTTGCCAAAAGAGAAAAGAAAGAAATTGGATTCAAAGTCACAAAAATTAATTTTTATTGGATATTGTATAAACACAAAAGGGTACAGATTTTTATTACCTAACTCAAGAAAAGCAATAAAAAGTAGGGACGCAGTATTTCTAGAGTCAACAGTCAAGAGAGATTATGTGCCCATTGAATTAACTACAAATGAATCCAGTATTCAAAATAAGGATTGTGAAGAAATTTTAAGTGATGACTCATTTAATACTGTAACTGAAAATAATTCTCAGTCAGACAGTGAGTACTTCCCTGATGAAAGCATAGAATATTCACCAGAAAGGAATGTTACAGTCAGAACACGAAGACAATATAATTTAGCTTCTCAGAAACAAGAAGAAAGCTCTTACCTATGTTTTGATGAACAATTAAATCATGAAGTTCCTGACAACTATGAAAAAGCAATGAAGTCTGTTGATGCTTCAAAATGGAGAAATTCAATAAAAGAGGAGCTTGATGCTCATCAACAAAATAGAACATGGACATTAGTTGATAAAACTCCCCATATGCGAGTAATTGGATGTAAATGGGTTTTTCGCATCAAAGAAGAATCTTCTGGACTACGATACAAGTCTCGGCTTTGTGCGAAAGGGTACTCTCAAAGTAAAGATATTGACTATCAAGAAACATTTGCACCCACTGTCAGGTATGATTCAATCCGCCTATTACTCTCAGAAGCTGCCCAACATAACCTTCAGATAATACAATTAGACATAAAAACAGCTTTTCTGTATAGTGAGCTTGTAGAGGACATATACATGACTGTACCTGAAGGCTTAACATGCAAGACTAATAAGGTATGTAAGCTCAATAAATCATTATATGGCTTGAAACAATCTCCCAGATGCTGGAACTCTACTTTTGATTCAGTTTTAAAGAAGTTTGGGCTAGTTAATAGTAAAGCAGATCAGTGTGTGTATGTAGGCACTATTAATGGAGAAAAATGTTATTTGTGTTTATATGTTGATGATGGACTGATATTCTCTAAAAAAAGATCAACCATAAAGGAATTAATCAATGACTTGCAGTCAATATTTGAAGTAAAAACTTTTCCACTCAGAAATTTTGTTGGTATGGAAACAATAATGTTTGACAATTATATCTTTACACATCAATCAAGCTATATTGAGAAACTATTAAATAAATTTAATTTAAATAACTCTAAACCTAACAGCATTCAAGCTGATCCTCATACAATATTGGAAAAAGGAGATGGTGAAACAGAAAAGAACATTCCATATCGGGAAGCCGTTGGATCATTGATGCACCTTGCTACAGTAAGCCGACCAGACATCTCTTACGCTGTAAGCTTGGTGAGTAGATTTTTAAATTCTTACAATGAAACTCATTGGAATGCTGTGAAGAAAATTTTCAAGTATCTAAAGGAAACTAAAATGTATGGTCTGTACTACACAAGATCAACTGAGCCCAACGTTATAATAGGGTATAGTGATGCAGATTTTGCCAATGACCCTAACACAAGACGTTCCGTCACTGGATACGTTTTTATTAAAAATGGAGGAGCAGTTACATGGGCTTTTCAAAGACAACAGACAGTGGCCCTTTCAACCACTGAAGCAGAATTTATGGCAGCCTGTGCTGCCACAAAAGAAGTCATGTGGATTAAACAATTACTATCTGATATTGGTGAATTCAATCAGAAATCTGTGCGTTTAAATTTAGACAATCAAAGTGCTATCAGTGTAATCAAAAACACTAACTTTCACAAACGATGCAAACATATAGACATTAAGTTTCATTTCATTAAAGAAAAATACTATGATAAAATTATCGAATTAAACTATGTGTGCAGTGATGAACAATATGCTGATATTTTTACCAAGCCTCTGTGTAAAATTAAGTTTTGTTATTTAAGAGATAAAATTGGAGTTAAATCTAGCGATGTAATCCCTAGCAGTTAGTTATTGTTTCAGTGTAGTTTCGTTTTGTCAATGTTTTTTTAATCATTTCTATGAAGGCTCAAATTTAGGGAGAGTGTTGTAATATTTAAATTTCGCGCCTTTTGTTCCATTGACTTGCGTTGTGTTTTATGACAAGTTTATTTCTCCTTTGTCGATGCCTAACTCTCTACTCTGTGAACATTACTAGCCGATGTACTCGTATTTTATACTTAATAAAGTTAAGCTATATTTCCTATATAAAACCACTTGGTTCCATTAAACCTTAACAAATATTATAACAGTTATATGTTGTAAAAACAATAACATCGAGTTTAGTTTATAAATTAAATACACATTCTTTTACTGCATAATTTAAAGTATGTAATAGTAATTAGATTACAAGCGTAATTGTTTTTTATTTTTATATTTATTGATTTAAGTAAATAAAAACATTTTGTTGGTAATGATAATAATTTATTCGCATATAATATGGTATATGAGATAACAAGCATTTTCTAGGAAGTACTATGTTATACCATTTAGATACAGAAAGAAAATTCTTAAGAACGCTTTATATATAGATCACTCCATGTAAAAAATTAGTTGTTTAATTAAAATCCTTAAACAATTTCATTAATTAAGAAGTTAAAAAAATTACACTATAAAAATATTTATTTTTAGAAATTAAATGGAGATAAAATTCGACCACGTTTGCTTGGAGCTAAAAATAAAGCTATTAAAAAGAATGCAATAAAAATGCGAACTCTCAAGTAAATCAAAATCTATTATTTCCCATAATCAGTTATCATAAAACTACCAGACAATATAAATTTGTAGATTTTTCATTGAACTAGATATTTTTTGTGATCAATAAATACAAACACATTTTAAACAATAAATTGTTTTAAACTGCCATAGTCAATTAATTGCTTTTAAAGCAGGATAATATGATGGTGCATGTAACTGCACTGCAAAAGCAGAGCCTCAAAAATTAATAAACATGTTAACTATCAGGTTTTAATTAAAATATTTTAAACTAGTTCGTTTTAAAAATTAAAAGTAATTTGTTTCAAATGTTAAGAAAGCTTTTATAAGCAGCCAGGTATCTAAAAAGGCGTGAGGTATATTAGTACCGATTCTAATATAAGGAAGTGAATCTTGGGTTTGACAGAAGAAACAAGAAGATTATGATTGATGCGGGGGAAAGGAGAGCATTAAGGTGTGTAGCTGGAGTGAATTTGATGTATAAAATAAGGAATGATGTGATAAGATAGTGATGTTGTGTGGAAGAAGATATAGTGCCAAAGATATGTAGAGATGATGGACGAAAGAATATTGAGAGAATAACTATATAAGGCAGATGTGCGTGGACAAGGCAGACTAAGAAGAACTTGCAAGAGCCAAAAAGACAATGTCCTGAAAAATGGCCAGGTCATAAGTACCCTTAACTGATAAGCTTGTATGAAATATCTGATGAATGAAAGATCGTGGTTTGTAATCTCTGCCTACCCCTAAAAAAGGCGTGATTGTTTGTATGTATGTTTAGGAAGTAACTCTGTTATCTAATGAAGAGAATAGATTCTCCAAATTGTGAAACTCGTTATACCATTTGAGACATCCAGCGCAATATGCTCTTGGAATTGGTCAAATTCAGTATGAAAAGAATCGTTCATACAGAAACGAAAAATAAAAAGATAAGTCGTAGGGAAATTTCTGATTATACTGGCAGACTCGCAATCAGCGGCATTTAAAAACTTAAACATGATTTTTGTATAAATAACCTTTTAATAACGATTGTTTGGTGTTAGTTATTTAGATAAGGGTATAATGTGTTGTATGTATGTGTGTATGATGACGTTTTAACAGTAGTGATTAGTCATTCTGTGGTCATGGCTGCTGTAACGGAGTTGAACCGTCAGAATTAAATAAATAAACGAGAAAAGACGCTTCCGTTTATTTAAATGTTGAGAAATGAATACAGTAGTGCTTTTAACTATAACAGTGTGCTTTTGAGATTTTCTCGTGAACGTTAAGTGAGTCACAAGCTTTGTTTGTTTTATGTAATGCACTGCGTACTAATGATTTTTATTCATAAACTGCGACTTACTTATCCATACATATTAAGTTTGAAGTAAATGCTGATCTCGGCTATAATCTGACATCAGATTCGTCTGACTTTAAATCGCTATCTGTGTCTTTAAAATAAAATAAAATATTATTGTAACGACACAGTTTACTGTCATCAGCAAAGATATTCGTAGCCGTAGTAACATAGCCAAATATCGTAGCCGCATAAAATAGTCGTAGCCCTGCACGCGGGCTTACCAATCAAGTCATAATAATTATTAATCGCCAATTATTGTAATTAATAAATAGACTATTGTCTACATCTCTAAAAACATTGAGGTCTCAGTAAATTACTAAATATTTTTTATGATCATTTAGTTTGTATTTTAATGCTATATTGTATAATAAATTAAAAAAAAACGGCCACGGCTCACAAGCTGTTCTCAGGCGGGTTGACTATATTGACTATAATAGCAGACCCTCAATCAGTGGCATTTTAAAAGCTTTTGTAAACATATTAATATGATTTTGTATGAATGACATTTTAAGAACAATTGTTAGGTGTTAGTTATTTAGATAAAGGTATGCGGGTGACTTTTTTGACGGAGTGCTAAAAATCCATTAGAATTCCTGGGTGGATTAGGGCCTCTCCCATGCCATATCACATGGATAGGCGTGCAATACACTGCAATTTTCCACCATTATCCATCAGGGTCAATGGCAGGACCTTGTTACCACTTATAACCTTGGACCATGACGGATGGTTAGCCCTTCGGCCACTCCACGGATCGTCTTTGACGGCCCCAGGATGATGAGGTGTCTAAATAAAAAAATAGTAAAAATAGCTTTATATATTATTACGAGGGAGGGCTATATTATAAAAATAGTTATAAAGTAGAAGAAAGATAGAGAGAGAGAGTGCGGCGCCGCGCAGGCGAGTGAGCGAGACGGCTCGTGATCGTTGTTTGACATTTGTGTCTACTTGATCTACTAAATGATTCTCAAACATTCGCGACTGCATGCTCAAAAGTGGAGGTGTATTTAGGTAGTTCCATTTTGGAAACCATCGAAGCGATATGATTAGTGATTGAAAAGCCACCTCAACGAGTTACAAGACTATTGTGAACGTGGTTTACTCACGGGACTGGGATACTCTGCGACGGGACTTTATGAACTCACTTCTGACAACTTCAGTGAGTTGATTGGACAATTGGAGTTAATTAATGGGCTTGTTTTGAAATTTTGTTTAGAAGATTTTAAACAGTCTGTAAGTTATTTAAGTAATGAAATCTTAGATATATAAAATAAATAATCGCCCTTTGTCACTTGGCGCTAAGTGAATTAGTTGACTTATTCCCTTTAATCCACTTCAAGATGTAGAAACAGCCACATATACGAATGTTTTAAACAAATATGTCTCTAGCACTACCTGGTAGACGCGACCCTTGGGAGAATGCAACCGGGAATAGCTTCGCTCCACTTGGGTCTGTTTGCTTGTTACTCACAAAAATCGGCTAAAAATATTTATTATTTGTGTGACCATTGCGCATTGCATCGGAGCATTGCATGCAATTTTTTATAGTGAATGTGCACACGGACACCTTAAAGCGACATGATGAAGTTGGTCGCTAATTGTGTCGAGTTTCGTGAGAACTGATGATATATTCAAGGTAGTTAATCAAATATTTGTGAATATGTGTTTATGTTTTAAAAATTATATGTCGTGGTTAACAGTATTTTTTATAATATTATAATAACAATTTAATATATTAATCTTCATAACAGAGGTTTTTATTTTATAGACTTTTTAAGTGCGTTTATTGATTTGAGGTTAGCTGTCGGTATGTATTATAACTAGTTTATTTCAATGGTTTTAATGACTTGATTCTATGCACAGATATAAAGTAAATCCATTCATCTTTTGATGCTTTCTTACTAATCACTATATAGTTTACAAAAGCGTTCTATTCACAAACAAGGAGTACTGGCACACGGTAGGAAATTTTTACCCATTTTTGTTTAGGTACGTGAAATAAGTATAACTTCTTACGCGTGTACATAGCTATAAACACACGGTGTTTTATACATTTGTTCACCTGAGAATAGGTCTCAGATTATTATTTATACCCCTAGGTGATAAGAGTGGCCATCTAATACACACGTACAAAGTCGCAGGCAACAACTTGTAATCTATAATCTAAGATCACAGTTGTTTGTGTGTTTGTCTGTCCGCTCTTTTTCGCGCTCTTTTTCCATTGTATCAATTAACGTTACCATAGCAACGTATCAACCGCAAGTAGTTCGTCTACCAGACGCTAGATGGCGCTAACGGAAGAATTTTTTCCACCCATGCAAAGCCGGGACGGGCCGCTAGTTATATAATAATAATAATAATGATATTTTTAAAATTCACACCAATCAGTTAAATCCACTGTAAGGCTTGTGTTATGGATACTAGGGCAAAGGATAGATATACATATATATATTGCAATTTAATCTTTTGCATTTTCAATGCTATTTTGTATGATAAATTTGATTTTAGAAATACTAGAAAAAAATCCACTCTGCTCACAAGCTGTTTTCGGGCGGGTTACAGAATCGCAACCTTTGGATTTCCGATCCAATTTCTCTTCCTATTCCAAACTGTTTTTTCTAGTATCTAGCTATTAAGATTTATCAAAAAAGAATGGTATGCTACCAAAGTGTCAAGAGGAACGTACTCGCGGACCGGCGCCGCAATCTACTAGATTAAACCGTGATTAAATGCGTTTTTAGACGCAAAATCGTGTCGTTTCTTCGTAAACACCGAACACTTTGGTTTTTCTTAATTTCTCACTGTTTACCTTCGCTTTGGTGCAAAACAAGTTTTCATTTCTCAGTATTGAATAGACTATTCGATTACATTGAAAATATGGGTAAAACTGTTTGATAGTAAACATTTTTTTAAACCAATTTAATGCATACAGTATTTTAAAATATACATATTTTTTAACAGAAACCATTTGTTAAATTACGACAATTTTATTTTCAACCTTGTGATTGAAAATGCACAGGATAGGTTGAATCTGTGGTGACGTCTTCTACTTGTTTGTAGTGCCAAAGTAATGAACATTTTCCAAATAAGTTATGACTTAAAGGCCTATGTTACCAGGTCATAAAATAAAAAAAAATGTTTATAGCGAATGTCAGTCTTAAGTTTATACATATTACGATTGACGGCTAAAAGTTTATTTGCTTGCAAATTGAGTGCTTGAGTGACGTCATGACATCGAGTAACCTGCATAAAGGTGTTTAGCGTTTTGGCAGGTTTTTTACTTATTTAACTTTGATGGTGATTTTTACAGAAAATAGAGAAATGAACAAAGAATTAATCAAATGGATAAATGTTTTATGCTATAACGAACAATTAAATATTATTATATTTTATTATTAGTCTCCATTTTTATAACAATAGCGGTTCAACTAAATTGAACGTTCGATTTTCTTTTTAATTTGACGAATGTCATATGCCAAATATTCATTCTGGCAAAGCAAAGGGGCACAGCATCATACAGCCAAGAGACAACGAAACAGGCCGACAGTATAACTATGTACCAATGCACTTGAATCTAAATAATAATGTTTAATTATTATAGGTTTTGCTATTGAAGTATTTAAGTGTTAGAATTTTATATTTAAAGAATAGTATTTGGAAAAAAAAATTCTTGTTTCAGTAGTCAGGCGGAATCGGAATCCACATCCTTTAACGAGTGAGTATGAGATTGTAAAACTGATATATTTTTTAAATATTACATTCGATGTTGTAGTTAGTAGTACCTACAATAGGAAGAGATGGCGCTGGTGTCAGCGTAAGAAACACTTGGAAAATTCAACGTCAGATTGTCTTTATAGCTCAATTGGATTGAATTGAGCTCTCACCTGGATACCGAGGGGATATGACTTCGAGTCCCGTTTGAGGACTGATATAATACACCCTTAGAATTAAAGTTTTTTTTATGTGTGATTGATGTTAATCGCAGATGACCTCAACAACGATACTGAGTTTTGGGATGGCGACATCCTTAAATAGACCTCAAGCTGAGATTAGCGAGCCGCCATAGTGGTTTTCTAGATGGACGGCATCTACCATGAGGAAGTCTCCGAACCAGCATATAATTACTACGGCGCGGTACCGAAAAGAGAGTATTAAAGTGACCTATCTATAAATTTGATTTTGAAATATATAATGGTAAAGAATTCCAGTATTTTTTACTCAAAAAAGGAATACTAGAATACTTTTTTTTATTAGGTCATTTTACTTCTGATTTAATTAATTAGATTTTTCTAGATTTTTTTTATAAAACGATAATTAAATTAGGGTATAGAGGTTGAGTAACATACGTAACAATTTCACATCATTATTTAAAACATAATTAAAAACGTATTGTTAATTTAACTGACGCTCGGCTTAAAGCAATATATCTTTAAGAAAAAAATGACCATAAATTCCTTCACGAACTCAGTTTGTCCTGGCATCTTTGAATTACTTCGAATGACCCTCATGTTAATATGTTGAACAACAACACATCAAGTCCGTAGATATTAAAGTTTTAACGATATGTTATGAACGTGCGAATGCGTGAACTAGTTTTAATAATATATATTAAATTCACTTACAGAGCAATGAAAAAATTAAAATGATAAATATAAAAAGTCGCTTCGCTAAATAAACCAATATTTTAACATTTATACCAATTAGCCTAGCCCAAAGTAAGCACTTTGCATGATAAGATAGATTAATTCTTCATGAAAATACCACAACAATAAAATACTGGCACTTACAGGTAATATTACAATTGGCGGTCTTAAGCAATGCCTTCGACAACCTCTTTTTAAAATATTATTTCTGACATTAACACCAATTAGCCTAACCCAAAGTAAGCACTCTAAGACTTGTACTATGAATCCTAGAGAAAAAAACGGGTATAAAGCATAGATATGTAATATCCATAGACATAGAGTATAGAGTATAGTCATTTATTTGTGATATACTGAGTACATAAGTTTAAAGTTTAAATAATTATTTGGCAGGTCTACAATATTCGCCTTTTTAATGTAGGCATGTAAATATTTAGGTGGAGTGATGAAAGATTATAGGCACTCAAAGACAACAAATACCTTGCCTAAATTACGAAATTGGGTATGTCACAATAATTGTCAATAATAATTGCGATCGATTAATTAGATTCGTTAGGTTGTCGAAGCTCAAATAGTAAAAATAATAGAAAAATAGATTTGTATAAAAATATCACTTAAAATATCATTGTGTGCCCCAGACATGTATATCTGGGGCACACATCAAAAAGAAAAAAAAATCGAACAACAATAATTAAATTAAATAATAATAAAGAAAATAAAATTATCACCTTTACACAAACATACACACCTTTTTAAAATGAGCTTGCAATTTCCTAGAGTTTTATTAAAAAGGCTTAAATAAACTTAATAAACTTCAACATACAATGTATCTTTACTACGAACCACATCGTAACACACGGTTGAAGTAATTTAAGCAACAACGTAACATTTACGGGTTACGCGTGACCGGGATTTAGTTTCCCACGTAATAAATGTTCAGCTGCGTAAATTACGTTTTAGAACAAACATTGGAGCGATTTGTGTTTTTCTCTTGTTGGAGCAGAGAGAGCGAAGCGAGTGGAGCTCCCATGGAATAGCTTCAATCCCCGATAAGATCCCGAATATTTAATCGAATGCAAATATATAATTTCTGATATATTTTATGCATATTTCAATGCTATCTTATATAACAAATTATAATAATAGTAAACATCGACTCGGCTCACAAGTGTAAGAGCATTGGACGGGACTTCCAAAGGTTCGTTTCCCGTCTGAGAATTCACTTGTGAGCCGAGTCGATATTTTCTAGTATTTTTCTATGATTATAATTGTCCTTTTTAAATTATTTTTGTGAATAACACATTCAGAAATCGAATCAACACATTCAGAACCAGATTGTGCCAGAGCCTGAATTTTGAAATTTGCAAAAATAAAAAAGTCATACCCAAAAAACATTGGGATTATCTTTGGGATTACCCATTAACACAAAAGCCGCGCGCTTTTTGATTTTTTTTTATATAGGAAATAGGCATGCGCTTGACCACTGTCTCGCCTGATGGTAAGCGTCGATGCGATCTAGGATGTGACGCGCTTGCCTAGAAGATACCTGTTCACTCGTGACTTGAAGACCCCTAAATTGTATTTGTCAGGAAACACAGACTCAGGCAATTATTGTTTTTTTATATTATTGTTTCGTAATAGGAATTCTTTTTGGTCACTGATTCAATTCAATTCAAATATTTATTCCTCATTATCCCACAGGTTATTTACACAAACTTTCACATCATAACTCACACACCCACATTACACATACATTCACTAATACATATACCATACACACAAAAACGTACATGCATATCCATTGTTATTTGCATAATAATCTTAGAAATAGGTATTGGTTAAGTACTTACTTAATTTAAACTTAAACGGGTGGGGGGCCTGGCAGTCCATAATATAGTTTTTACCTGGTATGGATGCCAGCTTCCCACAATGTTATTTTCCTTAATTTTGTCTTGTCTGTACTATACATTGAGTGAAGTAAATAAATAAATATTATTATTTTTATTATTAGTTCATAAACTCGCCTCAGCCAAATGACGTCCACTGCTGGACAAAAGTCTCCCCCAAGGATCTCCACTATAACTGGTCCTACGCTGCCCGCATCCAGGTGCTTCCAGCAACCTTCACCAAATCGTCGGTCCACCGAGTGGGAGGCCTGCCTACACTTCCTCTTTCGGTCCGTGATCGCCACTCAAGAATTTTTCTGCCCAGTGGCCATCAGTTCTACGAGCTATGTGCCCCGTCCACTGCCACTTAAGTTTGGCAATTCTGCGGGCTATGTCGGTTACTTTGGATCTCATTCGGATGTCATTTCTGATTCGATCACGTAGGGAAACTCCGAGCATAGCACGCTTCATCTCGCTTTGGGTGTTGAGCCTTCTTATGAGGCCCATAGTAACCACGTCTTTGTTTATATAATAAATATGTATAATTAGCAAATAACGACCTTTTGGTGCAACGGTAGCGGTTCTGTCTTTATCACCGACGGTCTTGGATTCGAATCCCGGAAGAGGCAGGTGTTTGTGTGATGAATACGAGAATTTGTAGCTGAGCTATGAATATTTATATAAATTTCTATTAATATTACATATCTATGTATCATATATGTATGTATATCCGTTACCCTAGTATTAACATGTTAAAACTGTTTGCTGCTTACTGCTAAAAATATTTTCTTATCGCGTCTTTTCGTTGAACTAAAATAATATTATTATATTTACTAGCGATTCTCATTTTAGAACCTGTTTTCTAAAATAACTTCGTTATCTACGATGTTAACCGCATCTATGTTGGAAAATGTCGTACAGTCAAGTTATATAATCGAGAGCAAAAATATGTACATAATCAAAGTGGTAAAAATTATAATTAAAAGTGAACCTTAATATCAATAACATAATGTTGCCTTTTGTCAAATGGATAAATGATAAATTTTAATAGAAAAATTACAAGAAAAAATTGAATCCGCTTACAAGTTGTTCTCAGGTTTAAAAGGGTTCAAGCTTCTACCCGCAGCCTTTGGATGTCCCGTCCATTGCTCTCCCAATTGAGCTACCGAGCCATGTGTGCTCACGTCGAAATTTTGTAGTACTTTTTCCTCTTTTACGCTCCGGGCCTTAAAATATTCTCGCATAAGACACAAACATTTTTACAATTTTTTATTCATTTGACATCCAGACACAAACGGTACCACGCTTATATTAATAAAACACTTTTTTACGGATTTTGCGCCTAATTTATTTTATATTTAATCCTCATATATCGACTCATTTACAGAAGCCATGATCAAAGGATGAATAAAGCAATGGTCATCATATATGTTCTATAACTTCACAATATTTATATGGTTGATATCCAACGAGTCGCTAAGCGTTTTGGTTCTAATTTTGTGATACATACCGAGGTTAAGTGTTATTTTGTGTTAAGGAGTGGAACTCTTTGCCTCACTCTATATTTTCTGACAAATACAATTTAGGGGTCTTCAAATCACAAGTTATCGCATCCTAGATCGTATCGTCGCTTACCATCAGGCGAGATAGTGGTCAAGTGCCTGCCTATTTACCATATAAAAAACAATCGATCAGCATGAAACAGCCATTTAATGTATTTTTTTATACTTTTCGTTTTCAATACTAAATATTGAAAAAAAAATCAACCCACAAGTTGTTCTCAGGCGGGGCAAGCAGCAACTTTTGGATCTTAATAATTTCGTTTTAAGAGCGTAAATGTTTTATCAAGTTTTACATAAAATTTCGGGTCAAAATAATGAAAAAAAAAAACCGATTCTTATAAAATTCTATTCACTTAATGGTGATAAATTAGTCCAAAACTTAAGAAAGCATTTCGGATAAGATTATTACTCTTTAAACTAGAGAAATTTTGAGTTTTCTATAGAAAAAGGAAGTTAATCTTATTTAATCCTATAGAATATATTAAATATCTCGGAAAAGATTTCTATTGACTGAAAAAAAAGTAATTTTGGCAGCATCTGGAGCAAAATATTTCAATAAAGTAAATTAAAAAAAATGTCATTTGTAATTCCAAGGAATGGTTTTCATTAAGGATAAATATTATTATCATATTCTATTTCACGTGAATAGGCTCAACTTTGGGTAGCATTATTGCTTTTTAGATTAAAACTCCACACAATATCACTGGAATAGCATTTGACGAAATTTTTATTGTTGTTCAAAATAATGTAATAGCTTTATTTTGTTAAATAAAAAAAAATCCCTACATTTTTGGTAGTAATATATGCGTTCATTGTCCTAGTATTTTTTATTATTCCATTTTAGTATCAATATTATTTTTTTAATTTATGGTATTATGTCGAAGGGGAAAAATAACCCTTATTGGTATCGGTAACTTCTGCTTGGCACAAGATCTTTAGACTTAGGTCTTATGATGCTAGGGCTTAGCTGTTGACTTTAAAAACATTTTAAATTTACTTTATTGTTTTAATTGGAACTTATTTTGAACTTATTACTGACTAGCGGTCCGTCCCGGCTTCGCACGGGTGGACAAAATTCTTTAAATTTTTTCTGGCATTCAATATAGCCTATGACACACAGGAATAATGTGCCTTTCTATTGGTGAAAGAATTTTTAAAATCGGTTCAGTAGATCCCGAGATTACCCCTTACAATTTAACAAATATACAAACACACAAACTTTAGCACTTTATAATATTAGTATAGATAACATATGGTAATAACAAACTAAGTACACTCTTTACAAAATTTATTCCAAAAATCCAATTGAATAAAATAAACTTAAAATAAATGAAAATTATATTCATTTGAAGAGGTGACGAGGCGAGAAAATCGCTGATCAACTCTCAAGGCGACGATCTAATCGGGCCAGCTTTTTGTCGGCGAAATAACGAGTGCCCTGAGAATATGTTTGGCGACGGAAATAATTCGTCTTGAGACTTCTGATACACATCTTCCTGTGATTTGTCTCTCCATTTCTTACGGTTATATCGAAATACATTAAAATAAAACCTTTCAAATGTAACATGACTGTTTCTATTGTAAATCGTCGAAAACTAGCTTAAATTCATGAAAACTAACTCACTACCAGAATACCTAAAAGCGGAAACAAATACTAATTAATTCATAAGGTCTTTGAAAAAGTTATTAATAACAAAAAGTAATTATTCCATTTATGAATACTTTGAGGAAAAAGAATCTAAATGCCTGCCCCTCTATCCTTCATTGCTGCGCCTTCTGAAGTGCATGTGATAGTTAGTACTTGTATGTTCTGTTTAGTCACTGAGTCGTATGCATCGCAATTTGTGAATAAATAAATAAATAAAATAGGTTATGGTTAAATATTTATAGTTGAAAAAATCCTACTTCTCTCAAGCATCAGGTGGGACTCTAACCCTATAGTCTCTCGCTATCCGGGTGTTATATCGTGTTTTATTAAATAAGAAGGCCATGACTTGTCACTTAGACTTTTTAATGACAGTTTTCTTTCTTTACAATAATCATAGAGTTATGCTCTGAAACCATAGACTAACAATGCCATAGATACAATATGCAACATCCCTCTTCTTAAATAAGGAACAAAACCAAATAAAAATCTTTTATAAATTTAACCTATCAGGAGGTTTCACATTCCTACCTGATCTAGTTTTATGATATAAATTATTATCAGCTTCTTCAACCTGTCCCTCATCCTGACAAGCTGTTGATGATTCACCAGATCGTATGTTGGACAGGTCACAATCAAATAAACTATTATTTACCAAACTTAAATCTAGACTCTTATTACTATTAACATTTTTATACCTAACTTTCAAATGTACTCTATTTCTCCTATACATATTACCATTACAATCTTCTACTAAATATGACCTATTACATTTTAATCTTTCCTTGACAATACCTGGTAGCCAATCTGACTTAGGATTTTTTTTAAAATATATCTCATCACCTGCATTGAAAATTGAAAGTGACTTTTTATTTCTATTATAATAGTTAGAACTTTGATATCGATTTTTTTCAAAACATTTTTTATATTCAGAAAACTTTACTATTTTAGGAGATAATTTTTTGTTACTGACTGGCAAATTCATTCTTAAATTTCTAGACATTAATAATTGAGCTGGTGACGGGAAATTATTTTTAGGGGTATTTCTATAATGTAGCAATGCAATATATGGATCTGTCTTTGATTCTTTACTCTTTTTCAAGATATTTTTTATGATTTTGACTGAGCTTTCAGCTTGACCATTTGATCTGGAATGATATGGACTAGTAACTACATGTTCTATATCCCAATCAAATAAAAAAGATTTAAACTCTACTGACTGAAATGGGGGTCCTCCATCTGACACAAGAGACATTGGTATTCCATGACGAGCAAAAATAGACTTTAAGTTAATTATTACATTTTTAGCATTATAATTTTTATTTAACAAAGACACTTCTATGAACTTTGAAAAATAATCAGTCACTATAAGGTATACATCACTATCAAAATACATTAAATCTACACCAACTTCTTGCCAAGGATATTTTGTTATTTCAAAACTTTGAATATATTCACCTTGATTAGATGACCCAAACTTAGCACAAATTAAACATTGTTCAATAACATTCTTTATATCAGAATACATATTAGGCCAATAAAACATATCTCTAGCTAAACTTATACATTTATTAATTCCTTGATGTCCCTCATGAATTTTCCTTAAAATTTCTTTATGCAATGAGGAAGGAACAATAAACTTATTACTTTTAAAAACTAAGTTGTTTATGACATGAATTTCACTTTGAAAATTCCAATAAGGCTTTAGACTACTTTTAACTTTATCTTTTGAACTTGGCCAACCTTCAAAATAATATTTCTTTAAAATTTGCAAGTTTTCATCCAAATCAGTAGCTTGACTCAATTTATCATTATAATCCTTACTTACAGCTAAGTTACAAAACACTGAATTTACATGACTTGTCTATCTGATTCATATTCTGGAATATAATTTTCATTTAGTGCTGCTCTCGACAATGTATCGGCAATATACATTTCTTTACCAGGGACATAAATTACATTTAAATCATATGCTTGTAATGCCAACATCATACGCTGTAATCTAGCTGGCACCTCATGTAAAGGTTTTTTGAATAAGTAAAATAAAGGTTTATGGTCGGTATGAACGGTAATGCTACGTCCAAAAATATATTGATGAAACTTGTTGCAACCAAACTGAATTGCAAATAATTCTTTTTCTATTTGGGCATAATTTTGTTGACATGACGTTAATGTTTTAGAACTGTAAGCAATTGGTTTGTTATTCTGCATAATAACTGCACTAATCGCTGACTTTGACGAATCCACTGATAATACCAAAGGTAGGTTTACATCATAGTGAGCTAATACAGGAACTTTACACATAATTTCTTTCAATTTTAAAAAACCACTTTGACAATTTTCATCCCAATACCATTTAGATTCTTTTTTTAACAAATTTCTTAAAATTACTGTTTTTTCAGATAAATTGTCTATGAAAGTACCAAGATATGTGATCATCCCCAAAAATCTTTGTAACTCTTTGACATTCTTGGGGGTAGGCAACTCTTGTATAGCTTTAATTTTTTCCGAGTCAACCTTCACTCCCTCATGAGTAAATATATGACCCAAAAAACACACTTCTTGCACAAAAAATTTACATTTGGACTTATTGAATTTAAGATTAATTTCTCTAGCCCTTTCTAAAACTTTTTTTAATCTATAATTATGTATTTCTTCAGTTTCTCCGTGAATCAAAAAATCATCTACATAAATTAATACACCTTCAATATCAGCAAATAATTCTAGAAAATAAACATCAAATTTTTGTTTCACTATTTCAAGTGTGGTTTGATTCAACTCAAGATTAAAAGAATTAAATATTTCTATACCTTTGTCACCAATATAGTGCAATAACAATGCTATTTTTCTTTTCTGATCTGCCTTATCAAGTCCAGACGCCAATAGATATAAATCAAATTTTTGCCACCATTTTTTCCACTCGACATCATCATTTTTATTATTTAAATTTAAATGTTCTATCGCCATGTTGAAATTACAATTACTAGACTCACCATGTGCTCGGCTTGTAAATTTTTTTTTTCCACTGACATTAATTTTTTTTTTTTTTTTTGACTTTGCAAATTAGAATAATTATTATTTTATGACACTATTTGACTATTTTTATTTTAATTATTACTATTTTAGACTTCTGACACCATGTTGTATCGTGTTTTATTAAATAAGAAGGCCATGACTTGTCACTTAGACTTTTTAATGACAGTTTTCTTTCTTTACAATAATCATAGAGTTATGCTCTGAAACCATAGACTAACAATGCCATAGATACAATATGCAACACCGGGCAACTGCTTTTCCATTCAAGCCAGATCTGCTACATTGTTTTACCTCAAACTATATCAAAAAAGCCATGATATATATAAAATTCTCTTTATACATTATGACCATTTAGAATACATGTTTTAAATGTCAACGGCTATGTTACTACGAAAACTTTATTCAAGTTCAGCCCTAAGTATAAGGTTAGTAATAAGAGAGAGCCCTATTATCATCGTCGGAACACAAGCTGCTTCTATCATTTTTTTTTTAATCTGAAGTGATATCATTTCGAAATGACTTCGTATCACATATGTTTTTTGTTTACATATAAATAAGAAATAGTAATAGACCCAATTATTATCCCTGGGGCACGCCTATTACGTTTGGTACAGCATAAGACTTAGCTTCACCTATACTTCTCTTTAAATTCTAGGAGAGCTTTATGACTGTATGAGGTTTTGATATACCACAATGTTCTTCTTTTCCCAATAATATTTTACGGCTAACACAATGAAATGCCTTTGAGGGGTTGCAGAAACTTGACTGATGACTTAACACGCATGGAGAGTGTGTTCTAAAAGACATATTCTGAAGTTATTAGCGGATCTTCCTCTAGTTTAGCCAAATAATTGTTAAATGAAATATGCACCAATGATATATTTTTTAAACTTTGCTTATTACGTGTAGTACTCTAAAATTATTGGGCTCACTTTTGTATTGTGGTTTAAGAAATGGATGATTTCACCAAATTTCAATAAATGAGAAATAATAAGTAAAACTAATGCCGGCAAACGTGCTCCACTCCACCGTATCATAAATTCTTATAATACATATTTCTTAGAAGTCGACCTGTTTCGACTTTCGAATATTAAAAAAAGTAACAGTAAAATAAGATGAAATAAAAACAGAGCCAAATACCTGATTGTCTAACTTGTAAATGTAAAAGATAATTTATTTAACTACTATTTAATATATTTTTAAATACCTAAGTGTGTTTTGTGCGAGGACAAAATAGACCAGCGTCAAAAATAGAATTAAAACAATCTTGAACTCTATAGTATCTGTGCCGCGCTCTCCTGAAATCCAATAAGCAGCTACCTTCTGTCTTCGGTGCAGGAATGTGAGGAACGCCGTTCATTACCACTCGCCACCTCCAACTTGTTACCTATCCAATTTGTCCGGGACGGATTCAAACCTACAGTTATGTACGACAAAGACTTAGAACCGAACCGATAGAATTTCTGGATTACAAAAGTAAATTTCTCTCAGGATTTCAGATGGCACATTGATTTAAAAGAAAAAAATACGAAACTTATAAATGAAGACATTTTAAGGGAATACTATGTCATGAAAAAGGATATTTGCAGAGTAGGTATACGGCTAATTTCAAATATACTGACTACTGTGTGTTAAGTATAAGTGTTCTCGATCTATTTTCGTTATCGATAATAGTTCAAATACTACTCAAAAAATACTATTGGGGATGATGGACCGATATTTGAGCTACGTTAAGCAATAATATTACTAAAACTTAAATACTAAGAAGACAATGTTGGTGAAGTCTTTATAAATGCAGCAAATTATTTCCAAGATTTTTTTCTTTTTTATTGTCATTAGACAAGCGCTTGACCGTTATCACGCCTGATGGTAAGCGATGATACGATCTAAGATGTGACGCGGTTGCCTAGAAGACAACTAACCAATGATGACTTGAAGACTTCTAAATTGTATGTTTCAGAGATTAATTAAATCAGAGATTTTCTCTGTTGGAGTATTTTTCCAACGTTAACTTAACAAAAGCACTAGATAGCCATAATACCAAATTATCATTTTCATGGGATAGCAGTTAAAACTTTATTGCGTAATACAGCTCAGTTTACAGTAACGATAGCAGTTTGAATAAAAAAAAAATGATTTTGCCAGCACTATGGATATAAATAGGGTTTCCCCATAAAAATTTTGAAGTGCGAATCAGGCCGATGAATTATTGTCATTAATAAACACGTAACATAACTCAGTTTGCAATAGCGATAAAGGTTAGAATTAGACAAATTTTTATTTTGCAAATTTAAATTTGACGTTTTTTGACTTTGACTTTTTGAGGATTAAAAATCAGTGAAACAAAAATATATAGCCTACATCCGCAAAATCCAAGCAAGGTGTACCGCTGCTTCTGCATTCGTTGAATGCAGATGAATGCAGAAACAGACAGACACCGACACCTTCACCAACTACTCTACACGTGTTTCGCCCCCACACGGAGCATCATTAGGAGCTGTTATATTGTGCAATAAGGATGCTTAGTGCTTGGTATTGCAAGGTCTAACAGCTGCTCGGATTTTGCGGAAGTAAGCTACATATTTTTGTTTTGCTAATGGATATGGACCTCCGCCAAGTAACGCCTGATTCTATCAAAGATTAAAAATTGTTAGGTGCTTCATACATGAACAAGTGGATGAGGCCTATGAGTTATCATCATGAATCTTGCTTTTCTCTAGAGATCTGCTTCATTATTTTTATCAAAGTCAAAAAGTGCTGCGTTGCCATAGATTATAAGTATTATAAAAGAGATTGTCAAGTGATCTGTTAGAATCATAGGTTATGCTTTTTAATGCATTTATAGTTTATATTTTATTTATTTGTTTATATTAAGTGTAAGTAGACTTTAAGAAAACTTGACAGAATAATAAAAAATATCCAACATTAACTTGTGAAGGCGAAATCATTGTGAAAATAATAAATCCCTGTACTCGTTACTAATATCATGTTAAAAGTAAAAACTTCACTGATCACAAACGACTTGTTTAAACATGCTGTTCACACATATGTTTGGAGGTTATTTTTATTTATTTATTGATAGAAACAAACGGTCATACACATACAGTAATATAAAAAAGTATCAATATATATTAGACCTGTAATTTCCTTAATAATAACAAAAACAATGTAATGCTAACCATTGAGATGCAGCCTACCATGTTGTTTTGTTCTTGTAATGTGTATAAATGTTATTGCTGTTAATCTGTTTTGTGTGACAAATAAAAAAAATGTAACTGCAGTGTGTTAATACATTGAATACCTTTTGGTATAAACGGAGGTTAAACAAATGTAGAAAAAATTCTCATGCTTTTAAAGGATAGTCTTATGTAGAAACATCTGAAGACTAGTATTTTGTTGGATAAATTCGATATTAACCTTTTCTATTAGTTGCTTTATCGGACCCCAAAAACAATTTATATGAAATTTCTTTTGGAGTTCTTAGAGTTAGTGTCTGATGATCAAAAGGACATCGGAAAGTTCATCTTTCGGGATACTTTCTGAAAGATGAATATTCCGATGTCTTTTATTTTCACAGTTATTGAATTCGATTTGATAATTTTCTAGGAGGGATAAAATCTTTCGTTATATATAGATTAAATTAAGATCATAAAAATAAAATTTTTAACATTAACTCCAATTAGCCTAGCCTAAAGTTAGCACTGAAAGTCCTATGGACAATAGAGTAACAGAAAGGCCATGTGAGGCAACAATACCTAATTTTCATAGAAACATATATAGATTTCCATGAGTAATGTACAAATGTTCGCATTCATCATTCCCTTTGCATTCCCCTTCCGGGAATCAAATCTGGGATCATTTCGAAGGCAATATAACATCTGCTTAGCCAAACTGGTAGTCAAAAATATTACAATTAAAAGCAAGTTTTCTATATACTCTATTGATACAATAAAAGCTAAATCTTGCCACTGCAAGAAGAACAAATCATCACCAAACGAGTATAATCATTTTACTCGTAAACCAAACTCTTGGATTTCATCTACTTATCATTATGTTTATTCGGTAGGTACTGAAATATGAATAAAATCAGTATAACTTCCAACGTATCTGTAGTACTGCTACGGTTCGTAGCACGTAGCATTCGTTGCTGAGGCGCACTATGGAAAATCGATAACTTTTTTATTTGTTAAGAAAGACAATTTAATTTTTATTAATAGAGTATTAAATAAGGCTTTAGATAAAGTTCAGATATAAAACTTTTATTTAAG
This sequence comes from Calamotropha paludella, assembly GCA_927399485.1. Taxonomy (NCBI): domain Eukaryota; kingdom Metazoa; phylum Arthropoda; class Insecta; order Lepidoptera; family Crambidae; genus Calamotropha; species Calamotropha paludella. The sequence continues at coordinate 30,899,722 of OV656804.1, forward strand.
CAAATATATATTAAAAATATAGGTTTTAAGAAATTTTCTTAAGCTTATTTATTTTTTATTAAAGTCTATTAAAGCCAGGAATAAGATTCCTTTGAATATCACTGATAATAAAGCACAGGTTGTCTTCAGAAACATGATAGTCTTCTTTTAAAACTGTTGATAGAGATTCAAGTTTTCTTCCTCCTTCAATGTATGAAAGTAATGAAACACGCTTAGAACACTTGAAAGTAATAGTCATTTTGAAATTCAGCGAAAATACTTAACAGTCAAACGTATATTTAGTTTTATTACGATTTTTAATAGCTATATAAAATGAATCCACGCTTTTTATGTTATTTGATAAATAAGGGTTGTGTGCATTCTGTTGATTGAAGTTGTACCGCAAAATGTAGATAAAACGCTCTATTATCAATAAATAGCTAATATTAAATTTAAATTTAAAATAGTTCAACATTAGAAACCACAATAGATAGAGGTTTTCCGTTTCCTTACTTGTATCATACTTTTCGCATTAACTTCAGAAACCGCACGTATCCGCAGATGAATTTGATATATTTTATTTATGAATATCTACGCTACAAAAAAAAACATCAAATGTAAAGCATCGGGAGACGGAGATGAAGTTAGAAAACTTTAGTTTTCGCCTCATTAATAGCAAATTTTCATTAAAATTTTATCATAAAACCTACAATATTATAATTGCTTTCAAATCTACATACTATGGGCTTGTAAAAAATGTATAATACTTAATAAGTATACCCACATAATTTTTCAAGAAATTATTTTTAAGTTTTGAAGCGAACAGATCTTGAATATACATTCTTAAGAACGATACTTTTTGATTATTACAAAAAATGTATTGCATCCTGTAGGGTCCTGGATTCGAGTTTCGGAATGGGCAGATGTTTGTGTGATGAATACTAGCATTTGTACCTGAGTCATGAGTATTTATATATATATTTCTATAAATCTATCCTTTACCCCAGTATCAACACAAGCCTCACAGTGCGTACTTTGGGCTAGGCTAATTGGTGTGAATGTAAGAAGTATTATTATTATATATAGATAAGATAAAACATACAGCAACCATAGACATGTTTAAACATATCCGTAAACAACAAGCAACATTTTTAAATCTACCGTGACACGGGTTCAACAGTATTGTGTATCCAATTAAAATTTTCCGTCGCCTCGGTGAGACAGCATTTTTGCGAGAGCGCCAACGCCGACGGATTCAACTTTTCTAATTAGAGGGTGTCAGTGACCTTTGATGGGTATCACTGCAATTTTTCACTACGCAAAGTGGATGTTTGCGAGATTAGTTTGAGGAACTAATAAAAGCAATGACAGGAGTGAACTGGATTTGATTTTGAACAAATATTTATGTTATTGAAAGCGAATCCTTTTTCAATTTTTTTTCTATGAAATTTTTATAAACTTTTTTTTTCAAATTATTATATTGTCTATCTTTGATAAGTGTACAAAGTGTCAAATTAATCTGATGTTTTGAAGTGGGTAAAAATTGCGTTACAATATTCCTTTAGAAACAAACATACAGTTACAGTTAATAAAAGCGGGTTAAAATCAACCATTTCGTTAGTGTTGGCCTGTAATGAACTGATATGAAAATAATTACACTAACTGTTTTGAATCGTCTAACATTTTTAGCTTCCACCATTCAGGATGTCTTTTTACTAACAAGAAGAATGGGCGCAAGAAACTCGTCAGCTTTAACAGAAGTAAAGACATTTACAATATTATAAATCATCATCATACATAATCCACAAAAAATACTATTCTGTTATCACAATAATAGTGGTGTTATGGTTTCATTACATCGTTGATTACAACAAAGTCAACAAGTATCTGTTTTAAGTGTCTTTAATGACTCTATTGTATCAAGAACAAAGCTTGAATATTTTATATAGTAAGAATATCTATTACTAGAATGTACACACACATCAGACAACATTCCTATCGCTAATAAATGACAATTACTGGAACATAGTACGCTATAGATGCACCACTGCACCGCCCTTGCTGCATTCCGATGGCCTCGCCTTTCTCGATTTATGAAGCTCTCAATGTATCGGAGCTTAACGCTACATGCGCTGTAAGTGGCTCGAAATGCAGGGTACATCTGTCTTAGATTACTGTAGCAAATTTGTGAGATGTAGTGAATATGAACACAGATATTCGTGACCAGAAAAATCTCTCTATAACCTGTTGAAAGAGCTTAGCTTGTCTAAAACTGCAGAAAGTTCTATACTAGAACGAGCATCTAAAACTGCATTAGTTGGTTCATACCAGATTTGGCTGGGTAGGGAGAGCAACACGAGTGGTGAAGCTCACCTTCACCACTCGTGTTGCTGTTCATCGGAAAGGAGCCTCTTAAACCTACACGCATAACACAAGCCTTGGGATCTACTCGGAGTTTTTCTTTCTTATTTACCATGCGGCCACACGATGGACCGCATGGTAAATCCATGGAATGCAAAGAAGTTCGTCTCTTAATACATTTAAGAGAAAGTTGAAAATTATTACTAAGCTAACATACTCTCCTACAACATCTCTTGAGTGGTGGGATGTCGACCCGACCCGCAGGTCGTTACGTTTCTTAGGATATGGTTGAGCAAACCGATGGCTGCATCATGCGTCATGCTCGTGAACGGATGTTGCCTTGGAAGATGTCAATAGTACTGAAGGGTAAAGCGGTCAGCTTTAATATAGTTAGCATGCATCTATCTGTTGCTTTCTTAACCGATTCGTTGATACATATAATTACAGAAACTAAGGCTACGAGCTTGATTTACGTGAAAAATGAAGATAAGTTTTATTCTGGGTTGATTTCCCTAAAATTTGATTTGAAGGAGTTATCATCGGTTTAAAAATGACACGGTTTCAGTTGCTTACACCACACTAAAAAAAAAGTGATGACACGACAGGCGTGCCTTCAGCAATGAATCAGTTAAATTTGCCATTTATTCTTTGCATATGATTGCAATGATTAAGGATACTTATTTAAAGCAGATACTTCTTGACTTTGTTGTAATCAAAGATGTAATGAAACAATAACACTACTATTATTGTGATAACAGACAATATCATCATATATCATCTTTGATATTAGACGAGACACACCTCTAAATTAGTCGCTGCGATAAAGTTTGTTTTAAAAATACTATCATCTCGCTGTTTGTATTAATATTTACAAAAACAAATACAATATATAATAAATCATAATATATAATAAATCTCTTAACGAGGGCTCATTCCCGTCACTATGGAAAATTGGCAAAGTCACTCCGATATACAAGTCGGGTGACAAAAAAGATATAAGAACTATCGGCCGATTACTATATTAAACGTGTTTGCGAAAATATTCGAATCTATTATTTATCAGCATCTGTATAATCACATACAACCTTTACTAAGTGATAAACAGCATGGTTTCGTTGAAGGTAGGTCAACTAAATCGAACTTACTAATTTATACCAATTTTTTGTGTACTGCTTTTAATGATAGAAGACAGGTTGACACGGCTTATGTTGATTTTGCAAAGGCGTTCGATCGTGTTAATCATAGCATCCTCTTAATTAAGGCGTTTCACATGGGCATCCACGGAAGTTTGTTGCGCTGGCTGTCATCTTATCTTCAGAACCGCTCTCAGTTTGTGGCACTATACGACTATGATTCGGTTCCATTTTTTCCAAGCTCGGGCGTTCCACAGGGCTCGAATTTAGGGCCGCTTCTATTTCTTATCTTCATCAATGATCTACTCAACACAATAGAATGCAACTGTCTTGCTTTTGCGGATGATATCAAGATTTTTAAACACATCACTTATACTGAGGATTGTGAAGCATTGCAAGACAGCCTCAACGCAGTTTTGAAGTGGTGTGATTATAATGAAATGTCGCTTAATGTTGACAAATGCCAAATAATTTCCTTCACAAAAAATAAAAACCCCATTTATTTCAAGTACACGATTTGTGGATCTGCGCTTGCCCGTGTTACAACAGTTCGTGACCTGGGAGTACATTTTGATTCCACTCTTTCATTTCGCCACCACTATGATTACATTTGTAACAAAGCCCATCAAATGCTGAGCTTCGTTCTTCGCAATGTTAGACCTTTTAAAAATATAAAATCTTGGCAGATTCTATATAGTGCATTGGTTAGAAGTGTGCTCGAGTATTGTTCTCCAATATGGTCTCCTATCTATAATATTCACATAGATAGAGTGGAGGCTATTCAACGAAGATTCGTTAGAGCTTTGTGTGTCAAATGTGGACTACGTAAAAAAGTACCAGAATACGTAGATCGCTTAAGTCATTTTAATATGATTACCCTTGAAAAGCGTAGGTGGATGAGTGACTTGTGCACGCTTTATCCGATTGCCAATGGACAGTCTGACAGCGGTTTACTGGAGTTATTGAAGTTTAAGGTTCCTACTAGGTCAGTGCGTAAGCCACAGTTGTTCCACATTCCTTTGACCAAGAATAACGTCTCAAAGAACAATCCAATGCATAGAATGTGTTTGTTTTATAACGAAATTTGTTCCGAAGTCGACATTATGTTTAATAATAATATCCAATGTTTTAAAAACTCATTATTTAAGTTATAGTCCTGTCCAGAATAGTAAATATTTTTTGTTATATGTCTATTTTGTGTCTGTCGTCTACAAATTAATTGTTGTCTTATTTAATATTTATGTAGTTTAAATGTTTTATTTGTAAAATGATGTGCGCAATTGTAATTGGGCGCAGACATGCAACATTATATAGTCCTTAGTTTATTTTTTAAGTTTTATTGTCTGTTGTCTGTAATTGTGTCTTTTAAATAAAATAAAATAAAATAAAAATATTGTTTTTTGGGGATTATGTATGGTGACGACTCATAATATTATTATGAATGTCGTTATTTCTGTAAAAGCTGACGAGTTTCTTGCGCCCATTCTTATTGTCAGTCAAAAGACGTCGTGAATGGGTGGTAGGTAAATTTTTGGACAATTCAAAACAACTTATTTTAAGTGCACTTAAATAAAGTTATTTTCGTTTTTATTTCATTTTATAACAGTAGAAAATCCTTATGTGGCCTTGAAGAGCTTGTTCAAAGGATGTATGACTAATTAATTTGTGCTTTGGTTGGATTAATAAGTAAAAAAATAATTTAAAAATTAACCGATTTTAAAATTTGTAATTTATTTAATCAGTCACTTGGTTGTTTTGTAGTTCTTGTATATGGCAACGTTGACTACCAATATTAAGGCTGGCAACTACATAAAAAATTGTTCATATATTTTAGTTTTTCAAAACATAAAACTTTTTTACCTCCTCCTTTTGTGGTCGAGCAGCTCACATGCCGGTTTTCATGTTCGATTCTCGGCCGGGTCTCTTACATTCACACCAATATTTCTAACATTCACACCAATTAGCCTTGCTCAAAGTAAGCACTGTAAGGCTTGTGTTATGGATACTAGGGTAACGGATAGACATACATATATTTTACATAAATATGTAATATTCATAGAAATATATCAAACACCCATGACTTAGGTACAAATGCTCGTATTCATCATACAAACATTTGCCCCTTCCGGGATTTGAACCTGGGACCGTCGGTGCGCAAGGCAGGATCACTACCGTTGCACCAAACGGTCGCCAAATATATATAAATTTTATTTATATTTTAGAGAAACAAAATCTAATTTTTTCATGTAAATTCTGAATATATAACTTTCAAAAGATTAAGATATAGCAGTCTCAATAGAGAAACGCATTATGTTGTTTTTGTCCCGTTTTCTTTGCTTTTCGGTGATAGACAACCCTAACGGCGCAACGCGAAGTAAGGTCTTATGTTTACATATATTTTATGTAAATACCCCTTTCCTTGCACAATAACGTGACGGATTGCATGTTTTGCGTGTATAAATGGCACTTCTACTACGAATTCTCGAATGGAATCCAAAATTTTTAATTCGTTAAATAACTTTTTTTTTTATTTGGAACAAAAAACAATTACAGCTTACTAAAACAGTAAAACTAAAAAAACAGTGCCGTAAAGGGGCGCCCGAAAGAAGCGAAGGTTTAGTTTAGACTATAAAGCGTAGGAACTAAGTCCTATAAAAAGAGAAAAAGCCACGCCAGCTACGCACACTGACATGAGTGTAAGCGAGACAAAGGCCCCGCACACTGAGGCGGGGAGGCATCTGGCTTCTATATATATCGTGTAACGGTAGTAAATCTGACGCTCTCGTGTAACGATAAAATCTGACGCACTCGTGTAACGGTAAATTTTGACGCTTAGCAGGGATAGAGCGGCCGAGCGGCGGGCGACCCGTATGTCCATTTAGAAGATTCGCTTAAAAACTAATATTATTCATGCAACCAACATCACTGTCTGCCAAGTAGTATTATCTTTATATATATAATTCTTCTGTGAGTGTGTATGTCACTGAACTCCTCCTAAACGGCTGGACCGATTTGAATGAATTTTTTTGTGTGTGTTCAAGGGGATCTGAAAATGGTTTAGATTCACAAATCAGTCCGGCAGATGACGCTGCAGTCAGCACAGCAACGCGTGGCCGGGTCAACTTGTATATAATAAAACCTCATTCACACTTTATCATCAAAACAGAATGGTGGAACAAAGAAAATATATAGGTAGTATTAATAAACACAAAGTATAATGTGAATACCTACTTGTATAAATAACTTATATACTTTTTTGTTACATATATTTTTATTTCAAATGGATTCACTCTTGATCCCAATCAAGCCCGGGGGCCAAGACAGAATGTACGATGGAACGAGCTAACCAAGAAGCTGCCAAATGATTCTGGCATTGAAAACAGACGGGTTATAAGTACTAGGAAATATAGACGCAGGGAGAGAGTTCCACTCCTTTGCTGTGCGAATTATGAAAGATGTTGAGATGCGCTTGGTGTGACAGGTAGGAAGCTGTAGGACCTGTAATGGTCCTACAAATTATGGTCGAAAATTCAAACTTTATTAGAATGCACTTAAAACTGTAAACAATGTCGGGAAATTCAAGCTCGACATTTTTAACTACCACCCATTTAAAACGGAGAAGAAGAAGGGGTGCAAGAAACTCGTCAGCTTTAACAGAAGTAACGAAATTTACAATATTCGAAGCTTCACCCGCGTGGAGTTCGGTTCTTCACTTAAAAGCTTTATCCACGAGCGATGTCACTTCCCAGCTCAAAATAATTAAAATTATTAATATAAACCACCCGCTCTTTTTATTTTGAATAGGTTCGCTTTTGATTCTAATCAATTCCAGAAAGCTCCACGCTGGAACGAGCTATCCCAGAAGACGCCTATTCACTCTGGCTTTGAAAACCGACGGCTTATAAGTAAAAGACGCTAGCGTTATCTAAGTATAGATAGGCGGGATTCACGCTTGAGGATTCATAAGTGCACGGAATCAATTTTAACTAGTATTTTTCTATTAAATAAATTTATTGGAGCGGAGCGAAGCGAAGCTCACATGGATCAGCTTCAATGGCGCAATGTCTGTTACGCCATAACTTCTCGAGTTCTTAACCGATTTTAATATTTTTTTGTGTGGAATCGAATCAACAGGTTTAGGACCAGATTGTGACGGAGCCCGAATTTTGAAATTCGCAATAATTCCCATCGATTTTTTTTTCCTTTTTTAGGTATTACGCTCCGCTCCAATATATGGTGCTAGCGTAGCTTTATGCTTAGCGACTGCATCGCCTAGTCTTATAAGATAGCATTGAAAAAAATGCAAAAAATAAATAATATTTGTATAGATTGTTGCGACTATGAGATGAGTTTGTGGTGAGTTTGTAACATGTAACCTTGGTAGCGGTTAAGTGTCACACAGCCCACGTACGTACGTGAGGTAATCTGTTAAAATTCTCCCGCACAGCCGTCACGTTTTTGATGGGAGCGTTGGCCAATTTTTACCTTTTGACACGCGCACATCAAAGCGGCAACAGCCTTAATCTTCGTCGTCGTGTAATTTTTTACAAGTTAAATACGAGTTTTATCGGAGCGAAACGTTTGAGACTTATATATAAATATTTGTAAAGGAACGTTTTGATGTGAGTTTAAACATGTTTGTCTATTCACGTTTTTTCCCGTCCCAATAATTCGTAAAACATGTCTCAAAGAATTCAATTTGCGCTTCACACAAGAAAATGTGAACGATGTTTAATTTTTATTTTATACGCGAATATGTTTTATGTTTGTTGTCATATTTCCTATTTATAAATATTTTATGTTTTTATAAGTAGTTTGTCTATAGATTTATATTTATATATGAATGTAATATAGACATCACTTATCTTTATTATAAAAAATCGCTGTTACAGTGTTTGAGCCATAGCTACGCGTGGTTTGGTCAGCTAGTTTTAATATAAGGCAGGTTTAAATTATATGTTTGTGTATTATCTATCTGCTTAGTAAGCCATCGTAGACCTGCTCACTTGTTTTAAAACATTAAACAGGCATTTATTTAATGTTTATTTTATTATTTAAAGTAATTTATTTAAAGAAATCTATAGAAATGGCTAAATGAGAAATGCTTTTATAGTGTAAAAGAATACATGGATTAAAAAAAAAAAAATTGAGTATTTTTTCTGTTATGTCGAAGTTTTATTATTTAAATGCTTGATAGTAATGATTTTAGGATGAATTTGACATTTTTATTATATATATATTTTATTATATATAGGTACAGTAGACTCAATACCACTAAAAATTTACACGCCTGCTTGCAGGTTAAATACAAAACTAAAATAATATTTGTAAGATCCCTGTACAATTTGTATTTCTGCAAATAAAAATTTTGATTGATTGATTGATTCTATAAAATATAAAAAAATACGAAATAAAAATTCATTTATACGAATAAACCATATTGTTTTAGTAACAATAATCAAATTTTATCCTATGTTAGTACAGTGAATTTCATTAAAATCATCAAAAACCAATTAAAATCATAAATCATTGTCAATCATAAGTCAATTCAAATCAATCAAATTATTGAAGTCAATTTATTACTGAAGTATTTTATAAGGTTATCAACCACTTCCGGCACTATTACGTCTCAGCCGAGTACCTAACACCTAGCGCATCTTCGACCACCTGGAAGCTGCAATACCAGCACCACAATATATAATTAAGGACCTTTTACTGTATCATTTATATTATACTAGCTCCCCGGCCACGCGTCGTTGTGATTCAGTTATTATAATTTGCATTAAGATTTTTTGTTGTGAACCAAAATGAAACATCCTCTATCCTAAGTTGAAAATGAAAAGAAAACCTTTAATGATTTATTTGTTTTTAAATAAAAAAATAGTAACCTAGGTGTAACACTAATGAGTAACTGTTCGGACATGGATAGCCCTTGTCGATTTGTCAATAAAAGTAAGATGTCTGTTGATTCGTTCTCATTTCTCTACTATACCGAAAAATTGTAAGGCAACGCTCTGCCCGAAATAAAGTCACCAGTACTGCAGATTTCTTATTTGGCCTCCTAAACCTACTCTCTGAAACAAGGTAATTTAAGTATAGTTGATACATATTGGGTCATATCATTAATAGGTCTGCCTTAGAATCCAAATGGTCCCGGTATTGAGTAGTAAGGGTGTTTGTATGATGAATACAATCATAACTACCTGTAGCATATATATTTATGTAAATATCAGTTATTTAAGTAATATATATATATATATATATATATATGTCTGCCCGTTACCCAAGTATCCATAACACAAGCCTTACAGTGCTTACTTAGGGCTAGCCTTCATATGAATCATTTTTTTCTCTCTTTATTTATGGCAACAAACAGTCGTATATGGTAATAATAATGAAGTAATAACAAAAGGTAGCTAAAGACATATAGTGCCAGTAATGTGAGTATCTATTACAATATTTAAAGCAAATGAGCGTTCTATATACATTGTATACAAAATTAAATTAAGAAAATAAAATACATTTCAACAGATTTATACGATGGTGATAAAAAGATAAGGTAAAAATGTTGCAGCTAATTGTTAGGCAAATTTAAGTAGATATACTAAATAATTATCATTGTCTAATTTATGTACTAAAGTTTTCTTTAATTTACAAAGAGAAGAATTGAACATATCTATATCGTTTGAAGTCGTTATTGTATATGTTGGTGGAACGGTAAATGAACGAGTTACGTGTGTACAATTTAGTAAGTGATGGCGGTACAAATAGTGATCGTTCGCGAGAGGATCCCTTAAGTATACGCATACGGCTTACGAAATTAATTTTGCTTAGAAGCTCAGAGGAATCTATAAAACCATTTAATATTTTATAAAGAAATATAATGTCAAACATTTTACGCCTATTTTGGAGGGATTGTAAATTATACTCTTTTAGGGAGGAATAATACGATTTAATATGAACTTGGTAGTAGGGATTCCATACAGTACTACAGAAATCCAAAACAGATCTAACGAAAGCAAAGTATAATATTTTGAGCGTGCTGGCTTTGTTGAAGGGTTTACCAGTATTACTAGCTGCACCCGGCATGCTTTGCAATGCTCTTTTTTGTTAAATATACATATAACCCTTCCCTACCATACAACAACTTAAAAAGTTTCATCATAATCTGATTAATGGTTTGAGAACTCATAGATATCAAACATTAATTTTTATTAATATAGATATATTATATCCCTGTGTGACATTACTGTAGCAAACCAAATAATTCCTAAGAATTTTCTTGTTACCGATATGTGTCGTATCGGTAACATACCTGTCTATGCATTTCAGTGCAAATATCGGTAACATATCTGCCTATGCATTTTAATCAAAGAGTGTCAGGAACTAGATGGCTTTACTTGTGTCAAACTCGTACAGAATTCACTTCGCGCCAATTTGTGACATTCGTTCGTGGGTAAAATTTGCAAAATACGAATAATATATAAAAAACCACACAACTGTTTTGAATACTGTGGCGTAGCATTGTGCTATAATAAGTTGAACAATTCGCACCTTTAAAGACAAACCGTTCCTATACAAAAATATCAAATTTTACAGGAGAGCAAATATACGGTAAAAAATTGTATCTTTTTGCAATAAATCTCTGCCTATGATGTTTTGAGACATCTTTGAGGGCTAATATTACAGGTCTTTCTGTACATTATTGCACAAAATATACAAAATCATGATTTATCAATAAAAACACATTTTTTTATGATTTTGAATTTTTATAGTAACACTTTACCATAATTTTTTTTTTCAAAATAGTAAGTTTCTATGAATTTAATGTGTAAAAAATGTATTTATCCGAAAAATATTTGTTATATAAGAAATCTATCCATAAACTATTATTTTTATATAAGTAATTAATAAAGTTTACACACTTTTCTTTTAAGGATAATGTTGGGTGAGATAAAAAGCATCGAAATTCATGGTACCTAATCATTTATTATTTAAAATCAAAGACCCAAAAATAATAAAGGCAATCCTATTGAATTAAGTTACTTCGCAGCGGAAGGTCCAAAAAAAATCAATTTTATTTAATAAAAACTTATAATTAAAATTACAATAAAATATGAATGATACTCGACCGATGGTAGGTACAAGAATACAATCAAAATAACCACGATGCGGTGAACGACGTCAGCCGCCTGGTCACGTTGCGCGGTGTCAGCGGCTCGTGCATTCGGTTGTTGTGTTGCGGAATCGGGGGCGATGCCTACACGACGAATTGCATATACTAGGCATGCGTAACACCTCCCCCCGTAGTGCAGCGAGTATTGAAGACTTTTGTCGTAAATTGAGCTGGAAGCTGCGTAGCGACGGATGATGATCTCGAAGCGATGGGGACAGCATAGATTCTTGGAAGCTGATGTTGAGTCTCGGAAGATTCATCTGGCTTGTCCCTTTTCCGATTTATGTATTTGCGATATATTATCGCAACTGTTATTAGAACACATGCACCGAATAGTAATATGTACATCGGAATAGTGGTGTGATATAGGCTGTAGTCGGTGAGTGTGACCGGTTGCATTGGATTCTGCATCGCTATCTTAGAGCTTGTTGCGTGAAGATGATCTAAGTTTATTGAAGTAAGTTTAAATGGTAATGCCTTAGTTGTTAAGACGCTGTTGGATTTTGGTAGGTCCATGATCTTCATAGCTTGGCCCTTAAGGCGATCCTTGGTATTCGTAATCAGGAACTCCGGTGTTTCAATGAAGCATTTGTGTGGTAGGGTGAGGAGGTAACTACCCTGAAGTGTCTGGTGCAGATCTTGTCCGCATGATAAGTGAACCTTGGTTGGCTTCGGGAAGCTGACTGTGTAGTGCCTGTCATCAAGTTCCTCGAAGGCTGGATTCTCCAACTGGACAGTAATCGGACGACATACCGTACTCCTTTGTTGGGTGACGATCAGCTGGTGAATGCAGTCCGGGGATGTTCTACTCCGCAGATTCCGCATCTCTTCACATAGATACCCTTTGCTCGTCTTCGGGCATTCTGCCTCTATGTACTTGAAATCTTTCGAGTGGATAGCAAGGAATGGGGATGATGGGGTTAATATTTCATGATGTTTATTGGGAACAATGGACAATTTATAGAGCTTATATGATTGGGGTAAAATGACAGGAAATTTATATACTATAACGATGCTATTGTCTGTGTAATATGATCCTAACTTAATAATGTCATAGTACTCCCGCGTATCTAAATCTATGATAATGTCCTTGCCATATAAAGTTTTCATCTTAATTAATATGTCTCGAATCAAGTCTGGGCTAATGATAGAATGATGCATAGTCGAGGTTCTAATAAAAGCTAAGTTATTTTCTAGTTTAGTTATTTCTAAAGATACTAAATCTACGTTATCGCTTAAGATGAGGAATACTTGAGCTAAATGGGCATATTTGATTAAATCGTAGTCATTTGTAGCTACACTATTTCTTATTTTAGCAACTATAGATTCAATTTTATTTTGGTTTAAAACTATATTATCAATAATTTTCGAATATTGAGTTGTCCACTCCTTAGTTATACTAACATGGTTATTTAATTCAGAAACTATCGCGTTTTCTTTACTCTGTATATTTTTTATAGCGTTATTATAATGTAAAGCATCCGTATGATCAAGGTTGCCTGTTATACTCTTTATAGCGGAACCCAGGCCATCTATAAGCCCCCTTTTGACGCGGTTATTTTCGAACGTTTGTAATTGAGTAGATAGAGTTTTGAGTTTGCTTTTTAAGTAAGAAACATGAGGTTCAAATAAGGAAGATGTACTGTTATCAAGGTCGGGGCTAATACCGGTTAATTGATTGTTTAGGCTATTAATTTTGCTCTGAAGGTCATCAAAGTTAACATATTGTAGGAATGAATGGTAGTTGGAGATTATATTAGCGGGGCCCAACTTAAAAGGTAACACGCCAGGTCCGTCATCCAGATTATCAAGTTTTATCTCCTGCATTAGGGCTGGTTGAAGGACGAGTTGTAAGGCCAAGATGATCCTGCAACAGTTGGGCGCTTTTAGGTACCCTCTTTAATCGTGATTTAGCGACAGGTCCACGTTTCTTCCTAGTGTAAATATGAATAGGAAGATCTGCCATGACAACATCCTTTGTATAGCGAGGAGCAAGTTTTTGGCGAGATGCAAAAGGATTCTTTACAAAAACTTGCTGCTCGGGTGTATACTCTATTTCCGGCTCGCGATCTTTATTTCGTAACTGGGTTATTTCTTTGCGATATGAAGTACCAGAATTATGGATAATGCTATATACTTTACTCATTTTTTCGCGATGATTAGTAATATATTGTTGCAAAAGGTGGACTGATAAATCAATATCAAAGGGGTCGCGGGGATCGAAGTGACCTGTAATTACTTCAATTGGCCTACATTTAGTGAAACTATGTATGCTGCTATTATATCCAAGTATAGCGTATGGCATGAGATTTATGACGGATTCCGATTTTTTGTCGATCTTTAGGACACGCAGATGTTCTAAGACAGTTGAATGAAACCTTTCAACGATGCCGTTTTCATTCGGGGCATGAGGTGCAACACGGTGATGCTGTATCTTATGCAATCTCGTAAATTCACTGAATAACTGATTATTAAATTCTGTGCCATTATCTGTAACTAGAGTGATTGGTATAGAATGGTGAGTACAATACTTAAGTAACGCTTGTACTACGCTTACAGCTGTCCCGTCTCTCAGGTAGTAGGCCTGTGCGTACTTAGAAAAGGCATCAACTATAGTTAAGAATTTCTCGCTTTGAATTGTTAAAAGATCTAAATGAACTAATTCAAATGGTTTATTTGCCGGGGGAACTATACGATACTGTTGATTTATTGGGTTGCGGTCGTACTTAGCCTGACCGCAAACAGTACATTCGTTAATAAATTTGACTATGTGCTCGCGCATTTTCGGCCAATAGTATTTATGCGACAATGTTAGATAGGTTTCATTGATACCGCGATGGTTGGTCTTACCATCGTGATATTTATTGATAATATCCTGCTGTCTTAGATACTCTCTCACGTTTTCTAGTTCACGTTTAGCTATCATAAGATTCATAGCGGAATTTTTAAAGGTTTTCTGTATTATAGGGACTATCGCATACATAGCTTCGGAAGGATGTATAAAGATTCCTGTCTTAATCTTGGGATGAACATATTCCTTGATGGCGTTAATAACATCTTCGTCTAGATTTGATTGGGATAGTTGAATAGATATACGCGTATGCGTCTCGAACGGCTTAGTCACTACGGGACGTCCTTTGATGTCGCCTACTACATTCAATATTAATTGTTTAGTAAATTTGTTCAAGGGATCATCCGTAATGGGTACCTCTAGAATAGGGTTCTCTTCATCAGTGTGTACTGTAATGGTTCTAGAATCATCAAGCTCCGGAGCTGTGATGGTTCTGGAAGCATCAAGAGAGGGAGCTTTTTCCGTAGGGTTAACTATAATCGAACTTATTTCGTCGTTATTAATTTCAACTCGTGACAAGGCATCCGCGTTAGTGTTAGATTTACCTTGCTTATAAAGTATCGTAAAATCGTATTCGCTTAATTTCAACCGCCACCTTGTCAAACGCGAGTTGGGTTCTTTTAAATTCATTATCCATTGTAAAGGCTTGTGGTCGGTTATGATTTTAAATTTGCGGCCAAAAAGATAGGGTCTAAAATATTTTGTTGCCCATACGATTGCTAAAAGCTCCTTCTCAATGGTACTGTAATTAAGTTCGCTTGAATTTAATGTGCGTGAGGCGTAAGCGATAGGTTTGTCCGAGCCCACAATTCCCTGAGATAAAACTGCACCTATCGCTACGTTTGAAGCATCGGTTGTTAATAAAAATTCTTTAGAGAAGTCCGGGTATTGAAGTATCGGGTCATTTGTTAATAATGTTTTACAATGTTCGAAACAACTAATGTAATTTTGACCGAGAGTAATTTTGGAACCCTTTTTTAAGCATTGTGTTAGTGGCTTGGTTAGTTTAGCGAAATTTGGGATAAATTTTCGGTAATATCCCAATAAGCCGAGAAAACGTTTGATTTCTGTAGTCGTTTTGGGCAGTGGATATTTTTCGATGGCTGCTATCTTACCGGGATTAGGTTTCACGCCATCTTTACAAATCACATGACCTAGAAATTCGGTTTCCAACTTTAAAAATTCAGATTTATCCATCTGTATTTTAAAGTTGGATTCGCGTAGTTTTTTGAATACTTTTTCTAGATTTATAATATGTTCCTGTAGGGAGGTGCTGAACACGATAATATCATCGAGATAAACCAAACAGACTTCATTCTGAAGGCCTCTTAAGACATTGTCCATCACCCTTTGAAAGGTTGATGGAGAATTCTTAAGACCCATCGGCATTCTTAGAAATTCGTAATGCCCGTTTTCTACGTTAAACGCGGTCTTAGGAATGTCTGTTGGATCCATCTCGACTTGGTAGAATCCACTGGCCAAATCAAGAGTAGTAAAATACTGACATTTACCTAACTTATCCAGTACATCAGTAATGTTCGGGATAGGATATTTGTCGTCAATCGTTTTCTCGTTAACTTTCCTGAAATCCACCACAAGACGCCATTTGACCTTGCCGGACGCGTCAGCCTTTTTGGGGACGACCCAGATAGGCGAGCTCCATGCAGATTCCGAAGGTCTAATTATATTTTGATTAAGCATCTTTTCTATCTGATCTCGGACTTCTTGTCGGTGGACGTAAGGATAGCGATAACTTTTCGTGTGTACTGGAATTTCATCCGTAGTTCTTATTTTATGTTTTATCTTGTTGGTGAATGTTAATGGTTCATCCTCAAGGTAAAACACATCGGCGTAATTCGCACAAATATTTCGTAAATTTGCTAGCTCTTCCGCATTTAAATGTTCTGTGCGAAGGCGAGATAAAACTTCGCTAACTCGATCGGATAAAATTTCAGTACTATCATATTCTATATTAAACAATTCAGCTGATACTGGGCGGTCCATGGAAAATATAATGTCATTAGGAGAATCGTTAGTAATTTGGACCCAACCCCTATTATTCTTAACTTGAGTCAAACATTCTGAAATTAAACAGTTACATATAACCTGATTATCTACCAATACTTCACCGTCACGACTATTTATAGGCAACCGAATTAATTTGGAACTGTTAGCCGGAATTATCTCCTCATATAAGTTGGCATTACGCGAATCATACATTTCTATCGGAATGGATGTTTTACGTGTAATAAGAAGTTTATTTCTTAAATCGATATTGGATTTCCACGCGTCAAGTAAATCGAAGCCTAATAACCCATCAAAGTAATTGTGAAAATCGTAAACGAACAAAGTAATGTCTCCCGATTCCTTGAACTCTGGAAAAATAGGCAAGGTTATTGAATAATCGTTTTTACTAGTAGCATGAATATTAGTTACTTGAAATGGTTCATAGTTTAACTGGATATGACTAAAATATTTTTCTACGGCCTGGGGGCTAATAAACGATTGGTTAGCTCCCGTATCAATAAGAAATTTAAGCGGAGGGTTTTTTATCTGGATATAGCCAAGTTGTCTTTGAATGTGGAAATTAACTTCTATTTTTGTATGTCGGATTTGGAAACTTTCTGAAAATTCTGATCCTCAGATGAGGGAGCCTTTTGGTCTACCTCCTCAACTGAAGTGTCCTCGCACCATGACTGCTCCTCAACATAACCGCAATCATAGTACTGATCATAATTACTATAGTCATTATTGTAGTAGTCAACTTGATTATAGTCATAGTCATAGTAAGGGTTGTCGTAATAAAAATCATTGAAGTTTATTTCGCGTGATTTGAAATAATTACTTGGTGGTGGGTTTCCGAATTTATTCCAGTCATGTCCCGAGGGGGGTAGCGGCTTTGTTACGAAAGGAGCAACTCCACTCATAGGGCGCGGTGCACCGAATCTAAAAGACTGTTGCGGTTGATTCCTATTAGGCATCCTAAAAACGTTGCTTTGGGGGTTGTAATTTGGTGGAGGCGCCCGGAACATCTGCTGAGTTCGGGTTGGCCCTCGGGGTGGTTGTTGCCAATTAGGTTTCCAACCTTGATTAAGTTGGTACTGCATAGCCAAAGGCTTGGACGGTCCAGGCACATTAACTACATTTTGTCTAGATGGACCAGGCATGTTAAGGATAGGCATCCGCTGAGAAAAGTTATTTAATGGTAGGTTAAAATTATTACTTGGAGGCAACTGAGGTTGATATTCTTTTCGACTAGGCCCTTCATTGCGTTGCTGCATATAAAGGGTATTTAGTTCCTCCTGTACAAATTCAAGAGCCTGCTCGACACTCGCGGGGCGCATGCACCTAATACGGCAACCTAAGGGATCCTTTAAGCCCCGTAGGTATGCTTGTAGGGTTAGTTTTCTATATAAGTCGCGCTTAGCATCTATTGTACTACGCACTGTCTCGTGAAGGGATACATAAGTCATTATAGTACTGTAAAGATTCTGGCACCGCTCATAGAATTCCTGTGGGGTGCTAGAACCCTGGGTTAACATCGACAAGTCATTGTACAGCGCTGTTTCGTCGCGATGATCAGCGAAATTATTTATCAGAGCACTGCGTATCCCATCCCAAGTCTCTGGGATACCGTTTGAATTTATAAGTCGGGCCGCGGGGCCTGTCACTTTATTTAATATGCCGTTAATAAGGGCTAAATTGTTTAACTCGTTCCCTACAGTCGTTTTAAAATGAGAGATAACTAATTGATCACATATATTAATAAAACGCGTAAGAACGTGTGGGTTCCCGTCAAACTCGGGCACCAACCTAAGGGATTTAAAAATCATGTCAAGTGCGTCACTAGCCATGGTCGGAGTCGGTTCTTCAATTATGTCAATCGAATCTAATTGCCTACTTTCGTCCATACAATTATCTCTACCCCTACTGCTTTTCTTATCTCGCGAGGCTCTTGGATGAAAAATTTTGAAGGATTATACTAACACTTACAAAGAGAAAGATAAAAAAAAGGTTATTAAGATAAGTTACGATTGATATATATAAGATATAAGGAAAATTTCTAGGTAATAAAGGAAATTGGTACTTGAAAGATTCAAGGTACTTACAACATATTCTGGTATCTTTTTTTCTTGGATGAATCTATGTCTTGATTCCCTTCTGCTGCCAGTTCTTGATGTAGATTCGTGATACCCGAAACGCGACGCGATAGCCACTCGGGCGGCTTGGGGATGAGTTTGTGGTGAATTTACCCTTAAATACCCGATCCAGCCCGCGGGTATCCTACCGACTGCGCCAATTAAGTTACTTCGCAGCGGAAGGTCCAAAAAAAATCAATTTTATTTAATAAAAACTTATAATTAAAATTACAATAAAATATGAATGATACTCGACCGATGGTAGGTACAAGAATACAATCAAAATAACCACGATGCGGTGAACGACGTCAGCCGCCTGGTCACGTTGCGCGGTGTCAGCGGCTCGTGCATTCGGTTGTTGTGTTGCGGAATCGGGGGCGATGCCTACACGACGAATTGCATATACTAGGCATGCGTAACAATTGTCATAATAATATTCAAAATAAACAAATAGTCTTTGTCACAAACATAAAACTGTCTTTTAAACATAAAAATCTTCTAAAATAAATTATCCACTGGATATTTATAACTGGTTTTTTCCACTTATAAATAAATCATCCATTGGATTTTTATAACAAACAAAATATCTCCTAAAGTATAAAATATCCAAAAAAAACACCAGGCTGCAATCAATGCAAGATATTATTATAATAAGACAACGCATAACTCTGTGGTATTATATTACTGTCCGTTAAGCTCTTTAAACCACTTTTTTTCCCTCTCACTTAACTTGAATCCAGACTGATACAAAGACACCAGTTCGTAATTTTTAAGACTTGTGCCAAGAGCCGTACGTGTGTATGTTGATGTTGTGATTATTTAAGTATTGTATTTCTTTAAAGTCTGTATCTACATATTTTGTA
This sequence comes from Calamotropha paludella, assembly GCA_927399485.1. Classification (NCBI taxonomy): domain Eukaryota; kingdom Metazoa; phylum Arthropoda; class Insecta; order Lepidoptera; family Crambidae; genus Calamotropha; species Calamotropha paludella. The sequence goes on from OV656804.1 coordinate 30,919,224, forward strand.
GTAAATAAAAACTTGCTCTGAATCTTCATGTTTTTCAAACTTAATTATCTTGATATCGGCTAATCTAACTGTTTAACCCTGAATATTTTTTGAAAATCGTCCACCACACGCCACTGTGGGATTTTTTTATATCAATAAAGTCAGTATGAAATGTATTTTACATTTCATTTCATTTGCCTATTGGACGGATTTTTGTTCCTTTGCGCTTTCGTTCATTTGTTATATTCAAGGTATCATCTATCCATGAATGGATTTCTTTTAGATTTAAATCGCTAACCTGCTGCATAATATTGTGGTCTCTTCCAAGAGTTGGACTGAATGTCGTCTAGGCGGCGTTGGCAGTACATAATCTGGATCACGATCTTCACCATCGGGGGAAAAATCTTTTCCCGATTTAGATTTGCTAAATGAAGATGATGAACTAAACGAAGATGAACTTGAAGTTGAATTTGATCTGCCTCTATTACTTGGACCGGGGTCAATTATTTCTTCCAAACATGAAATTGGAATCCTTTCACTATCTTAATCACAATACTCATATGCTGAAACATGATTAACTGACTGAGATAGTTCGTGTGCTTGTAACAGAGAAGGAGATCTACAAGTTTCTGTTATACTAATAATACAACAAACAAACTACAACATTAAAATTTACTTCGATTTACAATTGTATATAAAGTTATACATAAAAGAAATAAACTATTTTTATTATATTAAAGACTATAGGTATAATCAATTTATTTTTAAACTGAAATGGTATTTCAACGAAATGTAATATTTACCTACGATATTATAGTGCAAATTTGCATTGTATGAAGTGATAAAACGCAACTATATGAAATATCCTGCAATTATAATTAAACATTTTACAAAGTTTACTCTTCATTAAAAACAAAACTGAGACTAAAGCAACAATCACTCTTTAGCGATAAATATTATTTTGCAAATATCCCCAAGCATAAAAGTAAATAGATGTTATACTAAAAGTAACATTATACCAATTAAAATAATCAAACAATTATCTTTTTCCTGACGTGAAGCCGTATTTATCCAAATAATCACACTTTTCTTTTAAACTTTTATCATCTCTCTTCGACAAACACGTTCCAATTGGTATAGACACAATATTGTATTTAGTAAGCCAACCAAATTTTGATTGGTAACGAAAAAAAATAACGCCATCTAGCGTATTTGAGCGAAACTTCAAAAAATGTTAATGTCATCTTGTAGCTTATGAAATTTTAAGATATATGGCATTGATAACTCAATTTTACAAAAAATTCGTTTAGTAACTGTTTGTCTTTAAAGGTGCGAATTGTTTCAAGGCATTTCATACATCCAGGGGGAATAATATAGCACAGTGTAACATATCCGTAACACTCCTTATTTATGATTTTCTATACATCGAATAAAAAAAGCAAATCAAAAAAATACGTGTTTTTTATCAATTTTTACCTACCATCATAACGAGTATTTAAGAAAATATATGTCGTTGAGTTATAAAGTGTTAAGACTAAAATGAAATCAGTTGATTCAATTTGAGCATAATTTTTGTATAATCTTTAATCTAAAATCACAGTGGTTTGTGTGTTTGTCTGTCCGCTCTTTTTCCATTGTATAAGCGTTACCATAGCAACGCGTTAACCGCAAGTAGTTCGTCTACCGGCCGCTAGATGGCGCTAACGGAAAAATATTTACTAATAGAAAAAATTTAAAGAATTTTCGTCCACCCGTGCGAAGCCGGGACGGGCCGCTAGTTAGTTATGAATATTATATTCGCAACTGTGAGTTTTAGTCAAATTAATTTACCGCGAACTAACCTCCCGCAACAACATGTTCCTGTCACGTCCCCTGAAATACAATCCAAATTTCACGTGCAGCAAGAGAGGAGATATTTGCTGAATATATTTCATTTTGAATTATTAATTGTAGGGAACAGTCACAGAATGAGTTTACGAAGAAAAGCTCAAATAATAAAACAAATAAATATAAGACAAAATCACATACACTTTTCTGAACCCAAGTTAAAAAGCTAACACACTTGTGTTATGCATATCCGAAATGTCCTAAGTAGGAAAAAATCCAGTAAAATGGAAATAAAATCATCAAAATCTGTTGGATAGTTTTAGAGATCATCGTGGCCAAACACTGTGACACGTATTTTTTATATATATATATTTCTTTTAACTATTTCTTACCGAGCACAAAACTTAGTGTTCGGTATTGCACGATCTAACAGCTCCTGATGATGCTCCGTGTAGGAGCGAAACACGTGTATAGTAGTTGGTAAAGGTGGAAGGTGTATCGGTGTCTGCAGATTCTGCATCTATTGCGGGTGGGCGGTTTGTTTTTTGCGGAAGTAAGCTACATATATTTATTTTACTAATGGATATGGACTGAAACCAATTAACGCTTGATTCCATCAAGTACTCAAATTTAATGTCATTTTAGATATAAATCATAAATATTTTCGGACTGAAGTCGAAACCGCAATCTTATGCTAACCATGTTGTAGGTTCGAGTCCCGTCTAACAGCTGATTACAGCAAAACTCCTTCATTTTTCTCAGCGATGGACGTCTTTCAGTTGAGCTAATCATGGTTATGCAGAAATAAAAATAACTCTATTTAAATCTACTTAAAATAAGTTGTTTTGAATGGACCAACATTTCTATCTATTACCCGTGAAAGACGTCTTTTGACGAACAGCAAGAAACTCGTGAACTTTAACAGAAGAACGAGATTTACAATACCTCTAACCAAACATAATCCACAAAAAACAATATCACAATAATAGTAGTGTTATGATTTAATTACATCGTTGTTTGCAACAAAGTCAACAAGTATCTGTTTTAAATAAATATATTTAAATATTTTCATGGTATGAAAGACAAATTTAAAAAAGCAATGTAAAGATAAATGCTCAATAACTTATTAAAATATTTTTTAGGTACATCAGATATTCTGATACAATTTTGTTCAGGATTCACGATGGTCTATACAGCAAGAGGGCTAACAACCTGTCACCAGCAGATGTGGGGCTTTTTGCTGTTAACGTTTTATTAATTTAAAACACGATCAAATATGTAAACGAAAATTGTGGTCACTTTATAAAAAGTTGATGTCTTTTTTATATTTAGTTCTTACACATCCGCGCACATTACACATATATAACAATATAATAATAATAATATAGCCTTTATTGCTGTTTCTTTCCCTACAATATACATGTTTACTTACTAAAACTAAATTAATATAATTAATTCTAACTTATATTAAAATGATCGGCAACGGGTTGATTTCGTAGAACACCTTGTCTGTCGACAAAGGCCTCCTCTTAAGATTTCCACGTATTCCTGTCTCTTGCTAACCGGCCCCATACCGGGCCAGCTATTTTCTTGAAGTCATCTTCCCATCTTTTTCTTTGTCTGCCTTTATTTCGTTTTCCATCTCTTGGATACCATTCAGTTACTAAATTAGTCCATTTTTCTTTGCTTTCTCTCAACATATGTTCCGTCCAACGCCATTTGAGCTGTCTGTAGGCTGAGTGTGCATTTTTAAATTTGGTTTTCTTCTTAATTATTTGTAATTTGTTAAAGTTACTGGCAGGCAGAAGATACGTTGTGAGAACAATTGCATTGCTAAGCAACGGTGTTGACTGCCATTATATTGTTATGTCTGAAATTTTTATCTAACGGTTTTTGTATTCTTATATCGTACTGTTTTAAAAGTGATTATTGTGGATATAAGTGAGTGTGTTATAAAGGGTGCAAGTTTTGTGGACGCTAATAACTATAAAGTTTTAGTGTGGACTCCTTTTAAATTCATCTTAATCTTTTACACTGCTGCTCTTACATCTCTGCTATTCAAGTAAGTCTTTACATAATTTTACTCTATCTCTTCTTTTTATACCTAAGATACTCCTTTCTATTGAATTTTGGCAGACTTTTAATTTATTTTCTTGTAGCTCTGTTAACGCCCATGCCTGACACCCATACAATGCATATTTCGTATACTTTCTCTGCCATTGGCATATCCTTATCCTTCATTACTTCCTTTCTTTACACATATAAATTAAAATAAAACATGTTTTAAATTATATTTAATCCTGATTCTTTTACAGGAGCCATGATCACAGGATGTGTAGGCAATAGTCGTCATATACTTTCTAGTCCCTTTTCAATATTTTAATCGGGCACGTTTCTAACGTAAAGGAGTTGAAACTTCAGAATTAAATAAAAAAAATTTGCACATAAACCGTAAAAAAATGTCTTTTTTAATCGAAATCTACTTGAAAAACCGACTCGACCCACAATTATCTTTTGGATTTCCTTTGGATGTCCATTGCCAAGCTTATTGAGCACCCGTCGCTCAATTGGAAAAGCAGTGGACCGGGCATCCAAAGGTTGCGGGTTCGAGTCTCACTTGTGAACTATTTAAAAAATATCATACAATATAGCATGTTGGTAAATACATATACTAAATTTTATGCTACAAGCAAAATCTTTATGAATTAAGCTTTAAACGGTTCTCGATTAAAGGATCATAGTTGTTAATAAAAGGGGACGATCGCAGCAAGCTTAAATTATTACTGGTGACATAATTCTGGTATTATAAGACTCATGATCCATTTAAAGTCAAAATAGCGTAGTCTAGCAATCCTGTTAGAATACATATCGGAATTTTAAAGATAAATTATTTACTTTAATTGAAATATACTAGAAAAAATCTACTTGTCCCTGAATTATTCCTGCCTGAGAATTTAGTTGCGAGCCGAGTTGATTTTTTATTAATATATTTTTTTAAATAAGATAACATTGAAAAATGCTAGTATGGAGTATTGTTTTCATCTTTGAGAAGGTTTCGCCCGATTCCAGCTCCAGACGCTTGAGTCCATTATGAGGAAGGCCAAGAGGCTCATCGGCAATGACGATCTTTTTTGTAAAAAACTCAAAAGCTTTGAGCATAGACGGAAGGTAGCAAGCCTATCCGTATTTTAGCAGCAGAATTGCAGAGCCTTGTTCCGCCGTCCCCATTTTTTCATCGGACAACCAGACTTACAAATAGGCGACACTATTAAATGGTAGATATACCAAAGAGTCGCACTAAGCGTTTTACGAGGCGTGTTTTTTAAGTAAGTACCGTTTTGAAATTAAAAAAAGACGTGCTAAGATATCTCAATAATTTTATTTTTACATGAAAGCCTGTACCTTTATCTACTTTACTACATAATTTTCGTCAATATTGAGGCACTTGTCATAACGTTGTACCAGTTTTTGAATGCCCTCCTCAAAGAAGTCTGCCGCCGAAGGAGTATTGCTTGTGGAATTTCTGCCTCGTAATGAAACAATCAATGCAGCCGCTTATTGTAAGACATTGCACAATCTGCGCCGTTCAACCGAAAACAAAAGACGTGGCAATTTGAGCAAGGGCATCGTCTTGCTGCATGATAATGTCCTTCTACATGTGGCTAATCAGACCAAAGATCTCATCACATCTTTTCGATGGGAAAGTCTAGAGCATCCTCCGTACAGCCCTGATCTGGCGCCCAGTGTCTACCATCTGTTCCTGCACTTGAAGAAACACCTTGGCGGTCAGAGTCTTCAAGGCGATGACGAAGTCAAAACATTTGTGTTGCAGTTTTTAAAAAGACAGGCGGCAAACTTCTACGAGGAGGGCATTCGAAAATTGGTACAACGTTATGACAAGTGCCTCAATATTGACGGAAATTATGTAGTAAAGTAGATTAAGGTACAGGCTTTCATGTAAAAATAAAATTATTGAGATATCATAGCACGTTCTTTTTTAATTTCAAAACGGTACTTACTTAAAAAACATGCCTCGTAGTTCAAATTTTGTGATACGTACCGCTAAGAAGTGGAACTTTTTGCCTGAGTCTGTGTTTAATTTTCTATAAAAAAAATGCAAAAATATATAAAAATTATAATGGTGTAAATTATTATTAACTTTTTAAATATTCATGACTCAGGTACAAATGCTCGTATTCATCACACAAACATATGCTCCTCCCGGGATTTGAACCCAGGGCTGTCGGTGTGAAAAACAGCATCGCTACCGTTGCACCAAACGGTCGTGATATGATAATATGAATACTATGTTTGCCAGTTTGGAGGGCAAGCTTAGCTTAAATAAGCTATATTCACGAATTAAACTAGCTTTATAAACTTCGTCAGCGCAGACAGTTTACACGAAGCTCAATAACCCTTGCATATCATTGCTTACAGCATCAGCATAGGTGAAGATGCCAAATTGCTTCGACTTGGCTGTTAATGCCAAAACAACGGACTTATATGCCAGCGGTGAGTGCCAAATACTCGTGTGTACCGGCCCTAATGAGAGATCCAGCGATTTGGCTGGTGTGCATACGACTTTAGTTTCAGTGAATAAGTTTTAACGATATTTTGAATAAAATCCATTTTAAGGGTTTTAGTTACTTGTTAATGGTGTTGCAAAGAAAATGATTATTTGAAGAAATATGTTATTGACATAAAAAACTTTTTTTAAGGGAAACTTAAATTTAAATGCGCTTTTTTAAGGGAAACTTAAAAAAAAATTCTTTAATACTTAAACCTAATAATATTTGGAATTTAATGATGATTATTCTCATCTTTATATGATCAACTTAGAAATTGATATTTTCAGTAACTCCTTGTGTAAAACATGTCTTCAGTGACCTTCGCTCAACCATATCTTCTCTAAGATATGGTTGAGCGGAGCGATGGCTGCATCATGCGTCATGCTCGTGAACGCGTGCTGCCTTGGAATATGGGTCTGCTTTAACCTTCAGTATTATTGATATATACTTAACATACATCTTTGTTGCTTTCTAAATATATTTGCTGTATATTATTGCAATGTTTCAGGATATTTACTTAAAACAGATACTTGTTGATTTTGTTGTAATCAGCGATGTAATGAAACCGTAAAACTACTATTATCGTGATAACAGAAAAAAATTGTTTTCTTTTTGTGGATTATATATGGTGGCGACGTATCATATTGTAAATGTCGTTACTCCCGTTAAAGCTGACGAGTTTCTTGCGCTCATTTTTCTTGTCAGTGAAAAGACGCCCTGAATGGGGGGTAAGTAAAAATGTTGGACGAATGCACACAACTTATTTTTAAGTGCATTTGAATAAGGTTACATATGCATATGTATATACCACTCTTGCTACATAATACAAATTATGTCATAGCAAAATAAGTTTAAATTGTATTTATAAGTTGTCTAATTATATTTTTATCGGCTATAAGTCTGTTATTTTTTTTTATTTATTTATTTATTTATATGGACCACAAACAAGTTTACAATATATAATATAAATAAGTTGTAACATATATTAATTGTCTATTGCAAACCCAACATCGCTGGTCACAAATTATTAATGCTACATTATGTTAGGGAGCTCATCATTGAGCATATAGCAGTTACATTAAATTTGCTAACTATGTTATATGACTAATGACTAAAGTTATAGCTAGTACTTAGATAATAAGTACATTTATAAAAAATTACTGTAGGAAAAAATAATAACGTCATTACACAAGTTAAATGATATAAAAGCTTGTCGTGATATTTACGTACTCGCATTTACTTAGTATGAAAATTTAAAAAAACTATTTTTTTTTTATCTAAACAGAAAAAAATCTCAAAGTACCTATTTCTGAGGGATTGAAATATGCTTATATGCTTGGAGTTTGTCCTCTGAACGATCTTATAAGTTATGATATTTGTTTATCGGAAGTACAAAATTAGTGAGATGGGGAAAATCTATTAAGGCTATACCTTTGCTGTTAAATTGAGCGAAACGAGCGAAACTCCCTTGGATCAGCTTCAATTAAATGTATGTGATGCCATAAATCTATGAGTTCTTAGCCAATTTTAGTATTTTTTGTAATGAAACCAACCAACAGGTTAAGGACTAGATCGTGACGGAGCCTGAGTTTTTAAATTTGCAAAAATAAAAACATTGGCTGTATGGGATGAGCTAAAAAAATTTTTTTCATGCTTCAGCAAATATTTTTTAATCCGCTCCGCTCCGATATATTTATTTTTATTAAAAGATCTTTATTGACCATAAATATAAAATGGTACAAAAGGCGGACTTAATGCTAATTGCATTCTCTCCCAGTCAACCTTTGGGAAAAAAGAAATTTAAAAGCGGATACAATGGAGATATATACTTAAAATTATCAATTTAACATACATATTACATTATATACAAAACGTATATAACAATATTACACTACATATATAACCAAATATGTATATATATATACTCACAACTAAATACATTAAATAAGTTACAATAATATGATGATTCCATTTTACTATTACTATAAACCTTAATACTAATATATAGTGCTAGCGAAGCTTTATGCCTAGCGACTGCATCTGCCTAGTAATATAATAATAATAACACATAATACATTTTTATAAATTTTATGCATTTCAATGCGATCTTATAAGATAAATTATTATAATAGAGAATTCACTTGTGACCCGATCGATTTTTTCTAGTATTTTTCTATTATAATAATTTAACATAATACGTTGTTCTGCAGCCAAGTTAAGTAGACAAAGTGGTTTATGGAATTCAGAAACAACCACTATCACACTACCACACACCACCACCCAGACCCGTGCCAATACAGAAAAGTTCGTTTTCTATATTGACCTGACCGGGGATCGACACCGAGACCTCGTAGGCGTTACCATGAAAACGGGTATGCGAGCCACTCGACCACGGAGGTCGTCAATATAACTTTTAATCGGTTTTAACGCATTTAATCTACATTAACGCAGGTGAAACCGCGAATAAAAGCTAGTTTCATAATAAAATCTATAATCTAAGAACACAATTTTGTGTGTGTGTTTGTCTGTCCGCTCTTTTCCAGCTCTTTTTCCATTGTACACGCGTTACCATAGCAACGCGTTACCGGGTCAGCTAGTATATAATCTAAGATCACAAATTTGTTGTTTGTCTGTCCGCTCTTTTTCCCACTATGTTTCCATTGTATATACGTTACCATAGCAACGCGTTAATCGCAAGTAGTTCGTCTACCGGACGCTAGATGGCGCTAACGGAAAAATATTTAATAATAAAAAAAAAATAAAAAAAAATTGTTCACCCGTGCGAAGCCAGGACGGGTCGCTAGTGGGATATCAAAACGCTTAGTTATAAAATTAAATTTGTAGGATAAGATTCTAATTTTAATATAAATATATTTTACAAGAACCTTCTTATAAGGCTACGATACAAAAGCCTCCGAAGCTTAGTACGATATTAAATATGAAATAAAATCTCCATTCGTAATTGTAACGTTATAAATATCCCGCTTTAAATGATCCTTAGAAAGCAATCCATTTAATACAACGTGACAGAAATTAATTTACGCCTCCCCAAAATATAACCAATAAAACCACAGCAATAACAAAACGTTTTCCACCAAAAAAAATATATACCTCGCCTTTATGAAGAGCAACGGTATTTCACGCACAATTTCCATAATATATGTACATATTTCCACAATACGTTAAGCAAATTAAGCCTGTATTATTCACCCTCCGAATTTGGTACTAATAGCTGCAGTCGTGGGTTTGAACCCCTGTCAGGTTTTCCATTTGAAAAGGTTGTTATCAGACATTTATAAGAATTCTCTACGTGTGACTTTCGATGAAAAAATGTAAGATAAGCCACTTTATCGCTTCTTTTATTGTAAATTTTAAAATTCGTTTAATATTTAAAATATGTGTGTATCAACTCCGACGATCGATTTACTCCTAAAGAACGATTGTCTTTGAACAAGCACAGAAAATAATAAAACAAAACAACAAAATAAAAGTCAAAGCCGCGCACAATCGGTTGCACACAAAAAACGTAATGCTGTCATTCGATCACTAAATTTAACTCTTCATATTTTAATTTTAAGAAATAATACTCCAAAAAGCATTGTAAGAATTAATTGTAACACATTAGAGGGGGGAAAAAACATTCTCTGCAGAGTTTCTTGAGGCTTCTTCTCGTTGTTCGCATCGTCTTCGTCTCGCATAGTTGTTGATTTTAATAAATGCATTGTATATGCCTTGTATTGAATAAAAGCATTTTATCCTATCTTTATTTTATTGATGTCTTGTACATCAATTGGTCTTAAAAAATAAAAGTTCCAAACGAGTACAACATAAGGGCATTGATTTTTTTACGAAATAGTCAAATTAGATTAAGAAGGTAATATTCATTGAACTTCCGGGCGCTGCGGATGAAATGAACTATTAGTAGTTTATGATACTGTTGCATAATAAGGGTTCTTATAACACGAGTGTGTTTTAAAAAAACGAGCCGTAGGCGAGTTTTTTTATAGTATCACACGAGTGTTATAAGGCCAAGTTATGTACAGTGTCATACACTACTTTATCTACTCTCATACTATAATATGTAAAACAATATTGCAAATAAAACGCTGAATATAACAACAAATTTATTTAAATGTCAAATGTTGGCGCCAAGGTGCAAACATCAATTGCGCATGCGTGTTGCGTCGGTCGTCGAGGACTCGTTCATTGAAACCTTTTTAAAGTAGAGGTTCAACCTCCTTGGTCCAGCTGGAGGTTGTATAGGTGTATCGTTATGATAAAAAAGTTATATTATGTTACAGGTGTCCATACAAGACCTGTATCGTAATGAAACTTTTTTTTAATTATTTTTGGCCTGTACGTAATGTTTGTCATAAGCATTTTGTTTTCAGTTTTAGAATCTTTGTATTATAGTATTAGAGTAGATAAAAGTATTTTATGCATCGCGCGGCATTTAACCTGATTATAGTTTTTTCAACCAGCTAGTTCCACATTAACCATCATAACAATCACATGTACTCCATTACCATTCCATATTTTAATATTACCATAGTTTACCATTGTTTTATTATTTAAGTAACTTATAAACTTTAGTGTTTTTTAGATTCCTCATTTATCTATCCCTCCTTTCTTAGTGTACGCGGCTATCCCATACAAGTCGAGTATTTTTTTTGTCTCAATTATTAAATACTGTCTATTAATTATTTGTAAGTATCTTCAGGACCGATCGTTGTGGAGATCCTTGGGGGAGGCCTATGTCCAGCAGTGGGCGTCGTACGGCTGATATGATGACGATAATAATGATCTTCTGAATTTTATAATATATTTTAAGCACGATATTCTCAAGAAATTAATAAAAGTAAAACGGATAAAAAAACATTAACAGACCATTCAGTGTGAAAAGCTACGCTACTTTAATAAACAATATTCAAATATTATTACGTTTATAACGCATGTAAAAATAATTCAAGTCTTTGTAATTTTTAAGTTATGATTTTTAAAATTGTTCCCACAAATTTTCCAATGAAAATCACAACATTAGTATTAAGGGAGGCGAGATGAAAATGCTCGATCCACTTATATTTTTCGAAGCCACAATTTTCCCACGTAAAATTAATTATAATTTTAATGGAAACCTCTTACTTTATTATATATCCGTGACCTTCCTCTTATTTAATGTGCTCCGGATATTACAATTTGTTCAAGGCAAAATTTTCATTAAACAAACAAACTTTCTTATTCGCTTCATAATTTGCATAAGGCGTACGAATGTATGATTTATTCTATACCTTATTTTCTGTTATCATTTCTTGGAAAGTAAATATAATTAATGTAAACGTTCTTATAATTATATGGTTGATATACCAAAGAGTCGCACTAAGGGTTTTGGTTCCAATTTTGTGATCCTTGACAAAGTCTGTATTTCTTGACAAATACAATTTAGGGGTCTTCAAGTCACGAGTGAATAGGTATCTTCTAGGCAAGCGCGTCACATCCTACATCGCATCGTCGCTTACGATCTGTCGAGATACGTACTCAAGCGCCTATCTATTTACTTAAAAAAAACTTAAATCTATAATCTAAGATCACAGTGGTTTATGTGTTTGTCTGTCCGCACTTTTCCCGCTCTTTTTCCATTGTATCAATAACATTACCATAGCAATGCGTCAACTGCATGTAGTTCGTCTACCGGACGCTAGATGGCGTTAACGGAAAAATATTTAATAATAGAAAAGAATTAAAGAATTTTGTCCACCCGTGCGAAGCCGGGACGCTAGTATTTTAAAAGATAAGAGAAGATAGGTAGTGGACTTAACCACAGAAAATATATAGCTAAAGCAGTAAGGTAACTCCATGCAAACGATCGAATGCACTCAGACGCAAGACTCAACACCTTTGCCAAGTTTATGTTCGGCTTTCTATGTAGGATTTACAAAACTATGACGACCTCCGTGTTGAGTGACTCGTATACCGGTTTTCATGGTAAAGGCACTCCGAGGTCCCGGGTTTGTTGGCCAGCTCAATGAAGAAAACTACCATTTCTAAATTGGCTCGAGTCTTGCTTCAACTTGCTTCTTACCCGTTTGGTAGTAAAGCGTTCCTGGCTAAGTCGGTCGAGGTCGGCTTCTGCCATACCTCACTGCCTCCTTTGCTGAAACCTGACAGATCGTTGGCACGCACCGCCAAGGAAAAGGCTGATTTATTTGCTGAACTATTTTCCGAATGTTTTTATGGCTCAAATCCGTATTAGACAAACCGAAGTAAGAAAAGCATTGCGTGATCTGGACGTGAATGAAGCCAGTGGTCCGGACGGTTTATCGACTATAGCTGTATAACTTGTGCTCCTAAGTTAGATCCGGTATTGCTGTATACTATATTGCATGTTTATGGCTAAAAGACAAGTACTAAAGTCCAGAAAGCTAGCCAACGTACAACCTGTGCCCAAAAGAAGCATCCGTGCTGATCCTGTCAATTACAGGCCCATCTTGATCACATCCATTCTCTGTAAGATAATGGCACGTGTACTGAACCATAGGCTCATGTCGTATCTAGAAGAAAATGACCTCCTTAGTGAGTGACGAAATTGGTTTCGCCAAAACCGGTCTTATGGAGATCTTCTAGCATACGTCACTTACATATGGAGCGAAGCCATCTGCAACATTTTTTCTGCTTCATATTAATGACCTGCTTATGCTCGGTATTTTGGGGTACGCAAATGACATCACGGTTGTAGAGAGCTATGTGTCTGATGCACAAGCCAATGCTGAACTTCCAGCGTTATAGGGAAGTGATTGCCAGCTGCATGAACCTATCTCTTCAGGCAGTCTTCGAATGGGGCGATGCCAATCTGGTGAGGTTCTATCCATCAAAGACCAAGGCGTGTCTTTTCTCCGCTAAGTGGAGTCCTATTCACCTAACTCCTATTTTCCGAGGTGTATCCGTCACCAAACGGTTGTCCTTCGATAACATCAAACATAGTAAGCCTCATTTTCATTTATGCATATTTATCAATACACATACTATATAACCATTAAGAAGTTCTCTTCACGTGTAGACTACACTAATGTAATCCAATCAGGATGTAAATGGTACGATATGCAAATGTATTCAATTACATTGTACCCGCTAACCTGTTACTATACGTTGTGTGGAATCCATTAATTAATCGTCCGTCTGTCATTGAACCACGACTTGAATGCGTATACGCGTTAATTGACATGTTTCTTAAATATCTTTAGATAATGCATACCGTGGCAATGACTTCAAAGTACAATCTTCATTATTCTACTTTTTATAGTTTTAGCGTTCAACTGTTAAATGTGTATATATATTTGATTTTGAACTTGATCCCAATCCAGTCCGGGTGCCAAGATAGGATTCACGATGGAACGTGCTAACCCAGAAGGTCCCTATTCACCCTGGCATTACTTAGTCGGACGGGTTAGGGTACTCGGAAATACAGGCGCAGGGAGGAAGTTCCACTCCTTTGCTGTGCGCATTATAAATGATGTTGAGAAGTGCTTGGTGCGACAGGTAGGAACCAAGAAAGGGTGGTAGCCCGCAATGCGTCTCGATGTCCGATTGAAAAAAAATATTTTAACAGAAATTCAAGGTGTCAGATGGGATTGGAACCTTTGCTATCGCTAACATAATAAAAAATATAAAAATTAGATAACTGGATCTTCAATATCGATTGTTGGATACTTGTAAATGAATTATATTCGATTAGCTTACTAGTAACTGGTCACTGTATAGATGCATACTTATATTGGCGAAGGAATCTTATCAGTTACCCCCTATTAACTATTTTATTATCCGCTTATATGTAAAATGTAAAATTAAGTGATTTTACATTCAAGTAACTCACATTCCTAATTTGAATTCATGTATATTACTTTAGAATAAAACAACTTTTAATTGATTTTGCACGTATTTTATTTTACAGGAGACGTGATCACAGGATAACTAAGGCAATGGTCGTCATATATTTTATACTACCTTTAAAATATTATAATCGGGCACGTTCCTAATTGTATTTTTTTTTAATATAGAAATCAAATTGATTTATTTTGCGTTTGATTTAATTATTAAATTCTCACTGCGATTACATCATATACTACTGAGTCTACTACCTGTTCGGAAATTGGAAGGCCCTTCCGAGAAGAACTGGCGAAAGAAACTCAGGCAGGGGGACCGACCTCCATCTTACTGTTATTATTAGCAAAAAGAGCTAACTACATCACCAGGTAAATATCCAGATATCTCCAAGGACACACATTGCAAGAGTCGAAACGTCAGGATTAAATTTAAAATAAATTATGCGCAAATCTGTAAAAAAGTTGTTTTATTCAAATGATAAACGTATTTGTTTAATCTGTATTTGATAAACGTTGTATTGATTTTATATGTCAATAAAAAATTCCACAACTACATATATTCGAACACATTACACAGCTTAAAAACTACTTGAAACAATTCAACATGTCAGTCGAATCCTCGGGAGTTCAATTGGAAGAGTACTAGTCCATATAGCAAGTAAATGTAGGTTCGAATCTCACTTGACGTCTGAGATAAATATTTTTTTTTTAAGAGCGGTGTTTCCATGGATCAGTTTCAATGACGCAATGTCTGTTACGCCATAACTTCCCGAGTTCTTAACCGATTTTAAAAATGTTTGTATGGAATCGAATCAACACATTTAAGACTAGATCGTGACGGAGATTTTGAAAATCGGAAAAATAAAAAAGTTGTGTCCAAGAAACATTGGCTCTATGGTATTTTCCATTGGAACAAAAAACGCGCGCTGTTTGAAAGTTTTCATTTTTATGGAATTTTAAAATTTACAAAACGATATTGATTTTTTTTAGTATTACGCTCCGCTCCAATACATGGTACTAGCAAACCTAATAATAATTTCTTTAGATACATAACTTCAAATCTCAGATTTGCATGTACTCTGTGTTTAATAGAACTATTGCTCAAATAAAGACACAACACACAGGCGTTCCCGCAGTATCATAACTATAGATTTGTTTATTAAAATTGACAAAGTACCATTGATTTGCTACAGAATTTTGGGTGCATAGATTAATTTCCAATAATGAACCTTATACCGAATGCACTGAAATTATTTTCCGTTACAATCTTCAGTTTTCAAATGCCTACGTTTCCGTGAAACCGCTGTCAAAGGCTCAAGTTTAATTGAGTTGTGGATTACAGTCGCTAACTACTATTGAAAACTAGGGAAATAAATTATGAAACTTCCGGCTTTTGCATTAAGGTTCAAATTTCACAAAGAAAATCGTGTTTAAAACTTATAAGTAGTTTAGTGAAAAACATTAAAAATTTCTGATAAGGCTGGTTTGTTTCCACTCAAATACATTGGTTGCTAAGATAGCTGATTCGAATAACCAGTGTTTATATATGTATCTAAATATAATGTAAAACACTAGATGCAGCTCAATATAGACAGAGAGTATAGGATACATTTCGGAGAGTAATCAGCAGAATTGCACAACTTTATTCCACCGTCCCCAATTTTTCATCGGAGAACCAGACTTACAAATAGGTGTCACCGTTATATGGTTGATATACCAAAGAGTTTCAATAAACATTTAAATTCTAATTTTTTAATACGTACCGCTAAGGAGTGGAACTCTCTTTTCCTGATAAATATAATTTAGACGTTTTCGAGTCACGATTAAATAGGTATCTTTTAGGCAAGCGCGTCACATCCTAGATCGCATCGTCGCTTACCGTCAGGTGAGATAGTGGTCAAGCGCCTGCCTATTAAGAATAAAAAGATAGTAGGAACCACTGTATTAATATTCTGCACCCCAAAGAATGCCAGCATAAAAAGCTGAGTTACAAATACCCATAATAATAATAATTAACCCAAAAGTCAAAACACAGTCTCAAAATCTTGAAAAAAGATGCGCAAACTGGCAGAAATATTCACATCAGAACACATCATTGAGAATACTATATTATATACTCTGTGACGGTGCAGTCTTTGTGGCGGGAGCGGCAAGTGTCATTAAGTTGTTTTCGATATATAATTTGTATATATGTGCCCTTATATTTGTAGCCCAAATGCTAAATAATTTTCTGTGTTAAATTATTTTAATATGATTTACCTTTGGAAACGATTCCTGAAGTTTCAAATAGTTTTAATTTACAGATAAATTACAGAAATGTGTTATATGTTTTCTTAATACCGATGAGATGGCAAAGAGGTTGTTATTTAGTGGTAGCGAGCGCCCCTTTAATTAACAGATCCAGGTAAATGCTATTAATAAGAACCTTGGACCCACAGTAAATTTTAAGCTAAAGCAGTACCGTAACTACACCTATTTGTTGAGATAAATACCTAAGTTACATTAGATCGTTAGTGATGGCATTGTTTTTTTTTACTTCTTATTTAACTTTTATAATGATCCAATAATTAAATGAATCGTATAATTTATAAATCAAATTGAGATTTAAAAGAATATCTACATTTTAGGAAATCTTTATTCTTAATTACCAATAAAAATACTTTCACTTACTACGACACGTATGTAATATTTCAAATTGTAGCGACCCGTTCTTCTGCGTCAAACGTCCCGGGTTCGAATGCTAGAAGGGACATAAATAGGTTTGGTGAACATAAATGAGTTTTCCAAAGTCATGGTTGTCTATGTACTTATTTATATAAACTAGCTGACCCGGCCACGCGTTGCTATGGTAACTTTAATTGATGACCCGGCCACGCGTTGCTATGGTAACGTTAAATGATTATAAAAACTGTTATTCTTAGGCTTATGGTAACTATGAAAACTATATATGGTAACAAACACACAAAGTATTGTCTTTATATAGTAGAGATAGATATATAAGAACTATACGTTATAACCACACATAATACAAGTTCTGCTTAGTTTGGGATGAAATAATTAACTAAACGATTAATAGCAAGAAAATCTTATTTCAATAAATAGCAACAAAGATAAACAAAACAAAAGACAGCCATGCGACGCTTAGGGACCTTGATAAGGCGTGCGTTTGTGTGCGTTCACTTCGATCGTTTGTACGTAGTTAACTTACTGCTTAAACCATATATTGACTATTTTGGAAGTCACATATAATTAAGATTAATGAAATAACCCATGTGTTTCGTCGCTATGGAATCGTAAGTACGAATTGCTGTCTTGTGGTGCTAATGAAAGTAATTTTATTATTGTAAAGAGCATCAAATATCGCGAATATAGAATATAGTGAATTTAATGGATAAAATAATTAATGCTTATAATTATTTCAATAGAAAAATACTTAAAAAAAATCGACTCGCATCACAAGTGAGTTCTCAGGCGGGAACCCGCAAACTTTGGATATCCGGTCCAATGCTCTCCCAATTGAGCTACCGAGCCTTGTGAACACTCGTCGAAATTTTCTAGTACTTTCTGATTTTACGCTGTAGGCAGCGTTGTTTCATCAATGAGAGGAACATCCTTTCATATTCGAAAGAAACATTCTTACAAATGTTTGGGCAATCGATTGAGATGAAACAGCCATTCAGTTTTATAATTTTTATATATCTTATGCATTTTTCAATGCTATATTATAAGATAAATTATTCCCGCCTGAGAATTCACTTGCGACCCGAGTCGATTTTTTCTATTGAAATAATTTATGTATGTATCGTAACTCTAGTATCCATAACACAAAACCTTACAGTGCTTTCGTCATCTAAAATAGCAGATCTTGTAATTATTGTTCAGAGGAAATGGTAACCCTTATTATTAGTGTAAAAACTGCACCGAAAAATTAAGTGTTAAAATTAAAAATTAATTTTTTGTTCATCTATTTCCAGACTTTATTATAAATTAGATTTGATATCATGTTATGATAAAACGCTGCTACAATAGCTCTACCTCATTTTCGTCAAAACATAAACAGTTTGTGCCGATTCGTGTAATTTGTCACTAATTCCCACTAAATTAAATTATTGTAGAGTGCTTTTAAAGCACAGATTAATAATTATTTACGTTTATAATTTTAGAAACCTCATTAGTGAGCGAAAATTATGAAATCACAATTTCCGTTTATTTGTCTACGTCATTTGAATATTGCAAACGAATGAACCAACCATTGGTTTGTTATGCGTAGGATTAACTATGTTATAAAATTTTGGGAAAATCCTAGAATAGATTAATATTTAAAATTGTGAAAGAAAATTAAAAAAAAATCCTAAAATACAGTCTTATCTTTAAAAATAAATAAATAGAGTGCAATATTTATTTATATCTCAATAAAAATATATATATTTATCACATTC
The DNA here is from genome assembly GCA_927399485.1 of Calamotropha paludella. Classification (NCBI taxonomy): domain Eukaryota; kingdom Metazoa; phylum Arthropoda; class Insecta; order Lepidoptera; family Crambidae; genus Calamotropha; species Calamotropha paludella. Next base: position 30,937,914 of record OV656804.1, read on the forward strand.
ACACTAATTGGCCTGGCCCCTTCCAGGACTCCGTTGAATGAAATAGTATCTTTTTCTTATACCATTTAATAAAACATTCCTTTTAATACTAAGGTACTACAAGGAATGTTTTGTAACTATGTAATGTATCACATAATAATATAAAGAAAGAAACAGCTCTGGCCGAGCTTCTTGCAGCTTTGTCTTGGTACAAGGTTTCCCGACGTAGGACTTGTGCAACCATGGCATAGCCTTCACGCTCATATTGAATAAAAACCTTTTCATCTTTCATGTTGTCTTTATCTTTACTCGAACCCGTTCGTTTCGTTCGTTTACTTCGTTTGGGCAATGTAGGTCAAACTGACTCTATTATCTCACTTTATGGAGAAGAACTCGTCTTGGAATACGTCAAGCAGTATGTAGAGCAAACTCTACAAAAAAAATATTTGCTTAAAATTTTAATCCTAAAGATTTTATAATAAAACGCCTCATAATTATAAGAACGATTTCCTAGATCAGTTTATTCACCAAGGCCCTTGTCCCAGCGTCACGCGACTCTAGCCGTAAGCCCTTTTGACGAGGGTGTTATTATTTATGGGGTCCCATAACTTGAGCCACCTAATAATTAATCCCCACGAGCGTTTACAATGGAAAGGCTTTAGAGCATGAAGAGGATCACACGTGGTGTCCCGCTAGTTTTATTTGCTGGTAATGGTGTATTTTTACATATTTGATGTTGGTATGATGAACAGCCTTAGATGTTTTCTACACTCAAATCTACAATCAAATATTGATTGTCATAATAATCTAACAGTCATTCCTGCATTTTCAACATATAAAACACTCTATATCCAGGGTGAATAGGCACTTTTTGGGTGAGCTTTATCGTGGAAACTGTCTAGGCCGATTGGCTTGATAGAGATCAAGAGGGAACCTATTTAAAAAATAATACAATACAGTGGTATAAAAAGATTTAATTCTCAATGTATTTAATGCTTTGGTGGTGAAAATTGAGACCTTAACACATTGACTGCCTTGTCAGTCAGTGGAGTATTCCAGTGTCAGTCACCCGTGACTGACAAGGCGGTCAATGTGTTAACTACGTATTAATAAGATGTATAAGTTCTTGTCACGTTATGAATGAAAAATTAACATGTTTTGGCTATTCGATGTTATTAAAAAAAACTATCGAATCAGCGAGTTGGTAAAGTTAATTTAAAATAAAATCATGACAAAACAGCCATTGTTCCAGTTCCGAATCCCAGTTAGCTCCTAGTTCAACATGAAGCTTAATTAATTTATCCACAAGATGTAACAGTTTTGCGTCTCTAAATGCCACGTTTCCTATAAATGTAAAATTAAGTTTTGATATAAAATCAACTGTTGTCCTAAGGAAGCTTGTAGTCTAAAGTGGATAGTCTGAAGAAGACTATGTAAAAAACTTTTTTATGCTTTCAAAAATAGTAGCCATTATCATCATCTCAGCATCTTCAAAATTTAGGGATTTTGACATAATCTTCACTCTTGATTTATTGGTTTGAGATCACAGTAAAGACCGTTATTTGGAAAACTTTGCTGTTATATGGTCCAAAAGAGGTGTATGATGAACAAATTTAAATTGTTCGTAGCATGTCACATTACAATATGAAGACAGATATCAATATAAGATAACATGGTCTAATAGACCACGTCTATGCTCGGAGTTTTCTTACGTGATCGAATCAGAAATAAGAAGCTCCGTTGGAAAACCAAAGTAACCGACATAAAGCTCGTAGAACTGATGGCCGTTGGGCCAGAAAAGTACTCGAGTGGCGAACACGGAGCGGAAAACGCAGTGTAGGCAGGCCTCCCACTTGTTGGACCGACCATCTGGTGAAGATCGCGATGTGGTTTGGAATTCCGAAACAATGACTGGTACCACAACGCACAGACCCAAGCCAATATAGAAAAGTTCGTTTTCAATATTTTCCTGGCTGGGGATTGAACCCGAGACCTCGGACTGGCGCCACCATGAATACCGATATGGGAGCCTCTCGACCATGGAGGTCAACAAATGTTACATGTGTACAGTACGTTAGATGGTACAATTATGAGTCAATATGTGAAGTCTTATTTTTTTCTTCCCCTGGCAATTCGGGCACCATCCGGACGCGGAAGAGGAAGGTGGTGAATCCTGCATAGTTATTCCGGCCTTGCTTCGGAGTTTTGTCAGACTTGTACTGACTAAACACCACCTAGAAAGTGCCATAGCCTAGGAAGGCCGTATATGCGTTGGATAAGCGCTGTCTCGGGGGAACCGCTGTAGCGCCAAAGGAGTGAAGTTATAACAACGCGTGATGAATTTCTGTCTCAACGCGTGATGAAGTGGTCGAGTGACAGGATTAAATCTAACGAATTCTTTTCCTATTCCTTTTAGTTCCTACTGTTTACGCTGTCAATTTATGTAACATACTACCAGAAGCAGAACGGCTCAAACTCTTGGATCTTTTGCTGACAGAGTTAGAAGTTAAGTTCGGGATTTGAGTTCCATAAGACGCAGATTTTCGTGTGATGAATACGAGCATTTGTACCTGGATCATTGGTATTTGTATATATTTCTTCATTATTTAATTATGTATAGAATATGTATCTATCTCTTCACCTTTTTTTTTTTTTCCCAGTGGAAAATCCTTTATGGATTCGACCCGCCACGGGTTGATGGCGGGGATATGTGGGACTCTCCCACACCTTAGCGCACGGAGCGTAGGCGGGGTATACCCGAACTAAAAAACCACTGGGACGTACCACCTGACTGCCTAGGCTCTGTGGGGTCGTTTGCGGCACTCGCCACTGCAAACCATGGCAAATGGCCCGAGGGCCCCTCCACAGTGGAGGAATCCCAGGTACGTATCGGAAATCCCCCCAGAGGTGCGAGACATGTGCAATGCCGACAGTAGGATCACCCATCCACCGTCAGCTAGTCTCACCCGGTGCAAGGAGCTACACATGCTTATACGTCGATCCCTTTACCCTTCCGTTCATCTATCTCTTCACCTAGTGTCCATAACTCATTAGTCTCAGAGTCCTTACTTTGGACTAGGCCAATTGGTTTAAAAAAATATATTTGTCCCCTATTGTTATATTTATAATTTTTATATATTTTATGCATTTTCAATGCGATCTTATAAGATAAATTATTATAATAGAAAAATACTAGAAAAAATCGACTCGGGTCACAAGTGAATCTCCCGCCTGAGATTGTTATCTTTGTCTTTTTCTGTATCCTATCTATTGTATGCGATAAAGCGTATTTTATTGATATCATTAAATAAAAAAGTTGAAAATAAACGTCACTATCAAGTAAATACAAATTGGTTTCATTACCATGGTTTAATTTTTAAAAGTGTAATACGGTCCTAAATGCAATTCCAGCTATGCAAATTACAACTTCATTTCGCGATCGAGCTAGCGCGATTATTGTGTTAGTAATAACGTTGGCTGTTGCATTATTATAATTGCGGTTATCTGCGTAAGAGTTAATTTGGAAAACGTCCAAGTGTGGCTTTTAAGCTGGAATAAAAGTGATATACTTTGCTAACACAGAGGGGGATTATTAAGGACTGTGTGCAATTACTTTTTTGAAATTGGAATTAAAAATGTTAATTATACATTATTTTAATAGAAAAATAATAGAAAAATCAGCTCGGCTCACAACTGAATTCTCAGGCGGGAGTCGAACCCGCAACCTGTGGAAATCCGGTCCAATGCTCTCCCAAATGAGTACCAAGCCTTGTGAACACCCGTCGTCTTATAAGAGAGCATTGAATAGATGCAAAAAATATATATAAAATTATAAAAAAATGTAGTGTTATGCTTTCATTACAACAAAGTTAATAAGTATCTGCTTTAAATAAAAATATTATTTTTTTATTTGGCTCACTAAACTGGGTACAATCCATTTATATTATACATGTAAAAGAATAAAAATTAACTTCCTAGAATTTACGCTACTCGAAGTAAGCACAGCATACTTAGTTACATATTGAAATTGACGACAACTTAAATTACAATTTAAATTATGAAAAACCAAAATTAATTAAAATTAAAATTTTACCCCAATATTTTACTTCAACATGGAAATGATAAACAGAGTATAAACGACAAATTTAAGAATCCTCGATTTGAAAGGATGTTAAAAAACCACTCGATAACCTTTCGAGCGGTTATCACTAGCATGTCTACTGGATGTGAAAATAGTGCTTTTGCATTCACGGTTTACGGTGATATGTAGTATTACTTTATCCTAGTATGATGGTAACGAGCTCCATTATTTTGTTGTTACTAGCTAACTGCCTTAATATTAGATACTTTAATTATTTTATTCTGTAGAAGAATCGTTTGAGGGTTAGTTTTTACAATTTATAGTGTAATATCTATCTCGTCGTAGGATCCCAAGGATCTCCACAACGACCGTTCCTACGCTGCCCGCATCCAGGTGCTTTCCGCGACCTTCACCCTTCGTCTTCCGCTCCATCTTCGCCACTCGAGAATTTGTTGGATATCAGTTCGGGCTATGTGCCCCGCTGCCACTTAAGTTTGGCAATTCTGCATCAAATCAAATCATCATTTATTTACATGAGCACATATTATAATAACAATAAGGTAGAAATCTTGTTTAAGTCATGTGATCAGCCTGCTAGGCAGGCGTGCAAATTTTAATTAATTTAAAATTTTATTATTATAAGCAAAAGTTATGTCAAAAGTAATAAATCTTACAATCAATTAAATTAACTTCATTCTATATTGTCCTTAAAATCTAAATAATCTTTTACACTATAAAAACACTTTTCTAGAAGCCATTTTGTTACAGATGTTTTAAAAACGTTCCCTTTCAGTGTTTTTATAGAGTCAGGTAGTTTATTGTACAGCAATATACACATATTAGAAACCTTTTTTTCGTAAATGTACTTATGGCAAGGAGGTCGATGCAATGAATTAATGTACTGAGTTCGTGGTGGTCTAGTTGAGACCTCCGAATATTTTTTAAAATATTTTGGATGTTGCACAACGAAGCAGCAAATATCGCGTATGTACTGGCAGGGTAAGGAAAGAACGCCCAATTTCTGAAAAAGTGGTCTTTGGTGGCAACTTTCCAGGTACGACGTTTTACAAATGGCTCTAATACACCTTTTTTGTAATTTAAATGGCCGATCTGCTTCCACTGAATTGCCCCATATAATCAAGCCATAGCTGAGAATCGAGGATACGTATCCGTGGTAAGCAACAAGAGCGACCTCTGGAGAAACTACTTGACTTAATATTAATTTTAAGGCATAAACATAACGGTTTAGTTTATTTCAAATTACATCTATATGTCCCTTCCAATTTAAATGTGCTTCTATTATTATTCCTAAAAATTTAAACATGTCCACCTTTTCTATATTGAATTCATTGTGTTTTATTTGTAATTGTAATGGCTTATAAGAATGAAATTCCATTAATTTAGTTTTCTCGATATTAATATATAATTTATTTTCTCTGAGCCATTCTATTATATCAGCGAGCGCTCGGTTCACTGACTCCTGATAGGTATTTTTATTGTCGCATCTTATTAACAAAGTAGTGTCGTCTGCAAATAGGATACACTTATGCGACGTACAATTAGGTAAATCGTTGATATAAACTAAAAACAGCAATGGCGAGAGTATAGAGCCCTGCGGAACGCCAGTATCGTTAGTCGTATAATCTGACAGAACTCTATGTTTTTCTAGAGAATTTTTACGTTTGGTTAGTTCAGTTATCTCTGTGCACTGTTATCGATCGTTTAAATAACTTTGCAACCAATCGTAAGCCTTCCCTCTAATTCCACATTTCTCCAGCTTATATAATAATATTGGTGATCGACAAAGTCAAAAGCCCTTGACATATCTAGAAAAATAGATATCATGGGTATTTTTTTATTAAGATTTTCGGTCACCAATTTCACCAAATCAAAACAAGCGAGTGTGGTAGAACTTCCTTTGCGAAAACCGAATTGCTGTGGATGTAAAATATTATATTTCGTGAAAAATTCGATCATTCGTTTATAAATAGGTTTTTCAAATATTTTTGAAAAAATTTGTATAATAGCAATTGTATTAACGGTTTTATTATGGATAATTTTAGTTGATTTGGAAAGTACCCTTGTTGGAAAGATAAATTAATAATGTGTGCGATTGGTTGACAAATTTTGCCAGCATTGGATTTTAGCACTTTGCTTACTATTTCATCGTGCCCGCTAGATTTACCATTTTTTAAAGATATAATAATATTGTAAATTTCACTATCGGTTACCGGCGTCAAGAATATAGTATGTAAATTAGATTTTAAATTAGTAGTATATGTATTATTTTTATCATTATTATCATTATTTTTACAGGCCGTAGCTTTCGTCAAATTAATAAAATAGTCATTAAAAATGTTACTAATCTGACGTGCGTCAGTGAAAGTTTTATTATTAGAGTGAATGCAATTGATGTCATTTCTATGGCGATTATCTGATATAGTTGTTGAGATTGCCTTCCAGATGGCTTTACCGCATTTTCTATTCTTTTCAATATACTTTTGGTTGTTAATTCTTTGAGCTATCAATAAACATTTTTTTAAAATATAATCATATTTTTTGTATTTGCATGCTAGGTTACTTTGATTCTCCTACGGATCTCCTCTTTTCTGATTCGATCTCGTAGGAAACTCCGAGCATAGCACGCTTCATCATCCTTTGGGTGTACTTGAGCCTTCTTAAGAGACCACGGGACCATGTATCTATCTAATTAGTAACGGTTATTGTAATTTTTGATTAAATACATCAAATTATCAAAATTTTTTACGTAGTAGAATTTAGGTTTTAAAATTGTTAAGACAATTTGTTATTTTGAAATTAACAACCGTGAATTCATTAGTAAAAATAATACAAAAAAATTAAAGAATTTCTACTTTTTACATTAGAACATATCAATACAAACCTAGTAGTTATCGCGCTATATATGCACCTCAATCCGCATTGAAGACTTAAGTGGATTAAAGTAATTACAAATATATTTGCAATTATGCTCAATGGTGCATCGTACTTGCATAAGAAGTCAGTCGCTGTGAGGAAAATTTGTATAACTCAAGAAAAACAGTTTATATATTTTGTATTTATTGGCCAGGGTTCCAGGTATATTTTGATATAATATACCTGGAACCCTGGAAAAATCATATATATGCTATACTCGTATGTAATGATATTTCTTACTTTCACACCAATTAGCCAATACTGTGTTATAGATACGGATATATATATATATATATATATATATTATTATTTTATAAATGATGTCTGATGTAGTTTTTTTAACTCTCTTTAACATGACTAATCTATACTTTTTTATCATAGAAAATTTCGTAACCAAAATTATGTCTGACTGTTTTTATAGGAGCGCTTCTCAACATCCTTCATAATGCGCACAGCAAAGCTATGAAGCTCCCTCCCTGCGTCTGTATTTCCGAGAACTAATAACCCATTTTCAAAGGCAGGGTGAATAGGCACCTTCCGGGTTAGCTCGTTCCTTCGTGGATTCTGTCTTGGCCCCCGGGCTTGATTAGAATCAAGAACGAATCCATCCTAAATAAAAATTACTGGTTGGTTGCCTGTAAAGTCGGTATACGGGCGAAAGTTTTACGTGACAACGACTTTGAGTGGTAAAATAATTTTAATGTGAAATTTCATTCGTATAGTAGGAAGAAGGATGAAACAATAGTAACAATTTAAAACATTTATTTATACAAAGAATTATATTTAAAACATTAATTTATAGGCACGCGTCCCTTCCACTTTTTATGTCTGTCTCTCTCGCTCTTAGGCGGGCTAACCATGCCCGAGTGGAAGGGACGCGTGCCTCTCACTCGCTCTCATTGTAAGCGCATAACGTGAGCGGAGCGTAACGCAGTTTCTTGAAGTGTCACCCGGCAAACCAATTTATACGACGTTGTCACGTCAAAAAGAAAAGTAAATATACTTTTCGTAATATAATTTTTTAGTAAATATATTTAATTTTCAATATTGATCAATTTTATCAAAAATATGTCGTTGGATTTCAATCATTTACTATTGCATCATCGTTGCAAGTCCGATACTTTGGTGTGTAAGAAAACCCAACAGTTTAAAATTTTAAGACAAATAGCGCCATCTGTATTTTGTTAAAAAACTATACTTAAAAGCAATGCCTACATTGTGTTGTGCGTTTAAAAGCAGACACTACGATTACCCTTTGTTATAGGATTAAGAGTAAATTGAGTGGGAGAGAGACGCAAGGCATTCGGCGGGCCTCTCTCTCGTTCGGTGACTCATCGTAACGTTACCGAGCGTTACACTTTTTCATAAGTGACTCCCAGCCGCAACCTAATTTAAGACGTTGTCACGTCAAAAAATAATGATCTATGGTTACCTAAATATTGTAATAAGTCTATCTGTGTGGCAATGTATAATGTGTTATAGATCTCGACGACTTTGGTGTACGGTAAAATTCTAATGAGTTTATGATTGCACCTAACCCATGTATTGTTATTGTATTTTTTAAATAATAAATAAATCAAATCAAGTAGTTTATATATATGCGGTTAGTTGTATTTATACAGATTAACCATTAACAGGCATAAAAATTTTTAAGTAAGTAAAATATATATAAAAATGTCAAATATCTTAAATAATAAAAAAATCTATAATGAACGATGTCAGTTAATGAAATAAAAAAAATACAACGGGTTGCACACCGGGAGTGCCGGCAGAAGTGAAAATATGAACATTAACATACGCACACTCGGGCAAGCGCCCTTCGCCGCTTAAACGAAACAGCAGGAGCAGGCATACATTTTCGCCGCGCGGTAGAAAGAGAGGGGGATATTACTTAGTCTGCTACGCCGCGCCGGTGGTCTACTCTGCCTCCGTCTTACGAATTTTCGATCAGATCACGTGTCTTGACGCAAGTTTAACATTTGTTGCCCATACCAAAAAGTTTTCACTTCATCAATTTTAATCATACTCAAATAAATAATAATAATAACAATAATAATAAGAAAAAATATATATCAGTAAATCATTCAAAATTAACGTCAACTTGCATGGAATAAAAACCAGTTGGAGATTATACAATTAGCACATACATATAATTTAATTATTACGAACAATCCCCAATCAAAACTGTTCAGTATTAATAGGAAATCAGTGTTTGGAGTGCCTGGACTCTCGGCTAATTATTCGGTGATCCAAATTGATGAAACAATGTCCTTGTCTATCGCTTGCTGAATAACAAACAGAGTAATAAATCAATCAAACACGCTTTGGACATCGTAATCAGCTGGCGCAAGTCACAAGATATTATACTAATATAAAAAAAAATCTGTAATCTTATATACAACACACTCCTTAGACTTCCCTGTAAGTAATATAAAAATATTGATGAAGCATAAACTGGTTATTTTCAAGTATAGTCGCATGCACCTATTTACTGTAATTTATATTTTGTTAAGCATAAGACCATATAAACTCTGTATAATGATCCTTTCTTGGTTGCTATTCCTGCCTGCCACACCAAGTGCTTCTCAATATTTTTTATTATGCGCACAGCAATATGTAGCTTACTTCAGCAAAAAACTGTCCAACATAATAATCAGGAGCTATTAGACCATGCAATATTTTGATTTCTTCCATATATTTTTATTTTATAAGGAGATATGAACTTTCACCAAATGATGCCTTACTAATAAATTAATTTTATCCTCATCCCCATTACTCTCCCTCTTCTCCCCTTTAAACAGCCAATTTTGTAATATACAAATCAAATCCTTCCCTTTGATACCTCACTCGGATTTTTTCGCTTACTTTCGTTTATTTATCCCCTGTTCCACCTTCCATAACTATTGATCGGTTAAATCAATTTTCATCAAACATAGTCTAAAACACTCGATTGAGATTTAAACAAAAGCAACTAAATGAAAACCGTTCATCCGTTCAAGAGATGCGAGCGCACGAAGACAGACATACAGACACACACGTCAAACTTATAACACCGCTCGTTTATGCGTCGAGGGTAAAAAAAAAGACAAAATCACATACATTGTTCCGAACCCAAGTTAAGTAGCTAAAGCACTTGCTAAAGGATTTCAGAAACAAAGACGGTACCACAACACCCAGACTCAAGTCAAAATACAAAAGTTCGTTTTCTACATTGACCCGGCCGAGGATCGATCTTGGGACCTCGAAGTGACATTACCTTGAAAACATATATGCGAACCACTTGACCATAAACTGCATAAGCGTCTCACTTGTACCACACAGTACCGTCACGCGCTCTGTAATCCCGGCATGGTGCGACAACCATTGATGGGATTATGCTACTGTCCACTGAAACAGTGGCATTAGGAAATAACTAAGAGCTACTCCCTAATACTTCAGTGTATCGTAGTTTAACTATGAAGATAAAGAATCAAACAAAGGAAAAGCTTTTCAACCGGCTTTTCAACTCCACAAAGAGAAATCATAACAAGAAAAAAACTGGTTGTCAGTTTACGGACGATAATTTTACGTGATAGCGTCATAAGAAAATATTAATGAAAAATGGCATACTTTTATGAATTGAATTATTATCATTGAATTATTAATATTTTGTATAATACAAAAAAGTTTTTATTACTATTGTTACCTAATTATTATAATTAATTCTATATTATAATTAATTATAATTAGTATAGTTACCTAAATTCCATTAGTTTAATAAGACACGCTGTTGTAGATAAATAAACTAAAATCGGAAAGGTCTTGTACGGGATAGGTGATCGTATTTTTTAAAACTCGTTCAGCCCCGTGCTTTGGACGTCCTGGTTGCATCTGTAATGGTTTTCTCCCACCAAGACAAGACTCCATACGATGGGATACGGTTATTTGTGATTAATTCTCCCCACGGCCATTTTTTCTTAGGAATTGCTTATATATCCAAGGCGTGATAAAATTAAAAGATCTTCGTTAAAATTTTTCGCGCAGAGATAACAGATTACCACTTACCACGATCCTGACTTACGAGTACATTTCTCACTTCTTCAATTCTCAGTCTTTTCATACAAAAAGCTCGTCGGTGTATGGTACTTTTAACCTGGCCTTTTATCAGGATTTCCTTTATTAGGTCCCTGAGAGTTCGCCTTGGTTTGCAGTTACCACAGTACTTGATATGACAACGTAGAAAGGTTTTTTTTATTGGTTCGCTTTTGATCCCAGTCAAGTCCAGGGGCCAAGACAGAATCCACGATGGAACGAGTTAACCCAGAAGGTCTAGTCACCCTGGCTTTAAAACGGTTTTCTCTATTTGACCCATTCAATGTCCCACTTGTGAGACGATGAGATTTTTCTACATCAAACCTTGGCTAGGTTCGCATCCAGGACTTTGAAGTGGAGATGAAAATCGGCCCACAATCCACTATATAATAATAACATTAACTTGTCCCAAAGTAAGCATTGTAAGACTTGTGTTATGGATAATATGGTAATGGATAGAAATGCATATATGATGCATAGGTATATAATTTATTTTTTATTTGTTTATTTAGGTACTCGAACAGATTAAAGAAAAAAATTGTAGTACACTTAATTTAAAATATAATCTTTAAAAAGTGTACACGGCATGAGTAAAAATATAAACAGCTTAATTATTAAAACTGATAATAATAACAAAAAACCCTGCCAAATGCGAGTCGGCTCCGCGCACCAAGGGTTCCATACAAACTTTTAGTGAAGTTTGGTCATCACACGAATCAAGATAAACGAATTGAGGGCCAAACTTAACTTTGTCTTTGGAAAACTGTTGTACCCATACATCGACATAGGTCGCGGTTAGTTTACCAACTGCAAGTAAGTTTATAGCGCAATTTTTTTTTTGTGATTCAACAACAAATTTGCTGTTTTCGGATTTTTTCCTTTACTAATGCTACATGACGTTGCTCTCTGCCAAATTTCATGATTCTAGGTCAACGGAAATATACCCTATAAGTTTTGTCCCTTGAGTGTCGAAATATACGTTTTTTGCGGCATGAACGGCCATACCTTTTTTCACATTAACTTGGAAAGTTTAATTTTTCATAGCTTCAAGGGATATTGTTCTTACATGGAATATTGCAGCCACCTCTGGGGCGGCTCAGAAAAATACCAACTTGCTGCACTGGACACGATTCAGCGCAGAGCTGGAAGGCTCATCGGTGACAGCAAATTGGTGAAGAGCAAGCTTCACACTTTAGCTCATCGCCGCAAAGTTGCCTGTCTGTCGGTCTTCTACAGACTGTACTTTGGAGAGTGTGCTTAAGAGCTGCATTTGCTCATACCGCCAACTCCTTTTTCCATCGGACATCAGGACGCACAGCGGGCTACCACCGTTTCTTGGTTGCTATTCCTCCCAGACGGACCAAGTGATTCTCAATTGCTGCTGCATTATAAAGCATTCTTTATAATGCACACAGCAAAGGAGTGGAATTCCCTCCCTGCATCTCTATTTCCGATAACTTATAACCCGTCCATTTTCAAAGCCAGGGTGAATAAGCATCTTCTGGATTAGCTCATTCCATCGTGGATTCTGTCTTGGCCCCCGAGCTTGATTGGGATCAAGAGCGAACCCATCCTAAAAGAAAAAGAAATGAAAATCAAGAGCTGACTTTAGAGAGAACAAAACGAGACGACATATACCACTAATAAAGCTCTATAAATTATGTTACAGTTTAAACACATATAAAACAAGTTTGACGTATCCCACCATTTGATATTAGATCTTACACCGACGAAGTTAAAGTCACTTTTTGACTCGCTTAGAAGTTTCAAAGGCTTAATAATTTCGAAGGCGTGCCTAGTTGGTTGTCGCAGGGATTTTCAGATTTGTCGGCGATTTTTTTTTATTACCGCAACGGAATTATTATCGCTGTGGGCGGCGGTAGACAAATAGCAAGTTTTTTCAGTGATTCTGGGGTTAAATTATTTTTATGGCCTTTAGGGTTGTTTCGGATGTTGTAAGGTGGTAAGTTGGTATATTTAGAATGAAAAAAGATACATTTATTTGCGGATACCAATTGTTTTGAACTAATAAATAATTTGGCAGGTCCAACAAAATGAAAGATATTTAAAAGACAGATTATTGGCTTTTAAAACATTAACATTGATTACATTTATGATTAAGATATGTCACAATAATTGTATCGCGAAATAAACACAAATCAAGAAGTTAGTTTTTGAAGAAATTGGATATAAACGGCGGCATCTTTTTTTGACCTTAACTTAGAAGTTTGATTTGTTTTCAGCATCAAGGTACTGTAGACCTGAGTATCTAGTTTTTATTTCAAATCAATACTTCCACGCGTTCCCGAGATAAAGGGTCTTGATAGCCAGATGGATGGACGGACGGACGGACGAACGGACAACATAGTGATCCTATAAGGTCATGTGAGGTACGGATCTTAACCTATTATATCTTTATTTAAGTTAAAAATAACACTTAATAATCACTAAATTTTAAATCAAATTAAAAATCCTTTTTTTGTAATTTGTTTCTATGAGGTCTTGTTAAAAACTACGTCTAAAATCTCATAAAAATTGCATATTCGGGTTTCGATTACGTAGACGAATTCATACCCACGGACGTTGAAGCTCATGCTTCCTCAGGGTGACCATAAATAAATGAATGCTCAGGATAGTTGACGAATCTTGAGTTTTGAAGAAGAACTTCCGTTAAGTGACGCCTGATTTTATTAAATACTCACAGCCTGTATAATTATAATTTTATATATTATTGATTTTTAGTTATGGTTTATCATTTTGAGAGCAAAATATTTCTACACAAACTTCATATCTCCTTAGCTGAAGAATGGCGCGATGTGTAAACTACTTTCTATTAGTAAACGAACTCTAGTTACTCCATCTTGAAAAGCCACGGGCGAGTCAGAGTGTTTTTAATAGTACTCATATAGATAAAATGCTTTTTGTTCAAAATGAACATTTACAATGCATTTAAAAGGCAACTATGCCATGGCTTGATAAGTCCTACGACGGGGGACCTTGTATCGAGAAGAAGCTGAAAGAAACCCGGCAAGGGCAATTTTTTTCTTCCTTTAATGTGTTACAGATTTTTTAACTTTAAGAAAACTTTTCTAGCGCTTTTGAAAGTGCTTTAGAAAATGTATGTGTGCATAGCTCGTTTAGAACAGCATAGCACATGATTTACAGCTGAAAACTGAAGAATAATAATAATGATATAATAATATTTTTCTTGCAATCACACCAATTAGCCTAGCCATACTAAGCACGCTGTAAGGTTTGTGTTATGGATAATAGGATATAAAGACATACATATATCCTACATAATTAAGTAATATTTATTATATGATATATAATTTTTTATTGAGCGAAGCTCTCTTTTAGGTAACTTACAAATTTCGCTTGACTTAACGGTTTAACCGATTCGAGCAAATTTTGGCATGAACATATATGATTATAACCTGACGGACATAGGCTATGTAAAAAAAATATAGACTTTACCATGGAGGAATAATCACCGAAAGAAAAATTCAAAAGCTGATCACAGCCAAACTGCTAATACTACAATGATGAAATTTGGCGCCAAAACTCACATCGTGGTCGTGACTAATGTGCAAAAAAAGTTTTGAAATCAGACATACCATCGAGGAATAATCACCCTTCAAAAATCTAATTGCTTCGCTCAGTATTTGCAAACAGCAGCATGTATTGCAGACCTAGTATAATATATATAAATACCCATGACTCCGGCTCAAATGCTTGTATTTATCACACAAACATCTACCTTTTCTGGGACTCGAACCCAGGGCCGTCGGTGTGAAAGGCAGGATCGCTACCGATACATTAAATCAATTTTTTATTTATGTTCCCTTACCCAACGATTATTCTGCAGATAATTTGTTTTTATTTATAAAGTTTATGCATTTGTACACGTAAAAAAATTAAGTGTCTTTTGACGTGACAACGTCTTATAAATTGGTTTGCAGGGTGACACTTCAAGAAACTGCGTTACGCTCCGCTCACGTTATGCGCTTACAATGAGAGCGAGTGAGAGGCACGCGTCCCTTCCACTCGGGCATGGTTAGCCCGCCTAAGAGCGAGAGAGACAGACATAAAAAGTGGAAGGGACGCGTGCCTATAAATTAATGTTTTAAATATAATTCTTTGTATAAATAAATGTTTTAAATTGTTACTATTATTTCATCCTTCTTCCTACTATACGAATGAATATTCACATTAAAATTATTTTACCACTCAAAGTCGTTGTCACGTAAAACTTTCGCCCGTATACCGACTTTACAGGCAACCAACCAGTTTTTTATTTCAGCGAAAAAGTGTAAATTCCTCTAAAATCCAAATTGATGGCTACAACACTCACGTCCAATCCTTTTAGCGAAAAAACTTTTGCAAGCCAGGAGAATTTTAATAACAATCGCGGAGAAAATGAAATCTAACCCTCAGAAGCCCGCAGACAAGCCCACGGTGCAAACTTTGCTTGTGAAAACAAATGTAATGAAGATATACCGCCGTTTCTTTGTTTGACGAGAACCGGTTAACGGTTCACTGTTTTTGTAACAAAATACTATTGAAGGGCATACAATATACTATATAAAAATATCGTCTCATGATGTCTGTTCGGGATAAACACTGAAACTATTGAACCGATTTGATCAAACTTTGTAACTATCTGTTATTTGATCTAACTTAATAGATAGCATAGGTTTCATTTAAATTTATAACACAGCAACGCGTGGCAATAAATATAAATGAAAAATAAATTGAAACAAATAAATATCATGTTAATTATTTTTATTAACACATTATTCAGTTTGTTTAAAAATAACAGATATTTTATTTAATGTAAATAAAAATTGCATTAATATTTAGACATACGCTTGCTTTATTCTTGACATTCAGTCTTTTTATTTAATATGAAGAATTAACAAAGGATTTTCAATAGCAACAATAAGCTTTTGTTAAAAAACAACTGGTTTTGTTTATAATTATATCCTTAGTTAAGAAGTCAGTTTTTTAGGTTACAGGTAAACGAAAGTTGGGTTATATGCAAAAAAATTTTTTCAGTGTATCTAAATCTGTATATAAAATAAGTTTAAAATGACACACCAAGAATGGTAAGTGTTTTATTTATCAGATCCCTAGATGGCGTTGTTAGTATTTGAATCGCACTAATGGATGATTATTCTAAGTATACACTTTGTACCTTAACAGACGAGGTAAAAAGTAAAAAGTTCTAGAAAATTTTAACGGTAGCTCTTAAGGCTCGGTAGCTCAATTGGGTGAGTAGTGGACCGAACATCCAAAAGGCTGGTGGTTGTAGTCCCGCCTGAGATAATCTTGTGAGCAAAGTCGATTTAATTCAGTATTATTCTATTAGAATTTATCATGAAGATAATAATTTTTATCATCAATTTACTATTTTTTTTGAAGTGAAAACTTCTTTAGCATCGTTGTGATTTGAAAGTCGATGAAACGAAAAAGCGACAGTAAAAAGAGACAGACACATAAATTCATAAGATTTGAAATGGGAGAAAATGAGATATGTATGTACTTTAGTTACCATAAGCCTCTTGTATCATTTATCGAAAATGTAAGCTCTGAGTCTGAATAAATCTATGTAATATGTAAAATAATTACCTTACTTTGTATAACTATGATCATTACTAAAACCTACAATTATCCTCTTCCCGAAATTTCACATTCGTCTCACTATCTTTGAAACCAAAATTTTTGAAGGTTTCAATTCTACCACGTGTGAATTGCACCCATCCTTATTTTTTATTTGGTTAAATATTAGTCGATCTGTATGGGGAGTACACTCCCAAATATAATTTTCCTACTTTAATATACCAGCGAGCTTCAAATGTTTTCAGGAATTAAATAACATTCAAATTATTCATAAAACAAACACCACGAGAGCGGAATGGAATTAAAATTTTCATTAGAGGAACTTGTTTTTGTTGAAAATACTAGGTTTAGAGGGAATTTCAAGTATTTCTCATTGTGTGAATGTCTTGAATATAACGAACTGTTGATTTATCAAACCTAATTCGTTTATTTATTTCTCATAAGTATTTTTGATCCATAATAAAAATAAAATAGGGTTTCCTTCTATTTTAGTAATAGACACCGATTAAACCGGATAGATAGCCTCATTAAAGTTATAATTCTCTCGCTATTTCTCTATTCTTTTTTCAATGGTTGCGCCTTGAAAATGTCTGTATATCACCAGGCAAATCCAATGTCTAACGATACTAGTTTGTTCTACGAGTATCAGCATAATACGAGTTTAATCCAGGACAACCTTGTTAAGCTTCAAGCCTGTTAATCCTTAAGTCTCTATATTAATATCAACTTAAGTTACAATACCATTATAATTGATATAGTATATGTCTCCGAAAGGTCTTGGCAACTTCTCGATGTATACTACGACTCTTTTGTAATACAGAAAAGGATTTGCCGATGGCAAAAAGTCAAAGGTTACGTATTGATGTGGGGACGCTCTAAAGAAACCTCGTTCAAACAGATATTTCTATGGTCCACTTACATCGTAAACACGTCTTTGTATCTTTGCTTATTTGATCTGTTTCTTACCTTTGTGGTAGTTTTTTTTTATTATTTAGAATGGGTTTGCCCTTGATCCCAATCAAGCCCGGGGGTCAAAACAGATCCATGGTGGAACAAACTAACCCAGAAGGTGCCTATTCATACTGGCTTAAATACGGACGAGTTATTAACACTCGGAAATACAGACGCAGGGAGGGAGTTCCACTCCTTTGCTGTGCGCAATATGAAAGATGTTGAGAAGCGACAGGTAGGAATAGCAACCAAGAAAGGATGGTAGCCCGCAATGCGTCTGGATGTCCATGATGGGGCATCAGATATGAAAAAAATAATAATACTAGATTTAAAAATCTAAAAATCCCACGTTTTTCAGTGACCAAAAAGAATAAAATAACCCGGCGGGGCCAAGAGAGGGGCCACTCAAAACGTGGGGGCGCATGTTACTTATGGAGATGTAATGAGATATATGATATGCATAGATGTTGAGAGTATTTGTAAAGATGCGCCACGCCGGGTTATTTTATTCTTTTTTGGTCACTGAAAAACGTGGGATTTTTAGATTTGTAAATCTAGTATTATTATTTTATTCTTTTTAATTATTAACTCAACAAAGTTACCATGTGTTACGCAACAATCGGATAAGCCCCATACAAAAGTGAAAATTGCCGAAAGTTGACCTGAAAGTGCACCTAGAAAGTTGAAAGTTGTTTAAGCGTGCATTATCATCGGGTTCTGAGCTACCCTGAAAGTTTCAACTCGCTAGGTGGTCGGGAAGTGCCTCAAAATTGAGATACAAGATTCCAACCGGACAGACAAGACGACAGACAAGCAAACAGACAAGAAAGCGACCTAAGAAAAACGTGGGAAAAAAGAAATCTGAATAAGCAAAGAGTATGTAAAATCTAACAATTCGATTTATAGGCCATCTCATAACTGTGTCGCTTTTCCTGTTAAGGAATCACTATATTCAAATTTGCCTACAAGTCATGTCATAATAGACTGATTTATTGTAATATGGTTCTAGAGAGGCTTATCTAATTAGTTGACTTTACATTATCAAATGGGTTCAGAGACGGGTGGGTATGGACTACAGAGACGTATGTTTTAAGGAGACGTCTAAATTATAAGCTCTGTACAGTGATATAATAATAAACTTGATACATTGAATTCGCAACACTATTGCTGTCGTTTTACAACATAAATTACATTGTTACATTTTTTTTATTTAACAATTCAACTCTTAGATCAATTTGTCCCAGGTCAAATGTAAAGCCTTATTTCATCCACGATCATTCGTTATCCGAGCGAGTGCTCCAACCGCTGAGGTTCTGAGATGCTGGCTGCGTTTTTTAACTTGTACTATGAGCGAGTATCGTTTCACCAATGTTGAACGTTAACTACCTTCAACATAGAGAGTAATATTTTTACAAATATTAAATATTCGATTAAGTTGGAACCAGATAAAATAAAGTATTTAATTCACAACGCCATGTTTCTATAAGATATGACATCTGTAAAGAACGAGACAAAGGTCATGGGTTCGAATCCCACATGAAGGCTCTGAGACTTGGTTGTTTTGCAGACGTATGTTATTATATAGAAAGTAGCGGCCCGTCCCGGCTTAGCATGGGTGGACAAAATTCTTTAATTTTTTTCTATTATTAAATATTTTTTCGTTAGCGCCATCTAGCGTCCGGTAGGCGAACTACTTGCGTTAAATGCGTTGCTATGGTAACGCGTATACAATGGAAGAAGAGCGGACAGACAAACAACAAATTTGTGATCTTAGATTATAGATATAGCATCGGTCTTCCAAAAACTAAAATTAAATACACTTTTTCTGTTAATATCTTGTCTTCAACTCATAAAAAATGCTTAATTTCCTCGCATAGTTTAAAGACTAGTACAATTCATTTTCTTGAAAGTCTTCATGTAGTTGTCGACTTTTATTGCTCAGAAATTCTCGTTAGCTCATTTCAGCATGAAATAATGCGACTGCGAGTTAAATCAACATGGCGCGGGCAAATACTGCATTTACATACATTAGTTTTCAAGGAATCTGAAACAATGGGTGTTTCCATTTTGTTTTCTTTGAATACATGGTGTGTATAAATTACTCTCTCGTTAAAATTAGAACATATTTTTGTAAGAAAAGGAGTGACTTATTTTATTTTGTTTTAAGTATTTGTTGTTTTATTTATTTTATTTATTTATTTTCAAAAAGGCACAATAACAGACAACAGACAAAATGCACAATAAAAACACTTACAATTAACATCGAGCGTGTCTGCGCCCAATTACAATTGTGCACAGCACTTTTAAAATTAAATTACAATTAAATTAGACCATACAATTAAACTTTAAACAATACAATAAATAATACAATAAACAATACAATCACATGACAACTTAAGAAAAACACTAACGAAGAAGAAAAAAATCAATGAAAAACCCACAAAACAGCGTGCCAAGTAGCCTAAGTGTGAGGTTGCAATTTTGGTAAAAGTGATTTACGAAAACAACTGATGCTACAATTAAATATATCAACCTCAGAGCAAATTTCATTATAAAATGAACACATTCTTCTTAAAGGCCTATTTTGTGCAATATTATTCCTGGCAGACTGTTTACAAAACAACTGTTGGTTACGCGCCGATCGAGTGGGTACCTTAAACTTTAAAAACTCAAGTAAGCTGCTGTCAAAGCTGCCATTGGCAACAGAGTGAAGCACACACAGATCATTCATCCTTCTCCTTCGTTCCAGGCTGACTATGCGGAAGTGATTCAAGCGATCAATATATTAGGGTAATTTTTTACGCAGACCACATTTAACAGACAATACTCTTACAAATTTACGTTGAATAGCTTCAATTCTATCCACATGAACGTTGTAAATAGGGAACCACACTGAAGAACAATATTCCAGTGTAGACCTTACCAAAGCGCCGTATAAAATCAACCACGATTTTATATTTTTAAACGGCTTAGCACTGCGAAAAACAAAGCCAAGCATCTGATTAGCTTTATTACAAATATGGTCATAGTGGAACCTAAATGAAAGGGAAGTGTCAAAGTAAACTCCTAAGTCCCGCACCTTATCAACACGGGCAAGACCAAAGCTATCAATGTTGTAGTTGAACATCACGGGGTTCTTATTTTTTGTAAAACTTCCGTTATAGCGGAAACAGAAATACATAATTTGTGAAAATTTCGACTGTCTATCTATCGTGATTCTTGAGATACAGTCTGTTACCAGACAGACGGACGGACAGACAGTGAGTTCTTAGTAATAGGGTCCCGTTTTTACCCTCTGGGTACGGAACCCTAAAAATTAATTAAACACTATTGGAACAAAATAATAATTCTTCATAATATTATTAGTAAAAATTTCTAAAATAAAGGTCCTCGATCTTATTTGTTAGAAGCCTTAAGGTAAATTAGCGCTAGGCTAATTGGTGAGAATGTATTAAATGTCCTATGTTAACACGTTTGTTCCGACTGTATCTGTTCTTCTTAGCAACCATCAATCCTTACTAGGTCCGAGTAATTTTAGCCCTTTATGTGAACAGTATTTCCATCCATAGAGAAGGATAAGGCATCATTAATAAGCCGTTGATAAAAAATAACTGCTGCGCCCGCGCACCTATGGATTCCTTGGTCTTTTAGAAAATAATTCTGAAATTCGACTTTTTAGATAATAAATTAAATAGCCTGTACAATTAAATGAAAAACAGGATACTTTACATTCAGGACCAGTATTCTACTGAGGGATACAAATAGAATTATTAAACGCTAGTCCACATTAAAGCAAACGAAGTAGCGTGTGAAAGCTAGTACATATAGAGGAAAAATATATTTACTCCTTACATATATATCTATAGATATAAAAATTAATATAAGTGTTTTCTTGATAGAAAGTAATCACTCAGCTATTGTGAATAAAAGTAATTCTCAACACAATTACTAAAAACATGGACAGATTGTGCTCGTTTTATGAAAACCAGATGAGAAACTAAAGATTAATTGTTAATTAAGTTATTAGCTTTTTCGTATATTAAATTAAAATTTTCCGTCATTGCTTCTAGTATCTCAATAAATCGTCGTAATTAAGAGTCATTTATTACAAAACAGACGAATAATTACAAAATAATAATTTCTAATTAGGTAAAGTTGAAACCGTTTTAATTTATGCCACTAATGAAGACAAGTCTAGGCATTGAGGGAAGACAACGCGACGCGACGCAATTTCCGGTTTTTAGTTTCAAAGAGGCGCGCAGCGGGGCGCTGACTTCCGGTACCTTAACATGAACCCCTACCATGAGTGTTCTAACTTGGTAAATTATTTCTTCTAGCGATGATAATAATATTATTTCTTACATTCACACTAGCTCTAAGTAAGCAAGTATTACCTTGCTTACTAAGGGCTAGGCTAATTACGTTATGGATACTAGGGTAACATAATATAAATGATACATAGATAAATTATTTTCATAGAAATATATATATAAATACCCATGAGTCAGGTACAAAGGCTCGTATTATTCACACAATGTAAATGGGTTATTTATTGTTTGAGTTTTTCTTTGTTAGATATTTATTGCTGTGTGTAAAATAAATTATTTGTATTCTATTTTATTCAATCATATGCCCCTTCCTGGACTCGTCGAAAATCCTCAATTTGATTAACCATCAGTCACAGGGTACGGCCAATAACAGCAACCAACCAATCACACGTAATAGTTTAGTGACAAACATCATGAAACTCATTTAATAAATGTGCCGGCTTCATTCATAATTTCGTAACGACAATAGAAATTATTAAAAAATTGCAAGCATAGCTTACAGCATACACTTAGTCTGCATTTTTTTTTAAATTTGACATGTTCAAGTTTTACATTTTGTTATGAAAGGCAAAGACATAAGAAATTAAATGACATAACAGCGAGCATGTGAACATTTTAATTAGAAAGATAGCAGTACTGCCTACTGCACGAATAATCCGAAGGTTCAAATCTGGGGATAATGTAAAATAAATAAATAAATAAAAAACATTTTTTTTTTTTTTTTTTTTTTTTTTTGCCTGTAAAGTCGGTTTTACGGGCGAAGATTTTACGTGACAACGTCTTTTTCTCGGTAGAATATTTATTGATATGAATATAATTAAATTGCACAATGCGCGCGGCAGACCGATCATAGTTGAGTGGGAGAGAGACGCAAGGCATTCGGCGGGCCTCTCTCTCGTTCGGTGACTCATCGTAACGTTACCGAGCGTTACACTTTTTCATAAGTGACTCCCAGCCGCAACCTAATTTAAGACGTTGTCACGTCAATATATTTTACATTCACACCAATTAGCCTAGCCCAAAGTAAGCACTGTAAGGCTTGTGTTATGGATGCTAGGGTAACGGATAAACATACATATATAATACATAGATATGTTATATTCATATAAATATATATATAAATATCCATGACTCAGGTACAGATGCTCGTATTCATCATACAAACATCTGCCCCTACCGGGATTCGAACCCGGACCGTCGGTGCGAAAGGCAGGATCGCTACCGTTGCACCAAACGGTCGTCAGTGTTTATGTGATGAGCATAAGAATTTGTGATTTAAGGTTATATACTATCCATTTTTAAGTATCCATAGTGCAAGATCCACTTCATTCAGGACTAAATAATTTATATGAATTGTCCAAAATTAAACAGAGACAGTTGAGATTTCAAAACAATAATAATAATCTTTATTTATAGAAAAAATATTACAAGCATAATGAAGTCGCCGACTCTGAACTAGGTTTAAAATCTGTATTTCAACAGTGACATGCAGAAAGTTGCAGAAGTTGAAGATGATATTTTAATAACCACTGGAGTGAATTGTTAGTTTTGGTGGAGTGCCAAGTAATTACTAGAGGAATAGGTTATAATAAAATGAGCTGACAAGGCGCGAACGTTATGTCGTGATGATAGCTTTCTTAATATGAATACCGAAAAAACAATAATTTTACTTTTTTAATCCCGACAATTAGATTTTTTTGATTTTTTTTTAAGGCTAAGGGGGTAATTCTGTAAAGAAGTGTCCTATTTGTGATTTTTTTTTAGAATTTCTACGACCTTTCGGTGCAACGCTAGAAATCTTGCCTTTCGTATCAAGGGTTCTGAATTCGAATCCCAGAAAGGGCATGTTTGTGTGATGAATACGAGCATTTGTTTCGAGTAATTTCAATGAAATGTATATATATACCAGTGGCTCAGGTCACTGGTCACATTTCATTGAATAATACACATACAAGTATCGTATCGTTACCCTAGTATTCATAACACAAGCCTTACAGTACTTACTCTGGACTAGAGTAACTGGTGTGAATGTAAGAAATATTATTATTAAAAGTGTAAGAACTGAATATTATTATGTTTAACTCACTTCAGGTTTGTAAAGATAAATTTTGCTTCGAGTTACCTTAGTATAATTCAGGAAGCACTTTGACAAACACGGATGAGCTCGGAATTGGTTCCGCTGTTTAGTCGCGGTATCGGTGCTCGCACACTCCTCATTTGCCGGCACGTAATTGGACGTACGCGATCTGAATCGCGGTGACATGATTACAACAAATCTTGTTTATGTTCTTTTAAATATGCGGGAGTTCATCTACCTAGGGTGTTGTCACTGTTTTTCACCTTGTGCGTAGGTCACTCATATTTACCGGAACCACTTATGCGGACTATAGTTGTGCCTATTACAAAAAATAAGACAGGTGACGCTTCCCGAATGAAATAAATATAGACCGATCTCACTCGCTTCCACCATGGCCAAGGTGTTTGATAGTTAATTGAATGAGACCCTATCAGAATATGTAACTGTACATGATGCCTAGTTCGGGAGAGTTTCAACAGAGAGCGCCATTATAAGACTAAAATTTATCATTAAGTATTATTCAACGAGAAATACTAGGGTATACGCTTGCTTTCTTGACTTGTCGAAAGCTTTCGATCTCATCGCTTATAACATCTTTTGGGACAGTGTTCATTAAATATTGGTTTGGTCATCAAACAAACCGAGTTAGGTAAGTTGGTGGTCGGAGGAATACGGGTTGGAATGCGGGATGAGGCAAGGTGTAATAAGCTCGCCCCTGTTCATTAATCTGTACATGAACCGACTTATCGAGCGACTGGTCAACACACATGTCGGTATATGTGTCAATGATATAAGCTATGCCGATGTCATGTTGATGCTGACTCCATCGTTGGGCGGATTTAAACAGTTATTATCGATCTGCGAGATACATGCTGTTGAGTATAGTCTTAAATACAACTCTGCAAGTGAAAATTTAGTGTTTAAGGCACCTAAACAACGACCACGTCGTGTGCCACCGATATATCTCAACAGCGTAGTACTGAGTGTTGTAACTAGTTTTAAATACCTAGGCCACGTTGTCATCAGTGACCTTAGGTAGCGATGTGCCGAGTACGGCTTGACTCGAGTCAGACTCGATTCCTGCTTTGGACTCGCCAATTCGAATACCAATTTATTTTGATTCGAGTATGCCGGACTCGATTCCGGTTCTCGAGTCAGGAAGAATCGATCTTGTACTCGCTGTCTCGAAACTATTATGCGAGTCCAACTGACTCGAGTCTAGTATTCAAGTTAGCTCGACTCGCTCGTACTCGATTTCTGTTTACTTAAGCAATGAAGTGACACCTAAAATATAAGTACATTAATAAAACAAATAGAACTTGATCTCATTAACAGAAATTTTCTGGTTCCTAGATATCTCCTTAGTTTTCTATGTTTATTTGTTATGTTTAATGTTTAAAAATATTTTTCATTTAAATGTTCATAGTGGTATTATGCTAAACCTAGATACTGTTTGAAGTTTACTTCTTTCTAATTTTTCCTTTTGTACTTAAATCGGTAACAGACTCGAGTTCTGGACTCGAATTCCCAGACTGAGGTTCTAGACTCGAGTCCAGGACTCGAGTCAAGATTTGAATACCAAACATAGAACTCGAGTACTGGACTCGAATCGCGGAATCGAGTCATGATTCGAATACCGTACAAACTGACTCGAGTCGACTCGATCCTAAAAAACAACGACTTGGCACATCACTAACCTTAAGTACGACAGCAAAATAGAACGCGAGCTCAAGGCGTTAGCGGTAAGGAGAATTATGCTTGCTCGCAGGTACTCTTGCTACTCCCAAGACGTCAAAATAAGGCTATTTAAGGCGTTCTGTCAATCTTTTTATTCGAATGGCCTCTGGGTGTCATATACACGCCGCGCCTACAACATCCTAAGGGTACAATACAACGAAGCTTTCAGGATGCTGTTGCGACTGCCAAGACGTTGTAATGCGTCAGCAAAGTTTGCTGAGGCACATGTGGACGGTTTTCACGCCATCATGCGTAACAAAGCTGCCTTTTTGCCACAACGCTCGAAATAGAATCTTAAAAGCAATCACTGAAAGACCAGACTGTGTAATACAAAGGTACTGGGTGGAGATAGCCATAGGCTTATTCAAGTAATAAAATTTGTAATATGTCGATTTACTAACAACATTAACATTGAATAAGTAATTTTTGTTACTAATTATGACTAACAAACTATGGACTGGTACTGAATGTTTTTTTTTTCAATATTTTCTTAGTATACAAGACTTCAAAAATTAAAAATATAATTTCCGTCCGATAGCAATATTTATCTTTAAAGAAAATCAGACTCCCTCCGAAGCCTTACAAAATATTTCTTTATGAAAAAGTTAACGGGAAGCTGTACAGAACTCAATAAAAATCAACGTTTCGTTTGGTTCTGTAATAAGAGAAAGCCAAAGAAAAAATAAAAATTCTCGATACCTTATTGTTTTTCATTTCGATCTGAGGGAATCGATGCCCCGAGGGCTGTCAAGATTACAATCAGGGGTTAGTACCACCCCTGTTAATAATTGAAAAATATTGAATACAAGAAATGCGCCTGCAGCGGTTTAATATTTGCTATCTATAGCGAAATGAACATCAATATACTATATGATTACTTTCTTTTCTATATTTTTTCATAAAATACATATAAAAGGCGACTGCATTAAAATTTAAGATTAAAGCCATCCTTTAGGGACTTATTTCCATAGGGATATATTTCCGTTTTATAATCAACTAGCTGACCTGTCCACGCGTTGCTTCGGCTCAGTTAACATATTTTACAATATTTTTTTCTATTATAATATAAAATAAACATATTCTATGTCCTAAGTTGGAACAAATCCAGAAAAAAAAAACATTAAAATCGGATAAGTCGTCCCGCAGTTCATCGTGGTCAAACACTGTTGAAATATTTATATATAAAATCTAGCTGACCCGGCCACGCGTTGCTGTATTATAAATTAAAATAAAACCTATCCTATGTCTGTCCTATGTAGGAGTCACAATAAGTCCAGCAAAATGAAAAAAGAACATCAAAATCGGTTATGAAGTTTCAGAGTTCATCGTGGTCAAACACTGTGACAGTGAATTCATATATACATAATTATATAAAATCACACTTTTTTTCCCGCAGAGCTCACAGATTTCCACTAACCACGATCCTGACATACATCTCTAGTTTCTTCAACCTTCATCAGCCCTTTCATACAAGCTTGTCGGTTAAGGGTACTTTTGACCTGGCCTTTTTAAGGACATCCTCTATTTGGTCCTTGAAAGTTAGCCTTGGTCTGCCGTTACCGACTTGCCATTGCACATTTGAATTTATAGATATAGATGGATTATGGTAAAATAAAAGCATGTAAGTTATCGACGATCTTTTTTCTGTCCATCTTATATTAATACTAGCTGACTCGGTAACGCGTTACTATGGTAACGCGTATACAATGGAAAAAGAGCGGACAGACAAACACACAAACAACAAATTCGTGTTCTTGGATTATAGACTAGCGGCCCGTCCCGGCTTCGCACGGGTGGAGAAAATTCTTTAAATTTTTTCTATTATTAAATATTTTTCCGTTAGCGCCATCTAGCGTCCGGTAGGCGAACTACTTGCGGTTAACGCTTGCTATGGTAACGTTATTGTTCAATGGAAAAGAGCGGCAAAAAGAGCGGACAGACAAACACACAAAACACTGTGATCGTAGATTATAGATTAGCTTCATGAAAAGCTAAACGCTAAAAAAGTGGGACAACGTCCGTAGCACATCGGCGAAATACGAACTCAATCTACTCGGTTCCAAGAAATTTCATTATCAAAATTGCGGATTTTAATGTACCTTTATTAAACTCGATTAATCGATTACCATCAAACAAATTTGCTAGCAATTTCCATATTTTATTGAATAAATCAACATTTATAATATTTTTTTAATATCGGTTAAAGCGACAAAAAGTTCGCATCCAAAATTTCATTAAGCGTTGGGTAAATGAAATGAAAGCGTATTTCACACTTGGAAAAATTTCAAAAGATCCGTCTGAATATTCTCGATATCGCGTAAAAGAGAGCGTTTGATAAAATTGTACCTATTTATTGGATGTTGGAAATGAAATACAGTAAACACTTGAGGTTTTTTTTTTGTTTGCTTCGAATTCGGTTACCGAATTTATTTTCGGTTCACGGGAGTCGTAATTACAATGTCTACTGCTAAAATTATTTAGAGTTTAATACAGTAATATTTAAAAAAATAATGACGATCTTTATTTCATTGATTTTTAATCAACTGCTAAAAATATTGATAGCAAAAAAATAACGGTATTATATTATATTAGCTACCAAAAAGTGTCGTTATAATTACCAAAACATATCGTAAATCAGGCCTATGGATATATCGTTTTTTAAATGCGCGTCTGCAGCGTGGTTCTTGCATGTCTATTGTCTAAAGCGTTTTTATCGATAAAATATCGATAGGTATACCGATTCAAGCGCGCGACTAAATTTTTGCAAGTATTTAAAGTTAAAATTTTGACTACTTACATAAATTCATAATTAAGCTGCGTTTAACTCGCGTTTGTATCACTATAAGAGCGCGTCGAAGGCGCTTTTAAAAATGCAAAGCCTCTAGGTGTAGAATTTTGAGACAAATCGTAGACAAATCGTAATCGTAAGCGAAGTTCAATTCTCACCGATGTAATACGGACGTAGAGCCGCTCGTAATGAAAGAATTCAGCTTACCACGTGGGTTTAAAAGCAATCTTAATAATTGGCTTCCAGCTGCGGTTAACCTGCGTGATGTTAGGTTTGAATTACCGCGTTTCCAAAAAAAAAAAAATTCAGGATAAAAAAAACGACTAAAGTTGATCTAAATCCATTTCTTCGTTATTGCACGAAATAATTAAAACAGTGAATTTCATATTTATGATACAAGTTTATTACAAATGAGTTATCGGGTTAATCAGAATTTGGTTACAGCGATGAGTTATACATGAAAATAAACCGAAAGTATGCAAGAAGATTCCGCAACTCATTTGAAATGGTTGGTAATGTTGGAACGTAGATACAGTATTTAATATATCCCCAAACGAAGAAGTTTGTTAAAGATTGGAAAACCTTGGCGGCCATAAAAATAAAATTTCCAGAATATTTATTTAATGTAAGATTTGTGAGAAATTTTCAGTGCTCTTATAAGGTTCTTGTTTGTGTTTTTTTAACTAATATATCTATACTTATAAATAAAATTGGAGTGTCTGTTTTTAATATTGAAATATCCGTTTTTTACTACATGCATATGAATATATATACGGTACATACACCAAAATAACAATTTTTTTTTCAATTTTTGTCTGTCTGTCTGTGTGTTTGTTCCGGCTAATCTCTGAAACGGCTGGACCGATTTTGATGGGACTTTTATTGGCAGGTAGCTGATGTAATAAGGAGTAACTTAGGCTACTTTTATTTTAGAAAAATAATGTTGCAATATTCCACGCGGACGAAGTCGCGGGCGGCCGCTAGTCTACAATAAGAATGCAATAAAATATGAAAATAAAATTCTCATAAACAAAAGAATTACCAATAAATAAACGTGTCACGCTATCCCTGAAAAATATGAAGGTCAAACATACACGCTTCGTGATTTCATGAGAAATAATATCACTGGAACAAAATAAGGATTTCACCTAAGAATAGTATGAAACAATCTCAATATAATCCTTTGAGGAGAAACAAAAGAAATCTTATATAAGCCAAAAAGTAACTGATAACAATTGTTTGATAGTAAAGAAAACTTTCCGAGTTCGAAGCTTATCCCCACATTAGCATTGGGAAGGAACACCATATGTAGCTGAAATTTATATCATATTACGGAAAGTGTTTCGATCAAAAACTCGTTTTCCGGGTTGTGGTTACTACAACTCTTTTTTATATGGTGATAGAAAAATATGCATCATATCAGTACGGGAGATGGGGTATTATTTTTAGTTCATATATATACAATAATATTTCTTACTGTCTAAAATCATTATATGTACAAATCCTCTGTAATTTAAATTAGTGTCACTGGATGGCGCTGCTCGGTTTAAAAACTCGCTAACGAAGTTTTACGTTTATATTGATAAGTATTGTGAGGTTGCTTTCTAAAATAGTTCTAAGAATACAAGCAGCAGTGTGAGTGTGCGTTTTATTAATCTACCTATACATCCGCGAGTAGACACACTCACACCAATTAGCCAAGCCCAAAGTAAGCACTGTAAGGCTTGTGTTATGGATACTAGTGTAATGGATAGATAACATATATGATACATATAAATTACATATTTATATAAATACTGCTGACCCTGCCACGCGTTGTTATAAATTAAAATGAAATCTATCCGATGTCCTAAGTTGGAACATATCCAGTAAAATGGAAAAGAATATAAAAATCGGTAGAGTAATTTCGGAGTTAATCGAGGTCAAACATTGCAACAGAGACTTTATATAATTATGTTGAATAAATAAAATAAAACTGTTCTATCTTTTAAGTAAGATCAAATATCAGATAGTTACTAAGTTTGACAAAAATCGGT
Source organism: Calamotropha paludella (assembly GCA_927399485.1). Taxonomy (NCBI): domain Eukaryota; kingdom Metazoa; phylum Arthropoda; class Insecta; order Lepidoptera; family Crambidae; genus Calamotropha; species Calamotropha paludella. The sequence goes on from OV656804.1 coordinate 30,968,518, forward strand.
TCAGTAGTGTCAGAGTTTATCCCAAATATACACCGTGACGCCATAACTCAGATAGAAATGCTCGTATTCATTTCACATTTCCCTACTGGAACTCAAACCTAAGACCGACCGTAACATACAAAGAATTCGTTAAGCTCAACTAAGCTGCCAGTCCAAAAAGTTAAAAATATTTCTACAATGGTTTATTGTATTATAATTTTTATATATTTTATGCATTTTCAATGTGATCTTATAAGATTAATTTTTATAATAAAAAAATACTAGAAAAATATGAATCGGGTCACAAGTAAATTCTCAGGCGAGAGAATTTAACACATTTGTCCTACGTTAAAGGGAAGAAGGAAGAATCATAGTGCAAAAAAATATCAAGCATTTTGCTATTTAATTGTTTAGTAGCAAAATAAATAGCAAAAAGACGACCCCAAAAATTAATTTTGCATTCGTGAAATTAGTTACAATTCATTTGAATACCCATAATTAAATCCTTTCGTCGAATAATTAATATTATGTTGTTTCATGCAAATTACTACTATAACTACTTAACAAACAGCCTAATAAATACAAAAGCAAACTTCCTTCTTAAGGTTCGTTAATAAATTACCATCAAATTAAAATATATGGAAATGCTTTTAAATATTGCTCCAAGATGACGTCCATGAATAATTAAAACTGAAGTTTAAACAGATATTAATGTTGTTTATCTGAGTAAATACAAGGTAAGAAACTTCCTTTGTTTCGAAAGCACAATAATATATAAAAAAAAACTATGAAAAATTCCATTTATCTTAGTTTTCATCTCATCTCAGGAATCCGTATCCCTTCGCTATCCAGGCGAGTGCTCCTCCAATTGAGCTTCCGAGACCTTAAAAAACCCTTAGAACTTTTCCAAGTGTTTCTTAAGCTGAAGGCAGCGCCATCTCTGTATTCTAGATACTACTACCTACAACATCGAATGTACTATTTTTATTAGTATCCAACAATCGATAAAAAATGACGAGCTTTGTAATGTATATTTATATTTATGACTGTTTGATTCAACGGTAAGGATCCTTTAACACCGACGATCCTGAATCCGGAAGGGGCAGATGTTTGTGTGATGTATACGATCATTTATACCTGAGTCAAAAGTATTTATATATATCTCTATGAATATTACCTATATATATACCATATTATATACCATAGTAACCAAACACAAACCTTACAGTGCTTACTTTGGAATAGGCTAATCGTTGTGAATGTAAGAAATACTATTATATTATTAATTTTTAATCCATTGATATTGTAGTCTCAATTATAAAAAACAATTTCCATGCCGCTGACGAAGGCAGTATATCCTGAACTTGTAAAGGATTAAAGGACTAAATATGTACCACATTCTTTAAAATAAAGATATGATTATGACTTTGTTTATATTTTTTGTATTTTTTGTTATTTAACGGCTGGATTTTTAATATCTTAAGAACTAGTCTCAGGTGTACTCTTCCGGTTGAGCTATCGACATCTTGTCAGACCCGTCGAATTTTTTCAAGACGTATTTCTCATTCTCGGTAATACTGTGTGGGTGGGTGTAGCCAGTGTTTTCAAAAGGTTTAAAAATAGACACACCTTTTTTAAACTATTAGTTTGTGTGTTTTCTATCATATGTGAGTTGTTCAGCCAATGAATCATTCGATAAAAAACCTCTTATATAGGTATTAAGATTGGCAATCTGTTGAGATTTAACTTAAATATAATATACAGGCTTTACCTATTCTTAAAGAAAGATGCGTGCATGCGGACGTGCGTGCGCGTGTGTGTGTGCGCGCGTATGAGTATGTGCGTAAATGCGTGAGCGCACGCGTGTGCATGTGCGTGTGTATATCCATGTTTACATGCGTGCGTGCGTGCGTAGGTGTGTGAGTGTGTGTGAATAGTCTGACAGTCTCCTTTCAATTTTATTTTTCATCTTATGTTTATAGATATTGTTTCGAATTTCATAATTATTATTGAAGTGCTTTTTCAAAATTACAAACTCATCAATAAAAAAAACCAACAGAGTGATGTAACCAATGATTTGGAATGCCATTTCGCGTGTGCGGAAGTCATTACAATTGTAACAGCTATTGTAATTGCTATTTAATGGTTTCATCGTAATGACTTCTGATGGCGGTTTAAGTTTGCCCGTGACGTCAACGCACCGTGTCCTCTACGAGATATTTTTGTAGATATTTTAAAAGTAGTGATAAGCATTCGGTCAACACTAGAAATTATTTTTAAATAAACTCGATGTTTTAAGCTTCAGATTCCAAAAAACGAGAGGTTCATTTATCTTATTTCATTTATCTCCGTCTTCTTTATCTTTTTGTGTCATAGTAACAGCATTTTGTTGTTGTAATGTTCTCGAAGGTTCTTAACTAGGTGGTGAAATTATAGAATGCGTTACCCTCTCCTCTTAGAGTACCTTTTTTTTAATTGCAGATAATGCGTTACGCATACGCCGCCACTGGGAACGTGTGTGTCCCACACTCCTCCATTCCCACACCCGGCCTTGCTCCCGATGAAGGATTGAAAGCCTACCCACTAAAAACTACAGAATGTGCTACTAACCGATACCTGCCATGGACCCTGAGAAATTCTATCGAGACCACAACAGTCGGATGCTCGCCGAAGCAAGCCCACCACGGGATGCAGAGACTGCTCCTGCCAATTTGTCCCAACTGCCCACCAGAACACGCACCGCACCAAGCTAGCTATGATGCCCATAAACCTCAGAGCAAGGATTTCCATCCCAAACTCAAAACCCAGCCCTCCTAGAGTACCCTCCACCATATTTATAGACTATACCCTACAGTTGTATTTTTATGGTGACGTGACCAGTGACGAGAGAGTACAACGTAAGGGGTTTAAGTGGGTATTCCTCTTAACAAACGCTGGCTGGGAGTTCTATACTCACATGGGTTCAATCAAGGAGTGGACTAAAAAAATCGGGTTTCATCTCATCAAAAAAAGGTATGCTGTCCTTAAAATTGAATCTAATATCGCTGTAAATATGGAATTAGATTCAATTGTAACACAACAAGTGTTTAGGTTTTAACTTCTTCTACTATGTTAAACTTATTTGTTTGTTAAAAAATCTCTTTTTTAAGTAGAAATATAAGCCACCCCAATTATCATCGCCAGACAACTCTGTAGGTCTACGAATGTAAATCATCATTTCATAGCTTTAATACAAAACAAATAATGATTAATTGATTCACTCTTTTAATTAAGTTTAACATAAATAAATTAAACAGAAAATTAATTATAAAATTTACGAAGTTTAATTAATGAGAAAACTATAAGCAGAGAGTTTAAAGTTTGTGACACATATTTTTCTTTACATTTTTGGGCATTATTAATGACGTATTTACTTTTAAGTTTATAATATTCTCAAGAAAATGAATTTACTAAAGTCTGTATACTCTACACATAAAAATAGGAGCTTGCATCTCGCAAATGATTTTTAAGGCATATCAACTTTACTAACAATTTGATTTTTATCAATTAGACCAATATGCTAAAATATCTATTAGCCTTCCTTTGACAGCTTTTACAGTGGTGGCCCCATCGTGATAGGACCCTTGGTGTAATGGCTTTCACACTTACAATCTACCGCAGATAAGCTGGTCTAGTCAGATCAACGTTTCTTATAAGTATCATTTAGAAATTCCCTTGGCCTTTTGAAAAGCGGGTAGCAATTACTAATCTGTATTGACCCTTCTTTGTTCTTCTTATTCTTCGTAAAAGACGATTACAGGTTATTGGTACTTTAAGGCTAAGAACGCTTTAGAAAGCAAATTTTTCTGGATTTTTAAGTTCTATTTACAGGAAAATCTCTATGTGCAATGTCAAAAATTAGAACAACTATGGTCTCCTTTGTGGATGCGACGTTAGGCAAAAATAGCATCCCGTGAGTTAAAAATGGCATACCCAAATTAATAAAAATCTTTCTAATGAGTTGCCGGCTTGTGTTAAATTATATTACTAATTCTAACTAATGCCGGAATCGTGTCCCAGCTTACCATTAGAATTGAAATCCGAGCTGAATTTGAAGACCAGATTGAGCCCGCGTTTTTGGTAAAAAGCCGTTCTCCCTACAATCTTTTGAGAGTAGACCTACGTCTCAATAGAGAACATTAATGACCTGAAGATGCACTACTTTTTAAACTTACTTTTGGTATTATTTCAACTAAAGCTTAACTGGACACTGCATACTGGACGGACACCAATTCAGGTGAAATCGAAAGAACCTAATGTTTGCAGATACTGCAATCAGAGGATGGGAATGGATAACCAAACACCTCCTATGTGATAGTAATATAAGTTATTTACGGGATTGCTACCATGTACCTTGTTTTTGAGTTTCTTTCGACTTTCGACTGTCATAATGAATACCAGTGAGTACGAAAACAAAATCCTTAGTCTACTCACTGATGAACATATATACAAGAAGGTGGATTACAACCCAACGGCGAGGACAGATCGTAACACTCGCTCACTCATAGTAGAATGCGCCTACGCTTTAGACGATGACATTGTCAAATATTTACTACGTCCTAGGAACACCCAGCCTCCAAAACTATATGGTCTGCCGAAAATCCATAAGCCGAATGTGCCCCTGCGCCCGATCGTGAGTCAGATAGACTCACCTACATATGAACTGGCCAAGCATGTGGCAAAAGTATTGCAACCGATAGTAGGACGAACGTCATCGTTTGTAAAGGACTCCCGCCATTTCATAGAAATCCTGCACCAAAACAAGGTAGATGAAAATTGATTGTTGATGGTCAGTTTTGACGTGGAATCGCTGTTCACAAATGTACCTGTGTTAGATTGTCTTGAAGTGGTGAAGGTGAAGTTACAAGAAAATGACATCCCGATGGTATATGCCAAGCTGTTGCATCATTGTTTGTCGACGAATTTCTTTATATATCAGGGCCAGTACTACCTCCAAATAGATGGAGTCGCAATGGGCAGTCCCGTGGCTTCTGTGGTTGCCAATGTATGGATGGAGCATTTTGAAGAAAAAGCCTTCATCACCGCACCCACAGAAATAAAACTATGGAAGAGGTATGTCGATGACGTTTTCTGTGTATTAAGGGGTAACAAAGATGATGTTGAAATTTAAATGGTATCCATCATAAAATTAACTTCACCTATGAGATGGAAGAAAACAGAAGTCTGGCCTTTCTGGATGTGAAGATTCGGGTGAGGAATGACGGTTCGTTTGGTCATTCCGTTTACCGTAAACCTACACACACTGACCGCTATCTCAACGCGACCTCGCATCACCACCCTCAACATCTTAACTCTGTAGTGACTTCACTGAAGAACCGTGCATATGACCTGTGTGATGAGGAACATCTTCACGAAGAGTTGGAGCATGTACGACGAGTCTTACAGAGTAATGGATACAGGGGACACTTTCCATCCAGACACAAATTAAGACACCAGAGACACAAAGTAGACAGACAACCCGTTTATTTGCCATATGTCAAAGGAGTGACTGACAAGATCTCAAACATACTGAATAAGTACTCGCTAAATACTGTCTTCACTCCTATACGTAAGGTTTCACAATACCTACGGTCTCCTAAAGACAACTTCCCCTTGGAGAAACCTGGTGTCTATAAGATCGATTGCAGCTGTGGCAGTTGGTACATTGGCCAAACAAAACGAACAGTAGCATGCCGAATAAGGGAACACATAAAAGCAATCAAGAACAACGATAAGCAGAAATCGGCCATCGCGGACCATTTGATTGATTCTGGTCCTAACCACTGGATTGAGTTTCATAAACCACAGATTATTTCGACAGAACGCCACTACATACCAAGATTGGTCAGGGAAGCGATTGAAATAACAAAACATGAAAATTTCAATCGTGAGGACGGGTTTAAATTGTCAAATATCTGGAATCCTGTGTATCGTATGTGTAAGAACCGAAAAAATCAAGAAAGTGTCGTGTCGCGATCCGATACTGTAAGTGTATCGAGTTGTGTGTCGAGAACAATTTCAAGAAAATAGTGAGAATGTGAACAGTGGTACGGGTAACGAACGCAATAAGAGACTTCGTCGGAGGGTAGACCGATATTTCTGCCAATAACAGCCTACCCGCAATTACTTCAGTCGCTCCGTGATCATGGCACTTGCAACAGTGCCGAAATATCGGAAACTCAAAAACAAGGTACATGGTAGCAATCCCGTAAATAACTTATATTACTATAATGTTAGTGACCATGAAAGTTTAAAACAATATACCTCCTATGTGATTATGGACTCCCAGTCCACAAACGTAATATACTGGACTTCTGTGAGGTTTTTCGGTTAAAAATAGTAGCTTTAAATGAGAGACGACTACAGTTCTATTGGAGCATATCCCCAAAACCCGCATGTAATAATAGAGGTTCACCACTGTCTCCGTAACCCATCTAGGTTTACGAAACATAACACAATTACGTTAAACTAAATGACTCACAAATTCCCGTAAGCCCAACTATGGGCGGATAAGCGTGGAATAACATGCAAATCTTCAATCGAGAATCAAGTCTCTCAATGATGGATAAAAGCGGTTTAAGGAGCTTAAGCGGATTACACCGCCGACGCCGAGGCACTCATTTATTATGTAAATACGCGACAAATTAAATCCTATGGGAATTTCCTTTGACAAACGGCTTGCCTGTTCAATTTGTTTGTGGCCTAAAAACGTCGCTATCGTGGTTCAATTGAGGTTTTATAAATTTTGATTTAAAAAAAAATACGATTTTCGAATATGGTTTATTTTTGTTCGATTGTTATGAAATCGAATGTAATGTACTTTTAAAACTTTTGTTTCAAAACGAGTTTTATTTTATATTAACGTAGGCTTCGATCAACAACCGAATAACGTAGGTATGTATGACTGTGAGTATAATATACCTTTATAATAATAATAATATTTCTTACATTCACACCAATTAGCCTAGCCCAAAGTAAGCAAGTAGCTTGTATTATGGATATTAGGGTAACGGTATATAATTCATAAATAAGTAATATTTACTGAAATATATATAAATACCCATGCCACTGTTGCAATATTATAGATCGTTACATATTGAAAATTGGTCTTCAGACATATACTTTACTAGAACAAAACTTGACTCCATTGAAATTTCGTAACGATGAAACTAGTTTTTGTGTATTTGTGAAAGTTTATTATAATATAATATAAATATCAAAATAAAGATGAAACGATATTAGAGCTCTGTCGTGTGTCTCTATGGGAAAGTAGTTTTTTTATCGTGAATAGGAAAGCGCTTCACCATTATCTTGTCCGATGGTAAGCGATGATGTGATCTGAGATGTGACGCGTTTGCCTAGAAGATCCTATTCACTCGTGACTTGAAGATCTCTAAATTGGTATTATTAGGAAACACAGACTCATGTAAAGAGTTCCACACTTTAGCGGTACGGATTACAAAATTGGATCCAAAAAGCTCAGTGCGACTCTTTGGTATATCAACTATCTGTAGTTATAATATGTTTTAGATGGTTTAGAATAGTTCGGCTTTAAGTGCACAAACTCATTACAACTGCTTCATCTAGGCTCAACAGTCTATAATTAAAGTTTGTATTAACTAGCCACATTGTCACCGTCGCAGCGGGTCACAGAAGTAAATTAGATTCGTACCATACAGAAACCGCTTAAGGTGTGTCTCTGAGAGCAGCTGGTGGAGAATATTATAGAATATTACAAAAAAAAATATTTTAAAATTTTAAAGCGGATGTTTGCACTTTACGTTGTCTTTGCACATTTCAATTAGCTGTATTTGTATACTATTATTTTTCCTTTACATATAGATAAAAAATGTCTAGTTTTATAGATAAAAAATAGATGCTGACGTTTCTACGACGTTTTTTACAAACAAGTCAAATAACGAACTCTTTTTTATTATATATTTAAAGTTATTTAAAGAATCATTTCTTTTATAAGAATAACACATCTTCAGCTGAAATAATAATGATAATAATATTTCTTTAATAGTAACCGCCAACCAATTAGTCTAGCCCAAAGTAGGTATACTGTATGTTTAGTGTTATGGATACTAGAGTAAGGGATAAACATAGATATATGATGTAAGGATATGTAATATACATTGAAATATATATAAATACCCTTGACTCAGGTATCAATTGTATTCATCACACAAAAATTTGCCGCTTCTGGGACGTCCAGAACTGTCGGTGCGAAAGGCAGGATCGCCTCTTGCAGAATGAGTCACTTACCACTCTTCCAGGAGAAGAGAGTGCTAAGAGGCGGACGAGTCTTTTAGTCAGTCCTAGACTGACTCTGAGCGAACGTAAGGGGGATGGGGGCGGCTTGCAGTAATGTAAGTAACCTCCTGCCCCCAGCGAGGTTAGTCGACGGCGGATGGGTGGTCCTACCGTCAGCATTTCACATGTCTTGCACGTCTGAGGGGATACTCGTCATTTACTCGCGTATCCCCTGTAGTGAGGCCTCATAAGCCAAACCATCACGCAGACTTCCGTAGATATTATCCCTCAACTTGAGCATCTGAATATAGAAGGCGAAGATCAATTAAATTAATTATTATTGATATTCATTGCCAGGCGGCATTAATTAAGTGATCATTAAAGAACGTAGTAGGTGGATTGATTTTTCGTACTTGTATTACGAGATACATAGTATGGACATGCGTTTTATTTGTGGAATACTAGCCGCACCTGGCATGCTTTGCAATTGCCCTTTCTCACTGATCCGTTTTTCTGACTATACATATAAACCACCGCTACCATGCATAGAACTACATAACAAAGTTTCACCACAATCTGATTAATGGTTTCGGAACGCATATTATTCTCTTTTAATTGACTGGTGGAATATGTTCTGGATGTAGAGTTCTCAAATACATTTTTTGCTGTGTTTGTTTGAAGTATGAATATAAATGAATACGTATGCGATTGAGTTGAAACTTTGTGAAGCTATCTATTTAATAGACAGATGTTTGTGTGATTAATACTAGTATCCATAACACAAGTCTTAAGAGTGCTTAAGGCGAAGAAGATTTGTGTGCATGATATTATTATTATTATTATTGCACTGGTACGAAATAAAAAGGCGTGTAAAAGGTGTGTGTCAGGTCCGACACACTACTGGAGTTACTTAAGAACGATTGTCTTTGAACAGGCACGGAAAATTTAAAAACAAAACTTCTAAATAAAAGTGAAAGGTGCGAACGATAGGTTATGCACAAAAAACGAAAAAACCGATCACTAAATTTTATGAATTTTATGAATAATTATTTATTTCTTTATTTATTTTTATTGATTTATTATTAAAGGAAACAAACAGCTACTTAACATAATTTACAAGTAACAGTGACAATATATCAGCCAACACAGTTTCGGTGATAGTTTAAGCAGACATGCAACAGTAGTAACTTATCAACTAGTAAATTAAATAGGTTAACATTCTTGGATACTGGTTTATATGACTTTATCAACGAAATAATTAATAATGACACTTAAAAATTTGCTGCAACAATAACTTCCGATTGAAATGCACACAACATAAAGTAATATTCTCTATAGTTCAAAAGATCCCATCAAAATCTTAATCTATGAATTATATGAAAATCAATTCATAAGGAGTAAACTCCAAAAATATTATAGAGTATTTTTTACCATGAATAGGTAAGCGTTTGACAGCTTTCTCGCCTGTTGGTAAACGACGATGCGATCTACGATGTGACGCGCCTGCCTAGATCAGGAAATACAGACTCATACAAAGAGATCCACTTTTTAGAATTGGAACCAAAACGCTTAGTGCGACTCTTTGGTATATCAACCACATAACGGTGGCGCCTATTTGGTAGTCTGGTTGCCCGATGAAAGAATGGGGAAAGAACAAGTATAACTTGTCGACCGTTTGGTGCAACGGTTGCAATCCTGCCTTTCGCACCGACGGTCCTGAGTTCGAATCCCGGAAGGAGCAGAAGTTTGTATGATAAATACGAACATTTATACCTGAGTCATGGGTATTTATATATATTTCTATGAATACTACATATCTATGTACGTATCATATCTACATGTCTGTCCTTTACCCTAGTATCCATAACATAAGCCTACCAGTGCTTACTTTGGGCTAGGTTAATTGGTGTGAATGTAAGAATTATTATAAAATACTTCAAATCGCTAAACGAATTGATTCAAAAAGCAATTATTTATGAGAATATTAATAAATATTAATAATAATGGCTTCGCTCGCTTCTCGCTGTTTTAGCGACCTCACCCTATGGCCTAACCTTCTGATCACGCTTTCATGTCAACATAGAACTTTAAACTTCGCTTTAATGGACTTGTAGAGTTGTGTGACAGAACGATTAAGCGACCTCTCTTGATGGAATCACGAAACAACTGAAACTAAGTTAATTGAAAGGTTGATGTAATTTATAACAATTAGAAGCGAGCCTTGAGCCGTAGGAGTAAATTGGGTGAAACTCCTTCAGCAGTTCCTTAGACGGATAATTACGAAGACGACAATAACATAATATTGTTATTAATATCAAAAACTGTTGTATATTTCTATGTTTAGATTTCTATAGACGAGCATTTGGTGCAACGGTAGCGATCCTGCTTTTCGCACCAGGGGTCCTGGGTTCAAGTCCCGGAAGGAGCAGATGTTTGTGTGATGTACTTGAACTGGAGATGTATCATATATGTTTGTGTATCCGTTACATTAGTATACCTAACACAACCCTTAGCTAAGCTAGGCTAATTGGAGCGAATGTAAGAAATATTATTATATTATTATTATTGATAATATGTCAAAAAATTATAACAAGAGAAAAATCAGCTTGTCTCAGGTGGCAGGTGTCGAACCTTCCAATCGAGTACTCTTCCAATCAAGCTATCCACACCTTGACAAACCCGTCCAATTTTTCCAAGTATTTTTTAAGCTGACACCAGCGCCATCTGTTCATGTTATCAGTAACTACTACCTACAAGACCGAATTTAATACGTTTTTAAGTATCAAACAATCGATAAAGAAGAAACAGCTATGTAATTATCATATATTATGTTAAGTAAGCATTTTTATATCTACACAAATTATTACAATAAAAGATGTTGTTTATTTTTATAAAAAACAAGCAGCGGAGAACCGTATAGTCTATAGATACATGTGATATATTATATTAATATGAATGAGAAAGTTGTCAATTAAATATTTTATTTGTAGTAGCATTATCTTTAGATATAAAAATGCAGTTATATGTTTCTTTTTATTCAACTGATTTTTTCTTGTAAAACTAATTACGTTGGATGCTGTAGGTAGGTAGATAGCTTTATATAATAAAAAATAAAGATAGTTTTTAACATCGAAAAACACACTCATTTAAGTATTCTAAAAATTCATTGGAATTAAGCAGATAAACATTCGAGACACATAAACATTTCCATCAAATTAATTCAGTACAAATTGGTGGCGTCGAATGTTTTCAGTTACCGTTTGGATTTGCAGAAATCGAACAGTTCAACCAGTCGTTTCTAAGATAGTTTTATTCATTTCAGTAAATTTCACGGGTGGAGGAATCGCAAATTGCGCCGTTCGCTCCCGACGCGGCCGTAATCGATTGTTCTGCCATCTGTTGGCAAAATAATGACTCCGTCTGGTATGCTTCGCTTTTATTCAATAACAGTATATGCTAAAGTATTGACACTATAGTTTTTTGTGGTTTTCAACAGATTTTAATAGCACCAATCCTTCAAACTTACAAGTGTAAAAAACTTGCCCTCGCGGTACAGGGGCGCGGGGGTACGATAACAAAGTGGATTCAGTGAGGAGGGAAGCTGGCGCGCATAGTGCGCCCCTTCCCCCCTTTTAACATACCCCTCTTTGTTGTCGCACCCCCGCGCCCCTGTACCGCGCGGGCGAAGACTCATTTAACACGTTCGCTGCGGCAGTAACTTTCCAATACTTTCCATTTCTTCGGCACAAGCCCAATACACCTGGTAATAAAACTTCCATTGTGGCGGCACAAGGCTTATAGACCCTGTATCATTTAAGAAACTTAAATATTTTTTTTTGCTGCCTTGCGGTGCCAGGTGTCTAAACCTGGTATTAATGTAGGTACACCATTGGATTCTATTTTAATAATACATCTTAGATATATATTCATCTGTTTCCTAAACCGAGCCAAATTGAAGTTATGCCTTCCGCACGACAAGGCATCCTATACTTTTCTTAGCTGCACTGTAAGCGGCTAAGAAAAGTATAGCATTCCTTGTCAAGATGTTTAGACTTGGTTTCGCACTCAAGGTGTTAAGCGGTAGACCTATATAATACTGATACTGCAAGTATTCATTTTCATTAATTGCAACGGTAGCGATCCAGCCTTCCGCACCGATGGTCCTGGTTTCGAATCCCGGAAGGGGCAGATGTTTGTATGATGAATGCGAGCATTTGTACCTGAGTCATGGGTATTTCTATATATTTCTATTAATATTACATATCTGTGTATCATAAATATATGTATATCTATCTGTTACCCTAGTATCCATAACACAAGCCTTATAGTGCTTACTTTGGGCTAGACTTATTATTATTATTAAACCCCTCCCGTAGACCAAGAAATAGGCGGTAGCGTTTCCCAAATCACGATGGTCTTTTGTTATTGTTTAACCCGCCAACCAAGCGTAGATGTGTAAACTCTCCGTCCATCAGAAATACCTTAGCACTATATTGGTAACAGTTTTTGGCCCGAGTCGAAAGATATTGGTTCGAATTCGACCTGAGATGAATCTTTTCTCACACTCATAACATATATATTTTTTTATTAGGAGTAGATTTCTGCATCTGGATTTCCCGCATATACTGTTTCCTGAAGGAAGACCAAAATGCGGCTATAATGAAACTATTTATCTTTAGAAGGCAGCGATCGGGACTATCCTCAGCCCTCCGATACAACTTTACGAAACCGACCACTTTTGTTAACACAGCTTGTGTATTATAGTATTAAGGATATAATATGAATATCCTGCTTGAATCAGGATTTAAATCACAACATTATATTTACAATTTGACAAATGAAAAAAACAATTATTAGAAGTTTAAAATTTTATTTATGAATTCGCAGTCTGTGTCTAGAAAAATGCATGCTTGTGCTTTTAAGTTTTGCCTGTAAAATCAGTTATAAAAAAATATGGAAAATCATGTTTTCTGTAAAGAAAAGTCTTAAAATTGTCAGTAACATCAACACAGCTATTCTAAATGGCAACTCTGTATTTCGTTCTACGCTATTTTGACCAAATATTCACGAATTCATAAATATTAAATTTGATGTGTTGCGGTTACCATAACATTGTTATTATAAAAAGTCCTATTTTTTTTTGATTTTGTCTCATTTCAAGAAATTTTATCAAATGGAAAATACAATATTTACATACCTGATTCCATTCGCTAATGGAAATGTCAAAAATAGTGAACTAGTCCCTGTCGTTAAGTAACACGAACATTAGTACACCTAAAAAGTCATTATCTCAAGATGTTATTAATATATTTATGCCTATTTCTAAAGAAATTTTAAAAGATAACGTTCAATTTGTCTGGAAGTCAGGCAAGTCTAAAACCCGCAATTACACAAGTGCTCCTCCAATAAGCTACCAAGAGATTACAAGAATTTCGCGGCGTAGTAACTAAACAATCTAATTAAATAATAATTACATCTAGATTTTTATGTCAAATTGTTAGTTTATTTTAAACTAGCGGCCCGTCCCGGCTTCGCACGGGTGGACAAAATTCTTTAAATTTTTTCTAGCATTCAATATAGCCTATGACACTCAGCAATAATGTGCCTTTCTATTGGTGAAAGAATTTTTAAAGTCGGTTCAGTAGATCCCGAGATTACCCCTTACAATTTAACAAATATACAAACACACAAACTCTACTTCTTTATAATATTAGTATAGATAAGTCACATTTATAATATTAGTATAGATAAGTCACATTTATAATATTAGTATAGATAAGTCACATTTTTAATGCACATTTTTGGGATTATCTAACTTAATCGAAGTTTTTTCTGTTAAGGTTCATGACTGTCTTTGCTTTTTTTTTTAATTACTTGTGACACGTCCAAAAATATTATGGATGATTTTGGGGGAAACCAATAATTAGGTTTACTATAGACTTAGATAGAATTAGGTTAATTGATATTGTTACGCTGTTGGTTATTCAAAAATAAATAAAATAAAAAATAAATAAAATAGATATAATAAAATAACAAAAACAACATTTAAAATTTTATTAAGTTATATTACAAAATATGCAATCACAAGTACCTTTTAGGATTCGGTACCAGATTCCTTTAAAAGTTCGCTAAATCATGGATTTTTTTCGTGAAATATGTCAATGGCACTGTATGTACTACTAAATGGGTGTACATTACATATATACAGTAGGACCCTCATACTGAGCCTTCGATTTCTCAATCCGCATCAATTAGATTCGAGAATTTAAGTTAATTATACAAGAATTTCGCCAGGTTCTTCTTAAACTGAAAATCAGCGCCATCTATCCATTTTTTAGGTATTTACCACGAACGAATAGCGAAAGTTGCAATCGAATCATGCTTTACTCATGAGACAAGTTAAATTACTTCTTATGAATGTTTTCTTTAATGTTATAAGAAGTTAATTTAGCAACATCATCCTGATGATCGCCAACAGCATCAGCCTATCCCCATAGCTAGATGGAAGTGTTGTATGTAGACGCAAACAAACGGAGAACTTCCTGGTCATATAACTCTTTTTCCCTGTAATTAATTTCTGGATTTAAAGAATGTTTTCAGTAAACAACATATATCTCAATTTCCCTCCTCAGAGGGACCTAATTAAGTAATTCCTTGCGTTCGGCCAACCGAGCTTTCACTTAATGACAATTTAATGCCCGGGATAGACCCTTAAAGTGTTTATCCTGGTTCCCAAGACTACTTTTACCGTGTTTTAACTATCGAAGCTATTAGAACACTTTGCTGAGAGTTTATTTTCTTTTTCTATTAGTTACTACCATTCTTGAAAGCATGTTTGAAATACACTTGTGGTATCCAACCCATTCCTTCTGCAACTGTAGGATACAGAAGTTCCCCATGCAAATGCTATATTGGGAATAGGTCATAACTCAACACGCAGGATAAATGAGGTTTGGTTGATTCTGAGAACTCTAAATGCAGGCATAACCAATGGCTATGCGTGAAGCACAAAGAAGTTAAAGATAATAAATTCTTGATCTTCGTCCGTCCGCGGAGGGACACGCTCCATACAAGGGCGGTCATAAATAGTTAAAGTCCTGTTACTATCAATACATTGTATTATTTTAGTGACTTATAGTTGTAAAAGTGTTTTAGGAACATTAAAATGAAAGAAGTACA